>CM053618.1:46982526-47005050 GCA_028646535.1 Procyon lotor
TTTTTTTTTTTTTTTTGAGAATCTTTTATTTTCATAAATTCTGAGTTTTTAAAGAAATGTAAAATAAAAGAAAATTGGCCAACTAATATAGCCTATAAAATGTCTATAGTTAATTCTTGAGATTGATTTAACATATTCATGTTATATTTTACTCCTTTTGTTTATAGGGGATTATTAATGGCAGGGACTATATCTCATTCTTCAGACTCCTCAATAGTAGATTCATTTATAAACCAAAACAATAACTCTTATGGGATGGCATATCATTAGGTTGGAGTAATTAATGTTGGTGGAGGGAATTGTCATTTTACCAGGAAATAATTAGTCTTTACAATTTCACTGACAGTATTTACAGTGTGTTGTTACAGCATAAGTAAAATACAGCATTAAGTTTCAGTCATGGATTTGTAATTGTATGCTACAGATCTGTATCCAGAAAGTTAAATTTGAATTTTTTTCCTAATGTAGGCCTAGCTTATTTTATAAGCCTATTGTTATTAGAAGCTTTCGAGAAGTCGACATCTGAATGTTCATGAACTTACCCAAAATGAACCTCGTTTCTTGTAGATCAGTAGAACTCCTGCTTAGTCCTAGAAAGGCCTTTGTCACTCCAATTTTTAATATTCTATATATGGTAGTTCTGAGGACAGATTTTTTTAAGTTTTGCAGATAATTGGCAGATAATTTTGCAGGAAAGAAAGAACATTCAGTGCCACTGTGTGTCATTTACTTGTCTGACCGATTCCTTTATGGTGATTGCTAAGGATGACAATTAATCCATTGCCTGAAGACTCCTAAAAGTATGATTTTGGGTTCATTAATAAAATTTCCTTGCTAACCTCAAGGCTTGTAATTTGTTTTCATATCCCAGTTTAAATTCCAAAACTCCTGAACACTTGTGTGTGAGAACCCTGAAAACGATTCAAAGGGTTTGCATGATGCTCTGGTCTCCAGAGACCCACTTTGGTGTGTTGCTATCCTGTGACTTTGGCTGGTCCTGGACGTCACCGAAACACCAAGAGTGTGAATTCTTTCCCAAATCAATAGAGTTCATGTTGTATGTTTTCAGTAGTTTGTAAAAGAGTTAAAATAGAGAAAGCAAGAAGCTGGAAACCAGGCCTTAGAATCTGGTATTTAGGGATATGTTGTATTGGGATTGACAAATAGAGACTCTCATTTACTTTTTGTGTCCCTCTAGTCATTCTGTGAGTATGTTTTAAATGTTTGTTTCAGAAGTCTAGTTTTCCTTATAATTACAGCTTTAATAAAAAAGCAGCGACATTAACTTTGGTTATTTAGATGTGTGTTGCTTAATTTCCACACCTTAGTGAAACCCCCAAATTTCCTTCTGTTATTGATTTCTAATTTCATTTAATTTTGGTTGGAGAACATACTTTGTAATTTCAGTCCTTTAAAATTTATTAATTTTATTAATTAATTTATTTATTTTTGTTTATTTTATGGCTTAACAAGTGGCCTGTCCGGAGAATGTTCCATGTGCATTTGAAAAGAATGTATATTCTGCCTTTGTTGGATATAGTGTTTTATAGATATTCGTTAGGTCTGTTTGGTTTAAAGTGTTACTCAATTGTTTTTTTTCTTCTATCTGGTTGTTCTATTACTGAAATTGAGGTATTAAAGTCTACCACTATTATTGATGAATTGTCTGTTTCTCCCTTCAGTTGTCAGTTTTTGATTTATGTATCTTGGGACTCTGTTGTTAGGTGAATTTATACTTGTTATGTCTTCTTGATAGATTGGCCTTTTGATCATTATAAAATGTCCTTTTTCGCATCTAGTAACAATTTTGTATCAAAACCCTGTTTTGTTTGATATTATATAGGTACTCTAACTCTCTTTTGGTTACTTTTTTCCAGGTATATCTTTTTCCATTGTTTACTTTCAACCTATTCGTGTCTTTAAATATAAAATATGTCTCTTATAGACAACATATAGTTGGATCATTTTTAAAACACATTCTCTAATATTTGCCTTTTGACCAGAGTGTTTAATCCATTTCCCTGTAATGTAATCACTGGTAAGGCATAATTTATGTGTCCTTAGCTCTTTGTTTTCTGTATGTATTATGTCTTTTGTTTGTGTATTTCTCTATTAGGCAGTAGAGAAATAATTTTTTATTAAAGATGTATTTTCTTTTGTACCATTTTTAATTCCCTTGTCATTTATTTTAATGTTTTCTTGAAGTTATTTTCTGACTGGTTGCCATGGAATTAAAATTAACATCTTAATTTATAACAACATAGTTCAGACCAGTACAACTTAGTTTCAACAGTGTACAAAATTTTCCTCTTATGTAGCTCCATTTCCTCCCCTTCCTTTGTGCTATTATCGTTATATAAATTACATCTTTATATATCACATGCCTATCAACACAGACATACAATTATTTCTTTATTCACTTGTCTTTCAAATCAGAGAGGAGAAGAAAGAGTAACAAATTAATAATAATACATTTGTATTTTCTTTAATATTTACCTATGTAGCTACCTTTACCAGTGTTATTTATTTGTGTGGATTTGAGCTACTTTCTAGTGCCCTTTCTTTTTAGCCTGAAGGACTCTAGTTAGTATTTCTTATAGGGCAGGCCTGCTAGTATGGGATTTTTAGTTTTTATCTGGGAATTTCTTACTTTCTCCTTAATTTTTGAAGGAAATTCTCAGTTGATAGTTTTTTCCCCCCCATCACTTTTCAAGTATGTCATCTCATTACTTTCTGACCTCTATGGCTTTTTAAATGAGAAATCAGCTGTTAATCTCATTGAGAACCATCTTGAACATGATGGATCTTTTTTTCTTGCTGCTTTCAAGATTTTCTCATAATCTTTGACAGTTTGATTATGATAGTGTAGGTGTGGCTCTCCTTGATTTTATCCTTTTTGGAGTTTTATGGTTTGGGGGGAGTGTAAATTAATGTTTTTCATCAAATTTGGGACATTTTCAGCCATTGTTTCTATTTTTTCTTTCTTTTTCTTTTTTTTTTAAATTTAATTTATTTATTTGACAGAGAGAGAGATCACAAGTAGGCAGAGACGCAGGCAGAGAGAGGCGGGGAAGCAGGCTCCCTGCTGAGCAGAGAGCCCGATGCAGGGCTCGATCCCAGGACCCTGAGATCACCACCTGAGCTTCATGAAGGCAGAGGCTTTAACCTACTGAGCCACCCAGGTGGCTCTTTCTTTCTTTTTTTTTTTTTTTCTAATTTAAATTTAAATTCAAGTTAGTTCACATATAGCATAGTTTTGGTTTCAGGAGTAAAATATAGTGATTCATCATTTAAATATAACCCCCAGTGCTCAGCGCTCATCCCAAGTGCCTCCTTAATGTCTATCACCCATTTAGCACCCCCGCCCCCCACCACTTCTCCCCTCTGGCAACCCTCAGTTTGTTCTCTATAGTTAAGAGTCTCTAATGGTTTGCCTTCCTCTCTGTTTTTATCTTATTTTTCCTTCCCTTCTCCTTCGTTCACCTGTTTTGTTTCTTAAATTCCATGTGAGTGAAACCATATATCTGTCTTTTTTGACTGACTTATTTTACTTATCATAATACACTCTAGTTTCATCCACGTTGCTACAAATGGCAAGATTTCATTCTTTTTGATGGCTGAGTAATATGCCATTGTATAAATATACCACATCTTTATCCATTTATCAGTTGATGGACATTTGGGCTCTTTCCATAGTTTGGCTAATGTGGACATTGCTACTCTATAAACATTGGGATGCAAGTGCCTCTTTGAATTTTTGTATCCTTTGGATCAATTTTATATCTTTTGGATAAATACCTAGTAGTGCAAATGCTGGGTCATAGGGTAGTTTTTAACTTTTTAAGGAACCTCCAAACTGTTTTCCAGAGTGGCTGCACCAGTTTACATTTCTACCAACAGTGTAAAAGGGTTCCCCTTTCTCTGCATCCTTGCCAACATCTGTTTCTTTCAAAAAACTAGCTTCTACTTTCATTGTCTGTTTTGTTTTTTTTTTTCTTTTACTTCTGTATCATTTATTTCTGCTCTAATCTTAATTATTTCCCTTTTTCAGCTGGGTTTAGGCCATATTTGCTCTTCTTTTTCCAGCTCCTTTAGGATGAAAGGTTAGGTTGTGTATTTGAGACTTTTCTTGCTTCTTTTTTTTTCCTTTTTTTTTTTCTTTTTTTTTTTTTTCTTTTCTTGCTTCTTGAGGAGGGCCTGCATTACAATATACTTCCCTCTTTAGACCACCTTTACTGTATCCCAAAGGTTTTGGACTGTTATGCTTTTTGGGTTTTTGTCTCTTTTTAAAGATTCCTTTAATTATTAGAGTGAGAGAGCGTGTGAGAGAGCGTGAGTGCATGTGAGTGGGGGGAGGGGTGGAGAGAGAGGGAGAGAATCTCAGACAGATTTCCTGCTGAGCACAGACCCTGACGAGAGTCTCAATCCCAAGACCCCAAGAACATAATGTGAGCCGAAACCAAGCATCAGGTGCTCAAGAGACTGAGCCACCAGATTCCCCTAGACTGTTGTCTCTTCACTTTCATTCACTTCCATGTATTTTCTTATTTCTTCTTTAATTTCTTGGTTAACCCATTCATTCTTTAGTGGGATCTTTAACTTAAAGTTCTTTAACTTCCATGTATTTGCATTCTTTCCAAATTTTTCTTGTGATTGACTTCAAGTTTCATAGCGTATGGTCTGACTATATGTGTGGTATGATCTTAATCTTTTTATACTTATTGAGGGTTCATTTGTGATCCAGTATGTGATCTGTTCTGGAGAATGTTCCTTGCACACTCAAAAAGAATGTGTATTTTGCTGCTTTAGGATGAAATGTTCTGAATATATCTGTTAAATCCATCTAGTCCAGTGTGTCATTCAAAGCCATTGTCTCCTTGTTGATCTTCTGCTTAGATAATATGTCCATTGCTGTGAGTGGGGTGTTAAAGTCCCCTATTATTATAATATTATTATTATCAATGAGTTTCTTTCAGTTTGTTATTTTTTTTTTTTAAGATTTTATTTATTTATTTGACAAAGAGAGAGAGATCACAAGTAGGCAGAGAGGCAGGCAGAGAGAGAGGGGGAGCAGGATCCCTGCTGAGCAGAGAGCCCCATGTGGGGCTCGATCCCAGGACCCTGAGATCGTGACCTGAGCTGAAGGCAGAGGCTTTAACCCACTGAGCCACCCAGGTGCCCCTCAGTTTGTTATTAATTGATTTATATATTTGGCTGCTCCCAAGTTTTGGGCATAAATATTTATGAATGTTACATCTTTTTTTTTGCTATTAAAAAATTGTTTTTATTAGCATATAATGTATTATTTGCTTCAGGGATACATATCTGTGAATTATCAGTCTTACACAATTCGCAGCGCTCACCATAGCACATACCCTCCCCAGTGTCCATCACCCAGCCTCCCCATCCCTCCCACCAACCTCCCCTCCAGCAACCCTCAGTTTGTTTCCTGAGATTAAGAGTCTCTTGTGGTTTGTCTCCCTCTCTGGTTTCATCTTGTTTCATTTTCCCCCCCTTCCCCTATGACGCTCTGTCTTATTTCTCAAATTCTCATATCAGTGAGATCATATGATAATTGTCTTTCTCTCATTGACTTATTTCTCTTAGCATAATACCCTCTAGTTCCATCCATGTCATTGGAAATGGCAAAATTTCTTTTTTTTGATGGCTTCATAATATTCTAATACACACACACACACACACACACACACACACACACCACACATCTTCTTTATCCATTTATCTATTGATGGACATCTAGACTCTTTCCATAGTTTGGCCGTTGTGGACATTGGTGCTATAAACATTGGGGTGCACGTGCCCCTTTGGATCACTACATTTGTATCTTTAGGGTAAATACCCAGTAGTGCAATTGCTGGGTCGTAGGGTAGCTCTATTTTCACCTTTTTGAGGAACCTTCATATTGTTTTCCAGAGTGGCTACACCAACTTGCATTCCCACCAACAGCATACGAGGGTTCCCCTTTCTCTACATCCTTGCCAACACCTGTCGTTTCCTGACTTGGCCATTTGGATGTTTTCTTTGCAGAAATGTCTGTTCATGTCTTCTGCCCATTTCTTGATTGGATTATTCTTTGGGTGTTGAGTTTGATAAGTTCTTTATAGATTTTGGATATCAACCCTTTATCTGATATGTATAAATGTTAGATCTTATTGTTGGATAGACCTTTTTATTGTGATAAAGTGTCCTTCATCTCTTATTACAGTGTTTGGTTTAAAATCTAGTTTGTCCAATTTAAGCAGGGCTACTTCAGCTTTCTATTGATGTCCATTAGCATGATAATTGGTTCTCCACTCCCTCACTTTCAATCTGGGGGTGTCTAAAAATCTTTGGGTCTAAATGAGCCTCTTGTAAGATGGTTTTGTTTTTTTATCCACTCTGATACCCTATGTCTTTTGAGTAGAGCATTTAGTCCATTTTCATTCAGAGTAATTACTGATAGATACAAATTTAATGGCATTGTTTTATCTGTAAAGTTGCTATCCTATAGATTGTCTCCATTCCTTTCTAGTCTTTGTTGCTTTTGGTCTCTCTTTCTTACTCAAAGGGTCCCCTTTAATATTTCTGGAAGAGCTGGTTTAGTGTTCATGAACTCCTTTAGTTTTTGCTTGTCTTGGAAACTCTTCATCTCTCCTTCTATTCTGGATGACAGTCTTGCTGGATCGAATATTCTTGGCTGTATATTTTTCCTGTTCAGCATGTTGATGTATCATGCCACTTTCTTCTGGCCTGCCTGGCCTGTGAACAGGTCTGTTGCTAACCTTATGTGTCTATCCTTGTGAGTTAAGGACCTTTTGTCCCTAGCTGCTTTCAGAATTCTCTCTTTATCTTTGTATTTTGCAAGTTTCACTGTGCTGTGTCTTGGTGTTGACCTCTTATGGTTGATTTTGAAGGCATTCTCTATGCCTTTGGACTTTAATACCTCTTTTCTTTCCCAGATTAGGGAAATTAGTAGGTGTAATTTGTTCAAATAAACCTTCCGTCCCTTGTTCCCACTCTTCTGGGACTCCTATGATATGGATGTTATTGCACTTTGTGAAATTGCTGAGTTCCCTAAGTATGTATTTGTGATCTAATAGTTTTCTTTCCGTCTTCTTTTCAGCTTCATAATTTTCCATAATTTTATCTCTTTCTTTCTTTTTTTTTTTTTTTAGATTTTATTTATTTATTTTTGTGAGAGAGAGAGAGAGAGAGATAGCATGAGCTGGGGAGGGGCTGAGGGAGAAGTAGACACCCTGCTGAACAGGGAGCCTGATGTGGGGCTCTATCCCCAGACCCTGGAATCATGACCTGAGCCAACAGCAGATGCTTAACCAACTGAGCCACCCAGGGGCCTAATAATTTTAATCTCTGAATCACCTATTTGATCCTCAGCTTCTTACTGAGGTGGAAGTTTTGCATCTCAGTTATAGCAGTTTTTATTTTGGCCTGATTAGTTTTTAGGTCTTTTATCTCTTCAGCCAAGGTTTCTCCAGTGTTTTCTTTTTCTTTCAAGCCCAGCTAATAATCTTATGACTGTTCTTCTAAATTCTTGTTCAGATATACTGCTTACATCTGTTTTGAGAAAATACCTGGCTGTGATTTCTTCTTGATCGTTCTTTTGAGAATTCCTCCATCTTATCATTTTGTCTAGGTTTCTGTGTTTTGCATATTATGAAAGCTTGCTGTATTTCCTATTCCTAGGGTAATACTATATTAAGAAGGCATCATATGCTGGCCAGGGTCTAGTGCTTCAGGAAGTGTTTCTCACTATGCTGTGTGCACTCTGTTGTGTTTTTGCTGCTCTTTCCCACAGGTGGGTCCCCTACAGAGTTCCTCCTTGCTTGCAGTGGGGCGTGTTTGGACCTTTAACTATGTGTGCTTTGATTTGATTGTTAAGATAAACCTGATTTAAAAAAAGAGCATAGTCCCACAAAAGAGAAAAGGAAAAGGAGTAAAAAAGCAAACAGACAGAAAAACATACCCTGATTCCAAAGGGGAAAAAAGAGAAGGAAAAAAGAAAAAAAAATAGCCTGATCCAAAAAATGAGAGAAGGAAACAAACCAACAAACGAACAAAAAACTGTAAGCCTGATTCCAAAGGTAAAGAAGAAAAATCTAAACAACAACAACAAACAAACAAACAAACAAACAAAACACACACACACACACACACACACACACAAACAAACAAACAAAAAAAGAAAGCGTGGTCCTATTTCCACCGGAACTGAAGCTGTCACTGCAGCACTGTGATTAGGAGACTCGGTACATGCCGAGAGCCTGCGTTGGTCTCTTGCGGGAGAGGCCTGCTCTGCTGGCTCAGGCAGGCCTGCGCTATTAAAGATGCTCCTGCCAGGAGCAGCGGGGTGTGCGTGGTTTGGCGTAAGCAACTCTAGCCTCCCCTGAAGCCGCCGTTTCTCTCTCAAGTCCCACCGCGCTGGTGGCTGGGGGTGCCAGGAAGAGGTGGTGAAAGATGGCGTTACTCCACCCACTCAACCCTGATGCTGGGAACTTGTGGCTGCCCGTGTTTAGGAGGCCCTCCCAGAAAAGCAAGCACTCTGCCTTCTTGTGTACCAGGCTTTCATCAGATCCCTGCCCTCTACCTGTCTGTGTCTGGCCAGCGGCAAGGCCGGTGCCACAGTTCCCCTGTTTCATATCTGGCCTGCAGCTGCTATTTAAAACTCCACATCTTAAATGACACAGCAAGGCATGGACCCAGTCTCCTCCCCCAGCAGAGAGCCTCGGAACGCTGCGCCTTGCACCGTCCTGTCCTGGAAAAGCAGTTGCAGGCCCGTGGAGGTGCCTAGAGTCTATGATGAAGCCTGGTGAAAAGCTGCAACCGTCCCCTGCTGTGGAATGGCCACTTAGTGGTGCCTAGTGGGTCTTTTGTCCTTGGAGAGGCAAAAATCCCTTCTTCAAATATGCTCCAGGATGGGGAGTATTCTCTCCCAGTGAGTCCCAGAAGATGCTCACACTGGGGCATCTTATGTGACCCCTACACACTGTTTTCTCTCCTGTTCTCATTCTCTCCCTTACTTCTCTATACCTACACTCCAACCCCCCCCAGCCATTGGCACCTTGGCCTTTCTTTCCCCCAATTCTCATCTCTGAACCACTCATCCACTATATTCTCTCCCTCCAATTATAGAGATTGTTTTCTTAATCATCAGATTGATTTCCTAGCAGTTCAAAGGACTTGATGTTGGGGTGCTTGAGTCGCTCAGTGGGCTCATCAGGTCATGACCATCAGGTCATGATGGGATCGAGTCCTGCATCGGGCTCCTTGCTTAGCGGGGAGCCTGCTTGTCCCTCTCCCTCTGCCACTCCCCCTGCTTGTGCTTTCTCTCACTCTCTGTCAAGTAAGTAAATAAAGTCTTAAATTTTTTTTTTCCAAAATGACTTGATGTTGATCTAGCTGCGTTCGAAAGATGAAGCAAGCTCAGGGTACCCCTACTACTCCACCATCTTAACTCCTCCCCCAGCTGTTATTTCTTTAACTATTCTTTCTTCCCCTCTCCTGTCGGAGGCTCCTGTGAAATGTATGTGAGTATGCTTTATGTGTCTCAGAGGTGTCGGAGGCTGTGTTCATTTCATTTCTTTTTTTTTTTTTTTTTAAGATTTTGTTTATTTGACAGAGAGAGAGATCACAAGTAGGCAGAGGCAGGCAGAGGGAGGGGGAAGTAGGCTCCCTGCTGAGCAGAGAGCCCCATGTGGGGCTCGATCCCAGGACCCTGAGATCATGACCTGAGCTGAAGGCAGAGGCTTTAACCCACTGAGCCACCCAGGCGCCCCCATTTATTTTCTTTATGGCTTTCTTTTTTTTTTTTTTTTCCTTTTCTGTTTTTCAGATGTAAGGAACAATCTAATTGACCTGTCTTCAAGTTTGCTGATTCTTCTGCCTTCTCAGGTCCTCTGTTGAATATGTCTAGGGAATTTTTAATTTTCATTATTTTAGTTTCCACCTCCAGAATTTCTACTTGGTTCTTTTAAAAATTACAAATTACTTCTGTCTATTGATAGTCTGTATTTAGTGTAACATCATTCTTGTACTTTTTTTTAAAAAAAGATTTATTTATTTATTTGTTTGTTTGTTTATTTGACACAGAGAGGGAGAGAGAGAGAGAGATCACAAGTAGGTAGAGAGGCTGGCAGAGAGAGAGGGGGAAACAGGCTCCCTGCTGAGCCGAGGATCCCAGGACCCTGAGATCATGATCTGGGCCGAAGGCAGAGGCTCTAACCCACTGAGCCACCAGGCACCCCTCATTCTTACACTTAAAAATTATGTAGATATGGCTTTTTTAGATCTTCAAATACTTTTAAAATAGCTGATTTAAAGTCCTTGTATGGTAAGTTCAATGTCTGGGCTTCTCAGAGATAGTTTCTATTGAATGCCTATTTTTCTCTGTATGGGCCACACTTTCTTTGCATATCTTGTAGTTTTTTTTTTTTCATTAAAAATGGGACATTTTAGGGGCACCTGGGTGGCTCAGTCATTAAGCGTCTGCCTTTGGCTCAGGTCATGATCCCAGGGTCCTGGGATCGAGCCCCGCATCGGGCCCTCTGCTTGGCAGGAAGCCTGCTTCTCCCGCTACCATTCCCTCTGCTTGTGTTCCCTCTCTCGCTGTGTTTCTCTCTGTCAAATAAATAAAATCTTTAAAAAAAAAAAATGGGACATTTTAAGTAACATAATGTGGCAACACTAAAATCAGATTCCTCTCCTCCTCCAATGTTTGTTGTTATTGCTCTTGGTATTTGCTTAGTAATTTTCCTGAACTAAATCTGTAAAGTCTGTATTCATTGCTGTGTGTGGTCATTAGAGTTTGCTCAGTTTTCTTATTCACCAGTTAATAAATGGACAGAGATTTTCTTAGTGGTACAGGGCAATAAGTCTCCCAGCATTTAGTGAAGGTGTGGTGTGCATTGTGGAATAGATCTTCAATACTCAAGCAGGCAGTTTACATTTCTGCCTTAGCTTTCACTGTTTGTGTAGAGCCTTAAGGTTGACCAGAAGTGAGACTTGGGGCCTTCTCAGATCTTTCCTGAGAATGTGCACAGCCTCACACATGCATGTGGTCTTTTAGATTCTAAATTGCACATACATACAAATCTCAAAGATCCTTATGGCCATCTCATTCCCCAGTTTTTCCTTTTAAGGTTTTTGGTCAACTTTTTCTGCCCCAACTGTTATTGCTGCTTGAAGTAGCTGTGATGTTAAGCAGTTGCCACTGATTGTTTTTGCTGTGCTTCCCGGGGAAGAGGTTGTTTATGCTGAGTGTACCCTGAGTCAGATTAAATAAAGAAAAGATCTATGAATAGGTGTTTTTAGAGAATTGCTAGAGAGATTAAATAATTACAGTTCTCAGAAAATTGTATTTTTGGTGTATTCAAACCATATTTTGTCCCTTCTGGTGGCTGTTGGCTGTTAGTTTTCACCATGATTTTGGGGATTTTCATTTGCAAGCCTACTCTAGTGCTATGGAGATGGGACTGGGAATTGGAAAAGTTCAAACACCACAAATCTCACTGTTCTTACTGAGATTCAGCCATTTTTGTTGAATAAATGCTTCTCATTTCATTTCAAGACTTTGGTTTATTTTGAGAGTTCTAAAAAGTTGGTTTTTATCATTTTTGCTAGTGTTATTGTTGCTTTTATGGAGGAATAACCTTCTCAGAGATCCTTATTCCATTCCATTATTCCTCATTCTGATCTTATGTAACTTTAATAATAGGGAAATTTCCAAATAAAAGACATTTGAATTGGGATGCTGAGGGCAATCTGGTTGTGACATCTGTTACCCTGTTGGTCTTCAGGATTGATTTCACTGGCTATGCAAGTGGCCTGTTCTCATCACTACATGTTCATCTTTCCTGAAATTTTGCCCTTAGCTAATGGAGATGACCTATTTAGATAATAGAAGGCCATTCTTTATTCAAGGTATCTGAAATATAATCTTATCTACCAGGGTACATAATTGTATAGTTTTCTGAGAGGTGGTCTATTTTAGGCAGTCATGATTTTGTATTAAATTAAGCCTCGGCGGTGCCCTGGTGACTCAGTGGGTTAAAGCCTCTGCCTTTGGCTCAGGTCATGATCTCAGGGTCCTGGGATCGAGCCCCGCATTGGGCTCTCCGATCAGCGGGGAGCCTGCTCCCCCCCCACTGCCCCCATCTGCCTCTCTGCCTGCTTGTGATCTCTCTCTCTCTGTCAAATAAATAAATAAAATCTTTTTTTTTTTAAGAAAAGGTTGCTATAATAATTAAATGAAATAAATTTATCTATAAAGAGAACTCTAACTCTAAATGGCTAACCAAATGCTAACAGTTATTTTTCTCTTGAAAAGAGTCAAAGGACACTACTTTGTTACTGAATTGTACATAATTTATAGGGATTAAAAAAACCTATAAAACAATCATTGGCATTCTGCATTCCAAACTGCTACTATTCTATTATGAATTTTTAAAGATTTTATTTTTTATTTATTTGAGAGAGAGAGAGAGGGAGTGAGAGAGAGCATGAGAGGGGAGGAGGTCAGAGGGAGAAGCAGACTCCCCATGGAGCCAGGAGCCTGATGTGGGACTCGATCCTGGGACTCCGGGATCATGACCTGAGCCCAAGGCAGTTACTTAACCAACTGAGACACCCAGGTGCCCTCTAGTAGGAATTAATGAAGCTTGATAACACTTAGAATTGTAATAGAATTATTTTTGAATATTTGAAAATATATCATAAAAATAAAAATAATTTCAGGTTCTTTTGCAAATTGTTAATTAACTGTAGGTGAACGAAGATTTTAGCTGGGTTAGGTTGAGGCCAGAAGGAAGGCTGTCTTTACTTTGGCTTGATGGGTTCATACTCATAGATTTAGAATAAAAGGGCAGACTAGGATTCTCAGCACAGTCTCTCACCATGGAGACTACATTGATTTCTCTAAGGATCACTTCCCCTAGCTTTTAAGAACTTCTGTTCAGATATATTAAGAATTCAATCACTGCCTTTGTTAGTTTATTAATTTCTTGTTCAGCAAACATTTATCATTCATCTTTTGAAATAGACAAAGTGCTCATGGTCAGTAGTGTAATTTCTATATGCTGAACCACCTAGTAGGAAAGTAGACTAGGTAGATGCTCAGTATATATTTCTGATAATTTCTGTGACTCTCCACCACTTAAAAAAAAAATAAGCTATTCATTTATATGGCATCTTTTCTTATGTGTGAGGTCATTGAAGTCCCCAGAAAGGGGACTTTTCTTGAAGATCTGCTTCATGAAATGAACATTTTCATATGTTAGGGGATGTGATTTGGCTTATACCATGTATCAATTCAAGTGCAATGAGTCGTGCAGTAACACTGTGTCATATATTATAACTACAAATAACGACATTGCTCAGTTTCATATAGGAGGAACTGAGCTTAGAGAACTTGCTCATGGTCAAACAACAGCTCGTTAAGCAGCAGAAGCATGATATAAGCCTATGTGTCTCTGATACCAATAGGTCTGGTTTGCCATTGTATCGTCTATCTTTTTCACACCAACTGTGTTATAAACACGTTAGTCAGGGATAAGGATGAATACATGTTGGAATTTTATAAAATTGAAGTGAAACCTGCTTAGTAAAGTTTATGGTACTAAATACAGTGATTGTTAAAGTTATATTGAATTAAGTTTTTCCCTTATAGTTCTTTTTTAAGACAGAGATTTATTGGAATATCTCTGCATCAACATGTGTAAGAAACAGACCCTTTGGCAAACTTGAAAACTGAACTTCTAGAGCAAATATTACAAATGCTGGAGAAAGAATTAGAAGAGTTCGTGTTACATTCTCATGTGAATGCTTCTTCATTATTTCCCAAAAGCACTTAGTGCGCATTATCTTCAACTGGTTTAATGTACTTTTCACTTTTCCTGTTAGTTTTTAATATGGCTGCATTGCTTTAATTTTAAGGGATCATTTTAGTTGTTTGTTCACTTATTCAACACATGGTTAACGAGCAACTACTATATGCCAGGCACCATTCTGAGCATCCTGAATAAATGGATGAGAAAAACAAAAGTTCTGGCCTTATGGGGCATCCATGCTGATAGAAGAAACAGGTGACAGATAAACAGTTATTTTAATATCAGGTTAATATAATACCGAGGAGTGATAAGTACTATGAAGAAAACTAAAACAGAATAAGGGAAGAGAGAGTAATTAGGAATGCTATTCTAGACAATGGAAGTAGCATTTGAGCACAGAATTGCTGAGTGAATAAGCCCTGGGAATATCCGGAAGTGGGACATTCCAGGCAAAGAGCACAAAGGACTGGTGTGGAGCTGGTTTAACGTATTCAGGAGCATCAAGGAGGCCATTGAGGATGGGACTCAGAAGAAGAGGGTAGCAGGTTCTCCATTCAGAGAGGTAGGCAGGGCCCAGGTCATGTATTTTTTCTTGGATGGTTTTGAGTGTAGAGGGACAAGATTTGATTTATGTTCTCATAGGTCAGTCTTGCTGCTCTGAGAAGAAATGACTATAAGAAGGGCATGAATGTAAACAAAGAGATCCGTTAGATTATTCCTACAAAGAGGTCCTGTGGGGAGATAGATGATGTGGCTTATTCCAAATAAGAGAGTAATGGTACAGCAGGGAGAAACTGTCAGAATCAAGATATATTTTGAACATAGAGCCGAGAGTATACTGATGTTTTGTTGTAAATAAAAAAAGGTCAAGGCTTTAACTAAAGGAACAGGTTAAATGGTGATGCCATTTATTAAGATTGGGAATGTTAAGAAAGGAAAATGTTTGGGGAAATTAAGAGTTCTATTATGAACATGTAAAATTAGATTTTATTAGACAGGTAAGTGGTGATGTTAGAGATTGGAATTCAAGGGAGAGTTTCATGCTGGAGTTAAGAATCTGGTAAACATCAGCCTAGAGGTAGTGTAGTGAGTTGAAATATATCCCCCAAAAGATATGTCTAAGGTCTGACCTCCCTTACTGTGACTATGTCCTTCTTTGGAAATGGGTCTTTGTAGATGTAATTATGTTAAGAATCTTGGGATGAGATCATCCTAGACTGAGGGTGGGACCTAAATCTAGGGATTAGAGTCTTTATAAGAGAGAAGAGAAGGAGATTTGAGAGAGACACACTCAGGGAAGGCCATCTGAAGATGGAGGCAGAGACTGGAACTATGCTATCACAGCCAAGAAACCCCATTGGAAGAGGTAAGGAAGTCTCCTCCTCTAGAGCCATTTATGGGAGTGATGGTGGCACTGCTAACACTCTGATTTCAGACTTCTGGACTCCAGAACTATGAGAAAATAAATTCCTGTTGTTTTAAGCCACTAGTTTGTGGTAATGTGTTACAACAGCCATAGGGAACTAATTCAGATAGTAATTCCTTGAGACTAGATAAGATCATGTAGGAGATGAATGTAGGTAAAGAAGAAAAGAAAGACCATGGAAGTAGCCTTGGGGCGTTCCAGGGCTATATTAGTAGTTGGAGGGGAGGAGAAAACGCAGATGCCACTGAGAGGTGATAGAGAACCAGGTGAGCCTAGTACTCCAAAAGCCATGGAGAAAGAAGAGTTTCAAGAAGGGCATTGTGATCGGCTGTGCTAAATGCTACTGAGATATCAAGGAGGATGATTTGATAACAAAGCTGAGCCTACTGTGAGGAAGCCCAATAACCCAGTAAGAAATGGAACACAGGGCTTGGTAACTATGGGGTAGTAAGATTTCCCTTACATCGTAATGAAATGGTATACCCAACCTAGTGGCATAAAAGGCGGGGCACCCATATTTTTTTGTGTCTCTGGATTGGCAATTTATCCAGTCCTCACAGGCTGTATTCAACTTCACACTTCCGGTGCTCTTCTGTGAGGAACCAGGGAGGTGCTGGAAAGCTGAATCCATTCAGTCACTTATGTTCTTAGCCCTGAATCCTTTCCATTGCTTGCTGGAAGACTCAGTAGTAAACCGAAGGAAAGCAGCCTTGAACTGGGTCTAATTCATCATCACTTCCAATCTTTGTATCTAAACCAGACTTTTATGTTTTCATGTCATTGAGATGAAGGTAGAGAAGTGACCATTGGATTTGCCACATGAAAGTCATTGGTGGCTTTGATAACAAGGGCTTGGTGGGGTAGTCTCCTTAAAGAAGGTTCAAAAGAGACTGGGATGTGAGGAAGTAGAGAGAGTATAGACAGCTCTTTCAAGTTTCACTGTAGAGTGAGCAGAGAAGTGGGGTACTAGTGTGAGTTCAAGAGAATGTTTTTGAAAGATGGGAGATATTAATAGCGTGCTTGTGTGTTGATGAAAATGATCCAGAAGAAAGATAAAATTGATAAAGAAGGACAGATATGAGATAAATGTAGGAGAAACAGGAAAAAGACAGGAGAAATAGATGAGAAAAATCCTTGATTTTTTTTCAGGGTGTGAAGATATAATGTAGGGCACTTGTGCAGTCCTTGCCATAGACAGAAGAGAATTAGATTGTTTTCTTTTTTAGCAGTAGAGAAGGCAGGCATATGGATGCAGATGAGGTTAGTTGGTTAGATTGATTGGTCGGGAGATAGCTTTCTTCATGTGGAGTTTATTTATGATAGTGTAATACCCATCTATCCTGATAAATTGTGATGGTCATGTAATAAAGACACTGTGTTTACACTGCTGTTCAACATCTGCTTGTTTTATAGACACTGCTATACCCTAGCTGAGCGGTTCATCATAAAGAGACAGTCACATTTCCTGTATAGAAAGCAGAGGACTCAGTCCCAACAGTAGTATTGATTTATTACTTGAGCATGAGTTCATTACCCATGAAGACTCTCATTGTGCCTTTTATTTTCCGGGCACAGCAGTATTTTAGCATTACCCATCAAGTTTGTCGTCTACAATCGAGGGTTATTCAAAGGCCTCACTAAGGGAGGCAAATGTGTCTGGAAATTCCCTTCATGGTGATTTATTTTACGGCAAATGAATTTCATTTCTAAATCTAGCATGACCAGAGGTCTTCCTAGAGTTTAAAAACACTCCATAAGGACTGTAAGACCCTGGCTGGGAAGAGAGTACCATTTTCTCTTGAGATGAAATTTGTGAATTGGGTCAGAATTTACCATGAAGCTCGACGCAGACTGCTTTATTTGTTTATGGAGGTGTGTTCAACCTACCTCTTCAAGCTTTTGCCATTCGAGAAGTCTCCCTCTTCAGCCTGGAAAAAGTTAAAAGTCTGTGGGCGATATAAGCTGATATTTATTGACTTTGTTAACACTTGGCAGACATTTACCCTTCTGTCTGGTCATGGAGGTGCTGGGGGTGCTGTTAAGTTGAATAGAAGCTTCAAGCATCCAGGCATTAAATGAGCATTCAGAATACGATGAATATATTTATAAACTGCAAATATAAGAGCAATCCAAGGAGGATTTTCAGGCAGTGTATCTGTCTTTGCAGGTATGCTTTTCCCCCAACTAGATTCTCATTTTACCTTGAAATTCTTAACATGAATATTTGACCATATTGAAAAAGTTAATAGATCTTAAATAATTGCATTGAATCCAAATCCTACCTGATATTAATTGTATCAATTAATATGTGTGAAGGTATTATTTTTTAAGAAGAAATAACTCAGTATGTAACTCATAGAAGCCATTTTTTAAACTTCTTAAGGGATATATTTATTTATTTATATTCAAAGATTTTATTTATTTTGAGAGAGACTGAGAGAGAGAAAAGGACAGAGGGAGAGAGAGAAGCAGACTCCTCATTAAGTGGGGAGCCTGACTCAGGGCTTGATCCCAGGACTGTGAGATCATGACCTGAGCTGAAGGTAGATGCTTAACCAACTGAGCCACCCGGGTGCTCTTAAGGAATATATTTTTGAGCTTCTTTCTAACACATCCAGCTCTGCTCAATGCATTGTCTGCTGAAGATTCTCTTTCTCCCTCTCTCTTTTCCCCTCCCCCCAATCATGGTCTCTCTAAATAAATAAATAAACAAAATCTTAAAAAAAAAAGAGAAAGCAGGGACCACTGATACACATGATCCTGCAATCCTATATGATCAAAACTTTGATAGGAGGTTTATGGAATGTATCATAATATTATACTCTGAGGATTACAGATGCACATTTCAAGTTCATGTTGCTAGTTTACATTGTATGTACTTGAGTTTTAAGAGTTTTATGCATATATAATTCAAATAACTTTGTTAATTGTATGTTAGAAATCAACCCCTTTGCAGAGAGTACTTCATCTGTAGTTTGGCAAATGGGTTTATCAAAGTAGAAGACTTCCACTTGAGCTTTAAAAAAGTATGTTGAGTCTTAAAATTATAACTAAGATTTTTCTACATTTATATATCATATATAATCCTTTATATCTGTATATTTATATATCATAAAAAAGTATATTGAATGCTAGAATTGGAAATGTGACCACAAAAATACTCATCTTATAGGCTTAAAAAAAGCCTTTTAATAAACATGTATATTTTTCATATGCTGTTATGATTGGGAAAAATAAAATGACCTGGGTTCTAAAATTTACTATCAAAGATCAAAGAATAGAATAGACTTAGAACTTGAATATGCATATGTTTATGTAATACTTGAATTAAAAAAAAACAGAAATAAAAGAGAAAAATGTGAGGCATTTTAGCAAAAGTGAACATGCTGTTAAAATGTGACTTGTTATTGTCATCAAGATTTTATCAGTGTGAAAAGCCATGGAGTTGTGGATTCCTCAAACTGACACGTTCATTCCTTTTGCCACTGGGGGTCACTGTAAAGACATTGCATGAACAAGTCTAAAATTTCCCCAAGTTGCTCTTTGTGGAGTTTGAATGTAGAAATTTTCATGTGGAGAGAAACTATTTATGAGAATGACCAAAAAGTATGTAAGAAAGCAATAAAACAACCTAGTCTTACACCTAAAGGAGCTAGGAAAAGAAGAACAACTAAAGCTCAAAGCCAGTAAAAGCAAATAAATAATAAAGATTAGAGCAGAAATAAATGAAATAGAGAATAGAAGAACATAGAAAAAAGATCAATGAAACCAGGAGCTGGTTCTTGGAAAAAATCAACAAAATTGGTAAACCTTTAGCCAGACTCCTCAAGAAAAAAAGAGAGAGGTCTCAAATAAATAAACTCAGAAATAAAGGAGGAGAAATAACAATCCACACCATAGAAATAAAAAAGATTATAAGAGAATATTATGAAAAATTATATCCCAACAAATTGGATAACCTACAAGCAAAGGAGAAATTCCTAGATACATATACCCTTCCAAAAGTGAATCAGGAGGAAATAGAAAATTTGAATAAACCCATTGCTAGTGATGAAATTAAAATCAGTAATCCAAAAATTCCAAACAAAAGTCCAAGACCTGATGACTTCACAGGTGAAGTCTACCAAACATTTTGAGTTAATACCTATCTTCTCAAAAGTACTCCAAAAAATAGAAAAGGAAGGAAAGTTTCCAAATATATTCTATGAACCCAGCATTACCGTGATACAAAACCAGATAACACACAACAAAAAAAGAAAACTACAGGCCAGTATCTCTGATGATCGTAGATGTGAAAATCCTCAGCAAAAGATTAGCAAACCAAATTCAACAATATATTAAAAAAGTCATTCACCGTGATCAAAAGGGATTTATTTCAGGGACATAAGGGTGATTCGATGTTTTCAAATCAATGTGATATAGTGTATTTTTTTTTAAAGATTTTATTTATTTGATAGAAAGAGATCACAAGTAGTCAGAGAGGCAGACAGAGGGAGAGGGGGAAGCAGGCTCCCTGCTGAGCAGAGAGCCCAATGCGGGGCTCAATTCCAGGACCCTGAGGTCATGACCTGAGCCGAAGGCAGAGAGGCTTTAACCCACTGAGCCACCCAGGTGCCCTGTGATATAGTGTATTAACAAGAGAAAGGATAAAAACCATATCATCACTTCACTAGATGCAGAAAAAAACATTTGACAAAATGTAACATTCACTCATGTTGAAAACTTTCAACAAAGTTCAGTATAGTCTCAGGATACAAACTTAACATGCAGAAATCTAGAAGTAGAAATTAAGAAAGCAATCCTACTTAGAGTTTCACCCAAAAGAATAAAATACTTAGGAATAAACTTAACCAAGAAAGTGGAAGGCATGTACTCTGGTAACTATGAAACATTGGTTAAAGAAATTAAAGGTGACACCAATAAAAAGATATTGCATGCACATGAATCGGAAGAACCAATTTGTTAAAATGTCCATACTACCCAAAGCAACCTACAGATTTCACACAATCCCTGTCAACATACAAACAGCAGTTTCCACAGCACTAAAACAAATATTACTGACACTTGTATGAAATCACAAAACACCCCTGGGTGCCCGGGGGGCTCAGTTGGTTAAGTGGGTGCCTTCGACTCAGGTCATGATCTCAGGGTCCTGGGATCGAATCCCATGTTGGGCTGGGAGTCTGCTTCTCCCTCTCCCTCTGCTCCTCCCCACCCCATTTGTGTTCTCTCTCTCTCTCTCATTCTCAAATAAACAAATAAAATGTTTAAAGAAGAGAGAGAAATCACAAAAGACCCCAAACACCCAAAGCAACCTTGAGAAAGAACAAAGCCGGAAGTATCACAATCCTAGATTTCCAGATACACTACAAAGCTGTAGTAACCAAAACAGTATGTACAGAAACAAAAAGAGTCACAAACATCAGTGAAACATAACAGAAACTCTGGAAATAAACCCATACTTTTATGGTCAATTGTTCTACAACAAAGGAGGCAATAATATAAAAGGGGAAAAAGATAGTCTCTTCAATCAATGGTGTCAGGAAAACTGACTGCTATGTGAAAAAAAATAAGCCTGGACCACTTTCTTACATCATATACAAAAATAAATTCAAAATGGATTACAGACCTAAATGTGAGACCTAAAGCCTTAAAATTCCTGGGAGAAATTTTAGGCAGTAATTCCTTTGACGTCAACCATAGAAATATTATCCTAGATACGTCTCCTCAGGCAAGGGAAACAAAAGCAAAAATTAGGCTATTGAGACTTTGCCAGAATAAAGAGCTCTATACAGTAAAGGAAAGCACCAACAAAATGAAAAGACAATCTACTGGATGGGAGATGATATTTGTAAATGTTATATCTGATAAGGGGTTAATATCCAATATATATAAAGAATTTACGCAACTTAACACCAAAAAATGGGCAGAAGATATGAACAGACATTTTTCCAAAGAAGACATAGACATATAGATGGCCAACAGATACCTGCTGAACGTCACTAATTATCAGGGAAATGCAAATCAAAACCACAATGAGATATTATTACCTCACACCTGTAAGAGTGGTTACAATAAAAAAGACAAGAAGTAACGATTGTTGTCAAGGATGTGGAGTAAAAGGACCATCATGCACTGTTGGTGGGAGTGAAAATTGGTGCAACAACTGTGGAAAATATTATGCAGGTTTCTCAAAAAATTAAAAATAGAATTGCCATACGGTCCAGTAATTCCAGTATTTACCCAAAGAAAATAAAGTCACTCTCTTGAAACAATAGATGCATTTTTATGTTTATTGCAGCATTATTTACAATAGCCAAGATATGAAAGCAACTCAAGTGTCTGTCAATGGATAAGGAACAGGTGGTATATGGACAATGGAATTTAGTCATAAAAAAGAATGAAATCTTGCCATTTGCAACAACATGGGTGGACCTAGGCTAAATGCAATAACTCAGAAAAAGACCTATGCAATCATGTGTGGAGTTTAAGAGTCAAAACAAATGAACAAAGGAAAAAAGAGACAATAAAACTGACTCTTAAATACAGAAAGCAAACTGGTAGTTACCAGAGGGAAGGTAGGGGGGTGTTTGTGTAAGTGAAATAAAGGGGATTAAGAGGTACAACCTTGGGGCACCTGGGTGGCTCAGTCGTTAAGCATCTGCCTTCGGCTCAGGTCATGATCCCAGGGTCCTGGGATCGAGCCCTGCATTGGGCTCCCTGCTCGGCAGGAAGCCTGCTTCTCCCGCTACCATTCCTTCTGCTTGTGTTTCTCTCTGTCAAATAAATAAAATCTTTTTTTTCCAATGTTCAAAGCACTTTTATTATAGCACCAAAATGGATGTCTAGCAACAGATGAGTAGGTAAACACATTGTAGTACATCCTTGCAGTGGGATAGATCACCCAGCAGTAATAATGGATATTCAGTGGAATCTTTTTTTTTTAATTAATTTTTATTAACATATAATGTATTATTTGCCCCAGGGTACATGTCTGTGAATCGTCAGGCTTACACATTTCACAGCACTTAACAGCACATACCCTCCCCAATGTCCACAACCCAACCACCCCATCCCTACCCCCCGCCCCCACCTCCCAGCCACCCTCAGTTGGTTTCGTGAGTCTTGGAGTCTCTTATGGTTTGTCTCCCTCCCCATCCCTTCCTGTTTCATTTCTCCCCCCGCCAAACTCCCTCCTTGCCTCTCAAATTCTTCATATCAGAGAGATCATGTGATAATTGTCTTTCTCTGACTGAC
>CM053618.1:47014396-47073393 GCA_028646535.1 Procyon lotor
TTGTGGACATTGGTGCTATAAACATTCAGGTGCACGTGCCCCTTTGGATCACGACGTTTGTATCTTTAGGGTAAATACCCAGTAGTGCGATTGCTGGGTTGTAGGGTAGCTCTATTTTCAACTTTTTGAGGAACCTCCATACTGTTTTCCAGCGTGGCTGTACCAGCTTGCATTCCCACCACCAGTGTAGAAAGGTTCCTGATAGGGCTCTTTTTTTTTTTTTTTTAGAGATTTTATTTATTTATTTGACAGAGAGAGAGATCAAAGTAGGCAGAGAGGCAGGCAGAGAGAGAGGGGGAAGCAGGCTCCCCACTGAGCAGAGAGCCCGATGCGGGGGCTCGATCCCAGGACCCTGGGATCATGACCTGAGCCAAAGGCAGAGGCTTTAACCCACTGAGCCACCCGGGTGCCCCCTGATAGGGCTTTTTAAAAACTTATTTGTTTAGGTCACTTGTAGTATATTATAGCTTTTGGCATACATGTCTTTGCATATATTTTATGAGATTTGTCCTTATGTATTTTATGTTTTTGGATACTCTTAAAATATTAAATAGTATTGGGGCATATGGGCAGTTCAGTTGGTTAATTGTAGCTGTCTCTTGTTTTTGGCTCAGGTCATGATCTCAGGGTTATGAGATCTGCCCTGCGTCAGGCTTTGCACTGGGCATGGAGCCTGCTTATGATTCTCTTAATCCCACTCCCTCTGACTTTTATCTCGTTCCTCTCTTTTTCTCTCTCCTTCCCTCTCTAAAAAAACATTAAATAATATTTAAATAAATATTTGCCAATTTTTATTGCCAATATATAGATTGTATAGTTTATTTTTGTATTTTGACTTTTTAATCTGTGATCTCAGTTAATCCACTTATTACTTCTGGTAGACTTTTGTAGATTTTTAAAAATATTCTACATATACAATCTTGTTGTCTGTGAATAAAGAGTTTTACTCTTTTCTTTATAAGCTACATTTGAGTGAATTCATCTTTGTTTTACTGGCTAGGGCCTCCAATAGAACATTTAGTCAGAGTGAGAGTAGACAATTTTATTGACCTTTTCAAATAATCAGTATTTAGTTTAATTGATTATATTTATTGCCTGTATTCTATTTCCACTTTTTATTATTTCCTTATTTCTACTTAGTTTGGATGCTATTCTCTTTCTAGCTTCTTAAGGTTGAAACTTAGATCATTGGTTTTAAACCATTTTTATTTGGTAATAGTAATATTTAAAAGTTATAAGTTTCCCTCTGAGTATTTAATTAGTTATGTACTGCAAATTTTGATATGCTGTGCTTTTATTTCATCAAGTTTTAAAATATGTTTAAATTTCCCTGTAACTTCAGTTTTGACTGATAGTACTTCAGAAATATGTTGTTTAATTTCCTAATTTTTTGGCATTTTCCAGATAACTTTCTGATATGATTTTTATTCCTTTTAAATTCATAGATATTTGCTTGTTCATAGCATGTATGGTCCATTTTGATTAATGACCAATGTACATTTGGAAAGGATGTATATTCTACACTGTTGTTGAATGGGTTGTTCTATAGAAGTTTTTTTTTTTTTTGGCCTGTGGGTACCTCTTTAATTTTATTTATTTACTTATTTATTTCCCCCAAATACGTTTATTTTATTTTTTCAGTGTTACAAGATTAATTGTTCATGCACCACACCCAGTGCTCCATGCAATATGTGCCCTCCTCAATACCCACCACCAGGCTCGCCCAGCCCCCACCCCACTCCCCTCCAAAACCCCCAGTTTGTTGCTCATAGTCCCATAGTAAATAAAAAGAACATGTGAAGATGTCTATAGAAGTTTTATAGACATCTTCACATGTTCTTTTTATTTACTCATTATCTTCACATTTTATTTTATATCCTTGAGCATTTTGTACATTCTTATAACAGCTGTTTTAGCATAACCTGTGAATTCCACTGTTTCTGAGTGAGATGCTATTGACTGATATACTTCCCTCCTGACTGTGGTCACATATTCCTTCTTCTTTGTGTATCTAGTGGTTTTTGTTTGAGTGCTGGATATTTTGAGTTTTATTTTATTGAGTTCTGAGTTTTACTGTATTTTGTGAAATGTGTTGGACTTTATTTTAGTGGGTAGTTAGATTATTTGTAGATCAGTTTGATGTTTTGAAGCTCATTTTTCGGTTTTTTAAAAAGTTGGTCTGAAGTAACCTGTGCTGAAGTTTGACCCTTTTGGTGCCTTGAATTCAACAGGTCTTTTCACTCTAGCTGATGGGAATGTAAATGATTCTCAGCCCTGTGTGAGCTCTTGGAATTGTTTAATTTAGAGCTCCCTTAAAGTTGTTTTTTTCTCAACCACATGGAATTTTACATTACGCATGCATGCATTCAAAGGGACCTGTAAGCACATTTCTAGAGCTCTTTCTCTTCATAGCTCCCTTTTATCTGGTACACTATCCTGTATATTCTAGCTGTCTTGGTCCCCTTGAAATCCAATCTGTGTTTCCTTAAGTATGCCTGACTGCTGGGATCTCTTCGGAATTTTCCTCCTTGCACTATAGTCTAGTAATTTTTTCCAATCAGAAATTGGTTAATTGTAGAGCTTATGTTACTTGTTTCTCCTCTCGAATATCACAGTCCTGTGCAACCCATTGTTTCCTGTCTGAAACGGAAATTAATGAGTTCCTTAGCTTAACTGAAAATAATTAATGTATCTTTTTTATTCTTAGAGCCTTTTCAGTCTATTCTATTGTTTGAGTTACAAGAACAGTTGACTTTTTCAAACATTGAAAGACCCAAATCTCTACCCTCTCTCTAATTCTTGCTATTTGTGCTTGTAAAATGATAAATTTCTTGTGTCAACTCATCTCCTAAATACCTTAAACAGCAAGGAACAATCAAGACAAATTAACACTCTCTTTCCAATAGTTTCTCTTTTCAGTAGGCACTTAGTCTCCCTTACAAGTTATCACATGAAGCAAGCTTACAAAATATATAGCTCTTGTGTGACATGAATATTGATCTTTCGAACTTGCTAAATATGTTTCCTTGCTTGGTAAGCAAGGTTTTCATTACAGCAGCTCTCTTCTTCAGAGTACCACTGTTTTTACTAATATACAGAAAGAAGTACAGTGAAATATATAATGGTGCAAACAGTAGACAGGTCCATCCTATGTGATTTCTTAGGGTAGTGTAGACATCATGATGTCTGTGACATCATTCTGCTACTCCGATACTTGTATTTGTTATCCTTAGGGATTTAGGAACTTATGGTTAGATCCATCAAGTGGAAGGTGATAGAGCAGGCAGGTGCGTATATTAGAAATTACATAGACTAAACCTAGGAGTGGCATATGCCACTTCTGCTTGCATTTCCACTATCTAGAACTCAGTCACCGGCAAATTATAAGGGGGATTGTAACTCAGTTGTAAGGGAGATTTAGAAATATAGTTAAACTATGTGCCAAGGAAGAAGAAGGAAATGGACTTAAGTAGACAAAAAGTAGAGAGATTTAAATATATATGGATTTTTTTTGTTGTTTGTTTCTTTATGCCTTAGTCTATTTTGCAGTATAAAATCTTAGTGAAAGAACCACTCTATACCTAGATTTTCTTATCTTTGGAGTAATTCTTTTCTCCTTTTCCTCCCTTATTTTCTTTCTGTCTTTTCCCTCTCTCCTTTCCCTCCCTTCCACAAATATTAAATCTTTCAAGTACTTTGCTAGATTCTGGGCATATATTGGTGAGCAAGATGGAGTCTCTGCTGTTACAGCAACAGAAATTTTTGTGTTTTCTATTTTTAACTTAATATTTTATCCAGTATTGTGTGCAATAATATTACCTGATGGCTTTGAAAATGAAAACTGGGTTATTTAGAATGTTGGAAGTAACAATAAAATAATGTTAATGGAAACTTATAGGAAAAAAAGATGAAACTATTCTTGTTCATCACTGATTGCTTTCAGAAATAAAATATTCCATAATCCTTGCCAAACAGAAACAACATTTACTTCAAACTCCCCCAAATCCCACCAAAACCCAAAACAACAAAAATACATTAACTGAAGGACATCTAATTTCCTAAGTCTGTTTTTAATTTTGCAGTATACATGTTTACACTAAGCTCTTCATTGATTTTGTTTTTCATTGCTATTGTTTTAGTGTACACCATGTTCCAGATTACTTTTCTGGCAACTGCTAGTGTGGTTCATGGCTTGGTTTTTTTCCCATTTCTTAATTAGATGAAACAATACACTACTCAAATTTAGTTGCATATATAATGAAAGAAATGGCAGTGCTCTAATAGGGAAGTCATTGCATTGACAACAAATCTAGGTAATATAGTAGAATGGTATCATATTTCTATTTTGAAATTTGTATTTCAATTCTTATCTCAACCTAAGGAAACAAATATGCTTTTTTTTTTTTAAAGATTTTATTTATTTATCTGACAGAGAGAGATCACAAGTAGGCAGAGAGGCAGGCAGAGAGAGAGGGGGAAGCAGGCTCCCTGCTGAGCAGAGAGCCCGATGTGGGGCTTGATCCCAGGATCCTGAGATCATGACCCAAGCCGAAGGCAGAGGCTTAAACCACTGAGCCACCCAGGTGTCCCAAATATGCTTATTTTTGCTTTCATTTATTCCTTTAATAAATAAATATTGATTGATTGCCCACTCTGTGTTTGGCAGTTATATGAATTGCTTGGACTATGTAGAGTCGATATAGCCCTTATTCTAGAAGAGATCATGATCTAGTGAGTGATACAGACAAATAGGCAGATCCCTAGTTTCATATTAGAATTATGATTTCAATGTACATGGAGAGCCTGAAGGCACAGAGAAATGGCTCCAAACTTTTGCATGTGGGAGCCTAATTAAGATATTTTGAAGGATGGGTAGGAGTCATCTGCTGGGAACATGGTGGAGTAGGACCTTACATGCACCTCATCTCATGTATACAACTGGATAACACATCAGCCTAAGTAACCCAGAAAACAACCTGAAGACTGGCAAAACAAACTCCACAACTAAAGCTAAAAAGGCTACACCAAAGAAAGTAGGAAGAGTGATGACATAGTCTGGGGAAAAAGCAGACCATGTCCATCCACAGTGGGGAGGAAGCTGGTGGCATGGAAGAAGGCAGAAAACAAACTTTTACACTGGGGAGTCCACAAATGGGGAGGATGAATCCCCCATAATATTTGCCTTTGAAAGGAGAGGGGCCAAATTTCATGAGTTCTTATAACCAGCAGGACTTAAACCTTGGAATTAAAAAAAATGGCAGGCTCAGCTCTGGGAAAGCCTGGAGGGCATTAGGAAGCAGAGTGCTCACACTTAAAGACAGCATGGCAAACAATTTATGTAGATATACTGTGGAACCAGCAGTTTGAAAAGATCTAGGAGCAAATGGTAAGGGGACTGATTTTCTCATTTAAGAGCATGGCTCAGAGAGAGAGAGGGATCATGGGGAAATCCCCCCAAGAACAAAGGGGTTGGCAGGTGCCATTTCCCTTCCCTATGCACCAGCATAAAAAATGAGCCTCCTGTGGGAACCAGCACAGCCTCAACACTCCTTATTTAACTTGCTTGCACCCAGCCCTGTTTCACTAGATCTGCCCTTCCCAGTCGTGCCGGCCTTAGTCCCAGTGCTGCAGGCCCCCTGCCCGGGAAGATCAGTACAAACCCTGCAAATACTATCTTCCTACCTGTGTGTTTTGTAGGACCTCAGTTCTGGCAGCAGGGGCAGGCCTTGTTTAGCAAAGGTAACACTGCACATCTTGTTAAAACATACTCTACTCCTGCTGGGGATTAAACACTGCCCACAATAAGCATAGAGAGCCTCTGAAGCCAACTGGGCAGAAAGAAAAAGGCCAAGACTCAATAGAAGAGCACACGTAACACTCAGAGGAGACACTCCCTGAGATGCCAGGCCCTAGCAAACAGGGGACACTACACTGCAGGACACTTGAGGACCTCTTCAACATAAGTTACTATCCTCAAAAGCAAGAGAAATAGCTGACCTTCCCAACAAATAAAAACAGACACAGGAAGTCAGAAAAAATGAGAAGCCTGAGAAATGTCTCCCAAATGAAAGAACAGGACCAAATTACAGCAAGAGACCAAAGAGAAACAGATAAAAGTAATATGCCTGACAGAGAATGTAAAGTAATGGTCATAGAAGATACTCATTGGACTTGAGAAAGAGTGGAGGACATCAGTGAGATCCTTAACACACAGATAAAAAAGAACCAATCAGAGATCTGGAACATAATAAATGAAATTTAAAAAGGTACTTAATGGAATAAATAGGCTAGATGAAGCAGAGAAATTAATTAATGACCTGGAAGACAGATAATGGGAAGTAACCAAGTTGAGGAAAGAAGAGGAAAGAAAATCATGCAAATTGAGAATAGTCTTATGGAACTCAGTTACTTCATCAAGCATAATAGCATTCACATGTAGGGATCTCAGAAGAAGAGAGAAAAGGGAGCAGAAAATTGATTTGAAGAAACGATAGCTGAAAATTTCCCTAATCTGGAGAAGGAAACAGATATCCAGATATGGGAGGCACAAGGATGCTCCCAAAAATTCAACCTGAGGAAGTCCACAAAGAGACACGTAGTTGTTAAACTGGCAAAAAGTAGCAATAAAGAACATATGTTAATAGCAGCAAGAGAAGACATTTACATACAAGGGGAAGCTCCATAAGGCTATCAATGGATTTTTCAATAGAAACTTTGCAGACCAGAAGGGAGTGGCATAATATATTCAAAGTGCTGAAAGGAAAAATCTACAGCCAAGAATACTTTATCTGGCAAGGTTATCATTCAGAATAGAAATAAAGATTAAGTTTCCAAGACAAACAAAAACTAAAGGAGTTCATGGCCACTAAACTAGCCCAATGAGAAATATTCAATAGGATTCTGAGTGGAAAGGAAAGACCATAAGTGAGAATAAAAGTAAAAAATACAAAAGCAGTAAAAATAAATATTTCTATAAAAATCAGTCAAGGGACTCATAACATAAAATGATGTAAAATATGACACTATATATAAAACGTTGGGGTGGGGTGGAAGAGGAGTAAAGATTTGGCTTAACTTAAGCAACATCAACCTAATATAGACTGCTATATGCAGAAGCTGTTACATACAAACCTAATGGTAACCACAAATCAAAAACCAGTAATAGATGTGCAAAAAATAAAGAGAAAGGAATCCAAATATAGCACTAAGGAAATCCAACAAACCATGAGAGCAAGAGAAGATAGGATTAGAGAAAATGTATAGAAATAAACATAAAACAAGCAACAAAATGGCAATAAATACATATCTAACAATAATTATTTTGAATACAATTGGACTAAATGGTCCAGTCAAAATACATAGGGTGAAAGAATGGGTAAAAACAAAAAACCAAGACCGATCTATGTGCTGCCTACAAGAAACTCATTTCTGACTGAAAGACACTGGCAGATTGAAAGTGAGGGGATGGAGAAACATTTACCATGCAAATGGATGTCAAAAGAAAGCTGGGGTAGCAATACTTAAATCAGAAAAAAATAGAATTTAGTAATAAGAGACAAAGAAGGACACTAGCAATAATAAATGAGACAATCCAAGAGGAGGATATAACAATTTTAAATATTTATGCATCCAAAATGAGAGAACCTCCATACATCAAACAGTTAATAACATACATAAAGGAAATGATTGCTAGTAATACAATAATAGAAGTGGACTTTAACATTCCACTTACATTGACGGACAGATCATCCAAAGCCACAGGAAACAGTGGCTTTGAATGGCACACTGGACTAGATGGATTTAAGAGACACATTCAGAACATTGCATCCTAAAACAGCAGAATGCACATATTTTTTTGAGTGCACACTGAACAATCTCCAGATTCCTAATCTCATGTATTAGGCCATAAAACATGTCTCAGCGGATTCAGAACAATTGAAGTCATATCATGCCCCTTTTTTGACCACAATGCTATGAAAGTAGAAATCAAGCACAAGAAAACAATGTGGAAAGAAAACCAATACATGAGTTAAATAACATGCTACTAAACAGTGAATGGGTCAACCAAGAAATCAAAGAAGAAAAAAATTATATGGAAATGGATAAAAATGAAAACAGTTGTCCAAAATCTTTGGGATGCAGCAAAAGTGGTTTTAAGAGGAAATTTTATAGGAATACAGACCTATCTCAAGAAGCTAGAGAAATCTCAAATAAACGACCTAACTTTATATCTAAAGGAGTTAGATGAAGAAGAACAAATAAAACCCAAACCCAGCAAAAGGAAGGAAATAATAAAGATCAGAGCAGGAAAAAAACAAAATGAAAACTAAAAAAAACAAAAACAAAAACAAAAAACCAAACAATTGGATAGATCAATGAGATCAGGACCTGGTTCTTTGAAAAGATCAACAAAATTGATAAACCTTTAGGAAGACTCATTAAAAAAGGAAGAGAGGACCCAAATAAGCAAAATCACTAATGAAACAGGAGAAATAACAACCAACACCACAGAAATACAAACAACTGTAACAAAATATTATAAAACCCTATATGTCAACAAATTGGACAACTTAGAAGAAATGGATAATTTCCTAGAAGCATATAACCAGCTGAAACTAAAGCAGGAAGAAATAGAAAATTTGAACAGATTGATTACTGGCAATGAAATGGAATCAGTAATCAAAAACTCCCAAAAAACAATCGTCTAGAACCAGATGGCTTCACAGATGAATTCTACCAAACATTTCAAGGAGAACTAATACCTATTCTTCTCAAACTATTTAAAAAAATACAAGAGGAAGGAAAACTTCCAAATTTATTCTATGAGGCCAGTATTGCCCTGATACCAAAACCAGATAAAGACACAACAAAAAACAGAACAACAGACCAGTATCTCCCATGAATATAGATGCAAATATCTTTAACACAGTATTAGCAAACCACAGCCAAAAATATATTTAAAAAATCATATATCACAATCAAGTGGAATTTACTCCAGATTGCCAAGGAGGTTCAATATTTATAAAACAATCAATGTGACATGTCACTTCAAGAAGAGAAAAGATAAAAACCACGTGATCATTTCAGCATTTGACAAAGTACAACATCCATTCATGATAAAAACCCTCTGCAAAGTAAAGTCTAGAGTGAACATACCTCAACATAATAAAGCCCTTATATGAAAAACGCACAGCCAATATCATACTCAATGGTGAAAAGAAGAGCTTTTCTCCTAAGGTCAGGAACAAGACAAGGATGTCTACTCTCATTCAACATGGTACTGGAAGTCCTCAACAGCAATTAGACAACATGAAGAAGTAAAAGGCATCTGCATTAGTAAGAAAGGAATAAAACTGTTACTTTACAGATTACGTGATACTAAAGACGCCACCAAAAAAATACTAGAACTGATACATGAATTCACTAAAGTTGCAGGATATGAAATCAATGTACAGAAATCTATTGCATTCCTATACACTAAGTGAAGCAGCAGAAAGTGAAATTAAGAAAACAATCCCATTCAAAATTGCACCAGAAACAATATCTAGGAATAAACTTAACCAACGAGGTGAAAGACCTTTACTCTGAAGGACCTGTACTCTGACACACTAATGAAAGAAATTTAAGATGAAGCAAGGAAATGGAAAGACATTCCATGCTCATGGGTTGGAAGAACAAATATTGTTAAAATGTTCATACCACCCAAAGCAATCTACAGATTTAATGCAAATCCCTGTCAGAATAATAGCATTTTTCACAGAACTAGAACTAACAATCCTAAAATTTGCATAGAACCACAAAAGAATAGCCAAAGCAATCTTGAAGAAGAAAAACAAATTGGAGGGACCACAATTCCAGATTTCAAGTTATATTGCAAAGAGGAGAATTAAAACAGTGTGGTACTGGCATAAAAACAAACACATAGATCAATGGGATAGAACAGAAAACCCAGAAACGAATCTACAATTTTATGGTCAATTAATCTTTGATAAAGGAGGAATGAATATACAATCAGAAAAAGACAGTCTCTTCAGCAGATGGTGTTGGGAAAACTGGACAGCCACATGCAAATGAATGAAGCTGGACCATTTTCTTTCACCATACACAAAAATAAATTCCAGATGGTTTAAAGACCTGAAACCATAAAGATCCTTGAAGGGAGCACAAACAGTAATCTCTCTGACATTGACTGTAGCAAAATTTTTGATATGTCTCCTGAGACAAGGTATATAAAAACAAAAATAAACTCTTTGGACTATATCAAAATAAAGTTTCTGCACAGCAAAGGAAATGATCAGCAAAACTAAAAATCAGGCTAGTGAGTGGAAGAGGATATTTGCAAATGAGATATCTGATAAAGGGTTAGTATCCAAAATATATAAAGAACTGATACAACTCAATACCCAGAAAACAAATAATCCAATTAAAAAATGGATGAAAGACATGAGCAGACAGTTCTCCAAAGAAGATACGCAAGTAGCCAGCAGACACAGGAAAAGATATTCAACATCATTCATCATCAGAGAAATGAAAATTACATTGAGTCATCACCCCACATTAACCATTCTACTAACATTTAAAAAAATTTCTACTCTCATATTTTGTTATTGGGAATATATATATTATATATAATATATATTACATTATATTGTATTATATTTATTATATATATAATTAATATATAAATAATATAAAAAATAATCTCCTTTGCTATTTCTGGTATACCACTAAGCATAGATTTCTCTGCCTTTGCAGCAATAAAGAAGTAGTAAAGAAAATACTTGTAAAGCTTAACTTTTATTGTTAATTAATATTATAAACATATGCAGCTTAAAAATCAATCCCAAAGGCTTTTAACAAAAACTATCGGTCTCTTGCCCATTCCTCCTAACTCTTGATTACTGATTTCCAGAGGCTATCACTTTTGGCTTTCTTTTATGTTTATCTTCATATTTCTATGTAAACTGTCCATACTACTACTTCTTGGTTTTTTATTTTTAGAGTTTCACTTCTGACTTCCTGCTGAGAAGAATTTAGCTGTCTTCTGTCTCTCTCCCATACCCACATACACTAACCATACATATATATATACTTACCCTCCTGCGTTCTACTAACATAATTACATTTAAATATTTATGATTCTGAAAATATCATTCGCAGCTGAGCCCTGTGTAAATTATGATTACATTTCCTTTCTTACATGATATTACTGTCTCTGTGGTTGATAGTTGTCTTCTTGTTTGTCTTCTAAATATCCATCACAGTGCATTCCAGCCTCTCCTCTAGGAGTTGAAGTCTTTTAATACCTTCAAAAATCTGAAGCATTAAGTGTTCTAGCACTTTCTTTTTTTTTCTTAGTGGGGAAATATTATCTCTTCAGTAATCTGTGTCTTCTCATTCAAATAGATACTGACTGTTCTTCTGGCCTAGTACTGAGCTCTACACCATCCCGAAAATTCCCTTCTTTTTTTGGTTATATTAAGTTTTTTCTTCCTGGATCTCTTATTTACTTCTTTGTTAGTTTCCTTTCCATGTTTGATGGAACACATCCTTTAGTAGTTTCCAAAGAAAGAGAAAAGGAGGTAAAATATTTTGAGATTTTGCAAGTCTGAAAATATATTTTTTCTACTGTCACATTTATTGATAATTTGGAATTCTAGGCTAGAAATAATTTTTTCCATCAGAAGTTTGAAAATAGCACTCTATTGAATTTTAGTTGTTTGTTGCTGGGAAGACTGAGCTATAAGGATTTCCAAACCTTTTTTTTGGGTCACTTTCTTTTCTTAACTTCTTTGGGAGCTTATTAGGATATTTTATTTGTCCCCAGTGTTTTGAAATCTTTTTTTTTTTCCCTAGTGTTTTGAAATCTTATACTGGTTTGCCATATTGTGTGTGTGTGTGTTTTATATTATGTTGGAGACTTGATGGGTTTATTCAATACATAAGTTAATCTTTCACTTATAGAATATTTTCTTGAATAGTATGCCCCTCCGAACTATTTCTATTTCATCTTCTGTTTCTCTAGAATGCCAATTATTCAGATATTGGATCTTCTAGATTATTTCTCTAGTTATTTTTTTTTTTAAGATTTATTTATTTATTTGAGAGAGAGAAAGAGAGTGAGAGATAGAGAAGGGGGTGGGGAGAGGGACAGGGAGAAAGAATCTCAACTAGACTCTGCACTGGGCACAGAGTCCAACACAGGGCTGCATCTCAAGACCCTGAGGTCATGACCTAAGCCAAAACCAAAAGTCAGATGTTTAACTGCCAAAACCAAAAGTCAGATGCTTAACCCACTGAGCTCCCCAGATGCCTCTATTTCTCTAGTTTTAAGCAAGTTTTCATTTTCTATTATTTACTTCTCTTTCTTTTGTTTTCTGGAAGAGTTTCTAACTTTATACTCTAACCATTCTACTAACATTTTAAAAAAATTTCTACTCTCATATTTTGTTATTGGGAATTCCTTTTGTTTGAATGTTTCCTTATAGGACATTCTTTTCTTATTCTAGGATGCAATGACCTCTCCTTTCTCTCTGAGGATATTAATATAAATAATAAAGTTTTCTTCTATATTTATATTATATAAATACTATATATAAATATATATATTAAATATTTATATTTCTATATCTTTGTTTTCTTCTTCTGTTTTACAATTTTTTTGGTTTTGGTCTCAGAGACTTTCCTTGGCTATCTGTTCACATTTAAAATAATTTTTTATTGATGCATAGTTGACACATAATATTTTATTAGCTTCAGGTATATAACATAGTGATTCTACAGTTACACACATCATGGAATACTGAAATAAATAAGTCACTTTTAGGAATATAGTCAATAATATTTTATTAATGTTATATTAATATTGTAGTAATTTTGTATGATGACAGTTGGTAACCTACACTTACTGATTTATATTTAAAAGTGAAATATTAACAGGAAACTCTATGTGGGTGTGCTTGGATAAATGAGTTATAGGCTTCACAGTAGGATGATTTATTGGGCTGTCTTAATTGGAGTTCCTCTGAATTTTAATATCTATGTTTTCCTCTAAGAATGGTTAACATCCTCAGACAGAGTTTTTCCAGTCTCCTGATTGGGAGGTTAAATTTTACCAGCCAGCTTTTTCTTAAACTGGACTGTGCAGTGAGGTCTTGCCATTCAGTGTGTGGAATTTCACTTAATCACCCTCTTGTAATACCTGATGCCCTCTAACTGGGCCAAGTGCCCATTAGTGCAGTTTTCCATAGTTTAGTGTTTCCAGAGAGTAGACCTTGCACTCTCCTGCCTGCCGATTGAGCCAGGATGACTCCCAGCTATGTTATCCGTGGAAATCTCACTGCTTTCATCCAGCCATCTTGTTTTCAGCCTTAACTGCCCCCACTATCGTCCATTATTGTCAGAGCTATAGGTCAGCCACCGAGAGGCTGTGATGTAAAGTATCCAGCTTCTGGGCTTCGGTTGTTGGCTTTCCTGAACGCAGTTTTTCTCTGTTTGTAGTGTATTAAGTTAGTGAGCAGTTATCCTGCTGGGTTTGCAGTTTCAACATTTTTCTTTAGTCCTCTCCCATTTTCTTTGAATTTCTTGGTTTAGACCTTTTTTATTTTTAAAATTCTTTGTATTGCAAGAAGCAGTGTATTGGTTAAAAGCATGGGCTCTGGATGCCTAGACCCAACCCTTGTATGACCTTGGGAAAGCTACTTAATCTCTCTGCTTTAGTTTCCTCATCTTAAAAAAAATAGTAGTTGGAGTCCCTTTTAAGAGTAAATGATTGGGGTGCCTGGGTGGCTCAGTGGGTTAAAGCCTCTGCCTTTGGCTCAGGTCAGGAACTCAGAGTCCTGGGCTCAGCAGGGAGCCTGCTTCCCCCTCTCTCTGCCTGCCTCTCTGCCTACTTGTGATCTCTCTCTCTGTGTCAAATAAATAAAATCTTAAAAAAAAAAGAGGGGCACCTGGGTGGCTCATTCGTTGGGCGTCTGCCTTCAGCTCAGGTCGTGGTCCCAGGGTTCTGGGATCGAGCCCCGCATCGGGCTCTCTGCTCAGCAGGGAGCCTGCTTCTCCCGCTACCATTCCCTCTGCTTGTGTTCCCTCTCTCGCTGTGTTTCTCTGTCAAATAAATAAAATCTTTAAAAAAAAAAAAAGAGTAAATGATTAACTTTTTTAAGAGTAAATGATTTTAAGACATGTAAAGCATGCAAAACCATAGCTGGCCTAATAAATATTAGCTATTTTAGAGTGGTTTCAGGTAATAAGATAAAGGTGTGTATTCAATTTATCATGCCCAAAGAAATGCACTTAAAAATATGAATCACTAGGCAAGTATTCATTTCATCTTGTGAAGAAAACAGTGGGCAAAGGCGATTATGTAGCACTATTTGATGTGCTACATAAAATGTCTGGGTTTTTGTATTGTTTTATTGCTGAAAGATACCTTGGCGATTATGGTTTCCAAACTTTTTTTTTTTTAAGATTTATTTATTTATTTAAGGAGGAGAGAGAGAGGGGGAGAGAGAGAGAGAGAGAGAGAATGAGAGTGAAAGAGCATTAGAGGGGAGAGGTCAGAGGGAGAAGCAGACTCCCCCCAGAGCAGGGAGCCCAATGTGGGACTTGATCCTGGGATTCCAACTTTTTATATTACAAATAGGAAAACTGAGACCCAGGGAAAGAGAGTTAGGTGACTTGCCTTGAGACTAGAATCCAAGCATCAGGATTCTTAGTTTGGTCTTCTTTCCATTAAGTCATACATCTTTTTCTAATAAACAATGAATGCTGTGAGACTTGAAACTTGATTTTTGGTGATGACACTATCCCATGCCTAATTTTCTTCTTCTTATTTGTTTGTCCAATGCTTAGAACTGGGACAATAATAAGCTTTGGTTTATGATCCACTCTCTTCATTGGTCTTGTTTATTTATTTTCAATAAGGTAATACATAAAAAAAATTAAAGCACCCACATTATGTACAGTTCCTTGGAGGAAAATTTTAAGTGTATAATTTCCATGTATGCATGGTACAAAAATAAATGTATGTATTTAAAATTATTGTGGTGATATACCTGTTTGTTATTTTCTCTCTTGAGGTCACCTTATAGTAACTTCAATAAATTACCTTATGGATGGGTGGTTATACAATTCTCCTCATCACATCAAAATTCACCAGACTGGGGTAGCAGTAGATTAGAACACAAAATAAGACAGAGAGGAACAGGAAAATGGCCAGAAATATGAGTGCCTGCATTTAGCATTGGGACATATATGTCTCTAAAATTTGTTAGTCTTGTACAAGCTGTGTAATACTGAGTTTGTTTTCGATGCAGGTTTAAGAACTATTGGAGTCATCACCAAATTGGACCTTATGGATGAAGGGACAGATGCCAGGGATGTTCTAGAGAATAAGCTGCTGCCTCTTCGCAGGGGTAATGTACCATGTCCCATATGGGACTTCCTTTGATGATATGGCAGAGAAACAATTGGGAAACTGATGCGAAGCTTGGTTTTATGCCTTGACAGTTGTGAGGAATGTATTTATGATTAGTTATACTTTTCCTGGAATGGCATAATGTTCCCAAATGATATATATATATTTTTTTTCCTCTTTGTTTTGATTTTTAAAATAATTTTTATTTTTTATTAACTTATAATGTATTATTTGCCCCAGGGCACATGTCTGTGAATCATCAGGCTTAGACATTTCATAGCACTTACCATAGCACATGCCCTCCCCAATGTCCATAACCCAGCCACCTTGTCCCTCACACCCCCACCCCTCAGCCACCTTCAGTTTGTTTCATGAGTTTAAGAGTCTCTTATAGTTTGTCTCCCTCCTGATCCCAAATGATATATTAAAAATGATCCAAAGGGAGAACTGTTCCTTAAAATAACAGGAATAAGAAAACAGGAAAAGGAAGGAGTTTGAAGGGAGGGTATAAATATTCATCATAGACTGCATAAATATATACTGTGCTGTTTTAAGTGTGACTTATTTACTTGCCCACCATATAACAAAACTGGGAAGAGACACACTGTATTAAAATGTACAGAGCTTTTAAGGGCAAAAGACATTATTTTGTTACTGTCAGAAAAGGATCATTAGCCACTTTAGCCAGTCTTTGTTAAATAGTGATGTCTCAAATTGAGTTTTGTGAAGGGTTCAGTTCTTCAGCCCTTAAAAATAATTTTGCTTTTCTTATTCAGCCTGTTTCAGAGCCTTGAAACCTCCCCAGAATAAACAACAAGTGTCCCAAAGCACATTGTATGTGTTCTGTTTCAGGTTATGTGGGGGTGGTAAACAGAAGCCAGAAGGATATAGATGGGAAGAAGGACATTAAGGCTGCCATGTTGGCCGAAAGGAAGTTTTTTCTCTCGCACCCGGCTTACAGACATATTGCTGATCGGATGGGAACCCCACACCTGCAGAAAGTCCTTAATCAGGTAGAGATGTTTTCTCAAGCAACAGGAGCAATTATGAAATATAATAATATTGGAATTCATATTTCTCATTTTAATATTAATTTTTTCCAAACTAAGACATTCAGCATAAATGATAGGATTTAAAAAATGAATATGAATACTTAGTTGCACACTGTTACTATTCTCAGTGAGTAGAATCTATTTAATGTTATTGAAAGTACATTGCTCAGAGCAGAAATACACTTCTTTAGGAACAGTGAATAAGGGTATAAAAATATGTATACCCATTTTACTCCCAAGATGTAGTTATCTTGAGAAATTAAAATTGTACATCTCTGAAAGACTGATTTCTTGGGATCTATTTTGAAAATGTCAATCTGTGATGGTTAGGTTAGATTTCTTTTTAAAATTCCTTTATGGTTTTGTTTAGGAGCGATTCGTTCCTTCATTTAAATTCTTTTTTTTTTTTTTTTAAGGTTTTATTTATTTATTTGACAGAGAGAGATTTCACAAGTAGACAGAGAGGCAGGCAGAGAGAGAGGGGAAGCAGGCTCCCTGCTAAGCAGAGAGCCCGCTGCGGGGCTCAATCCCAGGACCCTGAGATCATGACCTGAGCTGAAGGCAGAGGCTTTAACCCACTGAGCCATGCAGGCACCCACCTTCATTTAAATTCTTGAAAATAAGAAATCCTTATAAGCAATCACTGATCTCCATTCATCTAAGTTTTTCCAGATGACCCCTTTCCCTGCACAGATAGACTTGGGCCTTCATCTTCCCACATTCCGTGCACTTAGATCCTTCTTGCATAAAACCTCAGTGCACTTACTTGATTACATAGTTTCTATCTCCTAGGGAAGTTAAGCATCATCCTCAGTGTATGCAGGGCCGCTCCCTGAGTTTTGATTATATTGACTCATGTGGTGAGCAGCTTTTCTTGCAAATAGAATGATATGTTTTAACTTTTATTTATGAACTTTAGCAGTCAACCAATCAAATCATTATTGAATGTCCCGACTGTTTTCTCCTAGAATGTATCAGTAGAGACTAACAAAATAACAGGCTATTTGTGACATTGGACCTGAACCCTTTAGGCAGAACAATTGAAGAAGTTTTAGAAAATAAGAAAGCAGTGGTATACTTCTATTTTAAGAGACATAACACAGACTCATATAAAGTTTGTGCTTTTTAATTAAGGATAGATGAGTATTTAGAAGCCATGAGGTGGTGCTTGGTTGTGTCCTTTAACAAACACGAATATATTTTAGAGAAGGAACATTGGTTTGCCACACAAAAACCATAATATTCTACCAATATATTTAGTATTGGTAAAGCTCTTTTTAGATTACTGCTTTCATGCCTCTATTGTTCTAAGAAAAACACAAACTGAAAAATTCTTAGACACAAATCACTAAGATGATTAGGAAGATAAAATTGGAAATAAATTAGGTTGTGAATACTAGAAAAGTAGAAAGAATATGACTGGCCATTTGGTTGTACAAATGACCCCTAAATTATGACATATTTGGATTCCGGTTGATTGAAAATGGAATGGGCTTTGTACTGAAGATCTCTCATTTCTTGGATAATCACTTTCTTTTTTGTTGCTTTAGGGATCTTCATACTGTTTGAAACTAGGATACTTTTATGGTTGATTCAATGTGCACCAATACCTCTGGCCCTGAGGGACAGTTTCTATGGTGAAAACTGGAACAGAACATGACATTTTTGAGTCATTATGGCTGCAGGGCAGAAAAGGAGGGAGTGAGTTATAAAAGACAAATTTGGAGAAGTAGGCAGAGGCTGGATCCTGGATCCTGTAATGTTTGTAGGCAAGTTAAAGATTTTTGTTCTTATTCTAAGAGCAGTGGGGAGTGAGTCTTTTAAGGCATCTGAGTAGGGAAATTACACAATCATATCTGTGGATTAAAAAATGATCATGTTGGTTGCAAATAAGAAGCTCAAGAGTAGACATAAGAAGTAGGAGTCAAAGTGAGAAATGATGGTAGCTTGGTCTTGTTTAGGGCCAGTGAAGATGAAAAAAAGCAGAATTGAGAAATGTTAGGGAAAAATCGAGAACTTGGTGGTAGATTAGCTCTGGTGGGTGATGGAGAGGTGAAGTCAAGGATACATTGCATGTTCCCATATTGTTAAGAAGTCACCGAGATGGAGAACCCTGAAAGCAGGATTGTGTGTTTGATTTCAGACTTGCTGAGGTTGAGGTTTCATTGGCACCTCTAAGAGAAGTAAAGTCCATGGTCTAATACTTATGCCTGCAGCAAAGATTAGAAGTCTGGTCTGTAGATAACATGTTGGTAGCCAAAGGCATTTGAATATTTATATTAAAGTCGTGAATGGAATACGAGTACTTTAGGAGGAACAGAAAGTGAATGAAGAAGAAGGTTAAGAGATTCGAGGAATATCGTTATTTACTGGTCTGCTGGATGGGGACAACTTGGCACAGGAGATCTAGAAGGTATATCCAAAAGGTTAGGAGAGAAATGAGAGGAACTAGGGTCACGAAAGCCAAGGAAAGAACTGTTTCAGAAAGCCAAGAGTGGTCCACAGTGTTGCTTTGCCGTCGAGATAACTGAGAAGCAAAAGGTGGAAACTGTGTGTTTTTATCATTTTCCACTCACGTGGTTTCTCGTGGTGACTGTTGCTCTTCGACTTGGGGGTTTGTGAGGTTGATACTGGGAATGCACTTCTCTCCATTCTTTTGTTTCTGCTTCAGGGCCGTAACAACAGCATGCTGGGAAATAATGTACGTCATAACTGTGGGCACAGGTCTAATATAGTTATGAACTATTAGCATTTAAATAACTGTAGTGAATAGGTACATTCAGGGAACCTCCAATAAACATGAAAATGATTTAGAGTGATTTCTGTAGTCAGTCTGGGTATTTATTCCCCTTTCAGCTTATGATTCCTTTTCATGTATTTCTGTGAAGTTTACATTCTCCTTCTTTTGATTCAAGTTTATTCCTTAACCAGTTCAAGAAGATTATCTTTCTTATTCTTTCTTTCTTTTTCTCTTGTAATTCAGACTTTCGTTTAACTGCATTTTGATAGAAAGAAAAGAAGGCAGAGAGCTAACCAATCTGGGTTTATATCTCACCTTTGTTCTTAATTAATCATGTACTCGTAGATGGTCTGTTAGAGAATTTTCCATCCTGCTGAGCTTGACGTGCCAGCAGATGATCTCAGGGGAATTGCCAAGTGGATGGTTAAGTAGAGGCATCCACAGCAGAGAGGAGGGGGGGGTACACATTTAAGAACCAGTGGAGTCATCACCAAATTGGATCTTATGGGTGAAGGGACAGATGCCAGGGATGTTCTAGAGAATAAGCTGCTGCCTCTTCGCAGGGGTAATGTACCATGTCCCATATGGGACTTCCTTTGATGATATGGCAGAGAAACAATTGGGAAACCGATGGGAAGCTTGTTGTTTCCAGAGGGGTGGGGGAGGGAGAGAGAGAGCGCTATCCTTTGCTGGTCATGGAGCTTTCAAATGCACACTGCTGAAGGCATAACCAGTGAACCACCACTGCTGGACTGGGGCCGAGAGGCAGGGCAAGAGGAAGCACCTGTCTGAGCTGCAGGATGGAGGGGAAGTGAACAGCTGGCAGGTACCTCTAAGTTCCACTAGTTTCAGGTCCTGAAACATCCAGCAGCACCTGTAACTCCAATTTCTTCATTTCTAACCACATTCTAACTTAGGGCTCCTTTCTGCAATCTAGGTAATCGATAACTCAGTCCATGCTCTCATGTTATTAGGCAGCCTTATGAGTAGCATTACATGCATTTTGACAGTGTATTTCCAGCCAGGTGTAAAGAGGTAGCCCAAGTGAGGGACTCCAGCTGAAGGAATTTTGAGCGTCTCCTTAAGGCCACGAGAGAATTGGCGCTCCTTCTCATGATCGACATACATAGTTATTCTCAAATGTGCATACGTATATGACTTCTAAGTTTTAAATTATTAGGAAAACAAGGAAGGTCAGTTTTTGTCTCATGAGTTAATCTTTAATCCGTTACATCTATATGATTCTGTTTTGTTTTATTTAGCAACTTACCAACCACATTCGAGACACCCTTCCAAACTTCAGGAACAAACTACAGGGACAGTTGCTCTCCATAGAACATGAAGTAGAAGCCTACAAAAACTTCAAGCCAGAAGACCCCACCAGGAAGACCAAGGCCTTGCTGCAGTGAGTCCCCTTGCCCTTCTCTTGTTCAGCATTTGAAACTAATTCCTTCCATTTGCTTTTGCCTTAGTCTCTTTGTCATGCTGTTTTCTAGGTTTAACAGAAGAAGCAAGTAACGGGTACAAGACTGTGTGTGTTATACAATGAGCCTCAAGTCTTTAGGTGTTCTTGAGGAATCATTGTTGTTCTTGTTCTTTTACTCTAGATTGAACGCCCAATTTCCTTGTGCTTTTACAATTGCATTCCGTAAATGAGTAAAACCAGTAGTGATAACTCAGAAGGGTTTTTGCCCTTAGTCTGTAGAAGTGGACAAAGCTCCTGTCAAAAATGTCTGTCTTGTACAACTGTTTCTACCAATGTCACTTGCACTTAATATCTTCTTCTGTCGGTCCTTTCATGTGACTTATCTGTGTACATTTTTCAGGGGAATGAGAACCAAGGCTTTAGTAATTAAAGTATGGTCAGCAAAGCCACATTTAGTATCTTTTATCCTTTTTGGTAATGATTTTAATGTAGCTCTTTTAAGACACAAATGTGAAAACTGCCAAGTATCTTTTGCTCCTCCATGATCTTCCCATCTTATCCTTGGGTTACTAGGTTTATCCCTGAGAGGTCTTGGGTAGGACAGCAGAGTTGTTAGAGAGCTGCCAGCTCCTTATGTCTTTTATCTTTCTTCCGTTTGTTGGCCCCTCCCAGCCTCATCTGTCCTTTGTCCCTGTGCTGCCCGGCTGCTATTCCGGGGTGCCCTGAGTCCATTTCCAAAGATGATGCTTGCCACCTCTTACGGTCCCTTTCTTCCTGGGCAGCCTTACAGTCAGGATGCCCTTAATTTGGTGTTCAAAATGCATGACAAAATTCCTTTCTTTGTGGAGCGATTTCTAAATGCTCAAGTTATTTAAGTAAAAATTTCATGTAACATCTTCTGTTTCCCATTTAAAAATACAGACTCATACAGAGGAAAAACTTTTTTCTTGGATTCAGCTCTTCCCTAGTTTATCTTTTCTTTTTTCTTTTTGGCTTTGGTTAAGCTCCTATAAAAACTCTTCAAGTTACAGAGAAAAGAAAGCTATTTCTGTTTAGGCCCTAGGTCATCATCTTAACATCCAACTGAAACTACTCTCCTTACAAATACTGGGCTTGCCCCTGTGACTCCATTGGATTCAAATTACAGAATTTTCCACATCTGGATTCTTCCCCTTGTAGGGGGGCTGATCAACTTCTTCCTCCCTTTCTTTTTTCTTTCTTCCCCCTTTTCTGCCTGCCTCTCTTCTTGCCTTCCTCTCATCTTTTTGTGTTCGACTTGATGTCGGGCTTTGTGCTGTATCCACTGGAGATTCAACAACGATTGAGACTTTTGCCCTCAACAAGAGGCCACAGTAGAGCAAGGGAGACAGATATATACGCAACTAACTGTGTTCAAATCTGATAAATGCTATGTTTCTGGTAAGTATAAAGTGTTAAGGGAGCCCAGATGAGGAAGCAGTTACAGGTGAGGAAGGTTCACAGAGGAAAAGGTACTTTAAGGAGAACCTAATGCATGGGGGGAGGTTGTCAAGTGGAAGAGGAGGACAAGAGAATAATGTGGGATTGTTCACAGCTTGTTTTAGTGGGGCAGGGGGCTGGAGTGTAGGCTGGAGGTAAATTTCCCAGTGTTTCAGTGCTTTCTCATGTATATGCCTTCTCAGGTGGTTAACAATGAGATGAACATGGGCATATGCATAAACATAGCTGCATTAAACTGTATTCTGGATTTTCTGGCCCAATTTGCAGTTTTAATTCTGCCACGATTTTGATGAAAGAGAATGAAAGATACAAGTAAGAGAATAAAAGATACAAGTTGTAGATGGTTTGGATTTTTTCCTGTTAAATTTTGAATTTGAAAATAGTAGCAGCATGCCACAGTTAGAATTTCTACATCTAGCAATCGAAAACGCAATTAGGTTGTTATTTTCTCCCTATAATGTATTTCTTTGGTTTTTACCAACAGCCTTAAGGTAACTCATTCCTTCATTGAAGTTACTGAGTACCTCTCATATATTGGGCAGTGGGAGATCAGTAAAATGTGTGGTCCTTGCCCTTAGGAGAGAAACTAACAGGTGAACAAGGGTGATGGACTCTACTAAGTGCTGTGCTGCAGATAAGCTGAAGGAACAAAGAAAATAAGCTGAAGGAATAAGGTGCAGTGACTAATGATGGCAGACAGGACCGTGGAAAAACTAACGCTTGAAATGAGTCTTGAAGTACAGATAAAAATTAGCCAGTCAAGGAAGCAAGGGGCAGAAAGAAGGGGTTTTGAGCAGAAGGGCAAACAGGTGTACAAGAACAGAGACGTGGTGCACGTAGGGAACTTTGAGTGGCTTCTTTCTAGTTGGCCTAGAAGGTGAATGTGGGTGAGTAGAGCGAGATGGAGCATCTAGGGCCAGACCATGGAGAATCTTGTGTGTTGTCCAGTTGTGGAAAGCATTGAAACACAAGGCTTGAGCTAGTTGGAGAGGGGTTGGGGGTTACCAGTGTGCATTGTGTGTGGTGCTGGGGGTGCGGAGGAGAGGAGCTAAGAGCAGGAGGGGGCAGTTAGCACACTAGGCGAGTGTGATGTCAAAGGAACTGAGGGGCATTTTGACTCTTCTGTGTCAAGCTTTATTGTTTAACTTTCATCCCTAATTGAAGTATTTTTAAATACCACTTTATGGTTTCAGCTAAATGGACAGAATGCACCGCATGACACAGATATTTATGATATGTATTTCAATTAACTGCCTAAAATAAATCTTAATAACATGTATGTCATATAATTACATTTTTGGGCGCCGAATGGAGTGCAGCGTTCATTCTGCCAGTAGGTGCCACTAAGAACACTAGGAAAAGGATTCTAAGGGCTCACATAGTAAGTTAAAATGAGAAATGCAAAGCCTTATAACGGGAACTTGAATTCACTTCTCTTTCACAATTATAGGATGGTTCAGCAATTTGCTGTGGACTTCGAGAAGAGAATTGAAGGGTCAGGGGATCAAGTAGATACCCTGGAGCTCTCAGGAGGGGCTAAAATCAATCGTATATTCCATGAACGCTTTCCTTTTGAGATAGTAAAGGTTTGTACCAAATGTTATTTCCCCCCCTTTCTCTTCATTTCATTTCCATGTCCTGTTCTATATAACTGTTTATAAAATGTTATGGAGTGATGTAGGACCGAGCTAGATCTCTGAATAAAAATCTTTATACTCAGGTGGTAAAATTTAGGAGAGAAGTATTTTCTTACTGATGGTTCTGATTTTATTTATTTAATGGGATCTAACAACATTTCACATTTTTTCAGCAAATACTGAGTTCCTGTGGAGTTTATTTGTCGTCTAATTAATTTGAAAATATTTCTTGAGTACCTATGCTGTGCCACACTTCTAGGTGCCAGTGATCAAGACAGAGGCACTGTCTTGTCACAGAGTATTTTACAAATAGACAAAGTAAAAAAATATCAAGTGTTATTATGTAACATAATGTTAGCCAGAGGGGTTGAGTGAACCACTTCTTTTTTTTTTTTTTTTTAAGGTTTATTTGTTTAGAGAGCAAAGAGAGAAGGAAGGGGGCAGAGGGAGAGGGAGAGAAAGAATCCCGAGCAGACTCCCTGCTGAGTGCAGAGGCTGATGTGGGGCTTGATCCCAGGACCCTGAGATCATGACCTGAGCTGAAACCAAGGTTCGGCTGCTCCACCTAGGTGCCCCAAGTGAGCCACTTTTGATGGGATGTTTCAGGCCAAGTCCTTCTGAGTAGGGGACATTGAAAGCATGACCAGAATGGCATGAAGAGATCAGCTGTAAGGATCTTGGGGAAGAGGGGCATTCAAGGTAAGCAGCCGAGGGCGAGGCCCTCCAGCAGGCACTGTACCGCGGGTGAAGAACCCATGAGGCTGGTGCAGAGCTGATGAAGGGGAGTCGGGCAGGACATGAATTCAGAGGAGGGAGGGCCCAGTTTATGCGGGGCCTTGCAGGTTGCCGTGAGGTGTTTACACTTACTCATGAGAAGTCAGGGGAGAGTTTTAAGAGAAGGGGTGACCTGATTGGGTGGATGATTTTAAAAGAACACTTAGCAGGCTGGATCCTAAAGGGGCAAGGGTTGATTTAGGGAGACAAGTTAGGTGAGTTAAACAGTAGAGCCAGAGCAGGAATGAATCAGGGGGGCAGACTTAAAGAAGAAGGGCACAAAATTGCAAACACACAGTTAGTCACAGGGACTTGGAAGGGAAGGTGTTTACCTAAGAGAGAAGCCCTGAACCTGAATCTTCTTTAGCTTCACAGTAAGGATGCCCCAGAAGAGACGATGGAGAAAGTGGATGGGTCTGTGGGTCAGTAGGGTTTGGGCTGATATGGGGGATGCAAGAAAGAAGAGTCAAGATGACTCCTGAGGCTTTGGCTTGTACAACAGCAAATCTTAGTGGCTGTTAGATGAGGGAAACTGAGCAAAAGCTGAGTTTGTGTAGAGGTATGAACGGGGGTTTTATTTTGGCTTCTGCTTAGGTTGGCTTGCCCATTAGGCAGCTAAGGAATATTAGGGACTCTGCTACTTCCTTCACATACAGAGGAGGGTGCTTATGTCTCGGTGTGGGAGGTGGATGGGTAAATAGAGAGTTTCATTAAACTGTGCTAAGTAGAGTGATAAACTCCAGCCCAGGGTGCTATGGAAACAAGCCGACGGACCCGAACCCCAGACTGAGTGTATGAGGGAGCCCGGTTTCTGAGCTGGGTTTGGAGAGATGAACAGATACTCAAGCAGGAGGTTGGGGCCTGGGGTAGTTCCAGGTAGAGAAGGAGGAACAGTAAAGGCTGAGCTGTGGCCCACAGGGTGTGGGCCGGAAACAAAAGCAATGAATTGTTCTATAGTATAGAGTGTGAGGGGGGAGCGGATAGACAGTGAGACTGGAGAGGCCAAATCTCAGAAGTCAGGGGCTGAATGAAGCAAATGTGCTCTTGATAGGCCTTTGAGGTCTAAACTCCATGACACTTTGATCCTAATTCCAAATAAATTTAAAGTACCTAGAACTTCTGGGAAATTTTTATGCAGTCATCCATCCTGCGTTGGATTGGTAAAATATTATTAATTTCCTCTCGTAAAGAGGTCTTGTATGCAGGTGGTTGAAATGGCCGGGGAGAAAAGACAGCCATTGTTAATCGGAGCACAGCTGGACCGCTGTTGCCATGTCAGGTGACACTCTTATTTATGCCTTTGTCTGTGAATACATTTGCTACATGCAGCAAAAGAATGGAGAATTGTGTATTTCAGATGAATGGCCAGATTTATGCCCAGAAGGCATCCTTTATGCACAGCGCTCCTATCTGCAGTAGAGTTAAAATCCACCACACTAAAACGCCCAGAAATCCCCAATGTTCTATGTTGCCTTGAACTCTATATAAACAGATGTTTTGACCATCTGGGTTTAGGTTAGGAAAGACATGAGTATCCATTTATTAATAATGAAGTCAAGTTCTTCTCATTTTTTAATATTCAACAATATTATTATTCAAAGGAATCAAGTGTCACGACTGTGGCTCATTTTGTATCTGCAGATGGAGTTCAACGAGAAGGAATTGCGAAGAGAAATAAGCTATGCAATCAAAAACATACATGGTATCAGGCAAGTGATTCACATTTTCCTTGTCTCGGTTCAAGCTACTAAAAGAAAATTAATGTTTATAAATGGCTAGTGAAGTAGCCTTTCATCATCGGAGCCGAAGAGAGCACAGAGGTGGGAGGAAGAAATAGGAGACTTTCGCTTGAGTTTAATGGTAATTTCCTTTATTGTCACACTCGCAAAAGAAAACTTTTCAGTTAAAAAAAGCAGAAACACTTCCTGTGCTCGCGGCACCGTGCTCTGCACAATTAGGGGTTTGCCAGTGAGCAAGACCTTGTTCTCCAGAGCCTTGCATTTTAGGGACGGAGGCCTGACCTGCTCGTAAGGAGTCCTTCCTTACACAGAGACAGGACAGAGACATGTCGGCCGCAGCTGTGGAGGAAGATTGGGAAAGATGAATGAAGGTGGTGACTTTTGTGTCGACCCTCGCCTGGAGAGAGAACGGGAAGGATTTCAACAGGCCACGGTGTGCTGTGTGTTTACACGTGCATGCGTGCGTGCGCAACATGAGAGGCTGGGAATTGTTGAGGCAAGAGGATAAGAGAAAGGGCTTCAAGTGGAAAGAGTAGTGTGAGCAGAGGCGTTGGGGACTCGTGGAGCAGGGACTCATGCGTTTTGACTGGACAGGAGAGCAGCAGGATGTGAGGCTGCAAAGGGAGCTTGTCCTTTGTGTGGAAGGTCGTGTGGAATTTTCCCTTGTACAAAATGGGGTTATTCTCATTTACTTTTTTTTTTTTTTTTTTAGTATTACGTTTTTCACCATACAGTACATCATTAGTTTTTGATGTAGGGTTCCATGATTCATTGTTTGCGTGTAACACCCAGTGCTCATTTACTTTCTTTAAAGCGCTATGGCAAGAAAAATCTGAATTTAAAACACACATTTCTTGAGTTCATGTACAGAACTTAATGGAGCTTGTATTGAATGTCCTGAATTTAAGATACTGAGCTTAGGTTGCCTACTTCATTGATGATCTCAGGTGAGGGAGGTGTCCCCGTCTGTTGGTCACTGTGCCTTGGCTTCTACCACAGGTCAAGATGAGACTATTTTGGGAGCAGAGCCTGAGATGGCAAAGTTTGACACTGAGTGTACATGTGAAAGGGGTTATGACATTTGAATGCTCTATCCTTTTAACACTCATCAGCCTGCTCTGCAAGTTGCAAATAGGATAGGTAAATATGCATTCACAAAGTCAAAGGGAGGAAACATTCCATAACCATATCCGGTATTTTTCTGACTGTCAGTAGGATTTCTAAGTTCCCTATTAGTTCTGTTCTGTCTCCCCTAAATCTAGGATACATTCAGTATAGTAACTGTGTTTTGCTGTTGAGCTGGGTGGGGTTAGTATTTGAACATGTCCATCTGATAAGTGCAGTGAAACCAAATCACACTTTTGGAGTCGGGAAGCATTTTTTATGTTTTTTTATTTTTTATTTTTATTTTTTTTTTATTTTTATTACTTTACTATAAAAGTAAAATACAGTATTTTTACTTGGCTTTTAAAACTTCTTATCACATACATTTTTGCTGATTATAACTGCAAAAGCTCAGTAATTCGGTTCTAAAGATTTCTGATTTACATGCATCCCAAAAGAGGAGATGGGTTGTTATTTATTATTCTGGAATTAATTTGCTTATAAGTTGATAAGAAGGGCACAGTGCCCTGAGCATAAAACATGCTCATGGCATGATTGCTTAGGCTCTTAAAGACACTTAATCTGAAAAGTTTTGTTTCCAATTGATTGTTAGATATTTAAATAATAAAAGCCATTTTTGTCCACCGTAGACCTAATCGTCCTTTGTTCTGTAGGCACTGGGTGCCAATGAGGAGCAAGGGAGGAAGATAGTCCTTGTGGGGCAAACAAAGATAAATACAGCAATGACCTTTCTACCAGGGTAGTAATGGACTGTGCAGTGCTCAGACCAGTGCAATGCAAAATAGGATGGTGGGGTTCAGAGAAGGAAGACTTTGTCTGTGGCAGGACTGGAGAAGGCGAGTTGGAGGAAGTGGTTGCTTTTGATCTGGGCTTTGAAGCGCAGGTGGGACTCGGCCGGGCTGAGAGTGTGAGGAGGGTGCACTGAACCTCATGGACAGAGGCAAAGACAGAAAACATTAGTGTGAGTGTTTGTGGAAAGGCCATTGGTTGGGTTTGGCCGAAACATAGGGTGCCTGAAAGGGAGGAGGCAACTGGAACGGGAGATTAGGGTCAGACAGGGAAATTTTTAATGTTAGACCAAACGGTGTGGATTTTATTCTGCATCCAGTGTGGAGAAACGTCAAGTTATAGTACGATCGCTGCAGTTAGAAAGAGATGTGGGTGTAGGATGCTAAAGTAAATGATTAGAAGGGACCAGGATAAAGCTGCTGAAAGGGAAGTATGAAAGAAATTTCCCAAAAGAAGCACCACAGAGTTGGGTGGTGAAGGAGGAGAAGTTAATCAAAGAAGGATAAGTGAGAAGGGGGAGGGAGAGGGGCCTGGGAGTCGGGAAGATCAGGCCCCGGCATCTGGGGCCTCCCGGGCTTTGGACGTGATGAGACTCGGGGTTCATGGTTCCTCTTATGGTAGCTTTTCTCCACCGGCCTTGTATTTAGATGTAATCATTTTTTCACTTTTTATCACTCACACACACACACACCCTCCCCTGCTTTCCTGAGCTCCTCCCCAGCATGAGAAAAGCGTTGTTATGACACCAATTTGAATTAATTGTAGCCAAGTGAAAAGATACTTAATATTTTGGTTATCATTTGTTATTCTTGTAAACTCATAATTTGGGCCTCCTGGGTCCCAAGCAAGTTCCACTTAACTGTCTTCCTTTTCCTCTAGCACCCCAGGACCTCAGACCAGAACCACTGAGCTCACTATAACACAGCTCTCCTGGAAAGAATAGATTGCATAGTCAGGAACACTGCTGTTTCAGTGTTGACAAAATGAGGATTATGTTCTTCTCTATGAAGGACAAGAGGAGGTTGCTTTTGGAATACGTTAGGTATAGAGATGGAAATTCAGGACACCATTTTTATCGTAGCATTGCTTCTTACTGCTGTGAAACTGAAATGAGATGAATTGTAGTTGAACAGTAGTTGCAAATTATATTATCCCAGTCCACGAAATCCTTGTGGGAACTGTTTTTAGGTAATGCTAATCATCCGTAGAATGAAATTTGTTATGGAATAGTCGTAGGGAAAATATTGTCATTTGTACCTTTGTAACAACAGAGGATACTGTTGATAGAATAAATCACTACGTAACTTTTAAACGGGTATTACATGCTTGCTTTAGGTGGCATGTCACTTAAAACCCTTTTCAATTAAAAAATCTAATGTCCTAAAAAAAAAATGTAATGTTCTGCTTTCTTTCTTATATTTCAGGACAGGGTTGTTTACTCCAGACATGGCCTTTGAAGCAATAGTCAAAAAGCAAATCGTAAAGCTGAAAGGACCTTCCTTGAAGAGTGTAGATCTGGTAATACAAGAATTAATCAACACTGTCAAGAAGTGTACCAAAAAAGTAAGTTTGAATCATTTAACTTTCCAACAAGTAGCTTTTTGGTTTACCCATCTCTCCTACCCGACCCCTCACTTCATTCTAAAAGGTAGATGTTTGCCCAAGGGGAAGGACTGTGACAAGTGTTGAGTGGGAATTGCTTTCATGGTAGTTGGGCAGGGATATTGTCTATCACCCAGTGCCAAATAGGGTTGCTTAAACCAGAAAGAGTAGATTTCAGTCAGCTAACTTTTTTCCTTGTTGTCTTAAACAGGTAAATATCACTTCAGAACAATTAGGTAAATGCTCTAAACTAATTTTTCTTATGGTATATGGATAATTGTCAGGGGGAGGGAATCATTGACATTGTATATATCAGTAAAAAAAATCCTTTTGAATTTTAAGTGAGTATCATTTGATCCTGGACATTTTGGGAAGGAGCAGTGTAGTATAGTAATAAAGACCCCAGGCTCTGAGGTCCAATTACCTGGATTCAAATCCTGGCTCCTCTACTTACTTTCTGTGTGACCTTGAGTGTGATACTTAATCCCTTATAGTCTTGTAAATTTCTTTGTGAAAAGAAAATAATAATAATAATAATAATAATAATAATAATAATAATAATACCTCCGTGAGACTTAAACAAGATCATGCCTCAAACCCACGGGGTGCTTAACACATTGATTAACCATATCAAGTGCTCAGGAAATGGTCATTAGTCTATAAATGGCCATTTTAGTAGCATCCAATACTCTTTACTTTGCGATATTGGTTGAATCTGTGAAATAGAGTAGTGGTGGAGAGACTTCCCCCCGTGGGAAGTCACTGAGGAACATGGAGGAATTGACCTGGATTCTATCCATTCTGTGGGATCGTGAAAGGGGATGCTCTGTGTTAGAAACTGTAAGAAGGGAATTAGTGATGATATTTAGGGTAGGGCAGGCCTAGCCCCATGGCAGTCAACACTGGTATTTAATTTCTTAAAAGTAGAGATTGTTCTGGTTTTGTAGGTTTTGTTACCCTCCCCTCTCTGTATGGTTACTATGAGTAACCTCCCTGAAGAACCTGTGTGAGGTAAGAAGGATACTGTAGATGAATATGAATTTGGTTTCCAGTTACCTGGCTGAGAAACTCAGACGAAGAAAGATGTAAGTAAGAGAGAGGAGAGCCTGCTAAATCCCTAGAGCCAATGCCAAAAGAGAAGGAGATAAGGGGGTAATAGCTTGGGTCCCAGAGTAGCTCTGGAGCTTCAGACTTTTTCTCTAGACCCCTTATTATTCTTCTACCTTGTTCCTTAATGTCCTAGTTTCTTTCCTCCAAAATGAGAAAAGCTATAAGAGTTAAGGGACTGAGGAAAGATAATAGGATGCAAGTGGAGAAGAAAAAAACCCAATCTTTACACCAACTCTCCATTTGAAAACTCGAAGCCCCTTGATAATACTTCTCGATCCTATTTGTCCTTGCCTATAGCTCAACATGTAGTCACTCTTGCCCCCTGTATGGTTAAAGCTTTCCTTGGTGGCCTCATGATCACCACACTCAGCACATGGATGTTTTCAGCCCAAAGCTGGTGCTTCTGTTCCCACCAGGAAAGCTTTTTCCCCATTGTGTTGTGTTTGTCCTCAAGCCTGTTTAGACAGTTGTATTTCTTATTTTAATCATGTAATTGAAGTGAAGAGCAAGTGAACTGATCAAACACAGAAAAGACTTTGAGCTTTGTTTCTGTAAACACAGCTTTGGAAAGACTCGATAAATGTTAGCTATAAAAGCTTTGCTGTTGATGAGGTGTAGGCAGGACAACGCTGAAAGAAGGTGGGGAGCGTGATAAAAAATCTAGATGGGCTCTGCATTCAGATTATTTCGCAAGTGTCTTCAGGTTCTCCCTCTGCTTTAAAGAAAGCCAAACTGGAAATCATAGATGAAGGATGTGGTTTATGTAAGACAGAAGATGCATAACTCCAATCAGCAGACCCATATGCAGAGAACAGGCCTTGGCCTTACATCAGAAGATTGGCACATGTGTGTACATTTATGTTTTAAGTTATATAGAGTGTTTATGGTATGTATGAATCATTTTTTTTTTTATCATTTCCCATTGTATCCAACTTGCAGGAAAACCAACAGTCAGTCGTGATGGCATGGGAAGAGACAGCTTGTTCCTGGACACTTTTTGGCTTCTATTCTTTTGCTCTCCACCCTTTGAACCTCCCTTTCCATTATGCTCTCTGGATCAATGGTAGTTGTATATTTGTACTGTCTTCTCAAAACACTGTATATTTTGTCTTAGATAAAATCTTGCTTTTTCCCTGAGATTATTGCTTACCCTGCATCTCTCTTCACTGAAGAATACTTATTGGCTCAAACCCGAAGAATCTAAGGGCCTGCATCAGGCTTGACATCTGCCTACTTCTTCTAACATTATGCCTTCAATGTCCTGTAAAATTCTTCAGTAAAGGCCCTAATGGTACCAGCTCCACTTTTCCCCTCTATTCACCATCCCCATTCACATCCTAGTCACTCCCTTGCATTTGTCAGGATATTTAGAACCTCACTTACTTTTTTCCTCTTTGTGATAAGTTCACCTTCAACTTGGATGATTTCAGTAGAGATCTATGTAGAGATTGTGTATACCAATACCCAACAGCTATTGTTCCTTGAGATCTTTGGGATCTTTGACTCTAGTGTCTCTCCATTCTCCACTAGTAGGATACTTCCATGACCTCTCCCTTCATTCCACACTGGTATGATACTTCCATGTTCTGTCCCTTCATTCTACACTAGTATGATACTTCCATGACCTCTACATTCATTCCACGCTAGTAGGATACTTCCATGACCTCTCCATTCATTCCACACTAGTATGATACTTCCATGATCTCTCCCTTCATTCCACACTAGTACAATATTTCCATGACCTCTCCATTCTCATTCCATACTAGTACAATACTTCCATGACCTCTCCATTCATTCCACACTAGTACAATATTTCCATGACCTCTCCCTTCATTCCACGCTAGTAGGATATTTCCATGACCTCTCCATTCATTCCACACTAGTAGGATACTTCCATGACCTCTCCATTCATTCCACACTAGTAGGATACTTCCATGATCTCTCCATTCATTCCACACTAGTAGGATACTTCCACATGACCTCTTGTGGTCCTTGTCATCATTGACAGTTGTCCTACTAGGAGAGCCTTCAGAAATTTCAAACTGTAAATCTAAGGTTTTCAGAATGCTGATCACCCTTCCTAACTTCTTTAGGTTTTAAGTCAGTTAGAAAATCAGGAGAAAAGCTTAGAGGAGGATTGACATTTAGTATGCATTTTGGTGCTCATAAATCTAGATTGGAACGTGTGTCTGCGACTTGCTGCAGAAGTGAGAGCCTCCTGTTACTCCCTCTTCCAACAGCAAACCTTAAAGCCCATGGTGGTGGGGAGTGTTAGATGTGCACCCATAAGAAATACAGAGTATTTTGGCTTGCCTTACACCTGAGGGAATGTGAAATGTAAACCAGTAAGAGTCGGAGAACTACATGAGAGCAGTTACTTACTGCGCCCACCCTACCCAACCGAGGGCTGAGGACTGAGGTATGTCAGGCTCTCACCATCTTACCAATCAACATGTCTTCCCCCCGCCCCTTTTTTCTGTGAGCTGGAGAAAATAGGAGAAGTTTCTTCCCTAGGCCTAATATTCTGTCACAAGCTCCTACCCTTCCAGTTCTCTCTCCTTTGCTCTCCCTGTAACCATGCTCTGCTTATCAATTTCATTCTTATTTTAAGGAATGATTTCACAGAGAAAATAGCGGCCATAAATGAGAACATTAATTTCCCAAGCTTACTGGTATTCCCGGCCCTGCTCCTCCTTCCTCTGTCTCTGGTGAGGTGGTTTCCCCGACTGGGGCTGGGCTCTCACCCTCTTGAGGAAATTATTCTTTTGATTCTTCTATTTCTTAAATCATCACTTGCTCCATCACATTAAAAAAACCCCAAAACTCTACTGACCTAAAAGCAGGAAGAACAATAACAAAAACCTATCTATTATCTTATTCTTCTCCTTTTCTTCATGTGAAAACTTCTTGGGAAAAAAGTAGTTTACACTGTCTTTATTTTCTTATCTCCAGTTAACCCGTAACTCTTCTGAAATGTGGCTTCTACGCCACTACTCTATTGAGCAATTATGGTAAAGGTCGACCAGAAACCTGATCGCTAAACGGAACACGTACTCATTCCTGATGCTGTAGAGCACTCTCTTTTTGAAGCTGCCACCCCCTCTCTTGGTTTCTATCCTGTCTTTCTCATGATCTTTCTCATGATTCCCTCCTCTGTCTCCTTTAAGAGTTTATCCACCTTTCTTGCCTCTGAACACCAGAATCGCACTGAGCTTTCTCCTGGTTTTCTTCTCTTTTTACTGTCCTTTCTCCATGCCGGATCATATCTGCCATAGCTCAGCTACCGCTTAAAATGTGGTTGATTCCCAAATCCATGGCCCCAGCTCAAGCCTTTTTACTAAAATGATCTACTCCACAATCTACTGCCATTAATTCTCTTCTAACTTATGGCCCTGAACATTTTTTTTTTTTAAACTAACTTACCCCCGTGGCTCCTAACAGACTTTTCTACCTCCCATCGAGCCACCATCAAATTTGTCCTCCCCACGGCTGTCTAAGTGGGCCCTTCTGAAATACAGACGTGTGTTTTGCCTGTTCCCTCAAAATTATGCAATGGCTCCTTGTATCTTGAGAGTAAGGTACGAATCATTTACAGTTGCTTTTAGTTTCACATGTGATCCCTGAATACACTTCTTTAGCTACGTCTGTTGTCACTTTGTGCTTGCTTTCGCCATTCCAAGTGATTTGTGCCATCCTCATGGAATTTTTATATCTTTACCATTCACACACATGATTCTCTTTGTTTAGAATATTTCCTCTTCCCCTTGTCTTCACCTGCCATCCCCTCTCATTTTTTATGATTCAGCTCAATCATCATCATTGTCCTAAGAAATCTTCCTGCGGGGCCTCTGTGAGCCCTCTCCTGATCTCTCTCCTTACTCCCTTTTCACTGTGCTGTAGTTGGCACCCTCTGTTTACTTCTGTCACAGCATTTATGATCCTACACTGTGGTTTGTTTGTAATTTATTTGTTTAGGTGAATGTCTCGTCTTGTTAATTATAAGCTCCTTTAAAAAAAAATCTGTGTCTTTTATCTTCTTATTCTTGGCATTTAACATAATGACTAACCCTACAGCAGAGGCATTCTATGAATGCTTATTAACAATATAGATATTCTAAAGTTACCCTGATGCTAAAGAAAGCTGCACTTGGTTTTAAAAAGAATATTTTGGGGAAAAAAAGAATATTTTGGTCATTCCTTTTAAAATAATAAAATTTGGGCAGGTTTTCTTTTCTTTAATTTTCCTTATTTCTCATTTTGATGTTCTTGACTTTTACCCTCATTATGTCTACCTCCAAGTTCTTTTACTTTAAAATCCATCAGTTAAGATTTCTTGCAAAGCAAAATAATCTTAATTGAAGTTGATTGTACCAGGACTTTATAACTTGACCCCTTTTGTCCATGAGCCGTAGGTAACATGATTATGTAATTTATCATCCAATGTAAGACTCTGTTGAGATTGAAAGGGGGAGCTATTAATATGTTCACTGGAATAGTAGGAGGAAAGTAAGGCTGTCCCAGGCAATCTGAAAGGCATAGTCACTCTAGCTGTATCGTGAAAAAAAAAATATATGTATATATATACATACACACACATATTCTTTTTTTTAAATTTAATTTTATTTATTTATTTGAGAGAGAGAGAGAGAGAGAGAAAGAGAGAGAGAGAACATGAGAGGGGAGGTCAGAGGGAGAAGCAGACTCCCCGCAGAGCTGGGAGACCGATGCGGGACTCGATCCCGGGACTCCAGGATCATGATCTGAGCTGAAGGCAGTCGCTTAACCACCTAGGTGCCCCTCACACACATATTCTTAAAACAGTATTTTTACTTACAATATTTCTCATGTTGAATGTCTTATGTATAAAAATATTTAATTTTTTCCCCCTTAAGCCACATAAACAAACATCAGTGAAAAACATGGGATTTATGTTTGTTCAAGTAACAAAGCACAAAGCTAGGCTTCTAACCTGGGGGAATGCAATCTTCTTGGATATTTTCTCACTGTTGTTTCTGGGGCACTGGAGGACAAGACAAGAACATGAGAGCTTTATGAGCTGTTTGGCTTCACTCCAGGGACATGTCAGTTGCAGAATTTTTCTGGTGGGCATTGGCTCCCAGCTGCTTTTCTCTACTCCCAGTTCTCCAGCGCACTGTTATGGGGTCCCGAGGTTCTCTCAGGAAGCACTGAGAGGAACATCTTGTTTTTTTAACCACAGTTTAGCAACCGTGCCATTCATTGGCCTCTTGGGAAACCACATTCTTGGATTGCCATCATACCAATTAATTGATTTTTTTTTTACCCTGCTCAGAAAAAGGGGGGAAAAAAAAGGCTTTGCAAGGAAATAGAAAAGATGCCTTAGTTGGCTGTTAGAAATACAAGGAAAATTTTTCATTAAAAAGTGCTATTCAAAGAAATGCTGAAATCTGTGGCATGTCAAGTGAGTAAATACCTTGTTATGAGTACATGTCCTAAGCAAGTGAATCTAAAGTGGTCAGCGAGGCTTTCAAGGGCCTATGTGATCTTACCACCTCTCATCTCTAGGCCTCTCCCACTCGCCCCTGGTCCGCTCCAGCGACACTGGTCCCCTTGTTTCTTCAATGGGTGGAGGAGAGAAGATGGTAGGGCCTTTGTCCTTCTCATTCTCAATGTTGGGAAAACCCTTCATTTGTGTGGATCACACCCTTGCTTCTTTTCAAGTCCCTCCTCCAATGCCACCGATTCCGAGTCCTTCTCTGACTTTTCTGTCTACAGTTATACATGCCTCCTTTCAAACACATGCACACGTACTGCTTTGCCTCTACTCCCTTTTAGCATACTTCGTTTTTCTTTGTGGCACATATGACCACATGGATTATATCATGTATGTCTTTTGTTTTTCTTGTTGGACCATAAAGGGACTTGGAGAATATAAGTTCCATGGGAGTAGGGACTTCATTTGTTCAACACTGTATTCACAACCCTAAAACAGCCAGATTTTCAGTACTAATTGTTGGCTGACTACTTGAAAGGATAAGTGAATCGTGTCTCATTGACGTGGTGGGTGATGATCAGTTTGAAGTAGCCACTTGATTACTTTCCATGAGAGTCTGTGGAAGAGCTACAAAGCATCCTGCTCAAATGGGGCTTTCATTTACTTCTGGGTAGATCTGGGTAGTTTCTACTCTGTGCAAAAAGACTCGCATTTCACCTCCTCTGATGGCTAGCTGTTCAATCTAACAGACTGTGCTGTGTTTTGCTTGCAATAGATGCCTTAGATAACTCAAGTTTCAAATCAGGTTGATTATTAAAGTTTGAACCTTTATTGGATGTTATAGAGAATTCAAGCCTGGGACTTGGCTTTTAAGGGATAGGAGTTTCACGTTTTTGTTATTGTTAATTGTTTTTAACCCCAACCCCCACTTTTTTAATTGAGTATAATTGATACATTATATTATATTAGTTCCAGATGTATCACATAATGATTCAATATTCGCAGATACTGCGAAATGATCACCACAGTGGGCCTAGTTAGCCATCACACATAGAGTCACAAGCATGTTTTCTTGTGATGAGAACTTTAAAGACCTACTCTCAGCAACTTTCCAATATATTAACTGTGGTCACCATCCTGTACATACATTATATCCCCAGGACTTACTTATTTTGTAACTGTGAATTTGTACCTTTTGACCCCCTTCACCCCTCTCACCCAATCAGGACCCTGGCAACCACCAATCTGTTCTCAGTGTCTGAGCTCAGTTGTTGTTACTGCTTCTTGGATTCCCGAAGATTCTCTAGGTGCAATTATGAGGATTGGTCTTTCTCTGCCTGATGTATCTCACTTAGCCCCTGCTCTCGAGTTCCACCCATGTTGTCACCATTGATGGGATTTCCTTATTTTTAATGGCTGAATAATATTTCAGAATTCTCAACTTTCATCTCATAATTCACTAAAGAATTTATGATCTTTATAATTCATTCTTAATTTGTAATTTGCCCGGCCCTCCACTTTTCCTCTTACCTTCTGTTTTGATTTTTCTTTTTAAACTGCCCATTAATGTCTACCAGAGATAAACTTGAAAAGAAAGGAAACAAAATGTGATTATTATATGCAGGTGTTATTTTGAGACAGTATCAACCCCACCATTGGCCTCCTGTTTGGGTGTGCTCTGAGGTGTGTGCACCTCTTTTGGTGTGCACCTCCTGTTTGGGTGTTACTTAGTGAGGCTGTCTCTTCTGATTACCTTTCAGCTTTATTTCACCCAAGGTTGGACTTTTATTTTTATTCCTTAGCATTTGCCAACTTACACTAGAGTTCCCATTTCTCTGCTTAGAAGAAATGTTATGATGAGAACCTGCCAACATACCATACATGTTCTTCCATCATATACTTTACCATTTGTAGAAAATATTGAAGGTGTAGAGATTTGGGATTTGCCTGCTTGGAAAAGGAGAGCTAACATATTTCTCTCTCCCTGACCTCTTGCCCAAGACTACCTCAATGGAACCTGGCTCCCTTCTCCTACCAGCTTCAATTAGGTCTTCTGAGACCTACCATATACCACTCTCCTAAAATACAGAACACTCGATAAAAAATTTTCCCTCATGCACTTTCTTGACCTCTTTATTCTAGAATTATTTCTCATCTTTGATCATAAGTTATAAATGTGATGTTCTGTTTTTCATTTTTTTCATAATAAATGTGATTATTTCATAATAATAAATAAATATTTTCTCATTTCCTGAATGAGTCCAGCATTATACTGTATATAAATAAAGGATTACTAGGATTTGTGGGCAGGTTTTAATTCACAGAAATGGAACAAAATTATTGTATGCTTTAATGAGCAGTAAAATCATTATTGCTACTCAGTTTGTAGTGAGTGGCCAATATTGGGAAGTTTATGACTTTTGGATCAAAACAGAGCCCATACCTTTAGGTTAGCCAAACCAATCAACTCATGTGCATAAAAAATTTTTGTTCTGGTCTTTGGTTGATTTTTCTCCACTTATGTTTGGTATGGAACTATGAACAGATGGTACCTAATAATCTGAGTCTTTGCTTAAGGCGGTGAACCAGTTACTCTTGAAGGTGTGGAAATCTTGCCTCATCTTGTGTTTGTTCCAAGAGAAACCTAATGGCGTGGCTCTCGTGATCTGATTAATCAATGGTTAGTGACTTTTATAAGTGTATAATTTTTGTTTTATTGGCTAGAGAGGCCATTCAAGTGTTATTTTTTCCCCCTAGGAAAAAATGTGGTCCATGCTTAAAAAGTAAATTTTTATATTGAGGTACCACCAAAATAATTAAACTCTACCCTAAATAACACTTAAAGTATTGGCTTTTATTAAAACATTTTTTTGTATTAAAAATATTTGATACTACTTTCTTTCAGACCATAATTAAAATTTTCTCTCGGAATTATATATTTAAAGTTTTGCTTCCTAATGTCATATGTATTGCATTCTTTCTACATTGAATATTCCTTATTACTTAAGAGTATTCAGTATAATTTTAACAATATGCTGTTTAGAAGTAATTTGTTCTTTGGTCAAAGTCCAGCTCTGTCTGGAAGCTTCACTGTCATGATTTCAGCGTCGAATCTTCTGAGGCCTTTTCAGAGCAGGGTTAGCCATTTATTTTTTGTGTATTTTCCTTTGATTTTTAGAAAATATTTCTCTCTGGTATGACGATTTATCTGTATAGTCAACCTGCCACTCAAGACTTTTTTTTTTTAAAGATTTTATTTATTTATTTGACAGAGAGATAAAACAAGTAGGCAGAGAGGCAGACAGAAGGAGAGGGGAAGCAGGCTCCCCGCTGAGCAGGGAGCCCGACTCCGGGGCTCGATCCCAGAACCCTGGGATCATGACTTGAGCCCAAGGCAGCCGCTTCAACTGATCCATGTGTCCCACAAGACTAGTTTTTAATATCAGGTAGTTTGACAAAAACAGAGCATCAGGCTGGCTTATGGCAGTTGCCCGATGAATCTTTGTTAAATGAATGATGATCACAAAATGAATTTAGGAATATAAAATTAATATAACCAATAGCAAAATCTTAATTCCTTGAATCTATATAAATCAATTTCTAGGATATTTAAATGGTTAATAGGAGAATAAATGTCTAAAGATGATGTCTTCTTGCTCAATATCATTTTGGCGTACATGACTACAATTTTGATGATTTTGACAAAGTAAGTATATTCTTAGAACTGCAGCCTTTCAATTTGGCATTCAGAGCAAAAGAGATTGGAAATTATAATGGTTAAAAATGGTTGAGGAAACTGATTGTGCCTTAAATAAAAAACAAGCAAGAGAGGCAAGGAATTGAACTGAGCCATCAGAGTCAAGTCTTTTTTAAAACAAAGAAAAGTGTTATGCAAACTGAGCAGGAACTCCATCAAATGAGCTAATGAAATGAGTGGCAGGAAGCCTGATCAGAGATCGGGCTGAAGAATGTGAGTGGGATGTTCATCTTTTGCTTATACATATTATGAGAAGAATTGGGACTGGAGTGTTACATTTGAGAGCCAGCAATTCAAGCCAACATTTTGATTCTTGACACTTCTACAGTCTTTCCAGATCAAGCAGCTAGATAGGAGCCACACCAGCTGCATTACTGCCTTCTGGCAGTGCCTCTGCCCTGCACTGCTTAGTGTCCCCTTCGATATTTCTCTTCCTTTGCCTCCATGAGGGCAGTTCTTCCAATGTCTTCTCTTTCCCTTTTGTTCCACTTAGAATTTAGACTCATTTACTTTCCAGTTGTCTCAATTATAGGTACAAAGTGATGGGCTCTTCTCCTGGTGAAATTAAGGCCATGGGTAGTAAGCTTGGAAAGGTCAGGAGGTACACACACACACACACACACACACACACACACACACACACACAAGATCAAACATCTTGCCAAGGCCAGTAGATGGAAGGGTTCTTGGGTGATTCTACTTCTTGGGATATTCTTGACATTTTGGCCTTTGTCTGACTTAATGGTGGCTGCCTACCAGCCTGGGGTCCTTCAGCTATCCAGTACTTTTTTTGGTGAATAAATATTTATAGTGCCACTCTTTGGTGTTTTAAAAATAACCTTCTGCTATCATCCATTTTCTAAATGCTGTAGAAGGCATGTCTGTTCTCAGAAGACCACTGTCGCTATGCAGCCATTTTTTCTGCAGGAGTGCGATTCTATATTTGTGTGGCTATTGTCAAAAAGCAAAGATGCACTGTTAGCTTGGGATGCCCTGAGCGCAGAGCAGAGGTGGCCCTGGTGGCCTCGGCCAGGTTAGTGGTTAGGGTCAGATATACCACCCAGGTTTGCACTGGCCAGGAAGAATGACAGGTGTTGATTGGCTAACTCTTCTATACCTATAACTTTTTACAGGCCTCACAAAAAAGAACTTATAATATTCTCAGAATATAAAAAGGCTTCCAGGATGGTAGAACTTTTCTTGGAGAATGCTTCCAAAACTTGAAGTGGAAGCTCCATTTGTATCCTGCAATTATTCATGAAATAAGCTCCCAAATGAGCATACATCTCAGGATTCAGTTTGGGGTCTCAGGTGATTTTTGAGGTAACCAAGGCAGCCAGGTTTCTATGCTTTTATTATGATGTTATATAAGCACTCTAGGGTCGCTGTAGAAAATTTGGAGAATTTGGGGATGTATATAGAAAAAAATGCAAATTATGCATGATCCCATCATTGAAAGAGGTTATTATGCCTGTTAACATTTGAAGTATTTGTCTAGATCTGTTTTTGTGTATAGACAGTAGATATACCGCTTCAGGAGGTTTAATATTTATTTGTGATTTGTGATTATGATGGTTCCATGAAGAATTGCGGTTTGTTGTCTAGCTGAGTCTGTGTGCATCGTGTAAACTATAAAGTTGGTGTGTACAGTGACCTCGTTTGACCATGGAACAGCCACGGCTCAGAGAGGCCTAGTTTTTATTTATTTATTTATTTGTTTGTTTGTTTGTTTGTTTGTTTATTTATTTATTTAAAGATTTTATTTATTTGATGTGAGAGAGAGATCACAAGTAGGCAGAGAGGCAGGCAGAGAGAGAAGGGGAAGCAGGCTCCCTGCTGAGCAGAGAGCCCGATGCGGGGCTCAATCCCAGGACCCTGAGACCATGACCTGAGCAGAAGGCAGAGGCTTTAACCCACTGAGCCACCCAGGCACCCCGAGAGGCCTAGTTTTAATTGCTTAAAGTTAGGAGAATATTTGGTGCTACTGCATTACTCAAGAATTTTGAGATTTGTTAGGTCTTAAGCTATATCTTTGAAGGATATCAAGGTATATGGTGGCCTGTGACTATGTGTATGTATGTGTATGCTCGTGTGTAATCACGTTATACAATTTGTAGCCTGATCTTCTTTGCTTAGTGTTATATTATAAACTCTTTATCATGTTATTAGATAATATTTAGGAATTGGATAGAATAAAAATTAGGTATTGAATATTCTTTGGAATGGCTAATTATATCCCATAAGTGGGTCTACCTTAACTTAGTTAATATCATTAGAGTTAGAGACTCACGTGATTTAAAGAGTATTGTTTGTTCATTTGTCTTATTGTTGCTACTCCAGTAATGCTGTGATGAATGTCCTTATTATTTTATCTCAGAATCATGTGAAATAATTAGGTCAACAGATATATAAGTGGATGGCTTTGAGATTTTTTGATACATATTGCCAAACTGCTTTCCAGAAAGATTATTCTTATTGTCACTTCTTTTTTTTTTTTTTCTTATTGTCACTTCTTCAGCAAGTATGAACTGTGCTAGTTTTGGTATTTATAACAGTTTGACAACATGATAGTTATCGTTCTTTGCATGACTTTTTTTTTTTTTTTCTTTGCATGACTTTGATCATTTGTGCAGTTTAATATTTTTCTTCTGCTTATTGATCATTGCATTTCTTTTTTAATAAAATCATAGTCTTTGTCTGTTTTTATATTAGTGTTATTCATAGGAGGTCTGCAAGGATCCCCCTGATTTGACCCCTGTTTATCTTTCTAATCAGATCATCTATCTAGTCAGATCATCTTCCTCCCTCTCTGCTCTGATCTTCCTTTACTTCTTTTATCATTCATTGTCCCTGTCCTACATTGTCTTCACACATATTCCTTTGCTTGGAGAGCTCCATTTTCCCCACAACTGTTCCTACACAACTTTACCTGACTAAGTCCCTCAAGGTTAGGCCTCCTTAAACATTCTCATAGGATCCCATTCTTCTTCTTTCTTACATTGAAAACAACTATGATTAATTCATTCTCTTTCATAAAATAAATTTTTGACAGTCACCTGCGTAATTTAGATGGGATGAATCCTTGAAATGAGTTATTTGTATACAAACAAACACATCTGTTAGGAAAGAATTTAAAAAATATCTCTGTGATTCATGGGATGAATCCTTGTCAAAGAGTAGTGGACGAGATAATGGGCTCTGAAGTCTGAGGACTTGGGTTGGAATCCTGGACCCACCAATCCTGAGCTGTTTACTCTTGGGCAAGTTACTTAACTTCTCTGTGCTTCACATTTTTCCTTTGTAAAATGGGGTTAATAACAGAATCTGTCTTTTATGATTATTGTGAATTTTGAATGAGATAATTCATGAGGTGGTTAGCACACAGCCTAGAACATGGTAAGTACTCTATAAATGTGAGTTATTATTCTCCTTTTCATCCTCCTTTCCATCTTCTTTATCTTTGAACTTTGTTAAGTGCCAACTCTGTAGAGGATAGTAGTAGATGGTATTAGGGTTTCTGGGTTGTTCCTGTTGTTGTTTTTCAGGGAATTTCTCTACTGGTTTTCAAGTGTTTCCTATCAGATAGTGTAGTTATTTTGATGAGAGTCTGTGGAGCCCCTCCTGTCACTCTGCCATTGTTCTTTAGGACATTTTACTTTTGCTTCCAGATTTGCAATATGTACCTTCTGTAAGAGAAAACAATTCATCCTTGCTTCTTTTTTCAAAGCATAACTTTCTGAGTATTAACACTCAGATCTGTTTCTCTTAACAGTTGGCCAACTTCCCCAGACTCTGCGAGGAAACAGAAAGGATTGTTGCCAACCACATTCGTGAACGAGAAGGGAAGACAAAGGACCAGGTGAGGGGAGGCTTCCTTGGCGGGCAGGGTCCTCTCCAGGGCTGTCTGGTGGTCTCCCAACAGTTGGCCTGTCTCTGAATGGAAAAAAAGAGCTGAGAACACAACCACATATGTTTATTTGTACTTATTTATGGATTTTATCCCTGTGTTGCTATGCAAACATCTTGTGTATGTTAAAAATATAAACAAGTATAAAAACTTGAGAAGGGTGACATTTTGAAAGCAGTAATAGGAGTTCCATAATTTTTTTTTTCCTTCAGTGCTCCGTAGATCATAGTGTGTACCCCTAGCATGTATGCACTCACTTTGGAAACCAAGAATCCAGAAACATACCATTTTTTCTTTAAGCTGGGGTTTTTAACCTTTAATGGGCCCACAGATGGGTATCAGGCTATTCATAAATTCCAAAAATGTTATGCACAATGTTTGGTGTTTGTGACTTCTTTCCTGTGATGCTTATCCAAGGAACCTATGATTGGAAAGCAAAATGTTTAAGAACAACTCTTTTAAACATTTCTGTTTAGTAAATGCATATGGCTTGGTAGGTGTGACCTTAAAGTTATCTTCTAATCCTATTTAGCTCTGTAAATTCAAAAGATTATTTTAGGGAAGACAGTTCATTAAAAAAAAAAAAAAGCTAAGAACTGTGTGAAAATAAAGCTTTTTAAATTTAGGTGGATTTTTTCCTTAGTTATTTAGAAAATATTATAATGGGCAGCATGGAGGTTTTCAAGTGCTCTTGGATTCCAGGACACAGCTGTGACAGCACAGAGAGGACACTGGACCCAGGCCATGGGTTCTCCACAAAATAACAGCATGTTCTTGTGAAAATCACTTCTCAGGACTGTTGTTTTCTCATGTACAACATTGGGATGTTGGTCCGTATGATCTCAGAAGTCTCTATAAGTTCGAATTCCAAGACAGTTGTGCTTCTTAGGTGAGTTGGAAAGGTGGAGAGGGACAGCCAGGGGAAAAAAAGGAGGAAGGCAAAACAGAAGAGCGAGACAAACTTCAGGGAGAGGGAGGCAGGCAGCCTGCCACAGAGAGTGCCTGCAGGGGTGTGGAGAGCTTGTGGGGGGGAGGGGTGGCAGAAGAAAGTGAAGGGACTGAACGATGGAGGCCCAGTAGGTTGGGATATTTGACTCAGTAACACCTTGCTCTCTGCTTGAGCTATGGGATTCATTGCTACTACTTTTTATCATGGTGCTTTGAAAGTTAATTAACCCATTATTTATAGTTTTCACTTGTTTTCCAGCTTCTACACCTTTGGATAGCTACAATAGGCCAAAGAGGAAAAAATAGGCTTTGTGACTTAGTGGAGATACACAAACTATTGTTAACTCATGAAATGGGGCCGAGGGCCAGGTACAAAATCCTGCTACCAGAAGTTCCCCCGCACATCTAACATCATGGCTGCTGTTGGACCAAGGAAACCTAAGTTCTGCTATCAGCCATACTCCTGACTTTAAGTCAGTAAGATAACCGTTTTAATTTAGTATCTTTATAAAATTTAAGGGATGATATACCCTACTTAACTCTTAGGAATCCTATGTAAAAACAATATTGAAGAAAAAGTAGTACAATTATTATCTTAATTATAAGCAACCATTAACTTCCTCATGTTTCATGTCTTGGAGTTTCTAATATTTTCAAATAGTGTTGAAATATTCTCAACAACAGTTGTTGTTAAGATTGTGGGCTTCTGGTTCAGACTGCCTGAGTTCGAATGTGAGCCCTCCCATAATTTCCGTGTAAATAACAAGATACTCGACGTCTTATGCTTCAGTTTCCTCATCTTAAAGTGTGGTAATAATGTCAGTTAACTCAGAGGCATTTTGTGAGGATGAAATGAAGCAAGCCATGTACAGCTCTTAGTTCTTCATTGATTTTAGTGGTTTTTCCTGAAGAGCTATGACACATAGTATCTGTGAGAAAGAATTGCCTTTCTGATTTTTTTTTTTTTAAAGATTTTATTTATTTGAAACAGAGCGAGAGAGGGAACACAAGCAGAGGGAATGGTAGCGGGAGAAGCAGGCTTCCCACCGAGCAGGGAGCCCGATGCGGGGCTCGATCCTAGGACCCTGGGATCATGACCTGGGCCGAAGGCAGACACTTAACGACCGAGCCACCCAGGCGCCCTGCCTTTCTGATTTTAAGAGGAATCGCCTTCCATCTGCAACTCTGATGTAATGATGAACTCACTCCCCAGGTGGGCAATAAGGGATAGAGCAGGTGTGTCAGGCTCTCCTAAGGGACCATCTCAGAGGGCCTGCTCTGACAGTTTATCCATTAACCACCTGAAGAAGCTGGTGCTTGACACCTGTGATATGGACCTGTGTAGCACAGTAAAAACAGGCGTGTTCTTGCTGATGGGAACCTATCAGTCTGCATAGATCTCACGTAGGAGTTCGGAACTCGGTGCTGCTTTGGGGCGTATGATGCTTCAGAAGTCGCTGGTCAGAGAGTGACCCCTTTCCTCCAGCCTCTGTACCAGAAATGCTTTGAAGTGTTCTTTCAGTTAGTTTTCAGTTTTCAAACAATTTTAAGAAAGTTTTAAGAAACCCACCTCCACTCTGGAGGCTTGGTGTGGGGGTGAAAGTCTTCCAAATTAAAAAACGATAGGGGAAACCGTAACTCTGTGAGTTTTTTTTCCTAAACAGCTTTTCGAACATCAGTGTGTGCCTGCTCCTCTCCCAGGTGCTTCCAAAAGTGTCACTGTGTGCGAAAGTGGCTGACTTTGCTTTTCTTAACTACACATTCAATAGCTCTGGGTAAAAAGGCAGTGAGAAACTCTGAGAAAGTGAAAACGTGAGAAAAAAATGTACTGTTTTCCTTTTCAGCCCCCACATGCGACCTGGCTCTTTTCCTAGGATGAACACAGACTCCCAGTTTCCAGGAATATGAATGAGAGCGCCATAGTTTTTATTTTTTTTCCTACTTTTTTCCTATACTGCAGTCCAAGTGAATGTGCGTGAACGGCCAAGATATTCACGAACAGCCTTAGGCAGTGTTGAAAATTATGTAGATATTTTGCTCTTTATGGGGGCAACAATTTATTTGTGCTTAAACATTATGGTTTATTGATACAAACCCTTGGCCACACGGATTTGGGAGTGTGACATTTAACAGAGTCTGGCTTCGCTGTAGGGAGAATAGAGGCAATGCTATAGATAATCTAATAATGACAACTCCTCCTAACTCTTTAGTTTCATTCATTAAGAGAAGAAATGAAACCGTATCAGATGATATGAAAGTTTTCATGCAAGTATGATGTTATTGACCATACCTTGACTTTATGATTGGTAGTGGGGATGGATTTGGGGTGACCCATTTATTCTTTCTGGCAGGTCCCTTTGGGACCCACAGCAAGATTTGGTCAGATGACCAGCTGGGATTAGCCATGAAAGCAAAGCCTTAGAGCTCATAGCACTGGGTAGTGAGAGACAATAATAAGTGGCCATGTACTAATTATACAGTAATAAATTGCTCCCTTTAAAGCAAAGGCTTCTTCAGGGTGGTAGAAGTAATAACGTCGTAGCCACAAATACTGACCGGGCACCTACTGTGTGTACCATGCTATATCATGGGTATAAAGTGGTGAACAAGACCGTGTAATTCCTGCTTCCATGAGCTTCCTTACACTCTTGCAGGGAAGCAAAACATCCAACGAAATGTATACAAATAATTAGTTATGTTTGTGGTATATACAACAAATGAAAAGTGTAAGATGCAATGTACATAGGAAATGTAATCTGATCTACAGTCTATATGGCAGTAATAGCTTGAACCAATCTGGTTTGGGGTGAGGGTTCAGGCTGAGGATCTGAGAAGGCTTTCCTGGGGAAGTACTCTCTGGGAAGGATTATACAGACCATGTCAGTGCGCTGATGCACTCAAATATCATCCTCAGTGGAAGGAGGCGGCGTGAATGTGCCTACTGTGTTTATCAGACGTTCATTCAATAGAGTCAAAGTGCAGAGCTCTGGAGATAGGAGGGCAGGGATGCTTTTTTTTTTTATGATTTTATTTATTTGAGAGAGAGAGCATGAGTGGGGGTCGGGGGAGGGCAGAGGGAGAAGGAGAAGCAGACTTCCTGTTAAGCAGGGAGCCCCACCATGACAACACAGAGGCTCGATCCCAGGACCCTGGATCATGACATGAGGCGAAGGCAGCTGATTAACTGACTGAGCCACTCAGGCACCCCTGTGGGCAGGGATTCTTAAGTATTTTTTTTCTATTAACAACTCTCAAGATTCTGGAAAAACAGGGCACACAGTTGGGAGAACAAAAGGAAACAGGAAGGGGAGCTCAGTTTTGAATATCTCTGGAATAAAAGTCTCTTATGTTTTCTGATTGGTTGCTCCACCCTCTCTAGTTCTAAGCCCTCTTGTCTCCTATTGAAGAATATTTTCTACAGAGGGACTTTGCAAATCTCTGACTTAGAGGTTAGAAGTATCTTGTGATTCGAACATTTTCATGTTTCGTGTTACTGGAACATGCATTCAATTGATTCCTTGACAAATCTTGATTGAATGTGCAGGATGTTCTAGGCACTGGGAATAGAGCAGTGGGTGTGGCAGATGGGGTTTGTAATATATGGAATATATAGAAACTTACTATGTCAGCTAGTGGTCGTGCTACAAAAGAAAGTAAGGCAGAGTAATAGGATATAAAGAGAGTGCTAGTTCAGATAGAATGAGCAGGGAGGATCCCTCTGAGGAGGTGATCTTTCAGCAGAGGCCTGACCGAAAGTTTTGCATCGATAATGAAGCCTGGTGATCTCAAGGACATTTTCTATTTATTCGAATGTTGTCTTTTTGATTTGGTTGATGAGCTATTTCTTTTGCTTGCATAGAAGGAGCTTAAAGAGGTAGAAAAGAAGAGGAAAAACAAGAGATGATATTGTTATATCACGGCTAATAGACAGTGTCTACAAGAGCAGCCCCTCACTGATACACACATGTCCTTTTCAACATTATGCCTGCATTTTAGAAGACTAGAATAATTCTAGATTCTGTGTTAAATAGGCAAAGTGTACATGCCTATAAACTATAATCCTGTTATCTTCATGTGGGACTTAGACTTCTGATGTAGGTTTTTAATTGCTGAATTTAGAGTAAAAATTACAAGAGTCCAATGAAAAAAATTAAGGCAGTCTTTCATTTTAACTGAAGCATCTTTTTAAAAATCGGATGAAGATAAGTAATTCGTAGGCAATTAGTGGGTTTTGTATCTGAGAATATTCACGATGAGTTTTCACTGAAGTATTTCTCTTTGACTTACAGGTGCTGCTACTGATTGACATCCAAGTCTCCTACATCAACACCAACCACGAAGATTTCATTGGGTTTGCAAAGTACGTGAAACACTTGATTGCCACAAGCATTCTTCCTGCTGGTTTGGTTAGAATACACATCGTGAATTACTGCCACAACCCTACTACGTTTGAGAGCACATTCTGTGTCAGGATTAACTCTGAGTCGACCACGTAGGAGGTGTGAAGCTCACGGCCATGAGGCCATGTTTTCTCGATAAAGTAGTTGGCTCTTTCAGTGTGCAGCATATGAAGTCATATGTGTCTTAGATATTCATTGTTTTTGGATGATGATCTGCAGTTTGTACTTGAACTCTCATAGATAAGCAGTAACAGATGCACATTTAAAATATGCTTGGGAACACTTTCTCACATAAATTTGAAGAAACAAATGCAATTCACAGGATACCAGCTATTTTAATATCCCTAAATAAGAATATAGAGGTCTATTTTTTTTTAAACTATCTTTTGTAAACCTAGACAGGATCTTTTTGGATGAACATTCTCCTTTCTACAGTGTGTCTATACTTCATATAAGCTTGTCTATATATTGCTATTCTTTTTTTTTTTTTTTAAAGATTTTATTTATTTATTTGACAGAGGGAGAGATCACAAGTAGGCAGAGAGGCAGGCAGAGAGAGAGGGGGAAGCAGGCTCCCTGCTGAGCAGAGAGCCCAATGTGGGGCTCCATCCCAGGACCCTGAGGTCATGACCTGAGCTGAAGGCAGAGGTTTTAACCCACTGAGCCACTCAGGCGTCCTATATATTGCTATTCTCTCATGCACGTATTCTGTTATGTTCTAATATTCTGTTGCTGTATGCACAGTATTCACAGATACTATCGTGTGGCTATGCTTAGTTATTCAGGGTTGGTTATTCATCATGTGACGTTTTCAAGACCCTGAATTCACCATTTTTTCCTGCCCTTTAGAGGAACCAGTTTTCGTTTACTTTTAAGGAATTTTGATTCTAACTTTAAAATATATTTGTGGCATGTGCATGGTTCCAACTTCAAGTATATAAAGCATAGTCTATTTTCTATGAAATATAAACTAAAGGGTCAAGTACCATTACTTGAACTGCATATTCAAGAACAGAGACAAGTAAAAAAATTTATAAAAACAAAATGCATTACAATTTTATTTATACTCTGACCTAGAAGCAACACATATGTAGATCATGTCAGTGAAACTACACAGTGACCTGAGGAATTTCTAGGCATGTGTTAGGAAGCAAAGGCCCAATTATCCAATGGAAAATTGTCTCATTCTAGGCTTGGCTATTGTTGGGATGGCTTAACCAAGGGTGTAGGTATATTTTGCATCCATTGTGTGGTAGATTAGTTTTTCTCAACTATTTTCTGTCTGTGACCCATGTGTAAAGTTGTTAGAACTCAGTGATGAGTATGTCCCTTTGGTCAGTTGCATTTTAGCCACACTACCCACTCCAACTTCTAGATAGGTTTTTTCTCCACAGGCATTTCACATGGACTTGCCCCCTGCTCTTTTAGCCTCTGTGGCTCTGCACTGCTCATTTCTTTTCTTCTGCAAAATCAGCAGTAGGAAGAAACCTAGACTCTGATATGCCTCTCTATCCCTAGGCTTGGAAGTGGGGGACCTCAGAATTTCTGCCCAGTTTCCAGCACAGTCAGTGAACTCTGTGTGCTGGTGCCAAGCACTACACTAGTTGCTATGGGGGAAAATATATAAGAAAAAGAAAAAAAATATTTTTGTCTTTAGGAGCTTGCCTAATAATTGAAAACTAGAGAGAAACACATGTAAAAAGTTAAGCTGACACATTCTCCATTTACTTCACTTGCTTCTTTGAGGAATTTAAAAGAACAACAAATCCTTGAGTCATTTGAAATAACAGGAATGTTGCCTTTAATGTTGATTTTTATTGGTTACAAATGCCAGTTAGGTTCTTATAAAACCGTAGCAGATGTAAATGTAAACTTGACACTATAACTTAAAAGTGAAAAGGATGTTGCAACATTGCCCCTTTGTGGTACCTGATTCAAGGAGGAAACAAAAGAATCCTAAGAAGTTTGGAAAGGATTCGTGTTTTTTTGAACAAGTTTTATAATCAGTGCTGCAATTTAATTTTACCCCTTTAGTCTTCTTGAGACATTTTACCCCTAGATTACTTACTTATTTATAAAGATATATTTATTTTAAAGAGAGAGAGAGAGCATGCGTGAGTACAGTGCTGGGAGGGTAGGGTTAGGGGGAGAGGGAGAGAGAATCTCAAGCAGACTCCCTGCTGACTGTGGAGCCTCATGTGGGGCTCAACCTCATGACCCTCAGATCGTGACCTGAGCCGAGACCAAGAGTTGAAGGTTCAACCAGCTACACTACCCAGGTGCCCCATATTCTTATTTATTTTTAAAGATAAGTAGTCCAGAGTTTCAATATTTTTTTTTTTTTACCTCAGAAGCTGTTCAATTATAGTATTATATTGAGTAGATTTCCAAAGGCATATAATTTTGCAAATGTAAATACTTTCAAACTCAGCTTTTTGATGCAGTCTCTGTAGTCCAGGTAACTGTCCCATTTTTCCAGCAGTGAGATAAGACTACGAACCTTTATGATGTTGGGGGAGAAAAAAGAAGTATTGTTCAAACTGCTTTAGAAACCTAGCAACTATGCACATTTTTCATCAAATTGAACCTGCACACCCAAACTTTCTTTTAAAGGACTGGCCTGGGAGTCAGCAGTCTTGGTATTTTTTTCCAGTGTTTGTCGCTGGTGAGCTTTGGGTTTTGGCAAGTCATTTAGCCTTTCTGTATCTCAGTTTACTCCTCTATCAAGTGAAATAATAATTAATCCCTGTCTTGTATACCTTACAGTATAGTTGGAAGATCACATTAATGAAGTTATGAGAAAGTGCTTTTGCAAACCGTGGTGTAGACTGTAAAAGTGAGAAAGTGTCTCTCTCTCTCTCTCTCTCTCACACACACACACACACACACACACACAGAGGAATTTGATTAGTAGATGCACCATTTTACTTTGTTAAGAAATTTATGATGACTGGAGTATGATTGACACTGGAATATTCTTTCAGTTGCTGACATTGTCTCTAAATGAGACTCAGAGGTGAATGTTCTTTCCCTTTGTTTGCTGAGTTGGAGTACATTTCAGTGTGACATGGGACAACTATGAATATGAAGAAATGTTCATTTCAAAATCACTTAAGGGGTTGCGGTATTTTTTTCTGCTTTTAAAAATTAAAAAAATATGGTTGTAGCTATAAATTTTAAAGTTGGCAGGAATGCTGTTTCCATCAAAGAAGAAAAGTCAAGCCATATTTGAAGACAATTATGTAAGTATTTTTAAGTTCCAAAGATAGAAAATTAAGATCTGGAGTTGAGGAAAATAAACATTTATTTCATGAGATTTTTAGAGAGTTGCCAAGAGGAGGACCACTTTTCAGATTTATAGGATGGTGATGGACATAGCATTTTACACACATGTATATTTTTTTCAACTAGGATAACTTTTGTTCTAAAAATTAAAAAAAGAAAAAAAAGAAAAGAAATTGCTAAAATTAGATGAACAGAATATTAATTCTCAGGGTAGTGTTTAGGACATCTCGAAGTTATCCCCTTTCTGTTGTAGACTGTATTCCACCATGATGAATGTGTGGAAATTTTTTTTTCATCTCCCAGCTGTTTGTTAAACATGGACCGTAAAATACGTACCACGTGTAGTGTGTCCACGAAAGCACTGCTGTAGGCTTGCTTTGGAATTTCCTGATTTCTGATAGCTTGATCTTTCAACTATGATATATTTTCTGAATCTAAAAGTCCAGCATTTCAGAAGGAAATGTCAACTTTCCTCATAACTTAAGGATTTTAATTTATCATTCTTCTCTGTTGAAAAAACCCCCTACATTCTATTTTTTTTTAGTTTTTGTTATGTAAGAAAACGAAAGCTAGTCCAATTATTCTTGTATTCACGTCCCCTCTTTCCCTATAATCCTACTATATTTGAACAGAAAGGCAGGCTTGTTAGCTGAATGCCTTGGGAAGTGAACTTTCACATTCTTGTGCTCTTCTTCATTTGTACCATGGGCACAATTTGCTTTCTGTATGACTTACGTAGTCCAATGGTTTAAGAGAAAAATCGGTCCCAGTTATAGACCATTAGAGTAATATCTCTGTGCCATGAGAGGCACACCAAGGTCCATTTATCAGTCGGCTGGGTTGGTCTCAATACCTGTTTACTAATAGTTGAAATGATACAGTGTGCAGAATTGTTTTTGTCATATGAATACCATGAAAATTCTATTGGTTGTAATCATCATTGTATCTCTTTCCTGATCCTCTGGAATGCCTTGGTTGCCCTTTTATGAAAGGTGGTATATGGGAACCTTGGCACCAACCAGATTCTAGAGCAACATTGGTTTCTCCCCTTGCATATTCCTTTTTTTGCCTAATACATATTATATTCTATTATAATAGTGTTTCTAGTTCCTATTCCTACATGAGAATGTTCTCTCTTGTGGAATCAAATTTTAGGTATTATAACAAGATTATTCTTTTGACTTATATGCAAATTCAGGAATTAAATGCTTGGTTGCCTCCTGGGACTAGTATCGGGTAGAAATATAGGGTTGGACAATAGGGCGTCATTAGTACCACCTATTCCAATAAGTTATGAATTCTAATGTTTCAAGCACCATTTTAAAAATAAGCAGACTTCTACTTTTCTCATTCATTCTCAAATCTGTTATATTCAACATTATTTTCATCCTTAAAATGGATCCTAGGAGGTGAGTCATCCTTCTTTGATAGGCCCCCAAGTTCTGGAGGGTTTTCTTGCATAATATTTAGCCTGTGACTTCACTAAAGATCTTGCAGGGGGAATTGACATCATGTAATTTTCTTCCCCTTTTGGCTTCAGTCTGATTGGATGGAGCCAAGCCGGCATGTGATAAGCTTTATTCTTGGGACTCTCGGCTGGTGTTCATAATCTTCTTGGGCTAATATAAAAGAACATTCTGACAGAGCTTCTTAACTCCAGGGCAGTGCTGTCCAATAGAACTTTCTGAAGGGGTGGGAGTAATTTTATAATCTGTGCTGTCCAATACGATAGCCTCTAGCTACATGTACCTACTGAGTAGCTTAAATGTGGCTAGCAAAACAAAAGAAATGAAAGTTAAATTAAATTTTAATTAATTAAATTTTTGATTCAAATAGCCACATCTGGCTACCAGCAACTGTATTGGACAACGTAGTTTTAGAGTATGGTGAATCCAGCTGAGTTCTCTGAATCCTTCATTGGTGAGCCATACTTTACTGATAGCTTGGTGGTAACCTACAGTGGTAGCTACTAGAAGAGAAAAAGGAGATAAGTTTGTTAGTTGCTGCTAAGCAAATCTGAAGTCTTAGGAATGTGCCCTCAACTCTTTAAATGCTCTGTCACCAGAAGGCCCAAATGGGCCTTTTCCTTATACTGCCTTAGTGTGTATGTTGTCATTTTGTTGTTATTTTCTCTATCATGGTTACTACTAAAGTTTCATTTAATTCCATATCTCCTCTATGAACAAAACATAGTGGTAGAAGGAGAGGCGCACCCTCACATTTGCCATGGAATCTGTGTCTTTGAGGGACTCCCATTTTCTTGATTCACCTGAGCCCTTAATGGGTTGACTTAGAGTCAACCTTAGACTTAGACTCCCCTTTTTTCCTTTCTCATTTGCCTTTCACTTTTCAGCGCACTGCAGTCTTTTTTTTTTTTTTTTTTTTTTTAAAGATTTTGTTTATTATTTGAGAGAGAGATTGAGAGAACAAATGGGAGGAGGGGCAGAGGAAGAAGCAGACTCCCTGTGGAGCAGGGATCCCCATGCGGGACTCGATCCCAGGACCCTGGGATCATGACCTTAGTGAAGGCAGTCGCTTAACTGACTGAGCCACCCAGGCGTCCAGTCCGCTACAATCTTGTTTCTTCTACACCACTCTGATGAGACAGAACAGCTAATCCAATGGACAATTCTCATTCTTTCATTTTCCACCATAACCATTTCTTGTTGAGATCTGTTCCTTTGCTTCAATACCCTCCACTGTCTCCTGGTTCTTCTCTTTCTGTTCCAGCCTCACCTTCTTGTTTTATTTTGGAGCTCTTTATCCTCTGATCATGGCCCAACAACTGTTTTTTATCATGATTCTTTCATAGATCCTCTCTTTTCTCACTTACTGCACTATCCCTGACCAATACCTCCCACTGCAGTGGTTGCAGTTACCACCTTTATCTGATGACTCTAAATCTAGACCTCCATTCCAGAACTTTTTCCTGGGCTGTGTACCATATTCCACTACATACTAGGCATCTCTACTTGTATACCTTACCGAAGCCGCAACCAGATATTCCTAAATTAAACTTATCGTGTCATCTTAGAATTTACTCATCTCTGTTGTTCCCTCTTTCTGTGGATGGGAGCTCCCAGTTGCTCAAACCAGAAACCTAAGCACATTCTCTACTCCTTTTCCCCCTCATCTTTGCTTCCCTCCATCTTTATCAAGTCCATTTAATTCTGCCTCTGTAATGTTTTTTGAACTTGTCTATATCTTCCTGTTATTACTACTAAAGTTAGTCTTTTCTTGCCTGAGTTGCTACAGTAGTCTCCCTGCCTCTTGTCATGTTCATTTTCATTCAGTCCTGGGGTCCCTGTTACTTTTAGAGTAAAGTCTAAACTCATTAGTATGGTTTCCAAGGTCCTGTAGAATCCGTCTTCTGCTTGCCTTTTCAGCTTTTCCATTGTCATTATTTCTGTCTCTCCCATCCCCTAGCCCTGTATTCTGGCCAGACTGACCACTTTTGGATCCCTGTACCATATACATACTCTTGCATACTTTGTACATACTTTGCATGTACCATACTCTTGCTGCAGCACCTGTCTACAGCAAACTCCTTCAAATTATTTAAACTTCCTATTGCAGGTAAACATTAATAATCTAGTTAAAAATAATCTTGGTATCAAAATATGATTTCATAAGTATATCTTAAGAAACTACTATTAAGGGGCGCCTGGGTGGCTCAGTTGTTAAGCGGCTGCCTTCGGCCCAGGTCAGATCCCAGGGGTCTGGGATCGAGCCCCGCATCGGGCTCTCTGCTCTGCAGGAAGCCTGCTCCTCCCTCTACCATTCCCTCTGCTTGTGTTCCCTCTCTCACTGTGTTTCTCTCTGTCAAATAAATAAAATCTTAAAAAAAAAAAAAAAAAAAAGAAACTACTATTAACACTGTGCCAGATAATACCAGCGGTGAGAGAGGTAAAGATACCCAGCTTAATGCAACATGCCATCAGCCGTCAAGGAGCCGACGTAGCTGCAGGGGAGTTAGAGTTAGAGATCAGCCTAAAACAAAGTCCTGGTTGTATCCTACAGGCACAGACCAAGAGCTTTGGAAGTCCATAGGAAGGAGAGGTAACTGGAAGTTTCTAAGAAGGCATAATCCAGAAATGGTACTTGATTGACTGTAGGCTGGGCAGGACTCCACTGTCAGAAGGAGGGGTCTAGGCTGACGGTTTCCTGTCTTCCCTGCTTTAGAGTCAACACTACCCATTTCAGGAAGGTAATTGTACTAAAACACTGCTTTGATCATGCCGTGTGCTGGCTCAGAAACTTTGAATACTTTTTGCTGCCTCTAATATAGTGGCCAAATTGTTCATAATTGGCTTCAACATACAATTATTGTACTACATGGCTTTTAAGGTCATTTTACAAACCTGAGTCTATGATTATACAATTTTGCCATAATAGTTTCACTTTCCACAACTTCCCTACATGCCTCATTTTTGTACCTTCTGGCTTTGCTAATACTACTGCATTCTCTTGGAATGCAGTTGCTTGTCTTCCTTTGTTAAAGTTTAACCTCTTTTCAAGTTTTCTCTGAAAATCTTAGATCTTATCAGACCAAAATAATCTTCTTTTCTCTGAACATTCGGACCAATTGCTATGCATAGGCTTATTTGGAAAATGGTCACATACCCTCTTGACACTCTCTTTTGTCATTCGATTCTTTTATTACATGTGCACATGGACAAGGATAGAAATGAATATGCAAAAAATAATTTGAGCTAAAAGATACTATGTTTTTTTCATTGAAAGAATTCCATTGTGTTCTTCTTTTTACAAAAATTTAAGCCTCTTATTATATACTTTTATAATCATTAGGTCTCAGAAAATTAAACTGCATAAACCTAATTTGGTCTTATGAGTGTTAGTGCTTTGGCAAAGCCTTCCACAGTGACTTGTGTGTCGTAGGAATTTATGCAATTAACAACAAACATACACATAAAATAAGAATATATAAGATAATTATACTCTACATTTGGAACAGAAGCACTTTATTTTTTAGCTTTCTGTTGCACCTTCTTAGGAAGTTTATTCTTTATTATTTGTGTTTTGTGTATTTCACTGCCCACACTAGGTAAATTGGAGACTTCTGATTGCAAGGAATATACTTATTTGTGTTTATACCTTCTACAGAGTGCCTTACAGATAACTGGTCCCCTAAAATTTTTGACTTATGTCAAATTAAGGCATTGTATATAGGTATGTTTTCAATATTGCAGATATAACCAACTAGGTACCTATCACCAAGAAAATGTCCAAAGGCTCAAATTAACTTGCAAGTCCTTGCATGATTTCCCATGAATACATTTTAATTTTTATTTATTTATATTTTTAAATTAAATTAAATTAATTTTTTTTTAATTCAAGCATAATTAGCATGTAGTGTTCTCTTCATTTCAGGTATACAGTATAATGATTCCACAATTCTATGCATTTTTTCAGTGCTCATCAAAATAAGTATACTCTTTATCCCCTTTATCTGTTTCATTCATCCCTCCACCAACCTCCCCTCTGGCAACCACCAGTTGGTTTTCTTTATTTAAGAATGTTTTTTTAATCATTTGTCTCTTATCTTTGTTCATTTGTTTCTTAAATTCCATGTATGAGTGAAATCTTATGGTATTGTCTTTCTCTGACTTACTTATTTCAGTTAGTGTAATAACTTTCTAGGTCCATCCATGTTGTTGCAAATGGCAAGATTTCAGTCTTTTTAATGGCGAAGTAATAATTCATAGTGTATGTATATTATACTATACTATAGTAATATATAATATTATCATATAATACATATATATTGTATGTATTATAATTACATCTTCATTATCCATTTATCTATCTCTGGACAGGTGAGTTGCTTCCATATCTTGGCTATTGTAAATAATGCTGAAATAAACATAAAAGTGCATATGTCTTTTCAAATTGTGTTTTCATTTTTGTTGGGTAAATACCCTTTTGTGGAATTACTGGATCATATGGTAATTAATTTTAAGTTTTTTGAGGAACTTCCATTCTGTTTTCCTCAGTGACTGTACCAGGTTGCATTTCCACCAACAGTCCTGAGGTTTCTTTTTTCCTCTTCATCTTTGCCAGCACTCGTTATTTCTTTTGTTTCTGATTTTAGCCATTCTGACAGGTATGAGGTGATATGCTATTGTGGTTTTGATTTGCATTTACCTGATGATTAGTGATATTGAGCATATTTTCACGTGTCACTTATCTGTGTGTCTTCTTTGGAAAAATGTCTAATCAGGTCTTCTGTCCATTTTTAAGGTGGATTATTTGGTTTTCAGGTATTGAGTTAAGTTTTTTTATTAGCATATAATGTATTATTTGCTCCAGGGTACATGT
>CM053618.1:47073493-47114451 GCA_028646535.1 Procyon lotor
TCTCTTTAGTGATATGCTTGGATTACTTTCTCATTTTTTGCATATCTTTTACAGGTTTTTTTTTCTTAAAGATTTTATTTATATTTGATAGAGAGAGAGAGATCACAAGTAGGCAGAGAGGCAGGCAGAGAGAGAGGGAGAAGCAGGCTCCCCACTGAGCGGAGAGCTCGATGTGGGGCTCGATCCCAGACCCAGAGATCATGACCTGAGCCGAAGGCAGAGGCTTTAACCCATTGAGCCACCCAGGCACCCCCTATTATAGGTTTTTAATTTGTCATTACTGTTAGGCTTATATATAACATCTTATACATATAGTAGTCTATATTAAGTTGGTGGTCACTTAAGTTTGAACCCATTCTTAAAAGCATTAAATCCCCCCCCAATGTTTCATGCATATGATGTCATATTTTACATCCTCTTACCTCATGAATCTCTTGACTGATTTTTTTAGATATAACTGATTTTACTACCTTTGTGCTTTAACTGCCATACTGCTTTTATAAGTGATCAATCTAATACTTTTATGTTTGTATTTAACTGTGAATTTTTTTTCTTTCACAGTTTTCTTACTCCTGAGTATGGCCTTTTCTTTCAACTCAAAGGATTCCCTTTAATGTTTCTTTTAAGGCTGGTTTAGTTGTGATGAACTTTAACTTTTGTTTCCTGGGAAATTCTTTATCTCTCCTTCTATCCTGAATGATAGCCTTGCTGAGTAGAGTATGTTTGGTTGCAGGGTTTTTCAGCACTTTGAATATATCATGCCACTTTCTTCTGGCCTGCAAAGTTTCTGCTGAAAAATCAGTTCAGAGCTTATGGGGTTTCCCTTGTATGTAACTGTTTTCTTTTGCTGCTTTTAAATTTCCCACTTTATCACTACTTTTTGCTTTGGTATGGCCCTTCTTAGGTTGATTTTGTTGGGACCTCTCTGTGCCTCCTGGAATCAGATACCTGTTTCCTTCCACAGATGGGAAGTTATCAGCTATTATTTCCTCAAATAAATTTTCTGTCCTCTTTTCTTTTCCTTCTGGGATGCCTATAATGCAGATGTTATTATGCTTGATGGTGGTGCTGAGTTCCCTTAATCTATTCTCATTTTTTAATTATTTTTTTCTTTTTGCTATTCGGTTTGGTTTCTTCCCAGTACTCTGTCTTCCAGTTTACTGATCCATTCTTCTGCCTTCTCAAATCTACTATTGATTCCTCTAGTGTATTTTTAATTTCATTTATTGAGTTCTTCATCTCTGATTGGTTCTTTTTTATATTTTCTATCTTTTTGTTGAAGGTCTCGCTGAGATCCTCCATTCTTTTCTCAAGTCCAGTAAGTATCTTTATGACCATTACTTTGATTTTTTTTAAGTCAGGCATATTCTTGTCTTTGTTTCATTTAGCTCTGTTGCTTTGGTTTTGTCCTATTCTTCAATCTGTGCCATGTTCCTCTGTCTCCTTATTTTGTCTATGTTTATTTCTATGTATTAGGAAAAGCAGTTATGTCTCCTAGATCTTGCAAGTAGTGGTTTTATGAGGAAGAGGTCTTGGGGTGCCCTGTAGCACAAGGTCCTCTGTTCATCAGAACCAGGCACATCAGGGATGTCTCATGTATAGGTTTTATGTACCCTACTATTGTGGCTAAGCCTTCTTTGCCTTTAGTCCAGTCAGCTGCAATGGTTCACTTTACCTGTTGTGGGCAAGATTTAGTCCCTGTGTTGTTAAGGGACCAGCCAGGGGGCCCCTGTGGGCTTCTAGTTGGGTAGTGGGACAGTCAGACTAGAAGCCTGCCCTCAGCCTATTTGTTAGGGCTGCAAAGTGAACCCAAACTGCAAGGCTCTCTCTCTGTGCTGACTCCTGGGAAGTTTTTATTGGTGGGCAGGGCTGGCAATTAGACCAAGATACCTGTCCCCATATTGTCTGCTGGGGCTGCAAATGCACTGATCAGCAGGGCACTCTCTCTGCATTGCCAGATAGAAGGCCTGGCTGCTGGGAATGCAGTGGAATTGCTGTGTGTGGTTATTTTCCCCTCTATTCGGGACAGGAGTCACTCTGGAGTGGTGTCAGTCCCTGCTGGGGCTGCTTGCAGGATGAGATACAATTGGAGCCACTCCAAGTGGGACTCCTGCAGATTGGGGCAGATTGGGTGGTGTGAATTCCCAGGAGAGTGTAGGGGTGGAATACACTCTAGGAGAGTGTCAACAAGATAGGTAGGGTATTGAAACAGCTGCCCACAGGTATCTGGCGATGTAGGCTTGGGGTGGGGGTGGGTGCATGGGAAGAAATGGCACTTGCCATCTCTTTTGTTCTTGGAGAATTCCCCTAATGATCTTTTCCCCTCTAGCATGCATTCTGAAATTAGTAAATAAATCTCCTTCCCATATATCCCATGTGCTTTTCAAACTGCTGCTTCTGTGCTATATCTAGGTGGGATTGTTTGCTGTACTGTCTTGTTATGGGCAGAGACTCAGTTTCTTGCCTCTCTCCACATCTCCCAGAGTTGAGCCTGCCAATTTTTAAAGTACCAGAGTTAAGCCCCACTGGTTGTAAAAAAAAACTCATGAAGTTAAGCTCCATGGGTTTTCAAAGCCAAATGTTATGGGGACTTGTATTCCTAGGGTAAGTCCCCTGTGCCTGGGGTGCCTGTGTGAGGTCTTCTCCATGCTTGTGGGGTCCCTCCCTTCATGTTTGGTCTCACCAGGAATTTGGTTCCCTTCTGCCTTTGCTCCTCTGACCTTTTTTATATGACCTCCTCAGTATGATTAACTGTGGAAGATGTATTCTGCCAGTCTTTGGGTCATTTTCTGCTTTTGCACTGATGTGGCTATTATCCAGGTATGTTCGTTGGACCAAGTGAGCCTAGGATTCTCCTATTCTGTTATCTTCCTCCCATTTTTAAATAAATATTTTAAATTACTTTTAGTTCAGTCATCATTGAATATAGAAGAATTATGATAAAGAATGTTTTCTAACTAGAAGCTTATTTTTTATTATGTTGCTAAAGTAGTAACTTCAAGTATCTAAATACATCCTTAATAAGTATCCTTGTCTCGGGTGGCCTGGGTGGCTCAGTGGGTTGAGTGTCTGCCTTCTGCTCAGGTCACGATCCTAAGTCCTGGGATAGTGCCCCGCACAGGCTCCTTGCTTGGCAGGAAGCCTGCTTCTCCCTCTCCCACTCCCCTGCTTGTGTTCCTTCTCTCACTGTGTCTCTCTCTATCAAATAAAGAAATAAAATCTTTTAAAAAAATTATCCTGTCTTTGTGGGGCCAGTTGCTATGAAAAGATTCTTCTTATTATTTTTGGTCAAAAGTAAAGTTAGTTTAGTATTTGGGTTTTTGAAAAAGATTTATTTATTATTTATTTGAGAGAGAGTGCATGAGAAGAAGGGCAGAGGGTGAGGGAGAGAGAATCTGAAGCCAAGTGTGTGCTGAGTGCAGAGCCCAACACGGGGCTCGATCTCACAAACTTGAGATCATGACCTGGGCTGAAACCAAGAGTTGGACACTCAACTGACTGTGCTACCCGGGTCCCCCATAGTATTTGTTTTAACATTAATACTTGATATTGGATTATAAAATAAATCTCTTTTTCTTCCTGCACATTCTTAGACTACGGTAGATCCTAAATATGATTATTTAGTAGATAAAGATTCCGTCAGCAGAAAATCTCTCTACATAGTATAGGTCATAAGCTTCTGAGAATAACTTTGCATCTCAAGAAATCTTGGATCTAAGCAAAACCTAAGAAACAGCTAGTCTAGTCATCCACTCCTTGTCTCTGTCTCTGTCTACACACACACACACACACACACGCACGCACGCACACACACACACACACAGACTTTATAGATAAGGCACTGAGGTCTGTATGGGCCATATTCTTTGCTTACGGTAGCACAGGGACTCATCAGCAATCTCTGTCTTCTGCTTTATGTTCTGCTCTTTTTTCTCTTATGTGATTTTAAGGGGATATACACATAATTCAAGAGTCCCCAGTGGTCTTCCTGCTTTAAACAACTGTGGATCTACCATAGTTTGAAATTATCACTACTAGCTTTGCGCAGTGGCAGTATCGTAGCCAATGAGGTTTATCTGAGGCGCGATTATTGCTAATTGAAATTATCACTACTAGTCAGTGCTTTACTTTAAAACATTTCCCCTTAAGAAAACCCTAAACAACAATTATGGTGCTTGGAAAGGATGACCATAACGATGAAGGAGGCATGATTGCAGGACAATGGTAGCTGGTCCCAGTTTTTCCCTGAACAGGGGGAACCTGCATGACCTGGAGAAAGAAAGGATGGCCAAGATCTGAAGCCCCAGAGGAGAAATACTTGAGATACACTCCATGGTTCACAGCCTGGTGGGCAGCCAGAGGGCAGTGTGGGTGCATCAGACCCCTGGCCACGGCCTGACGTAAACTTTATCTCATTTACAACCTCACCACAAAAACCTGAATTATGTAGATTTGGCTTATGTAGAGGAATGGTTGGAGAGAGATGAATTTCATAGTGATTAGGAAGGCAAGCATTCAACTAAAAACTAGAAAAATAACAACAAACAGTGAGGAAAGAAGTTCAAACCCTGAAATTAGCAAATTGAAAAACAAAACCAAAATACACAGAATATCTTGACTAATCAAATACTGTGTGTCCTTTTACCACTTATGCCTTCTCCAACCTCATTTGAATGTAGTGTATGTTTCTTCCTGAGATTGAATGATGAGAAGCATCTTATATACATCACGGTAGATTGTAAAAGATTGCTATTTTGAACAGCTGTTCTAAATGTGTGATTTGTGAGGTGCTACTGAATCACACTATCCCATCACTTTAAATGGTTGATTGATTACTTTAATCTATATTTTCTCTATTTGAGACTATTTCATCAATTTCTAAAACAGCTTCTATAAACTATTAAACAACTAGTGATGAAGGTTCAATATAGCTTTTCAGAATTGCCGCAGTGACTTGTATTTTCTTGTATCAATAGGTGTTTGCTCATGGATTCACTGAAAAGAAAGCCTTCATCTTTTTGAGAGATAGAGTAACGTAACACATAAATATCTGGGCTCCAGAGTTAAATTGTTGGGGTCATATCTGGCTCTTAACCTCTCTATGCTCATGTTATAATGATATCAATCTCATTGGACTTTTCATTCAACAGATACTCGTTGAAGCCAACTATGTGCCGAGTAGTTTCTAGGCACTGGGGTCATGGAACAGACAAAAACCTCTGCTCACAAGGAGCTTATGTTCTAATGGAAGAAGACAGAATAGATATACACAGAAGTCAGTAAACTATATAGTATGTGTGAAGGTGTACAGTTCCATAGAGAAAGAACAGTATAAAGAGGATGAGAGTGCTGAGGAAGGGAGGGATGTAATTTTCAATAGGGTCATCGTGGTAGGCCTCGTTGAAAGATAAATTTTAACAAACACTTGAGGAAGGTGATGTTGAGAGCCATGCAGTTGTATGGGGGATAAGTGTTCTAGGCAGAGGGAACAGGTAGCAGCATAAAGACTTTGAGGTGGGATTGTGCTTGGTAGGTTTGAAAAAAAAAAAGGAAGGAGTCATTGTGGCTGGACCTCTCCAATGAACAAAGTGGGGAGAGTAGATGATTCAAAGAGGCAGAGGTTGGGGGTCAGTTGAGTAAGGCCTGCAGACCACTGTAAGGACTTTTACCCTGAGTAGAATGGTATTACATAGTAGTATAGAATGTTTTGAGCAGAAGGATGGCAAGGATCCCCTTTATCAAAGGATCACTTTGGTATCTGTGTTGAGAATTGATGTTAGGGGACAAGTGTAGAAGCAGAGACAAGATTAAGTGATAACAATACAAATAAAGACATAACCATGGCTTGGACCAATGTGGTAGCCAAGAAGGGTGGTACAAAGATGTTGGATTTTATTTAACTAAATTAATTAATGTATTTTTTTTTAAGATTTTATTTATTTGGCACAGGGAGAGAGAGAGAGAGAGAGAGAGAGAGAGAGATCACAAGTAGGCAGAGAGGCAGGCAGAGGGAGAGGGGGAAGCAGGCTCCCTGTTGAGCAGAGAGCCTGATGTGGGGCTCGATCCCAGGACCCTGAGATCATGACCTGGGCCGAAAGCAGAGGCTTTAACCCACTAAGCCACCCAGGCACCCCAAATTTTAATTACATCTTACAAAGTTGAGTCAATAGCATTTACTCATGATTGGGTATGGAGCATGTGAGAGAGAGAGGAATCAAGGATTTTGGCTTAAGCACTTAGAAATATGGAATTGCCACAGTTAGAGGAGGGGAAAACTGTGGTGGAGCAGGTTTTAGGGAGGAGATCAGAAGTTCAGTTTTGGCATATTAAGTTTGAGCTTCCCATTAGATATCCAAGTGGAGAGGGTGAGTTGTCAAACATTTGAATCTGGGGTTGGGGAAATAGGTCCAAGCTGGAGATCACTCTAGGAGTTGTCAGAATGTAGTAGAATTCAAAGTGATGAGTTTGGTTAATATCACAAAGAGCTTGGGATCTGGAATCAGACTGCTTGGTACCACCACTTACAAGCTGAGTAACTTTGGGGAAGCTACCTTGCTTCTCTGTGACTCGTCTTATCTGCCTATAAAAGGAGAAGAATAATAGTAACTACCTCATGGAGTTAAAGTAAAAATTTAAATCAAAATCACTAATACCTGTAAAACACTTCTTAGAGCATATACTTAGTAAATGTTAACTGTTAATATTCGGTGCAACTACTCTGTAGGTCTATTAGGACATCACAAACACGTGCACAGACTCATGTGATTAATGTAGCAATACAGCTTTGTACCCCGTGATGTTATGTTTCTGGTTTGGGATGGTTGGTTGGTATAAGTTCCCCTGAGTTGGTTTTGCTTCCAGAATTAAACTGGCCTGGATTCTTGGTATTTGCTCTGCCTCAGTTGTCGATACATTTTGAAAGCCTGTGTATAGTTTAATATGTGCTACTTGTGCCCCAAAAAGTCTTATGAATTTCTTCAGTGCTGGTCTCCTTTGCTTTTCTCAGTGCTCAACAGAGGAGCAGTCAGGTTCACAAGAAAAACACAATTGGAAATCAGGTAGGCATTTTTTAAAATAATCAGTGCATGCGTGCCCCAAAGAATTTGAACTCAGTCGCTTGATTATTTTTTTAATGCAAATTAATCATGTGCAAATTTTGCTGAAAATGCAGCTTTTTGTTTTGTTTCTGCTTGTAAGGTTTTTGGAGTGCATTGCATTTTTTTTTTTTTTTTGCTATTTTTACGCATTTAACTTTATTGATTTATTTTAAATAACTTTTCTGCTATTTGCTCTGCTTTTCAAAACTGACTCCTTGTGTCCTACTTTGCTTGCTTATGTTACCCCTAAATTTGATCTAACACGGAATCGGTGAGTCGGTTCAAGGTTAAAATGTGGTGAGTCGTTGCATGAGCTTCTGTGGGTGCTGACTAGTTCACACATTTGCACAGCTTGGTAACAGTGAAGGACAGCTCATAAAGAAGGCGGTTGTCGGATTTACTTTCTGCCACACCAAATGCCTGTTGGCTTATGAAGATGTTAATTCCTAAGAGGATCTGATCTTTGGAGTTTTTGTGTTTTGGGCTGAACGGCTGTCTCTGACTAATAGCGCTCTGCAGAGATTGCATTAACTGACAGTTTGCTGTTTCTTTTATGTTTTTTGTGATAATGAATATTTGCATTGTTATTTCTTTTCAACTCAAAACAATGATGATTTTATAGGTTTTTTTTTAATTCAGAGGTACAATTATTGAACAAATTGAAACCTCTGCTCTAGAAATTTTTCCATTGTTTTGAAAGGAGAAGAGGTAATAACAGACTTTATTTTAAAAACTTTTTTCTGAACTAAAGCATATAATTCTTTGCTATTTCAGGGAACCAATCTTCCGCCTTCAAGGCAAATTGTACGAGCTAAGTTCTGTAAGCTTTACTGTTGCTTTTTCATTTAGCTTCCCAAGGGCACAGTTTGTCTTTAACTGATTAACTCAACTAGCGCTTGCTACTAATTTTTTTAAACTTAGGTTGTCTTGTCCGTAACACTGTATCACTGAAATAAAAATCCTCTTAAGAGGGTTCATCCCTTCACTGCTAATAACTTGCTGTGATTGAAAGGTATGAACTAGTAAATTCTAAAATGCTGTAATAATAAACCCTTAACACTGTGGGTGCTTTGATATTTCTCTAATTTTAACGGGCCTTAAAATAATTAAAATCATTAATGATCTTCATCTCTGTCCCTTTATGCTATGTTGTTACAAGGTGTAAGCCTTTCTCTATTACTTGTATGATAATATTTCCAATAAATGTGGTTGGTGCTTCTAAAAGGTGGGTGAATATTAAACATCTGATTTTGATGTATTTGTTGATAAGCTTACTCAGTTACAATTATTTGTATTTTTTAAAAAATAAAACAAAACTCAAATGACATCAATTACTATTGCACATGGCTTTAAAGTTGAATTTTTTAAAACCAGATAATATATCTTCACTTTATGGAAGTGTAAAGAAACTGTCAAATTCCTGGCATAGACATTAAAAAAAAAAAACCCTCAAAAAACCAAAAAACATTACAGTCTCGTTTTTACCACAGATGAGGCAGCCTTAAAGTCTTCCAGTTGTGCTCAATTAAGAATGAGATTGGAGCATGAGGCCACTTATTTGCCTCATGATGTTTTGGAAGAAACAGTCTTTGAAACTAGACATTTCTGGGTTCAAATTCTGCTCTGTCATTTAGTAGCCACGTGGCCTGAGGCAAATTGAACCTGAGTTTGCTCAGTTGTGTGATGAGAAGAATGAAAATATATCCATAGGGTGATTGTGAGAATCAGAAGTAATTTACATAGTGATGTTTGCAGCTGGGTACTGGATGTGTGACTTGCAAACAGCTTTTACCTTGCTCTCAGCAGGGAGGTGTTGTTGATGAAACTTTTGGGAGAAAAAAATATAAAATAAAAGAATATTACAGAAGTTACAAAATGAGAACAATGAAACATTTGGGAAAATTAGGAGCTATGGCAAATTATTCTGAAGATTGCAATGCCCAGATTAAGGCTTGATGTATAAAGGATTTATCTATAAAACTTTCCTCATGATCAGAAACTCTAGCTCATAGAAATTTATACTAATTGGAAAAGCAATAGTATAGTGGCATACATCCATGTTTTAAATCAGATCGAAAGGAAATTCAGAACAGTTTTCAATTATATATTGCTTCCAAATGCTGAAATAATGTGTGTTTCTGTGACTTTACTTCCTCTGAGTACTTCAAAGCCCATACATTATGGAAGTCTTAAAATTCAAGATAATAGAATTGGGTGAGTCTCATAATAGAATACAGATCCCTACCCAAACTCCTTGGGGCCAGATGTGCCTTTAATGTCAGAACTTTTTGGATTTTTAGGAAAAAAGTATAGTGCATATATCATATATTACCCAGTATTTCTGTGAGGGCAGAGGCAGCACCCTTTAATTAAACATGTTATGTTTCTGCAGTAAAAGAAATGAACAGTCACACTAAGATTCAATGAGAGATAAGCATTTTCATGTCAGGTTAGATTTTTGCTGCTAAAGTTTTGGTTTGTTTGTTTTATTTATTTAGTTTTAATTTTTTTAGAGAGGGAGAGAGAAAGGTAAGGGGGGATGAGAGGGAGAGGGAGAGAATCTTAAGCAGGTTCCACTCCCAGCACAGAGCCTGACTCAGGGCTCAGTCTCATGACCCTGACCTCATGATCTGAGCCAAAATCAAGAGTTGGCCACTTAACCGGCTGAGAAACGCGGGTGCCCTATTTGTTTTAAAACAAAAACTTTTACTTTGCAAGTAAGAGGTTTTGAACCTGAATATCTTATATTCTAGGATCAAATTCAGTAATTACATGCAATACAGTATATCTTATTTATTTATTTATTTATTTATTTATTTATTTATTTATTTATTTATTGCTTAGTAGAAATGAACTATGATTACTTGAAATCATTTTCTTTATGAACCTGAATGTCTGAGGTTGATTTGAATTTGTATAAAAAGTCTTTGACTATTAAGAAGCTCAAAGCCAGGGACTCTTGGAGCCCAGTCTGTTAACTGATGCTGGCTTTTATGGTTGGTAGGGCTCAAATACTGAGCTATCCTACAGGTGGTTCATCTATGCTGATATTCCTTTAGGGCTCCTGGTTGTAAGAGCTTCTGCTGTACAGAGTCTGCTCTGAAATATTTTAGAAGGAATTCAGGAAATCAAAACTCCTTAAAGACAATCCCATTCATTTTTGGCTGCCTAGAAATTTGTCAGCTTGAAAGTTCCACAAGCTGATGTCAACATTTGTACAAAAAATGTGAGCATACAATTAGCTTAAAGTTGCATTGCCCAATAATTTAAACGTAACCTTCATTCATCCCTTCACTCATCAAAACCTAAGAGTATGAAAAACTGTGGTAGATGTTTAGTACAGAATGATGAATAAATCATGGGTCCTGTCCTCGGCGACCTCACAGCCCAGTAGTGATGATGGTAAGTAAGCAAACTGAAGTCTGCCTCCTTTTTCAAGGCTAGCTCCTTCTAATCCTTCAGGTCTCCCTGAAACTTCTGGAATAGACTGGCCCTGGCCATCAGATCTAAAATCACCTTTCCTCCCTAGTGTCTTGACATTATCTATTATCCTCTTATCTTGTTTATTTCATCTTCTTTCACTAGGACCTAAGCTCCATTCAACTATTTTTGTGTGTGTGAGCACAATCATAACATTTTAGCAAGATCATTCTACCTATATGTGAAAGGTTTTGAAGGGGGGGGGGCAAGGTTAGAAAAAGGAGACGAGTTAGGAGGCTGTTGCAAACAAGAAATTATGGTGATCTGGGCTCACTGTATGTGCTGGATTTGAGGAGAAGCTGATGCATTCAGGAGGATTTGTGATGAACTGGATGTTAGGGAGAGGGCTGGGCATCACCAGCGATGCTGTTTAGATACCTGGTTTAGGCACAGGTGACATAGTGGTGCTTTTCATGGATAAAGAAACATAGTGAGAAACTCAGATTTGGATTCAGAGTTAGGAATGGTAGATATGTTATGTATGAGGCACCGTGGGAGACAGGAGTAAAAATGTCCAGAGGGATATTGGATAAAAGTGTCTAGAGTTGAGAAGAGACAGAGAACCATTTATCCCAAAGGCAGTAGGGAGCCATTTAAGGATCTACAATAGGGAAGGGTATCTGCTTTGTATGGTGGAAAGATCTGTGTGTCAGTCACATGGGAGGATTTGGAGGAGTAAAACTAGAGATGTGGAAATTGGTGAAGATGTTTTTGACGTAATTCAGGTAAAATACAAATCTTGGTAGCAATAGGTATGTAGAAGGGACAGATCCAAAATACATTTAGAGGGTGCGAAGAGTTATGAACAGTTGTGGAGTTGAGAGGAGGGAGTTATCTGTCAAGGCTATGGCTAAGGGGATCCACTGACAGGGGGAATGCAGGAGAAGGGGATTTCAGGGGATGTAGGAAAAGGTGGTCATTTCAGTTCCAGATACATTTTGTTGTTGTTCTTTCTATTGAGATGTCAGTAGGGTTGAGGTTCAAGACTTGTCTAGACTGCAGATACATTTTACATTTGTCAATGTATACATGGTATTTGAAGTCAAGGGAGTCGGTGAAATTGCCTCCAATGGATAAAAGCATGGAAGAAAATATGGGATTTAAAGGATAGTGGAGAAATAAGAGTTGGGGCAGAATGAGGAACTGAAAAGGAGACTATAAAGTGAAAGAGAGGTAGGAAAACTTGGAGAGCAGTACAGTGAGCCAAGGGAAGAGATGGTTTTAAGCAGAGAATGGCCAATTAGTAATAGATGTTTCTTAGAGTTCAAGAAACATTGGGGAAGTTGTCAAAATAGGTGGAGTGGTAGGAGGTCCAGTGCAGTATGGGGGATCACTGAGGCTCTAGCAGTCCTTTTGGTCTTGTGAATTACTCTTTTAATCTACAGCTGGAAGGTAGCATTACTCTTGTACCTTACAGCTAAAAGGTAGCATAAAGCTGAGAAACCAGACAATGGAATGGATATCCTGAGCTGGGCTTTTTTTTTTTCCCCAGGGAAGCAGCAAATAAAATCAAGAGAACAGAAGGGTTAAGTTTTGAAAGAGAAGCTGAAATAAAGGATTGTATAATCTCATATGAATAGTTTTGATTGATGTATTAGGACATTGGGACAGGTCATCTAACTAACAACCCCGGAATTTCAGTATCTTAGTATAATAACAATTTAACTCAAGGAAGGTCATTCCACTGAAGGTCATTGAGATGCTGGTGGCAGGAGTGGGGGACTTCCTTGTTTTACATGGTCAGTCATGGACCTTAGAACCTTCTTTATTCTTCCAGTCTATGAAAAAGAGAAAGAAGCCTGAGCGAGGCAAGTTTTTAATGACCAGCCTGAAAGAGTCACATATTTTGCATTCCCATCCCATTGACTGACCAGAACTCAATCATTCAGCCTCATTTAACTGCAGGGGAAACAGAAAAATATAAGCTGAACCTGTGCCCAGGGTAAAGAAAAGAGAAAAGATGGTGTTGACTGAAAACTGAAAGGAAATGAGCAAGCCAGTGCCTGGGGAGTTTACTGAAATTGAATAAAAAGTGTACAGTAGTCCCCTTTTATCTGTGGGGGATACATTCCAAGACCCCAGTGAATGCCTGAAATTATGGGTAGTAGCAGACCCTACATATATGTTTTTTCCTATATGCACATACCTGTGATAAAGTTTAATTTATAAATTAGGCACAGCAAGAGATTGGCAACAATAACTGATAGCAAACTAGAACAATAATAGCAATGTACTGTAATAAAATTTGTCTCTGTCTCTCAGAATATCTTCTACTGTAGTCATCCTAGTGCTGACGTGGGATCATAAAAGGTCCATGTGATGAGAAAGTGAGGTGAACCACACAGGCACTGTGGTGTGGCGTTGGGCTACTGCCGACCTTGTGAGGATAAGTCAGGAGGATCTTCTGCTTCTGGGCCGCAATTGACGGCGGGTAACCTAAACCACAGAAAGTGAAACCTCAGCGAAGAGAGGACTTAACATACCATGATGAAGGGGAGAAGGTGGTAGGGTTGGAGGTTGAAATCAGTCCATGGGATGTTGTATCTCTAGGTGGGCAAGACAATGCCACCTGGAGACGAGAGAGGTTACTAGAATGAGAAGGAACAGACACTGGAAGAAGGAAATGACAAATGATAACTACAGATATTTGTAGAACATTGTTTGTCCTCAAAAGGGGTGGGTGGCTGAAGAGAAATGGGGATGATATTTCCAGGATTTAAGGATGTGTCTAGGATATCTGGAAGCCAGGAGGATTACATGGCTGATAATCCATTCCTTTAGTTATAAGAATCTAGGGCGGGAAGACACAGCTGACATGCTTATTGGCCCAGACCACATCCAATTAGGAAGAATTGTACAATTAGGAAGAACTCTGCTTTAGGCAGGGAGCAGAGCAGGTGCGTACGGGAGCCTGAATAGCAGGATACCCCCCAGTCCTGGGCTTCTTGTCTGTTTTGTTTTCCACCAATGTGCCTTCTACTGCTAACTTTAAATTGGAGTCTGAAATTTAGCTTTCCCAGACTTACAGGTCTTCAGATAACTGGATTCCCAAATGTCCTGAATTGTTGGCTATAAGCAGAAAAGACCTTTCTTAACAGAACAGGGTCTTGTCCCTCCCCTGCTTTCTTGAAAGCTAGTCTCTTTTCTGTAGGACCTCCTTCAGATCTCAAAAAGTTATCAACATCCCAGCATCCTAAAATTTGCCTATCAAGTCCCGTAGTTATTCAACCTCTGTAAGTACATAGTTTGAGACCAATGTTGAGAGAGGTGAGAGTTTGCTCAGCTAATTTATAGCTGGTTAAGATAGATTGCTAACTTCCTAGGCTACAGCAGAACCTGCAGCCCAGCCCACCTCCTCCTTCCGCTCACCTAATCTACCTTTCAGGGTCTGCCATTCAACTCCCATCCTCCTCTGACTTTCCGGTATTAATGTCTAGATCAGGGTTCTTCCAGTTGTACATTTAAGAAAAACTGAACTTACATGACCTTGGAAAAAACGGAATTAATTAATTTACATGTTTGAATATTTCGAGAATAAAGTTAAGTACTATTTAAGCTATGGTTTAAACAGTGTCAGAATGAACTGGTTTCACGAGCCGTGACGATCTGGATGAACCCTTTCCGTTCAAGCAGAAGGATGAGCCCTTCTGCTTCTTTGCTGTTGGCTCTGCTTTTGGGCCCCCACAGGACTGCGATATGACAGCTCTCGGCCCTTAGGGGATTTCCTACTTTGAATCCAGCAGAAATAAATGAATCTTCCTCCCCGAGGTTTCGGAAAAACTCCCGAGGTTCACTCTGATTGAACAGGCTTGGATCTGTGCTCAACCCTGAGCCAATTACTGTGGCCAGAGAATGAAGTGTTCTGATTGGCTTCGGCCAGATCACGTGGGCTGAGAAGTGGGCTGGGCTGGGCTGGGCTCCTGTGACAACAGTCAGAGCTGTCGGAAGAAGCGAGAAGAGACCCTGGCGATGTGTGTCAGAGGTGATGGCTACAGGTACTTTGTGGAGCATTGTTTGTCTTCACCACAATTTAATTTGGATAATAGGACTCTTAGGTATATTGTCTTCTTAAAGAAATGTAACATGGTTAATACCGCGTTATTAAAACCCTATGGTTCATTAGTGATTAAAGATTAATGATTTTTTTCCAGCTCATCCTCTGACTTTCTTTCCCCTTCATCTTCCTCTTTCTTTCTTTCCCAAACAAACAAAACAAAATAAAATTTCTATGGACTATATTCAGTTGAGAGGTAGTACAGGGTAGTGGTTCTTCAGGGTTGGAACTCTGAAGCCACCTTGTGGCCAGGAGCAAATTTTTGAACTTCCTGTTCCTCATGTTTCTAAATAAGGTGATAAAAATAGTAACTGCTTCATGAAGTTTTTGTAAGTATTAAATGAGATAATACAAGTTAGGTACCTACAACAGGGCTTGGCCAATAGTAAGCCCTATATAAAGTGCATGTTGTTATTGTTGTTGCTGTATTACTGTTAGTGTTCAAGAAAGATAGTCAAGTAATTGCTTTTATTTTCTAATTGAGCCTTCTGCTCCCTGGGAAGCAGGGAAAATTGCTAACAAAGCAACAGTGAATTCTGCGTATCCATAATGGTTCATGAATTAATTTTTGAGGACAGCTTTCTGAGTACAGAAGAAGAAAAGTACCCTTCACCCCAATATTGTAATAAGCAATTTAAAGTATTTTTTAAATAGGTATTATAAATTTTTAGAACCAGTTGGCACTTCTTTATCAAGTTCTTTTAACTGAGAGTACATTAAAAAACATTATTTGTAGGAAGAAATGAATTTTTGCTCTCTTGATCTTCAAGGTGGCCAGTTTTTGTTTTTTAGATTATTTATTTATTTATTTGACAGAGAGGGGAGAGATTACAAGTAGGCAGAGAGGCAGGCAGAGAGAGGGGAAAGCAGGCTCCCTGCTGAGCAGAGAGCCCAATGCGGGACTCGATCCCAGGACCCTGAGATCGTGACCTGAGCCGAAGGCAGAGGCTTTAACCCACTGAGCCACCCAGGTGCCCCAAGGGGGCCAGTTTGAATGAAAACTGTCAATGTTATACTGGTGTTTTAGTGCTTTGTTGTTGCTTATTTAGAAGAAATAATAATAATTATCAAAGATTTGTGGCAAGATAGAATATATACCTTTAAGAATGTATGATGCTTATCTGTATTTATTGTATATAACACAGATGCCCCTTATCAGCAAAGAAATGTAAATATAATTTTTATTAGATACAGTGGATTGCATATTAGGAAACATTTCTAAAATTGTACAATTCAAGTCAGTGGGAATATAACTTGTCATACCAATACGTGCATATATCACAACTGTTTTAGTATGTATCATATATGTAAAATGAGATCTGTTGTTACTAGCTGTGTTTCTTTCCTGTCCGGAGAACAAAGTGTTGTTTTTTGCCAGTTAGTCTGATATTTAAATTTTTAAGTTTATACATTAATTCTGAGGCTGCCATTTTCTTTGGTGTATTAGTTTTCTACTGCTGTAGAAACTGTAACAAAGTACCATGAACTGAGTGACTGAAAACAAGGGAAATGTATTCTATTCTCTTACAGTTCTGGAAGGCTAGACATCTGAAATCAAAGTGTCTTTAGGGTCGTGTGCTCTGTGAAGGTTCTAGAGAATCTTTCTCTAGCTTTCTCTAGCTCCTGGCCGTCCTTGGCTTATGGCAGCAGGACTCCAGTCTGTGCCGCCATCTTCTTATGGCTCCTGACCCCCTGTATGTGTCTGTGTCTGTGTCCCCTCCTCTTCTTCTAGGGATACCAGTCCTTGCATCTGGACCCACTCTAATTCAGTATGACCTCACCTTAACTAATTATATCTGCAAAGACCCTATTTCCAAATAAAGTCACACTCCAAAGTTCCCAGATGGATGTTAATTTTGGGAGACAGTATTCAACTCACTACACTTGGGCCACTTGCAGATTTTCTTTTCTTTTTTTCTTTAATGGCTTATTGTAATAATTGTAATTATAATTAACAATAATATTGTAATCCCATTACCTGGGATTTAGCTATATGGTATGCCGATGCACTTTAATGGTTTATATTAAACTAAGGATTTATAAATTGGACCAATGAAGCTTTAAGAGCTATTTTCTTTATTATTCTCTTTTGAGAAAATAATAATCTTGTATTATTGAGATAAAGCAGTGCTAGTCTATCCTTCTGCATGGTGCCATTAAAATATCATTTTGATTAATTGGGCTTTTTTTTTTTAAAGGATTGCTTCTTGAGAATTTATCTATTTTTCTCTGAAGTTTGTGGCATACAAATAATTCATCATGAGGGGAAACAAAAGGAAACATCGCACACTTTTAAGTGATAATACACAAACTCCCTTTTGCCTCATTTCATGTTCTGCCTCGGCTAATCTTCTTCCCAGTCTTACCCCCCACCCCTCAAGAGAGGGCAGGAGTGGGGGAAAGGAAAGGGCAGAGAGGAAACCAGCAGACTGAGAGACAGACAAATATGGCTTGGAGTTATAAATACATCTTAAGATTTGGGAATTTACATTTTCAAACCCTACCAAATAGGAAAGTTGTATTTACTAAAAAAAAGTAAAGGGAGGAATGGCTGTCCACTCCTATCAGTTCTGTAGAAATCTTGGTAGTTAATATGGACCAGATACAGTGTTTCAGGGTTGGTTTTAGGTGCGTCACCCATTAACTCATTAACTCCTCCCAACAACCCCGTGAGGTAGGTGCTCTGATTATCTCCATTTTTGTTTATTTATTTTTTATATATTTTTTTCTTTTTTTAAAATATTAACATAGGGGGCACCTGGGTGGCTCAGTCATTAAGCGTCTGCCTTCGGCTCAGGTCATGATCCCGGAGTCCTGGGATCGAGCCCCGCATCGGGCTCCTTGCTCCGCAGGAAGCCTGCTTCTCCCCACTACCATTCCCTCTGCTTGTGTTCCCTCTCTCACTGTGTTTCTCTCTGTCAAATAAATAAAATCTTTTAAAAAAAATATTAACATAGAATGTATTACTTGTTTCAATCTCCGTTTTACAGATAAGGAAGCTGAGGCAGAGAAAGACCAAGTAATGTGTCCAGTCTTACAGTTTCTGAATGACAGTATCAGGATTCAGGTCCAGCAACTTGATTCTAGCCTTTGTTCTCTTCATTGTAGTGTTTATCCACTGCTTCTAGCAGGTTATAAATTGCATCAGGAATCTCACTCAGTCTCAATTAAAGCAAGTCACATCACTTAAATCCATTCACTCTTTATTTGTTCCTTAAATTTGATTTTAATCTAAAGGTGATTGATCCTGAATAGAGTGAACTTAGGTTTGTATAAATTAATATGATTATGGTAGTCAGTTTGGGCTGCTGTAACAAAATGCCATAGACTGGGGGTGACTTAAACAGCAAACATTGATTTTTCATAGTTTGGAGGCTAGAATTCTGAGGCCAAGGTGCCATTGTGGTTGAGTTCTTGGTGAGCGCCCACTTCTTCTTCTTTTTTTTTTTTTTTTAAAGATTTTATTTATTTGACAGAGAGAAACACAGCGAGAGAGGGAACACAAGCAGAGGGAATGGTAGCGGGAGAAGCAGGCTTCCCGCCGAGCAGGGAGCCCGATGCGGGGCTCGATCCCAGGACTCCGGGATCCCGACCCGAGCTGAAGGCAGACGCTCAACGACTGAGCCACCCAGGCACCCCACCACTTCTTGGTTATGTTCTCATATGCCCTTCCTTGAGACAGGAAGGGAGATGGATAGATCCTTTGTCTCCTCCTCTTTTTTTTTAAGTAGGCTCCATGTCTAACATTGGAGCTTATGTCCCAGAGATCAAGAGTCGCATGCTCTACTAACTGAGCCAGCCAGGTGCCCCCTCCTCCTCTTTTTATAAAAGTGTTAATACCATCATGGGAGCTCCACGCTCATGACCTCTTCTAATCCTAATTACCTCCTAAAGGGCCCACTTCCTAATACAGTGTTTCTGGGTTGAAATCAGGTCATGATCCTGACCTGATCATGAGGCTACGGTTTCAGTATATGTATTGCAGAGGCTACGGTTTCAATATATGTATTTTGGGAGAATACTCATGTTTACTTCATAGCACTGATTAACAGCGAAAACCTATAATAGCTTTTAGAATGTTTCTTCTTTTCCTTCAGTTCAATGAAAGTACCTTCAGAGGGGCCAATGAATATCTTATAAAATATAATAATTTTTATTTTAATAAAATAGAGAGTGGAACCTGTGAAAGCCACACGCAGTGAAATGTATGGGTCTGCTAATTTGTTCTGCATCTTTTAAAATCTAGACTTCTATTTGGAATAGCATTTAATAAATGCTTCATAATTTTTTCCAGAAAATACACAGATGTCCTTACTGTATTTTTACAGCCAAGTTACATCTTAATTGAAGGGTTAGGGCTTAAAATCGGTGAGGAGAAAAACCTATCTACTCAAAATTTCCTTGAAAAATGCCTTTAATGGGCAGAATCTAGCCCCACATTTCAGCTATGGTCTTTTCTTGGGGCAGGAGAGGCTTGGTCTTGTTTCTCCAGGGAAAATGGCACCTGAGCAAACTAAGTGCTTCTCCTCTTTCCTCTCTCTTATTAGCTGTCTCATGGCTCCCCTTTCCTCTCTGCTTCTCCTTTTTTCCTCCGTCTGTTTTTTCTTCTGCCTTTCTCTATCCCTTCCCCACTTTTTTTAAACAAAGCAGGATGTGTTTGATTCCCAGTAAGTTAAATGCCTGGTTGATTTGAATTCTCTGGAATTTTTATAACATTTAGACATTTTATTTTCTCTCCCTATTATTTTATTAGCTCCCGTAATGTTGGATCTGAATGTTCCCCTGAATTAACAGATAAATGACATCTTAGTGTCTTCCTGTTTATGACTATTTTCAATGTTTATGGACATTGGGATTGTATCATTTCCTTGGTTCTGAATGAATAGCTCTCACTGTTTTCATTTCCACTTCTTTAATCTCCATTCCACATCTCAGAGAAGTTTCCACTTTATTTTCTTACATAGGCACCTGAGTGGTAGAGGGATCCCACAAGGGTTGTTGCTACTTCAGCCAATACCAGAAGTTGCTGGTTTTCTTCCTTAGCCAAGTCTATGGTAGCCCCGCACTAGCCGCACTGGCCTCCCATGCTCCATCCCTCCCTGCTCCCTATTCCAGGCCTGGGGAGCACCAGTGCTCAGCTCCTGATGCCTCACCCCGTCTACTGCAGCTTTATTGCAGTGAGCTTGCTCATAGTCCCACTTCTCACCACTTAGCTCATCATCTGGTCCCTTGGCCACAGAGACTTCTTAAGTAGTTTGACAGGATAGAGCTATTACTCTAAAAAGGCAGAAGAATTGGTCCTCAAGTGTTTTGTTTTTTCCCATTGTTGTTCAAGACTTCCCTTATGTGCAGTATATAGCTAATTTATTTTTAAAAAATATTTATTTATTTGAGACAGAGAGTGTGTGCAGGGGAGGGGCAAAGGGAGAGGGTGAGAGAGACTCTCAAGCAGACTCCCCGCTGAGTGTGGAGCCCAACATGAGGCTCGATCTCAGGATCCCAGGATCATGACCTGAGCTGAAACCGAGTTGGATTTTTTTTTTTTTATAAAGATTTTATTTATTTGACAGAGAGAAACACAGCGAGAGAGGGAACACAAGCAGAGGGAATGGTAGCAGGAGAAGCAGGCTTCCTGCTGAGCAGGGAGCCCGATGCGGGGCTCGATCCCAGGACCCCGGGATCATGACCTGAGCCGAAGGCAGACGCTTAATGACTGAGCCACCCAGGCACCCCCCCAAGTTGGATTCTTAACCAACTGAGCCACCCCGGTGCCCCTATAGCTAGTTTAGCACAAAGTTTCAGTGGAGCATTTGATTTTGAAGCCGTAATTTTCATTTGTTACACAAAAAATATATAAACACATTTTCATTGTGAAAAAATTAAGTAATACTGATCAAGTAGATACACTGTTGATTCTCACCCCATCCTACTTACCTCCATAGATATAACCTCTCTTATCATTTTAGAGTACAATGCATACATAAATACACACCTGAACACACACACACACACTCACACACACACACACAGTTTGTGATTTAAAATAAGTGATCACAAATATTTTGCATATTTTATACTATAGTCACAGGTTCCACAAAGGCAAGCACTTCTGTCTCTTTTGTTCATTGATGGATCCATAACATTTAGAACCTGCTGTATAGTAGATGCTTAGCAGATATGTTTGAACTTACTTTATCCACTTACTGATATGTCTTAGAGATTTTTCTATGTAAACACAGAGAGAAGACAACTAAACTTCTTTTACTGGTATATAGTGTTATTGTGCACTTGATCTTAGCCAAAAGGCCTAGAAGCACTTATAGTTATTGTATATTGCACAGTGTAGGTGTGCCATTGTTAATTTAAGGATCCTCCTGAAGATTCCAGTTTATAGACCCTACAACTACATATGTGAGAACCTGAATTTCTAGCAGTGGTTAATTATGATTTATATAATTTAGGATAATTTGATGAAAACAATAATATATTGCTTTGGTTTGCATTTCACTTATAAATTGTACAGACTTTAAAATATGTAAGAGATGGGGTGGGCAGCTGGCTGGCTCATTTGGGAGAGCGTATGACTCTTGATCTTGGAATTGTGAGTTTGAGCCCCACGTTAGGTGTAGACATTACTTAAAAATAAGATATCTCAGGCACCTGGGTGGCTCAGTCAGTTAAGCGGCTACCTTCGGCTCAGGTCCCGATCCCAGGGTCATTGGATGGGGCTCCATATCAGGCTCCCTGCTCAGCGGGGAGCCTGCTTCTCCCTCTGCCACTCCCCCTGCTGGGCTCTCCTGCTCTCTATCAAATAAATAAATAAAATCTTTTTTTAAAAAAAGTAAATGAAATATTTGAGAGACACTTGTATCCTTTCTCCTATGAAATATCTGATTATGTCTCTTTGCCCATTTTGAAGGGACTGTTACATTATTTTCTTATTGGCTTTAGGATTTTTTTTTTTTAAGATTTGATTTATTTTTTTGACAGAGAGATCACAGGTAGGCAGAGAGGCAGGCAGAGTGGGGGGGAAGCAGGCTCCCTGCTGAGCAGAGAGCCCGATGTGGGGCTCCATCCCAGGACCCTGAGATCATGACCTGAGCCGAAGGCAGAGGCTTTAACCCACTGAGCCACCCAGGCACCCCGGCTTTAGGATTTTTTTAATCGTCTGAATATTATGTATTATATATACTGCGAGTATTTTCTGCTTGTTTGTTCCCTGACTTTAACTTTATTGTATATTGTAAAACCAAATGTTATAATTTTGATCTAGACAAATTTTTCAATTTTTGCAGCACTTACATTTTATTTCGCTTATATTATCTTCTGCTGGTTTTATAGATTTCTATATTTAGTTATATGAAAATTATTTTCCTGCCGTTCACATAGTTCTCTCCCTTAAGCCGCAGTCATTTATGTCCATAATTTATCAGTGAGAGAAATATTTTTCATGTGTATTGACCACTAGTATTCTTTTTTCTGAATGAACTGCTCATGCCTTTGCTTATATTCTCTTTGAAATTTTTTTATAATTTTTTGATTCGTAACAGAATTATGTAATTATGATATTGATCATTTGTTGTTTTGTTAACAAGTGTTTTCCCCTTTAACTTTTGTTATGTTTTAATTTTATTTACAAGGTTTTTGAGGTAAAGTTTTAAAACACATTTTGTAGTAATATCTATTTCTCTTTTTCTTTTCTTTTTTTTTTTTTTTATTTCTCTTTTTCTCTAATTTTTTTCTACTGCCTTCATGTTTAGGAAGGTGGTGTCCACCTCAAGACCAGTTAATATTCACCCATATATTTATAGCATTTTTATGAAGCCATTGTTGACGTTTGTCTCTGTAATCCATTTGGGATTTATCGTAGCAGAAGGTAAGGCACTAACTTGGGGACCAGAGAGTGTAGGTGTTAAGAACATATAGATTCTGAAGCCTGTCAGGCTTCACTATTTGACTCTGCCACCTGCCAGCCATGGGCAAGTGACTCATTGGCTCTGTGCCTTAGTTTCTTCCTTTGCAAAAGGGATGTGATTATTGTATCTGCCTTTTAGAAGTAATGTGGTTAAATGCATTTGTGTATGTAAAGCACTGATAACAGTGATTATTGACAATGACAATAATAATAAATAATTATTGTTAGAATTTTATTCCAGAGGAGTAAATGTCCAAATATAATTGTTTGAATGATCCATCCCATCACTGTTGATTTGCACTTTCTTGATCAAATAATAATGTCAACAATAATAATCATAGCAGCTCATATTTCATGAAAGCTTACTCTGTGGCTAGGTACTACATTAAGTACATTCCTTACATTTCTACAACAACCCTATAAAGTCCGTTTCATTCTTTCTTCCATTTTATAAATGATGTAACTGAAGCTCAGAAAAGTTAGCTAGTCCACCCTACGTCATACAGTAGATAAATGGCAGAATCCTGACTTCAGTCCAGGTCATGGATGAACTCTTATCCTAGGATCTGTATCTGGGTTTTGTATCCTGTCCCAACATTTGTTGATTTTTGTACAGTGACCCACTTTTAAATTATTGCAGCTGTCTAATACATTTTAATGTCTGCTAGGTCATTTCCTTTCATTACTCCTCTTTTTCAAAAATATACTTAGCTTTTGTAGATTACTCATTCTTTCAGCTGAAGATTAAAATCTTGTCATTTACCAACTATAATTCTGTTTGAATTTTGATAAGATATTTGTAAAGCCTATAAATTAATATGGGAAGAAGTCATATTTTTTTCACATTCTTTTATTCCATCCAATGTGATTCCTTCCATTTATTACAGTTTTCTATTTTTCTCTTAATAAAAGTAAATTCACATTTATTACTAAAATATAAAATAACTTGGAAATACCCTTATGTTGTAATTATGAAAGGGGTGGGTTTTTTTTTAAAGATTTTATTTATTTATTTGACAGAGAAAGAGAGAGCAAGAGAGGGAACACAAACAGTGGGAGTGGGAGAGGGAGAAGCAGGCTTCCTGCCGAGCAGGGAGCCCAATGCGGGGCTCGATCCCAGGACCCTGGGACCATGACCCAAGCCGAAGGCAGACACCCAGCGACTGAGCCACCCAGGTGCCCCTAAAGGGGTGTTTTTTAAGTATACTTTATTACAATTATTTATTACAATGTGAAACTTTTGATTTTTAAGCACTTATTTTGTATTAGTGGAATTGACCAGTTTCTCTAATAGTTTTTCATTTAATTATAATTTTTATCTCATCTGTTTGTAATGGAAATGTTTTATTAATGGGAATGTTTTATTTAATAGGAATGAATGTTTATTACCATTTAATTTTGGCTTTTAGTTTAAAATATATTTATTGTGATAAAGAAATGTTAGTCTATTCCTCTGTATCTGACATTCTGTCTCAGAAATGAGCATTTAATTGAGATGATTATGCTCTTACAGATTGAACAAATTATGTAATTTGTTATATTGATAGATTTACTAACCATCTTTGCTTTTCTAGTATAAATCCTGTTTGGTCATTAGGGGGTAATTCTTTTGCCATTGAGTTAGTTTTCCCGTTATTTAATTGAAGATTAGTATATTTTGCCTGTGACATAAAGTTTTTCTTTATAAAAATAAATGAATATATTTATAAATTAAGGAAATAGAAGATAAATGAATATGCAATACTATTGAAATTCCTCCTGAGAGAAAAATGTCACAGACATTGAAGAGTAAAGGATATTATATGTCTTATTCCTGATCATCTCAATCTGCTTGATAAAACAGGAGGCTGGGGTGTTTGCTGACCACCTGGGAGTGGGAGTTACATGGGACCCTTAAGGAGATGGTGAAATTCACTGTCATTACCAAGTGGAATTGTTAAGAGAAGCAAAAGGGCTTTCAGTTATTGGCCAGTTTACATGCTGAGACTCTTGTGTAGAGATACTAAATTCTCTATTTAGAGAATTCTCTAAATTCTCTAGAGAACCTCAGTTCCTTCAATTTAGCAAATTAAGAGATTAGCAAAGGACAAATTAGACAACTTCAGTGACTACAAAAGGTGCCGTGGGATATTTTTTTGTTAGTGATGAAGTCCAAGTTCTGTAGCTGAAGGTCCTTTTGAAAGGATGTCCCTGGCTCACTATCACAGTGAAAATAGAAAAAGAAGCTGAGAAATTTTTGTATATATTTCTGATAGAGCTCTTTTGTTATTTTTGTTCATTGCTTCTCATATTGAAATCAAACCCACACAACATAAATACATCCTCAGTTCTCCATGACCGAGGCAGATTGGGGTTTCTGTCCCTAAAGCACAAATCTTTTCATACTCAGTGCATAATATTTCAGAACTTTTCCTGAGTCAGAATGTTTGGCCCAGGATCCTCAAAATACAGAGACATCTTTACATTCTTAAGATATTTCACCCAAGAGAATGGTGAGATATATACTGATAGAAAAGAAGGCTCAGGGGCCCCTGCGTGGCTCAGTGGGTTAACGCCTCTGCCTTGGGCTCAGGTCGTGATCTCAGGGTCCTGGGATTGAGCCCCGCATCGGGCTCTCTGCTCAGCGGGGAGCCTGCTTCCCCCCACCTCTGTCTGCCTCTTTGCCTACTTGTGATCTCTCTCTCTCTCTCTGTCAAATAAATAAATAAAATCTTTAAAAAAAAAAAAGAAAAGAAAAGAAGGCTCATATTGACCATGTCCATAAGGTAGGGAAGCATCTGGTGGTCAGCCTGTGGGCTCTCTTCTAGGCATCACCACAGATTTGCTTTATCCCAAGCCTCATTGTCAAGGCATCTAAACATCAGAGCATCAATCCCAGCATTAGTGTAAATTGCCAGGACATTTTATCATTGCTTTTTAAAATTTTGTTTCGTAATGGGATAATCCCATTTGAGAACAGTTTTATTTTTTTTTTCCTCAAAAAGTATATATTCTAATCTTAGGGTCTCAGATTTCCCAGATTGTAGCTATACACATCAGTTCAAGATTCCGCTTGCCATAAATCCCTCATCCCTTCATGGAGTCCTCCTTTATGTTCTTTCTGTAGACATATGTTTCATTGAGCTGGTCTCTCATAGCTTCCGTGGAATCACACTAACTTTCCCTTTGGAGTAGTTTGCATGTGATTGTGATTTTTTTTTCATACTGAAATTTCATCTTTACATGAAGTCAGTGGACATAGGTTTAATAGTACACATTGGTTTCACACGTGTAGTTAGTATTATGTGAAAGGCCAGAGCAATTTTGAACATGAACTTGTCATAACTTTGTTTGTTTATGTATTTAAAGAACAAGGAGTGTTTCAGTTCACTGTCTTCTAATGATGCTAATATTTAACATTTATCGAGGGCTTTTACGGGGCCAAGCATTAAAACCAAGGTTTCTACATAGAGTGTCTCATCTATTACTTTCAAGAGCTTTTTTTTTTTTTTTTTAAAGATTTTATTTATTTGACAGGGAGAAACACAGCGAGAGAGGGGACACAAGCAGAGGGAATGGTAGCGGGAGAAGCAGTCTTCCTCCCGAGCAGGGAGCCCGATGCGGGGCTCCATCCCATGACTCTGGGATCATGACCTGAGCCGAAGCCAGACGCTTAACGACTGAGCCACCCAGGCGCCCCTACTTTCAAGAGCTTTATGAAAGTTTCGTTTATCATTGTTCCCATTTGATGGATGAGTAATGGAGAGTCATGGTCTTTAAGTGACTTTCTCAAGGATACCTCATTGCAAGTGATGGGGCTGGGTTTTTACTCTGACATTGTATTATGAAAACTGCCAAATATACAGAAGAGATAGAAGGATAGTACTGTGAATGACCATATGTACTTACTATCTCTAGATTTGGCAGCATTAACTTTTGGCCATTTTTGCTGTGTGTGTGTGTGTGTGTGTGTGTGTGTGTGTTTACTATTTGAAAGTAAGTTGCAGGCATCATGACAGTTCATCTAAGTACTTCAGCTGCATTTCTTAAGAAAGATTATTTTGCTTTATGTCCACAGCACCATTTTCTCACCTAAGAAAACTAATAGTAATTCCTAGTACTATCTATTGTCCTTGTGATTTAAATGCACTAGTCCTAATAGCTTGAAAGAGTTAATGCTCGTCTCAAATTTATCTGAAAAATCCTGGAAAGACCAGTGTGGTTTATTTCCCTAGCAGTATATATTCCCTAATTATTTAAGTGCAGAAAAAACTTTTCAGAGGCAGTCTCTCTCTCTCTCTCTCTCTCTCTCTTTTTAAAGATTTTATTTATTTGATGAGACAGAGAGAGAGGGCAAAAGTGAGCATGAGTGAGCACAAGCAGGGAGAGCGGCAGAGGGAGAGGGAGAAGCAGGCTCCCTGCTGACCAGGGAGCCCAGGGCAGGGCTCCATCCCAGGACCGCAGGATCCATGACCTAAGCCAAAGGCAGACATTTAACAGACTGAGCCCCTCAGGCGCCGCTCAGAGGTGATCTCTTTAACAAAATGTAGACATAGAGAATTTTAGCGAAACCAAGAAAAAAAATGTCATACGCCTGAAGTTACTATGAAATTTTTTGATTCAGCAACCAACTCATTCCCTACCTAGGCTGAATTCTACAGGATGAATGTTCCCTCTCCACAAAATGAGTGTCCTTGTTTCATAATTGAACCTGAATTCCTCGAAGCTTTGTACTATGCTTTCGCCTCACCAAATAAGTGGCTGAGGGGCACCTGGGTGGCTCAGTGGGTTAAAGCCTCTGCCTTTGGCTCAGGTCATGATCTCAGGGTCCTGGGATGGAGCCCCGCATCGGGCTCTCTGCTCAGCAGGGAGCCTGCTTCTCCCACTCTCTCTGTCTACCTCTCTGTCTACTTGTGATTTCTGTCAAATAAATAAATCTTTAAGAAAAAAAAAATAAGTGGCTGAAGTTTTTGTCCTGATTTCTGGTGAGGTAATTTACACTCTTAGCTGGCAATGGATGCTCCTGGGGGTAGATTATTTGATGCCTGGCCTTTTATATTGCCCGATGGAGCACTCCTTGGGAAGGGTGCACATAAATAACACTGAGCTTGGGAAATATAAATATGAATGTGAAATTCAGTCATCGTCATAATTTAAGTTCTTTCTAATGCCTTTGATTATTCTTTGCAGTGTGAGATGAATTCTTTATCTGTGGAGTCCTGCCACCTCCAGCTCCTTTTCTAAGTTTTAATTCAAGTCCTTACTGGCGTTTTATAATTGTATTTTCTGAGTAAGCACTAACACAAATAAAATGTGAGTATAATAGTAAGTCTCTTGATTGTTTCCTGCCCCAGTCTGCTAAAAATGATCTTCTTAATTAAGGTAAGAGAAGTTTTAGCGTGCATTTGTGTTCTCGGTTTTTTTTTTCCTCTTCAAAAATCTTTAACTTCTCCAGCAAGTCTGGTCTTCCTGTTGACCTGCTGTGAAGAGGAGGAGGGGAAAAGGAAAAGGAGGATTTGTTTTTGAGAACTCAACTATCTATAAATGACTTCCTCTTGTTTGGTACATCCACTCGGAGGGTTTCATTTTCAAACGCCTGGTTGCAGGATCCACGTCCTGGAGGAAGGAACCGTGTCATCCTTCACTTATCCTGTGCACATAGCTCGACCACTGCTCCGAATATTATCTCCTATCACTTCTGGCATTTCTTGTACTGCTCCTCTTCCTGAAGTTCATAATTCATGTCACTGATTTCCGGTGCATACAAAGTCAGGTTTAGAAATATGAGACAATTTTAAAATTACAGATGCAAAGCCTAGCTGTTTGAGCCAACATCTGCAACTAGTTTACGGGATTAAGCAAAATAGCTGCTCTGGATGACTGATATTTACCAGGACCTCTCCATTTCCCATCAGACATCAAAATGCCTGTTACTTATAAGTTCTTCGGTTTTCAGTACAAATCAGGATCTCATCTGTTAGATACCTCATTTTATTAAGTTCTCTCACAGTGTATCTTTAGTTCAGCCAGTTTTCAATTAGCCATAATTAAGGAGATCAGGAAGACTATGGGTTCCTTAAAATCCACAAGTAATTAAAACACTTTAACCAGAATCGAACAATCGCCTAAAACTTTTTGCTGAAATTACAAACAAGTAAAACATCTGATGTGATTTTGCTTGGTTTTGTTTTGTTTTGGTACAAACAAAAAAATCTGAACATTGCTTACAACCATTCCGAAGTACTTCTTAACTTTCAGGATAAAGACCAAACTTTAGCATCCATTCATCGGTTCCTTGTCTCCTTCTGTCTCCTCCTCTTGCCCCTTGCACTCCTGAATTCTGTGTTGCAGCAACGGTGACCTTCAGTCAGTGCCCTCAGTGGTTCATACTCTATCCCAGCTGGGGCTTTTGATGTGCTCTTTTCTGTGCCTGGAACATCTTTTCCATTTTTTGCCTGAATAACATCTTCTCACTGTCCCTAGTTTAAACATCACTCCCTGAGGAGTAACCGTCTCTGACTTCAGCACTATTTCCAGTTCTTTCCTATATGTTCCCATAAGAACATGTGCCTTTCTCACTCAATGTCTGGGTATTTCCTTGTTTAATCTTCTCCCTCACTTGCCCTTGGGCTCCAAGATCAGAGACAGTAGTTGCCATTTTCTCTGCTAAATTCTCTATGTCTCCCTGAGAGCCTGTTCATGAGCCTCCAAAACAGTAACTGTTGAACGAAAGGAAAAGTTACATATTTTAAGATCTAGAAATAAATGGTCGGGTTTGTAAATTGCCTATAAAATAATGACTTATAAGCCGTGAGATTGACATTCAGGAGGGAACATCTAGAATACAGTAAAACTGCTCCTTAACTTTGAATGTTTCTTTTTGTCATCCAGAGGGGAAAAATGGATCTTAAGTATGTAGTTTACAGTTGTCATTTCAGGCTAGTCTATAGTGACTCCTCAAGTTTCCCAAGTAAATGTGTCACCAGAAAAATAAAGGAAATGATTTAAACCTGATTAACATTTAGAGCTACTCAGCCAATTATAAATTGTACTTGGACTCCAGCAGGTGCTGCTGTCATTTGAGAGAGAAGAGTTCTTCATTTATCATTCTTGACTTTTATTCAGCAGCTGTCTCTCAGACTGTACAGTATGCCCACTATGTGTTTACAAAACATTGCCCCTGGTTTTAGTGTTGGCGTTGCCCTGGTTATTATGTACCCATAATTTATTGTTGGCATTGCCCCTGGTTTAGAGCCATTCACCCATAATTTATTGACTAACCCATGATCTAGGGAAAGTATAATTATTCCAAAGGAGCAAGAAGATCAATTACATTACTGGGTCGACCAGAGTGGGTCTGCTCCTTGGCAAGCTGTAGACATAGACTATACCAGGTGGAGTTTAATTGTACAAAGAAGGAGATTATGGGGGAATAACGTCCAAAGCCATGACTCCCCCAACAGGGGGAAGCTGAGTCCTTTTCTTAGGGTTTGGGATGACAATCCGGAGGGGTATTTTAACATTATAATAAGGCGGGGGTAAATGTTGGGCCCTTCTGGCACTTTCTGATTTATCTGCACAGGCATCATCCTCAAATATTTTTTCTGTTCTAGAATTTCATTAGTTAGTTTCTAAAAGGTGTGATTGGCAATTAGGCAGAAGCTTTCAGGAGTCAATTTCTAAAAGGTGAGATGGACACTTAGGCGGAAGCTTCTGCTAGAAGTTTCCTGAATTCCAGGGATCAGGCTGGTGTCTCTACTCCACAATAACTCCTACTATTTACTGAACATATCTCAAACATTCTACAGAGTGCTTTATATATGTTCATCTCACTTAATGCTCACTATTTCAGGTCAGAGTATTATCTCCAATTTTCAGATGAAGAAAAAAATGAGAATTGGTTAGCGTAAGCAACTTGCCCAAGTTCATATAGCTAGTAAATGGCAAAATTGATATACAAAGTTGGAAAGCCCATGATTTCAACCAAGCTATTATCTAAGTGGGAAACGGGAAGCAAAGCAGACACAATTGCCAAGTAATTCAAAACAAGATGGTGTAAGTGCTAAATTCCGATAATGAACAAAATAAGTGTCCAGAGAAGAAAGAAATCCTCGGGAGCGTCTTTATTATTCACTAAAATAGTATATAGATTGATTTGTTTTTCATAAAGGGTTATATTGCCCAGAAACTGTGATATGTATTTAAACCTCTACCTATCACTCTCTGGCACATTTGATTTTTTAACAACCATATTATAACATAATAATAGCTACCACTTTTTGAGTGGCTGTTTTTTATCAGGCAGTGTGCTAGGTGCTTTGTTCCTCAAAATGCTTTAGCCTGACTGATTGAAGAACAATTCATCTTGTTGCTTCTCTTCATGAGAAAATCACCAGGATCTTTTTAATAGATCTCTTTGATATATGTTTTCTCCATTGGCCAATTCTTCTCTCTCTCTCTTTTTTTTTTTTTAAATTTTGGAAGAATGCTTTTCTGCATCTAGAAGATGTTGTCATGGTATTGATTTATCGGTATGAAATCGGAGTCGCCTGGGAGACCGTCTGCTCTGTCACTCACGCATTCCAGTCCGGCTGCTTCCCCTCTCCATCAAGCCGCAGAAACGATGCTTGGTGTGGTTCTGCAGCCAGCATCTAAATACTGAATGCTTTTACACCAGTTATTTAACTGGCTGCCAAGTGCCTGCCTATTATCAGAGACACTGAGGCTCCTTTCTCCTTTGTTTAATCCCCCCAACTTCCGTCTTAATGAAAGGCAAAGGTCTGGTGCAGAAGGGCCTCCAGGGCTCTGCTCTAGTACGGGGACCCCCCACGCCTCTTCAGATTGGTCAGGCTGATGCCATACTAGTTATTAAATATTTTGAATATTATCTCTTCAATAAACTCCATGTTACCCAAATCAATTTTATCAATTTTGGGGGGATCTTTTTTGAATATATATATACATATATGTATATATATATTCAAATATATAGACCTTTTCAGTCCAATTGTCTTATTAAAACATTCATGTCTACTGGCTTTGTGTGGACTCCGTATTCTCTGTCATTTCCTCCTGGCTCCTTGCCACTCGTGTCTGCTTTGTAGGTTCATCCTCCCAGACTTGACATGTTGGCTTTCCTCCACGCATGGTTTGCCTCCTCTCCAGACTTGTTTTGCAGGGGCCCGCTCTTGCTTTCTGTGCTGTGGCCACCTGATCCCCCACTCCTACCCCACACTCTTCAGATTTTAGTGCAAGTGTTAAAATCTTCAAGTACGTCTCTTTTTATAACCCATGCAATTCAGAGCTCTCTTAACATACTGACCCAATCCTTGGCAGCACCAGCCACAGCTGTAATTAACATTTACCTGTGCAAATCTTTGCTTCCTATCTATTCTCCCATTTGTCCATAAACTCCCTGAAGCTCAGGGACTGTGCCTATTTTTTATTCTTATTTTGGGGGTTTATCCTTGCATTTTCACAGTGCCACCTGACACATAAGATACTCATTAATTTTATATTAAATGTGTTTTCTTTTTTCTCTTAAAGAAGCTCTCTGAATTCTTTTTTTTTTTCTCTTTTTTTCTCTGAATTCTTTTTAGTCAAATACCCATATTCTACGCAGACCTTGCTAATTATGGGATGTCTTTGCCTTTGTGCGTGTATATTTTTGTCCTTGAATGTGAGCAAGAGAAGACGAGCTTAGTTCTCATTCTGTTTTGTATCACTTGGACTCTTTTCCACATGGAGGCCTCCTATTAACTTCAAAGGAAGCTCTGCACATGGAAAAGATACACAGGGAAAAAAGTGAAAAAAGTAGAGCCCTGATTTTCATCATGGTTAGTGGCCTGGTTCTGGCCGAGGTTTGAGTGAGTAAACTCTGAGAATAAACAGCTGACTCCTAGTGAACTCTTCAGAAATAGTAGTCCGTGTTGCAGAAACAATGCATAAACGGGCAGTTGAGCAAATTCAGGATACAATGAGATGGGAAGACATTCTTCAGGAGTAATTTTGGAAATCAAGATAGTACAATGGCCAGCTTAGCCACAGAGGCATGAAAAATGCCCTTGTTACGTGCGTATGGTCTAATGTTCTGGAAGTGAGTCTCAATGGAAAGAGGTTTCAGTTGCTTCTATGGGGCAGAATGAATGGGAGAGGATGGAGGCACCGAGAATTAGTCCTTAGCTTTGGGGAGTCCAGAAACAGGGTGGGAAGGGGGTTCCTCAAGGGTACCCTTGTGAGCTTATTTCATGAAACAAAAACTTGGAGTTCAGCTTAAAAAAAGTTTTTTTTATGTGGCTACAATCCAAACTCATGTCAGTTTTGCTAGGTAAAGGTTAGATTTTATACAGAAACCAGAAAGTCATTATCTTTTTGGCAGCTGTATCTTCAAATAAAAAGGGGATTTGACACAGGTCTTAAAATGTCATTTCCTTATTTTCAGTCAGTTTTATTGAATACCATTAATATGTTTTCAGCCAGTCAAATCAGTTTTTTTTTTTTAATTTTATTTATTTATTTGACAGAGAGAGAGATCACAAGTAGGTAGAGAGGCAGGCAGAGAGAGAGGAGGAAGCAGGCTCCCCACTGAGTAGAGAGCCCAACGTGGGGCTCGATCCCAGGACCCTGAGATCATGACCTGAGCCGAAGGCAGAGGCTTTAACCCACTGAGCCGCCCAGGCGCCATTCAAATCAGTTTCTTATTTGAAATAGTCAGGCTTCTTTCATCATGGTGATTTCCCACGTAATATTCTAGAATGACTTCTTTTTATGTTGTGCTGCAATTATTTCACTGCTGAGTAGTTAATAATCTGCCTCAGTCCTCCAACCTGCTGCATTCATTACACATTTAAGGAATCTCAAGAGATTGCCTCTTTTAAGCAAGCCATATGATGGCTTGCTTAAGGCAAAACTTGCACTTAAGCAAGTGCCATATGATGGCACCTTGCATTTTTAATAGCATGAATATTGTAGGAGCAAATGGAAAATACAGGAAGATCAGAGGAAATAAATACAACTTTATATCTTACCACTAATTTTCGATCATAGTTAAACATTTGGTGTATATATTAGTCTTTTTTCTGTTCTCAACAGATGTAATGTAACAATTGTATTAACAAATTAACAATTAACAGATTAACAAATGTAACTGAAATAATACATAATAATAATACTAATAGATACTGATCTAAGTCCTTTACATTTATTAACTCATAATCCTCACAAAAGCTGTGTTACAGGAATTCTTATTATCCCAGGTTACATGTGAGAAGTCGAGGCAGAGACTCACCCAGTGTCCCCTGGCTAGCAGGTGTTGGAGCTAAGATAATCCCACACAGGCTAACTCTAGAGTCCTGTCTAATATTAGCACCCCTTGGCAAAAATATTTTCTCATGTCATGCATTAGGTGTTTTTGCTCTGCTTATTTTTTTTAACCATAAGAAACCTTGAGGATTTATTAAAATTCTAAAACATTAGAGGATAGAAAAACTTCAAATATCCATCTTTACTGTTTTTAATTAACACCTAGAATAAGTGCAAAAAATTATTATTATTTTGCAATGTGACTAACAGGGGTTGGGTATATTCTGCAATCACAGAATAGAATGAAGCCACTGGCCTAAATGTGGACTGAACCTTGGATGTTGACTCTATTCCTATTTTTTTTTTTTTAGTACAGTTGGCACAAAAATGTCCCATTAGCTTTAAGTGTACTACTTAGGCGGTTTGACAAATTTATGCCTTATGCTATGATCACAAGTGTAGCTACCACCTGTCCTGTTACATTTTTATTATAATATCATTGACTGTATTCCTGATGCTGTGCCTTTTATTCCCGTGACTTCTTCGTTCCGTAACTGGAAGCCTCTATCTCCCATTTCTCTGCACCCATTTTGCCCAACCCCTTCAGTTTAACTTCAGTGGGTTATCTGACATTAGACATAATCTGTTTCCATTTAGGCAAATAGGTTGTTTCCAATCGCTTGCTGTTAGAAACACCCCTGCCAGCCAACGTCCCTGTATCTGTTGTGGGTTAAAGGGCTAGCGCTCTGAAATCAGACCACTGCCGAGATTTTCTTTTATGCAAATACTAAGAGGCTGAATCAAGGTAAGCAAAGTGGCCAACTCCTGTGATAAGTAAATTTTATTTATGTATACATTTTATTTATGCTTCCTCCTGTGAGGAAGGCCTGTTGGCTACAAGGAGGGGCTTGGCAATAAGACAGGAGCCTGACTGTAATTTCCTCATCTGTCGCATAAAGAAAATACTATTTCCCTCAAAGGATTATCCTGTGGATTAAAAGAAATAATATGCGTAGTACTTTTAGCACAGTGCCTGACTTAGAGTAGTGTTCATTAATGTTAGCTATTGTCAATATTCTGGAGTTCCTAGAAATGGAGCCAAATTGTATTCTTAGCTTTGCCTATTTTAGATACTTATGCAACTCTGTTCTGATTGCTTAGAAAAGTAAAACCATGAAAGGATCATCCAAGCATACGAATGTCACGTGGCTGATTCCTTCACAGTGGTGTTCTGTGAAGTCTTGAAAACAAAACAACTTATCATTAAATGTGTGATAATTTTATGTCTTAATTTGATTATTCTCCCAGTTAGCTTAGATGTGCTTCACTTTTTTTTGCTTATATTCACAGCCTCTTTATCCCAGCCCCAACATTAGTTCATCAGATGTGAAAATCAATTGTTTACGTTATTTTCAGTCCACGGTAAGACGCATCTGGGCACGGTCATGGTGGCCCTCATTTGCAACTGGAGGGGCAGGGTCCTTAGCACAGTGCCTGGTCCATCCGAGACATTCAGTAAATACCAGTCAACTGACTTATCCAGTGTCTTAGGTGAGAAAGATCTTTGAACAGGTTTCCTGAATTAAACTTCTCTTGAAACCACAGGCACAGGCCCCTTCTTTCCTCTCTTAGGCTGTGTGTTCTCTGTGGGCAGGCTAGCTCCCAAGATGAATAAGGGAGAGCATGGAGGAGAGAAGGGTCCTGAGGACACTTTCCTATTTGTCCTAGATTTCCAATCTGAGAAGTCACTTTACTCCTCCTGGAGGGGGAAGGAGTGAGTGAACACTACTCCACCCCTAACCCCCCCAGCCCCCACATTCTTGCCAGTATTCACCTTTTATTCCGTTGGGTTAAATGATTAAGCCACTGGTTCACCAGGGGCATGGCTAGACTCCTTTGTGGAAAGAGATCAATAGTCTACCAGTCCTGCTCCTCCTCGAAGCCACTCCTCCCAAGCTATCCATGGCTCTGTGGGCATCCTCCAAGCACCTCTAATGGATAGAAGGCTCTGAAATGGGTCAAAACAGTTCATCAGTAAAATTCAGTCTAGCCTGTACTTAAGGTTAAATGTTTCCTCCTTATCTTGTTCTCTGTTTCAAATTATGTCCAGTCATATTGTTCCCGTAGTCTTTGGAGAGTCTGCAGTGATCATATGGCATCAATAATACATTCTAACATATTAAGAGTCAGTAATAAAATGTCAACAAAATAGACGTGTCCCTAATGCCAACATGAACCCCCTCCTACCATGAAGTTGTCAGAAGTTCCAGTCCACAGATTATATCACCACGGGAGTTTGTCAAATCTAAGATACTTATGGAACATCAAAGTTAAGGTCTGCCCCTAACTCATCCTCTCTCAGCTTTAGGCAAAGAAGGTCTTGCCCCAGTGGAGGTGAGGTTCCTTCAGCAGCTACCTCCTGAGTTGGCCTCCACAAAAAGGGATTGTTCTTTGTGGGCTTCTGAAATTGAGATAGTCTGTGTTCCTTACTTGGGAAATAAAGCAAAGAGGGGGTACGAAAGATAATCCCAACACTATCTCCAAATCAACCAAATTTATTAAGACAAATAGATTCTTTGATCTTTCAGTTTATCCCAGGATACATTAATGTTCCTATACCCTACCCTTTTCTTCCTTTCTTCCTTCCTTCCTTCCTTCCTTCCTTCCTTCCTTCCTTCCTTCCTTCCTTCCTTCCTTCCTCCTTTCCTTTCCCTTTCCCTTTCCCTTTCCCTTTCCCTTTCCCTTTCCTTTCCTTTCCTTCTCTCTTTCTCTCTCTCTCTCTCTCCCTCCCTCCCTCCCTCCCTTCCTTCCTTCCTTCCTTCCTCCCTCCCTCCCTTCCTTCCTTCCTGAATGTTCTAGGTACTTTATTTTTTTTAATTCCAGTATAATTAAATAATGTATAGTGTTACATTACTTCCAGGTGTACAAAATAGAAATTCAACAATTCTATACATTATTCAGTGCTCATCATAAGTATACTCTTAATCCCCTTCACCTATTTCACCCATCCCCCTACCTACCTCCCCTCTGGTAACACTAGTTTGTTTTCTATAGTTAAGAGACTGGTTTTTTTGTTTGTTTTGTTTTTTCTTTGTCTCTCTTTTTTTTTAGTTTTCTTAAATATCAAATATGAAATTGTATGGTATTTGTCTTTATCTGGCTGACTCACTTCACTTAGCATTTACCCCTCTAGATCCATCCATCTTGTTGCAAATGGCAAGATTTCATTTTTTTTTAAAGATTTTATTTATTTGACAGAGAGAGAGATCACAAGTAGGCAGAGAGGCAGGCAGAGGGAGAGGGGGAAGCAGGCTCCCCACTGAGCAGAGAGCCCAATGTGGGGCTCGATCCCAGGACCCGGAGATCATGACCTGAACTGAAGGCAGAGGCCTCAACCCACTGAGCCACCCAGGTGGCTAATTTCTGATCTAAAAGCCTAGGCCTAGGGCAGTTGGGTGGCTCAGGTCATGACTCCAGGGTTCTGCGATTGGGCTCCCTGCTCATTGGGAAACCTGCTTCTCCCTTTCTATTCCCCCTGCTTGTGTTCCCTCTCTGTCTCTCGCTCTGTCAAATAAATAAATAAAATCTTTAAAAATAAATTGATAAATAGATTGATTGATAGATAGATAGATAGATAAAGCTAGGCCTCCTAAGGAGACTTTCTCCTGCCTATATAATTCATCCAGTTTTAGAACTTGGGCTGCAGGGAGGGTGACCCTTGAGTCTGTAAATAAGGTCAGTTCTCCAAGGTTCCCTCTTTGCCCTGGGCCCGGATAAAGAGGAGCCTGGGGGAAGCTCATCCCACCTGCGCCTGGACTTAATAAGTTAAAGCTGGAACCTCACGAGGGCTCTGTGATATATACTGGCCTCAGCTGCCTTACAGCTTAAAAGGAGTAGATTGCGTTCTCCCGCCTGAGTCCTACGAGGCCCGTAAGATGGAAGGACTCTTCCCCCTCAGGCACCCTTGCTCCGAAAACTCTGCCAGCTAGATTCCAGGAGAAGCCTGTATTCTGAGGATGCCTGTGCTAGCAAAGGTAGGTCTCTCCCAAGCAGCTGAGTGCCTGGCTTGGCCTGTGCTCTCGCGGGGCCCCTGCAGCTCTCTGGCGTTTATCCACAGAGGCCACGCTGTATGTCAATTACCATTATAGAAACAGCTGCTCGTCCCAGATAAAGCCTATGTGTAAGCTTTTATAATCTACCAAGATCAAAATATCAAGCAGTTTATGATTTACAACCTCCACTTAGGCTGCAACAGTTAAAAGCCAGCTGCAGAGCCGAGAAGAACTTGTATGGTCTACCATAAGCAAGGCCAAGGTTAAAATGCCCTGCTCACAAATAAAGTTCAGGGCCAAAGCCTTGGCCACATTAGAACTTTTCCACATGTACTTTTTTTCTCCCCACAATTTTGTTCCTTGTCTGTGTATTAATTTTACAGTGCAGCATGCCGACCAGATGTTGAGGTCCGAACTCATTCCCAGTATATAGGTTTTGCCATCTCTGGGTTCTCATAGCACAGAGGGAACTAGCTAATACTCTTTAGAGAAGGCTTCCCACTAAGAGAGGGGGACTGGGCTGTTCTACTCTCCCCATTCCTGGTCTTCCGATTGCTTTCAGAGTTCCTATACCTGGCAAAAAAAAAAAAAAAAAAAGGTACGTGATATTTTATGGCAATAAATTTTCTAAACTGATTGGCCTCAAGCCTTACAAATATGAACATGCCCTTTCAGCTGTGAAGGTCCCCTCTAGTCATGTAATTATGAGCTCGCTTGCTCTTGTTTACTTGGACACTCAAAACAGAATTTGATGTTCAAACACCAAGAGGCTGTAAATGCTTATTCCACCGAATGTTGGTGGCTTTTGTATTTTTTTTTTTCTGGTAATTTTAAATTTGAATGCAAAATTAACACTTTAAGAGTCAATCTTTCTCTATGAAAAGAACCTACAGTTAATCTCATTTGTCTCATCATTCTTTTCAAATTTTATTATTTCAATTAGTCTGTTTTTTTCTCACTTACTTTCCTTTGTCTCTTTCTTTTAACTTCCCCTCAGTATTCTTACCTCTTGTATTCTGACCGCATTTCCTGAATGCTTGCCTTTTCCTCTCTTATTCCACTGTTTTACCTTGATTTCATGATTTCTCCTTTCCCCTCAATTCTTCTATGAAAAAGTACCCTAGGAATCGTTTTTTCTAGATTCTTATTTTGCACTGATTGTCATTGGGAAAACAAAAAGCCCATTTGTGGCAAATATGTTTCCTTTATTCTTTTTTTTCCCTCCAGAAAGGGCTGGGAGGAGGCCAGAGCTTCTTAAATATTTCATGACAGCAACTGAACTTGCTGACAGCGTTCGGTGCTGAACACACTTCTGTGGGTGCCCATGAAGGGATGTGGCCATGTGCATTCACAACCTGCTAGCTGTCACTCTCTTCTTTTTCTTCCTCCAAATGAGAAGGCCTGTTGTAATGCAAATGACTGTAATTTCATAGAGTGTGTTATCTAATTATTTTTTGTCAATTCCTTGCAGATTTCATTTTAACTGTTATTAGTAACTCATAATTGCCATACAGTGAATTTGAATATATCCACTGGACTAAATCATGTTTACCAAATATCCTATTTAGCTATAACATTCAGTACTTCTAGACATCATGGTGCATCTTTGAGAGATTAATACAATGGTGCCTGTAGGATCAGGCAGTTTATTGCTTCACATCATCTAAAGCCCCCAAAATTCCATTCTTACCTTCACTCACATACTTTCTGCATTTTTTTTTTTTTTTTAACCTCATGGGCATCTCCAATCTCTTTATCTTTTCATTTTCTATCTTTCTATTTGACCCCTCCTGGTCTCATTTCTCTACCTGGCCTAGATTGAGTGGATGATCACCTGAATTAATCCCTTGCCCCAAACCTTCAACATCTTTACACCCATGTATTTAGGTTACTTGGGCCTTGAAATTCAGAACCCTGGATCAGTTTCCCATTTATCTTCTCTCTTCCTACATCTAGTAGGCACTGCTGGCAATAATTGTTCAACCGTGCCAGTTGTGTCCCTGTAAGCTATGGCTTTTGTTCTTGGCTGTCAGCCATTTTTTGAAAGAATTAATTTTTTTTAAGAGCACTTTTAGCTTTACAACAAAATGGAGACAAGGTAGAGAGATTTCTCATATACCCTCTGCCCCCACATATGCATAGCCTCCCCCATTACCAACATAACTTTTGTTGGTAAAAAAAAAAAAAAATTTTTTTTAAACTAAGGCTGAAGCTACATTGACACATCATCACCCAAAGTACATAGTTACCTTAGGGTTCATTCTCAGAGTTGTACACTGTATGGGTCTCGAAAAAGGTGTAATGATATATATCCATCATTTTAATAGCACGCAGATTATTTTTAGCCCTAAAATTCTATTGTTCTATTCATCACTTCCTCCACCCCCTCCCTCACTCCTGACAACCATTGATTTTTTTTCTTTTGTCTCCATAGTTTAGCCTTTCCTAGAATATCCTGTAGTTGAAATCTTATACTATATGGCCTCTTCAGATCAGCTTCTTTTACTTAGCAGTATGCATCTGTGTTTCCTTTATGGCTATTCATGGCTTGATAGCTCATTTATGTTTACTGTTGAGTAATATTCCATTATCTAGATGCACCATGGTGTGTTTATCTACTCATCTACTGGGGGACATCTCCGTTAACTGCAAGTTTTGGCAATTATGGATAAAGTTGCTTTAAACATATATGTGTGTCCATAAGTTTTTAACTCCTTGGGGTGAATACTAAAGATAACAGTTTCTGGATCACATGGTAAGAATATATTAGGTTTCATAAGAAAGTGCCAAATCATCTTCCAAAGTGGAGTACCATTTTGCATTCCCACTAACAAATGTATGAGAATTCCTGTTCCACATCCTGCATTTGGTGTTGTCAGTTTTCAGGATTTGGGGCATTTTATTAGGTGTGTAATGGTATCTCATTTTAATTTGCATTTCTCTGATGACATATGATACAGAAGATCTTTTTATATGCTTATTTGCCATCTGTATGAGGCATCTGTTAAAGTCTTTGGCCCATTTTTTCATCAGGTTATGTGTTTTCTTATTACCGAGTTTTTTTTTTTTTTTTTTTTAAA
>CM053618.1:47114951-47163597 GCA_028646535.1 Procyon lotor
GTGCAGTGGCCATCAAACTTCAGTATGGATGATAATCCCCTTGGACATATGTTTAAAAAGAGACTTCTGGGTTTCACATGTACACATTCTGATTCATTTGAACTGGTGATGGCCCAAGAATCTATATTTTTAGAACACATCACAATGATTATAATATAGCTGATAAAACCATACTCTGCGAAGTATTGTCTCCTTCTTTCTGCAGTAGAGATGAAGAGGTAGGAGTAATTTTGAACAACTGAGAGAACTGCCTTAGTCAGAGATGGAGTGAGGTTCTGTACAGAGGTCTACACAAGTTACAGAGCATTATAAAGGAGAATGGACACCAGGGAAAACTTGACACAGGGAATCAAGGGTGGAGGAGCCTGAGGATGTGGAGAGAGCCTTGAAGGTCAATAAGACAACTTTGGCTTATTTCACAATTTTCCCTAGGATTGACTTTTTTTTCTTGAGCAGGAAAACTTACTATCAATATTTAAAAAAAAAAATCTAATTATTCAGGTATTTCATCTTCATTTAGGAACTGACGTGAATTAGTCATTCAATAATTTTTTTGATAAATCAGGATCTCTAGGATATTGAACACTTTAGGTATAGGATGATTTTGAGTATTTAGAACAGTATCACATATTCTCTACAGTATTGCATTTTGGGCTCTATGACAGCAAAAATTATCTAGCATAGGGGAGATAGTAGACTATGCCACGTGGAAAAATAAAATTTAACTTTGCAACTATGAGAAAAAATAGATTTTCACTTAAATGCCATTTATAAATTCTATCAAAGCTGTAATCTGAGTTATTAATGTTTTAAAATTTAAAAGCAGTTTAACATTTTCATGGAGATACTGCATACTTTATAGCGTAAGTAACAGCCAGAAGTAGATGGATAAATCTAGATCATTAAGAAGCTCCAAACTTCTAATTTTCACTCATTGTTTTAGCTTTTGTGCTCATCAAGTTTTCTTCAGAGCCATGAGGTGTTAAAAAGAACTTAATTGGTTGACTTGAGTTTCTTCTTTTCACCATTTAGTGGCCGGTCTCTGGTGGAAATAATGAGATGCAAACCAGGCAAACCAATGGATCAGTGCACTGGAGAGGCAGTGGGCGTGGACAATTTATTGCTGTTCATCCGATCAACTAAATGTGTTTTAATTGTAGCAGCAATGCCATAAGTAGTCTCAGCACAAGTCTACTAGTCTGCCTCATTTAATTCCCATTTCAGTTATTTTGCTTCCACCATCCATTTAAGTGTCTAGTTTTAACTTTGTTAAAGTTAAGTTTTTTGTTTTTGTTTTGTTTTGTTTTGGGAAAAAAAAATGGGAGAGATTTCCCTCAGGTTATCTGGAGTTTGGGAGATAAATTATCTTGAATAGCTTAATAGAAGTTGGGCTTTGGGGAAGCAGTATTGTTCTTACTGCAATTTATATCTTGTCTTTAACTTTACTTGGTACAAGACCTGCGCTCTCCATTGGCTTACGTTAAACTAAACATCTCTGCCAATCTGTGCTCTCTTGTAGGTGATTCGCAAGGGCTGGCTAACCATCAGCAACATCGGCATCATGAAAGGAGGCTCGAAGGGGTACTGGTTCGTCCTTACTGCTGAAAGCTTGTCCTGGTACAAAGATGATGAGGTAAGTCACAGAGGATGACAGAGTTTTCTTATTAAAGTGTTTCTAATTTCAAAATAATTCATAATATTGTGATACACAATTTCAAGACATGAGTGGTTCTCTTTCAGTAAGACTTAGCTTGGGGTGTGTGTGTTTGAAGAAGCATTGTTTTTTTTCTCATAGATTTTTAATTTTATAGTATCACCCTCAAGTTTCTTTTATTTCTTTTGTTTAGTCAGATATTTCTTAACCAGAAGAAATGGAGTTAGGACTCAGTTATTGGAAATTTCCTTCCTTATATCTTCTTTACCGATAGAGGGAAAGCAGTCTTCATTAAATAATGTGTTGAAAAGACCCAAGGATATAGAGCATCTTAATGAAATTAATAGCACTGATGCAAAGTTAATGAAGAATGTGTCCAAATCACATAGTCTTCAAGTGAGTCCTAGGTAATAATTGTTTATACAAATGTTGTTCTTTGAAAATTTGATAACTATATAAAAACAAGAATTATAATTATGCTGCTCTGGTTCATGTTAGATGTTAATAATTTTGGTCCTGTGACTTACTACTCATTTAAATCTGAAAGCTATAAAAGCACAAAAAATTGTATCAGTCTTTTGGAGCCATTAGAGTGGTATAAAATGATACTGCTAAATTTGGGAAATCGTGGATGAAATTAACTGTGTTTTGGAAATTTTAATATCTCTGCTCTGACCTGAGCAGTTTTTGATGCTTATAATGCAGTATACCAACATTAGATAAGAATATTTCATGATCTCAGAGCTATTTACAGGCGAGGTTGTCTCCATTTTATTTGGCTCTAAAGGGCATGTATTTCAGAGTTAAAAATCCTTCCAATGCTGGCTTGATTATTTTTTTCAAAGCACTACAAGTTGCCCTTGTCGGTTGTTGGAGTTAAAGTTTCATATCTCCTGTAGGTCTTACTATTTCCCAAGTGCTTTGAGCACAATAGTGTGTTAATCAGATGATCAGTTGATGACCACCAAGTTTTCTTCAGTAAGAGAAATAAAATCTTATAAAAACGTGCAAAGAAGATTTCAATACAAATGCTTTTGAAAAATTTTTATGTCCTATATTTCACTGACTTCCATCAAACGTGGACTTGGTTGTTGTGAGAGTCTGAGGATTAGCAATGTTTTCTTTCCTGAACTGGCTGCTCAGAAATCCTTGTCATTGTGGGGGAAGGTCCAGGGTTCAAATACCACAGCATCTGGGGCTCTGAGATGCCTCCCTAGGCAGAAAATCAGTAAGTGGAGTACCTTCTTTTGTGTTCATTTGCCTTAAGAGATCTTCTCTTAAATATATGTTGTTTCCAAGGATTTAGAGGATCATTTATGTACATTTAAATACATACTGGTTTGGAGGCCTTTATCAGTTATTCTGGGGAAAGCAAAGGATTTTTTTGAGGATTCCTAATAATAATAGCTAATGCTTTATATGGATTAATTAGCTCATTCAATTCACATTAGAACCCTAAGGATAAGTGCTATTATGATCCCCATTTTTCAGAGAAGTAAACTAAACAAACAAAAACTCCACTTTTTGAAAAGTCATTTCTGCAGGACTCAGGTCCCCTTATTGCAGACTTCATGGTGTTTGTGAGGAAAACTAACTTCCTGAGGTCACCTAGCCAGTTGGTAGCAAAGGAGAAATTCAAACTCGGGCTATCTGGGTTCAGAGCTTTTATGTCTTCAATCACAAATGTAGGCAAGAATCTCAGAGATGCTAGAGTTGTCCAAGTCAGCCTCATCCCACAGAGGATTTGTTAAGATAAGTTCCAGGCATTTTGTCATTATCTTTTCCTGGATATTAGTATCAGGGGCTCTGAAGGCAATAGGATTAGCTGCTGCTCTGGGAATATGGCTTTGGGGTTCTCTTGTCAGACTGTGTGGGCCCTGAAAAAAGGCCACTGGGAGGCACATGATGTCCCCTGTAGGGAAGGAAGAAGCTTTGAGAGCTTAATAAGCTTATGATCACTGGTCATCCCTTCCTCTCCTCTATAAACTCAGGATAACTTTTTACAAAATCTCTGCTGCTAAAGTGCCCTCAGGAGCACTTGATATCAACAAATAGAAAATAAATGTGTGCAGTTATAATATTACCTGAGTGCTGGAGACCATTTTATATAAGTATATGTGTAGAGGGTGTTTGGGCATGGGGTGGGGTATACAGGAATGACTCCTGAAACACAATGGAGTGATTTAGAAGTTTAAAAGAGAGTTGTTGGCTTAGTTTAGACCATTTCAAGATTAAAAAAAAATGACCAAGTTGTTACTCTGTGGAACTAACAAAGAGACTAATAAGATCATATCAGATATGAAGTGCTCTGAAGAAAATAAAATAGGGTGGTGACCTTGAAAGTGATGGGGGAAGAATCTTTAGATTGGGTGTTTGGGAGAACATAACATCAGAGCAGAGATTGGAATGATGAGCTGTGTAGAAGATTTTGTTGAAGAACATTCCATGTGGAGGGAACCCTAAGTATAACCCCCCTCAACCCAGGGTGGGAGCCAGCAGGGCTCCTGTGGCTGAAATGTGAGAGCATGGGGGAGAGAGGTAAGAAATAAAATCAGAGGTACCAGTGGGTGGGGCCTTATCAGGCTCCAGTCAATAATTTGGATTTTATCTCAAGGATAACTGAAACCCATTGGCTTGTTCCAACAGGATGGGACATGATTGGATTTATGTTTTAGAGTGACCATTCTGGCTGCTGGGTTGGGCATGATGGGTGGGAAGGAATGGGTGTGTGGAAGAAGGGGAGGGGCAAGAATGGAAGAGGGGAGATCAGCTGGGAGACTGTGGCAGTGGCCCAGATAAGAGAAGATCGTGGCTTGCCCTGGGTGGCTTGAGAGGAGCGCCTCAGTTCAGGGTAGCAAAGTGATGGGCCACATACAGCCACACTGTAGCCATTAGCTACTGTTTCTCATTAGAGCTCTGCTCCAGAAATAGGAAGTTTTCAAAATATTAATGCCTGACTCACAATGACCCCTGTCTTCAAATTGTTTGTCACTGGGGCAGAGCTTTTTTTCCACTGAAGCCATCTTCATTCATTCCCACCTCATCATTCCTTGGCCACCACCACTGTCGTCTTCTATCTACTCTGCTGTTTCTCTTGCCAGAGTTTGCTACCTCGACAGAGCACCTTTGAGCTTGCTGTCCCGGTGAAATGGAGGGTACAGTACTGTTCCTTGCTTTCTGCTAGTATTCAACAAATAGTTATTAGTGTTGGCTGGGTGCAGGGGCCAGAGGGGAGGACATGGGGAAAGGAGGTCAAGAAGAAACATCAGAGGGTAGGGCTCGGAAGGAGTGATGAGTCCTTCGCCTGTTGAGTTTGTACCCTAAACTCCCCTCTTTTAGCAGCAATGTTTTAAATGCTAATGAGATTCCATAAAGCTCTTACTGCTATAGTTCAAGTACATGTGGCCTGAACATGCTTCTGTGGGTAACCTCAAAACCCCCCAATTTAGAATATTCCTTTGTGAAAACAAGCCTCAATTCTAACTCAACGTTTGGAGGCAATTTGTTGTTAAATTAAGTGATTATTCTTTGTTCCCATGGTATCTCTCTAATACACACATCAGCATCTACATACTTGGAAATTCTGTTATGGGATAATTTATCTTAGTCAAGCAAATGTGACACAGTAAATATCATTAATTTAGTGATATTTTCATTCATTTGTTCAATGACAAGTTTATATTCAAATTTTCATAGAGGATTATCATATTTTTTTCTGTTTCTGCCATCTTCCTGCTTTCTGGTGTAATTAAAGTTGGTATGTTTTCATTATATCTAACTGGCTGTTGAATAAATAGCTTATTATATGAGTAGATAGGATTTTAGGTAACTTGGTAAGTCTATAACAAATATAAATGACTTATGAAATATATTTGAGATTGAAGAACAATGGCTCGAACTGTTTTCCAGGATTACATTAATTGAATAAAAGACTCTGTAGACCATACGCTTGGTATGGTGAAAATGGTGAGCTATGGAGAATGTGGATTTGCTATGACTAATGCCAGGTCTTGGACAAGTCCGTCTTTTTTGGGCCTCACTTTTCTTTTCACTTGTTGAATGGGGACCTTTGCTGACTAAATCCCCTCAAAGAGATATTCTAGGATGCTAAGAAATCATATATAAATAAGTGCTTTAATAAACTTCGAGGTGTCACATTTTTATATTCGCGGTTGCCATTGCAAGTAACAACTGTGCCCTCCCCCTGAAAAGCCATTTTTTGACTCACATGTCTTCTAATTTCCAGTTTTCTGTCATTTCATACTGTGAGATTGGATATATGGTACCTGGGTGCTTTGGTTCGGTTTGGTTTCTTAAATAGAGAATGGGAAGGCTCAGACTCAGACCCCATTCCTTCCCTGAGACCTTCCATGCTGCCTCCACTTCCACTTCTGAGTTCTCGTCTCACTTTGGCCAGGAATCAGAGGTGATAATACAGAAATGTGATTTCCTGTCAAAGCTGGCAGAGGCAATAGCATGATAACACTGTGTAATAATTTTAAGGTAGAGTTGGCATGACTGTAATCGTACGTTCCCCAGCATTTTTCCTGCTTTCTCCCTATTCTGAACAGATCTATCTAACCTGCCCTTGAATTTTGGATGGATGTCTAAACACGCTCAAGCATCTGTGGACTGCACTTTTTGAATCGTTACTCTAAATTACGATATTGTTAACCTGTAATGTTACTGATAGATGAGCTTAACAGAGAGGTTTCCACCTGTGTCTCAGACATTGTTTTTTCCTATGTGTTATCTTCAGAGTCTTCATAATACAAAGTGGTTATAGTAGACATAATTAATCTATTTAGACTGAATGTTATCCTCTAATATTACTTTTAAGATTGGGGCTTTCTGTAACACAAAAAGAAACTGTCTCCTTACAGGGTTAGACAGTTTATAACTAATCACCAAGGGGATTTGCCCAAACATGGCTGACCTTCTAGATCATGCTCTAGTACCCCAGATTCGGACATTACCTATATAGGTCGCCCTGAGCTCTTTTCTAGGGGGTTGATAGGCTTTGCCTAGTTTCATTCTGCCAGTGTGTGTACCCTAAGTCAAGGAGGATCTGTTTATGGGGGTGAGGACAGAGTTTGGACACACAGGCTTGTGTGTCCACATATATTCCCTTATATTTGCGATGGATGATCTTATAGATCCTTTGATTTCTATCAAAATAATAATGTAAGGATATTTTTAGTACTTTACTAAGGATTTGGGGATTCAATACAGCATGTCAGACAACTTCAAATAGAATAATATTACATACCCCTGTGTATAGTTTTTATCCAGTGGATACCCCACTTGGTTGGGTATGTTGGTAGGTGTTCTAGCCTGGTGCTGGCCCAACCCAAGGATAATACGTCAGCTTCTCTCTCTCTCTCTTTCCCCTCCTGTTTCTTCCCTCAGTGCTGTTAATCTGGATTGCACTGAACTCAAGATGCTTCTCACTCAGTTATATACATCCTTTCAGCTCTTCTCAGCGTCTAGTTCAGCCTTTGCTCCAGCCTCAGTTTTTTTTTTTTTATTAGCATATAATGTATTATTTGCCCCAGGGGTACAGGTCTGTGAATCATCAGGCTTACACATTTCGTAGCACTCACCATAGCACATACCCTCCCCAATGTCCATAACCGAGCTATGCTATCCCTCCCCTCCACCCCACCCCCAGCAATCCTCAGTTTGTTTTGTGAGATTAAGAGCCTCTTAGGGTTTGTCTCCCTCCCGATCCCATCTTGTTTCATTTTTTTCCCTCCGTACCCCCCACAATGCCTGGCCCTGCCTCTCAAATTCCTCATATCAGAGATATCATATGATAATTATCTTTCTCTGATTCACTTATTTCACTTAGCATAATACCCCCTAGTTCTAGCCACATTGTTGCAAATGGCAAGATTTTGGGGTTTTTTTTTTTGATGGCTGCATAGTATTCCAGTGTGTGTGTGTGTGTGTGTGTGTGTGTGTGTGTGTGTGTACCACACTTTTATCAATTCATCTGTTGATGGACATCTAGGTTCTTTTGTGGACATTGCTGCTATAAACATTGGGGTGCACATGCCTCTTTGGAGCACGACGTATCTTTACTTTTTTATTTTTTTTAAGATTTTATTTATTTGACAGACTGCAAGAGCAGGAACACAAGCAGAGGGAGTGAGAGAGGGAGAAGCAGGCTTCCCACCAAGCAGGGAGCCCAATGTGGAGCTCAATCCCAGGACCCTGGGATCATAACCTGAGCCAAAGGCAGATGTTTAACTGACTGAGCCACCCAGGCGACCCTACATTTGTATCTTTAGGGTAAATATCCAGTAGTGCGATTGCTGGGTTGTTGGGTAGCTCTATTTTCAACTTTTTGAGGAACCTCCATGCTGTTTTCCAGAGTGGCTGTACCAGCTTGCATTCCCACCAACAGTGTAGGAGGGTTCTCCTCTCTCTGCATCCTCGCCAACACCTGTTGTTCCCTGACTTGTTAATTTTAGCTTTTCTGACTGATGTGAGGTGGTATCTCACTATGGTTTTGATGTGTATTTCCCTGATGCCGAGTGCTGTTGATCACTTTTTCATGTGTCTGTTGGCCATTTGGAAGTCCTCTTTGCAGAAATGTCTGTTCGTGTCTTCTGCCCATTTCTTGATTGGATTATTTGTTCTTTGGGTGTTGAGTTTGATAAGTTCTTTATAGATTTTGGATACTAGCCCTTTATCTGATATATCATTGGTGAATGTCTTCTCCCATTCTGTCAGTTGTCTTTTGGTTTTGCTGACTGTTTCCTTTGCCGTGCAAAAGCTTTTGATCTTGATGAAGTCCCAAAAGTTCATTTTGCCCTTCTTCCCTTGCCTTTGGAGATGTTTCTAGGAAGAAGTTGCTGTGTCCAGCCTCAGTTTTGTATACTCAAACTAGTCAAAGTGTTCAACCAAACCAAATGGACTCCTGGTTAGCAAGATGCTCCCTAGTTTGATAGTAACTGTGGTTGTAAATAGTATTTCACTAGTCATTCTACCTGCTTACAGTCATGAAGGCCAGTTTTCTATCTGAATAATAATCTTGGTGATGATCATTATCATCATAAAAGTTAACATTTATTGAGTATTTATAGTTTCCCAGGCACTGAGCTAAGTATTTTATTTACATTCCCCATTTTAGAGATGAAGACTGAGACTCAAAAAGAATTTAGCCAGCTTCTCAGTGTTGGTGCTGTGCTCTTAATTGCCTGAACATTTCCCAACAAATATTTTCTGAGCAACTCTTACCTAGTAGACATTATCCTAGTCATTAAGGATAAAATGGTTAGGAAGGAATTCATGGTACCCGCCCTCGTGATGGGTAAAGAAACTGAACCAATTAAGAAACCAAACAAACAAGCAGGAAAACCTATCAGATGCAGATTACAAGGTATGAAGAGAATAAATCCAGTGGTGTGTTTGACTTAAAGAGCATCTGGAATGGGGATCACAGCATGAGGGGGACACTGAATTGGGTGGTCAGAGGTTTATGTTAATGTCTTGAGACAAGACTGAGCCTAATGAGTTGAAGAGACTGAATTAAGGCCAAAGAGAACAAAGAGAGAAATTCTATAAAGATTAAGGATTTTAACCTTAAGAATGATGAGAAGACTTGGAAGTTTTTAAGCTGGAAAGTCACGTAATAAGATCTGAATTTTTTCCAGATTCTTTTTTGTTGCCTTATAAAGATTGGATTGAAGGAGCACAGAACTGAGGTGAGGAGTCATTAGGAAGGCATGGCTATGGCCTATGTAAGAGATAATAATAGCTCGGGCTGAGTGGGTTGATGGAAATAGATAGAAGTGGATGAATTGAGATTATTTCAGGTGGTGGCGAAAATTGACAACTCATCACAGGCAATATGTGTAGATTGAGTGTTCCTGCTAAATTGTAAGCCTCTTGAGACCAGAAGCCATTGACTTATTCATTGTTCTACTTCTAGTGAACATGGCATTTGAAGGTGTAAATATTGGTTGAGTGAAGATGTGATTGAGCAAGTAAATAAATACATGGGACCTAATAATTCATGATGTCCTGTTACCTCAGGTACCTAAACCAAATTATTTCATTACAGGGTAAAGTTAACAATTTGAGGTAGATTCTCTTAAAATTTTCTTAATTTTCATTATTGAAGGTTAATGGTTTTTCATTTTTCTTCTCCCCTGACTGTATAGATTCTTGCACTGAAGATCATTTAAGCAGAAAATAAATTTCTCAATGTTATTTTAGCACACTGTAAATATATTTTGTACAAGTTTAGGATTTCGAAAAGGGCCCGGTGTAGAATTAAAATAGAAACTCTCATTTCAGAAAGGGCTTGGGACTTATATAGTTTTATATTAATCTGGAAGAAAAGGATGACTTTTAAATATGTATAAAATATGAATTCTAGAAGAATAAGATATTCTGATAAAGGGAGAAAAAAGCCTTATTTTTCTTAGTATCAGTGAGAATTGTGTAAATGATAGTTAAAAAATCTCTGAAGGGGATTGTTAGCTTATGTATAATGGTAGCATACGGACAATATTTATTCTCTTTATATCATCCAACATGAAGATCAAATCATTATGGAATACTTACAGGAAAGAAACATAATTTAACAGAAATGCTCCCAATGAAAACGTACTAACCTTAGACTACTGAAGAAAATCTGAAGTGTGCATTGAAAGAAGGACATTCTTTGGACTCTTAAAAAATTACAGGCCTCATTTTTGTGGGTTGAAGTATTTGGATAACTTGATAAGGAGATTATAGAATTCCCTTATAGGGATATTTACCTATTATTGTTTTTCTTATGTAGCTGTAACAGATGACAAATGTAACTTAAGTAATAGAAAACAAAATGGCAGCTATCTCCCTGAATGGCCAAAGCAGTGAGACCAAGAAGTCCTAGAAATCTTCAGCTCTTTCCAGTTTCACTTATACTTTAAAGAGCCTGCCTGTTTCCTGCTAGATCCCCACTCTCCCTGTGATGAGGCGCTTAGGATTGACCCTGTGAACACTATTTACACTCCTTGTGGAGTTGTTTTAGTCAGCCAAAACTTAGATATTTTTTGCCAAACAAAGAAGTCCCAATAAACATTGACCTTTTAAATGTTTATGTTACTTAAAATTCTTCATGATCGTAGCTGTGTTTTTTCACATACATAAGATATGTTATGCTTTTTAATGTGGGATTATTTCACACAAACATTACCATGTTTTGGTGTTATCCAAAGACTTATAACTTTGGCACATATATACAATAGCCCATAATGGCAAATACTAGTTCAAATTTATGAAAAATACTCAATAGGCCCAAACCCACTCCCCTAAATGTATTTTTTTGTTCCACTCAAAAGTTTATTCTGGAAAAACAGTATCACTTTTTTTTTTTTACACTCTTTACCAAAAGAGTAAAATTTTTAAATGTGCTTCATTTAATGAACTTAAATATATGTATAATATTCTTCCAGGCATTTTTTGAGAGCTAAGTGAAAAAAATGTAAAAACAAAATGTTAACCTCACATTTTACGGGAATATTATTTGAGATGTTATCCTGGAGTGGCTCACTTAAGGATGACTCCGCTGGCCTCCTAGCTTTCCCTTTGGAGTTTTCTGGAATAGAATAGTCTTCTTTATGTTCTGATCTGCTAATGTGTCATCCAGAGAGGTCTCAAGCACTGTCCTGGGATTGCCTTGAAGAGTCCAGTAGAGTAATCCAGACGTGGACTTCTGTTTACATTTGCTGCAGGTTATAGAAAACATTTAAAATTGGGTGGTAATATGTAAATATTTTGTGAGACATTTTTGTATCATCTTCCTGTTTATATTTTATGTTTTGTGAACTATTGTTTAGTACTCTTTCCCTGTCACGGGACTTTCATTTAAGGTAAAAAAACCTTCAGTGTGTTTTGTAGAAGTATGTTTTTGTAGAGGCCCTATTTCCTAAGGCCAGATTGTTAAATGCAAGAATTTAGTCTTAATTATATTTTTACTTCGTGGTTGTACCCAATCACTTTTTCTCTTAAAGAAACTATAGTGTTGGGTCTAATAAAATAGCACAAAATCCTGGAAATATTTAATGTCTTGGGATTTTTAGCCTTAAAACTAAATCTTTCATTTTAAAAATGAAATCTCTGAAGAAAAATAGTTTTTTAGTCCAAACTATGTATTTGAAATATTGAATTAGTTTATTAAGCTTTGAAGAAATCAGAAAATTTTATGTAGTCTTGTGCTACATTTTTGCAGGTTCAACCACAATCTCAGAAAAATGAAATTAATTTTAAATACTGAAGTTAAAACATTTTAGTGAACCAAATCAAAGCTGACAGTTTTCTAATCTTCTGTCTCTCACCTTTTTTACCCATCAGTGTATAAGCATTCATATACACAAGCTAGCTGTGATCGTTTCACCCCAGTTCACAGTGTATAAACTGAAGTTTTGACACTTATATGGTAAAATATATATTGCATTACCATTGATCCCTTTCCTCGCTCTGTTTGAAATTAACCAAATTGCCTGAACATTTCAGGAGTTTCAGGATTTACAGTGAATGGGAGCATGTATCCCAAGTGAATGCGTTGGCCTGGTAATTTCGCCTTTAGAACTGTAGTGTAATCTCCTTCTTAATTAAACAATGACAAAGTAATAAATCTTTATGTATCAGGACACTTGGGAATATCGAAGCTTCAGTTTCAGTTTTCTGTATATCAGCAGAGGAGAAGCAACTATTTTAATACATATGAACATTATGTTCAAAATCCTCTTTTCACTATGTTTTACCCAGACCCTAACTGGTAGAGTTTATTAGCTGAAAATGCATGATCCCCTGGAACATTATCTCTTGCCTCGTTTTTTTGTCTCCCTCTCTCTTAAAAAATCATGACCTAGAAAACTAAACTTAGTTTTTGTAGTAGAATTATTAGAGTCATTGCTTCTCTGTCAAGCATTGGACCGAAGTTATATTGTTTTGTCATATTGATTATGGGGTGCTGCAAAGCTGTGTACAATAAATGTCAAGGGTAGTAATTGACTGACAACAACTAGGAAAAGAGAACTATAGAAAGCACAGGAACATTTTCAGAAATGGGTTTTATTATATTTCATCGGCACCACTCACTTTACTTTGGGTGGGTTTCAATATTTGAATCAAAATATAATAATAAAATAATACATACGAATTAAGTATTAAACCAGCAGATCCGCCCCCCAGGCCCCCGCGCCCCTCATTTTGGCTGTAGCTCTTGGTGTAGATGCTATGGTGTGAGGGCTGCTTTCTTTCAATGGCTGGTGGTCCTTCAGGCTGGGTTGTCATGTGACTGCCTGTCTGTGCCTGCTGTACAGGTGAGCGGATGTTCTGCACAGCAAGTGTAGACAGGCAGTCACATGACAACTCCGTCCAGCCAGGCCCTTGGTTCCTTCAGGTTTCCTTTGCTCATGGGCAGAGACAATCAGTCTGATCTCCAGATTTGGTGATTTTGGAGGGTGAGGGGGAAAGGGAGAAAAACACACAATAGAATTAAACATTAAAACATTATGGAACTAAAACAAGTGAGACTTTTGACTTTATTCAGAAAGTACACTTTTACATGTGTTCCAAATGTGCTAACATGGATAATGGACGTTAACAGAAGACTTACATTGAAATTTTAAGGGAAAAAAAAAAACAGAAAAAAAGATTAAACACAAGGTTTATTCTTAAATCCAATCCGTATTATTATTACTGGCCCCATATGCAGTCAGAGTTCAGAGTAATTGAACCAGATGTTTTTCCTCTTCACAAAAACTCTGCATATTTTAATACTGAAGTTAAAGATAAAGACTATGTTTATACATGTTTCTGGTAGTAGATAAGTACCGTAGCCTTGCCCATGGAAAAGAAACTTGTCATTGACATGGAAACGGCAGCCATTTTCAAAATAATTAATGAGCCTCATGTCTTTGGCAATTCAACCAGGGAACTTTGGTATCTGATGCTTTGACGGTGGGGTTTTTACAACGGGGTGTATTTTTGCCAATACTTCATAAGGCAGCGAGAGCTTATTTAAATTTCTCATATTCTTTTTAATGCAAAGTTTTAAATTATGGGTGGGAAAACCAACGAAGAAGCAGTTGTGAGCTTGCATGCTCCTCCTCTTAATTAACTACAGCGCCATGCCGTGAATCAAAAGGGTATAAACTAAAAAGTCATTACCCACAGTGATGCTCAGAATGTGTTTTGGACATTGGTAGCACAGTACAGTTATAGAAGAGCATCTTAAACATAGGAAAGGTAACTTCATGTCCAAAAAGTAAAACCAGACCCCTCGGAAAATTTTCTTATAATTTATACAAGAAAGAATTAATAGTGTTAAATACACAGATAGAAAATATAATTCTGGTGACTCAAGGATAATTCTGCTGGCTATTTTAATATAAATGATCAATTCACATCCGTAGAAGTATTTAATAAATTCCCCTGCCCTTTAAAAAACAAAACATTTAGGTAGTCAAAATTCCAGTAAGTGGGATTTCTTTAAAAACAAAACCTTATTGTCCAAGGAGTGTGTAGTTTGGGACTTTTTCCAAAGAATTTTGAAGAAAACACATAGTTTGTTATTTCCCTTTAATTATAAAATTCTGAGAAAATAGCAAATAGAAACTTTATGGAGAGGAAAATGTTTCTAAAGACTGAAAAAATTACAGTTCTGTACACATCTGAACTTTTATGCATTGATTAGATATGGCACAGTTTTAACAAAGAACTGATAAGAGCAATTTTCCATTTATTTGATTTCAAGAAAATGTCTGATTCTGTTTCTGGTCATCATTCTGAGGAGAGAACTTTTTTTTCCCTGATAATCAAAAACGTCAGTAAACTTTGCTGCTATTTAGGTAATTACAAGGTCAGAGTATGCAAAAACAAATACCTTATGAAACTATTTTGTTATTGTTGTGCATTCAGTGTAACAGAAAATATTTAGAGTGATTCACTTACAAAGAGTATATTGGTGGAAATTAAAAATTACTGTAATTCTGTATAGCTTTCCCTCTCTCTCCCATAAATAATTTGATCCAGTTAACTCTGCTCAATTAAAGGAATGATGCATGCAACCTGAAAAAATAGAAAGAAATATTTATGAGTTTATATGTTATATTTTAATATGAAACAGTTCAATTAAATCAAGATAATGCAAAAATATTTGAGCCTGAAAAACCATAGCCTTTTTTCAGGGGGAAAAGATTCTTGCTGAAAAAGGACCACTCTATTCCTAAGACTTCTGGAAAATTTGTTTCTAATGGCTTTTTAAACTACAATTAAAGTAAGTATGTAGCATATACATACTTCATAGTTACGTTGAACCTGCCCTTAATCTTGTTAAAAAGACAGGAGGCTGAAAAAAACATTTAAGACTCTTTTCATTTCCCAACTGGAGTGAATATCAATTCATTCTCACTTAAATTAATACTAGCTAAAATATAAAAGAGCTATTTACATTATTATCATACCATGTAATTTTTAGTATGGTCATTACACCTTATTTTCTTTTGTCTTTTATTTATTATGTTAAGGAAAAAATGCAAGGAAAGAATTGTCTTCTAAATCCTTTACAGCAAAATTAAACCAAAGCAATTTCAGGAAACTGGTTGTCACGATAGGTCAGGAAATTCTAAGTGAAGATTTAATTATTTTCCTTAATTTACTTCATTATCTCTATTTATTAAAACTGAGAAAGCTTTTAATAAGAGACTTTCAAAACCTTTCAAAACTTATGTAAAGTTTGCAGCACACTAAGGTGAACAGTCAGAAGAAACCAAGTAAGAAAGTTTCTGTCTTCACTTAAAGACATTCCTGTCTCCTTGCAGGTTAGACCCTGACCTTCTAGTTATTTTAAGTTGGGATTTCTGAGAGATGGTCGCTTAGTTATTATTGGGACATTATTGGGATGGGTGAGATACTCTCCTTAGAAAAGAGGAAAATGGGCTGTTTTTAAAGAGCAGAATTCCTGTAGAGTAATTGAGAACTTTGGCTTCTCTTTAAAAAGGATGGACGTTGGTGGATGAGTGGGCTTTTTCACATTATCAAGTTGTATTTTCCTTTTATTTCCTTTAAAAAAAAAAAAAAAAAAAAGGAAAAAATCTTTCGTTAGAAGTTTTATGCCTCAGCTTTATGCCTCAGCTTTTTCCCACGGCGTGAAAAACTTGGGTGGTCTGTAAGGCGAGAGGTGGGGGTAGACAGTATATTTTGGTCTTTTAAAAACATAAACACCATTATCAGGGCCGAAAGACAGAAAGGCCAAGCAGGAAGGACGTTAACCTATTGACTAACTGCAAGAAAGCGGTCAGTGTGAAATTTTGTCCCATGGTAGACAATGTGATTTTTTTGATTTTGAGATCTGTGGCTTAAAAAAGGAAGTGAGGTTTGAAAAATGTTTTATATTGGTCCTCGTCCAATTAAGAATCGATGGCGTCGAAGCTGAGGCCTTAAATTTCCTTCCTCTTGGGTGCCAGAAAACAGTTTTCCTTTTAACCCAGTACCTAGCCTAATTTACCAGTCATCCACGCGCTAAAATGAAAAGTAGCTACTAAGCGTCTATGAAATGCAGTTTGGACAGGCCCTGCAAACATTGTTCTCTTTCTGACAATGTACAATATTTAATTTTAATACTTACCATCATATCCAGGGGAAGTCTGAGTTGAAGATGTCACTCTTGCTTAGTTTCCTCTGGAATAGATCCCATGACCTCTAAAATATTTGTATATCTCCTTATAAAGTAATATCAAAATAAAGTTAAACATTGTTCTAATTACTCTGGAAAGAGGGGAGGTTAGTTTACGAAATGTGTCTACATCCTGGTGTGTATCCCAGCCTGTGAACGGCCATCCTATCCTGCCTTCGGTCTGCAGGGCTTTATAAAGTGAGCTCTTACTTTTGATCCTTAATGTAGCTCATGCTATTTAAAAATAAATACGATTCCTTTTCATTTGTTAAAAGTGCATCAAAAATGAGTTGTTGGGACTCCATCGAGCACTTGCAGGCACCCCTAGGCTAACCCTCTACAAATTAATTCATAAGGTTCCTGTTCCTGTACTTATGCCAAGGACACCGCCGGGTCCCCTCTATCTCCAGACTAAAAGTCATCCTGAGGGAGAAAACTGGTGAGCAAGCAGTGATGGTTAGTTTCTTAGAATTAAAAAGGCCATTTAATGTGAAGAAAGACATTTAAATTAAATATACATGCAGTGAAAGCAAGTTGTGAAATTCTGTCATTTGTTGAGAGTTAAAAAAAAAAAATTTTTTTTCCGGAAAACCTTAAACATTGCCAAAGTCCGTTATAGCTATCTTTCTTCTTCAGTAAGTGCATCAAGTAGTAAAAATGTATTTCTTGAGAAAATAAGCTTCCGAATTACCTAATAGGTTTTTGGGTTTTTTTTCAATTTCCTTGGAACTAGAGGAGGTTTTAAATATCTTTTGGAGGTTTTAAATATCTCCTGTTTTGTTAAAAATAATTAATATGCAAGCCTCCAGGTCACAAAAGAAAAAACAAAGGATGGCTTTATTATATCATTTAAATGCAGAAGATAACTAAATTTATCCTTGCTTTTTATATTTTAACTAAAAACTATGAATAGAAGAGATAACTTATATGTTCTTTAGACCAGTTTAGGGATAATCAAAAAAGGTAATTTCAAAAGTAAATTGTTTTCGTGAAAGATAACTTGGGGAACCTTTTGTAATAAAATGTTTTTGCAAAAGAACTTGTGACAATTTTTAAATTGTTGCAAAATGTACACTTTAGAAAAGGATTTGTTCAGGAACCACTGTAATTTTAAAGAATTTAAAGGAGGACAAAAGAGATCACATTCATTTTCTTCATAAAGGCCCATAGAACAGATGTTTTCATTATAAAGAATAGTTTGGAAGTAGATATAAATGGGAGTTAAGGGAATTAGGGCTGAGGCAATAACATTTTTCCAGAACTTTCTTTCAGAGGCCCACCTTTAAAGTTCAGCATGGATCATATTGCAACCCAGACTTTCTCTATTATTCTCTCTTTTGGGATTTCATTCAGCTTGAGGGTTTTCCTCCCTCCCACCTTCTCCCCCACCCCCCTTCACCTCCAGGACAGCTGGAAACTGACCAAAGAAAACTTTGCCTTCGTTTACAAATTCCTTTTTTATCAGCGGGTTACTCGACAAAGTACCTTATCATTTTAAATGCTCAGAGAAGTAGAAGCATTGTAAAATATAGGCATGAAGTCTCAGCTGACCAGCAAATTATCAACCCCATTTTTGGACTTTAATTAAAAAAAAAAAAAAAAAGTAACACAGAGATCTATATTGAGGTATCTGTAGACAGAGGTTTCTTCTCTTCTCTGACTTAATCAGTTGCTGACTCACTAAGTTCTGAGTTGGCGCTCTTTTCTGGGTCAGTCCCATCTGCATTGTCTGGTGGGCAAAAGCTTGGCAGCCTCTTCTTTTATTGTCGGATACCACTATTCCTGGCATTTATATTAGGTAAGTCAATTTTCAAGAAAGCACCATTCGGATAGCGATTTAAAAACAGATATTCTTTACTTTCAAGCAAAGTGGATCCAATCCCGGGATGTTAAAATTTCTACGGTAGCCCGTACTCAAATAAGTTTTTAGGTCCTTGGATTATTAATTTCAACAATTAAACACTGGCCTCATTAAATCACTCTTCAGTGTTTGGAGTGTTTTCATGTTTCATTTGGAAGTGGGAAAAACTTGGAACTTCAGAAAATATTTGACTTACATATCTTCAGAAATCAAATAGCATAAAACGAATCGCTCTGTACCCCACGTTGCTACTCTTTCAAAAGTAAGCACATCGCTCTCCGTCACACATGTCTGTCTGTCTGTCTGTCTGTCTCTCGCGCACGTGAACGCAGATCACTGGCTCCCCACCTCAGCTCTCCTGGGCACCAGGACCAGGTGAGTGGTCAAGAAGGCCTTACCCATAGGTTGTCTTTCAAGCAGTCCTTTCTCAGCAGCGTCCCCGAGGGCTTCTGGGTCCCTAGTGTGCAAAACCTGTGAAGAAAAACACTGGGTATGAGATTTGAAAAAAGCAGACCAAAGTCTTCTCCTTGGAAACAGCCACCTTTGTCCCCAGCCGTCCATAGCGTTGCTGTCCCTTGCCCAGTCTAACCAATGTGCAGACTACTGTACAACGGCATTGTCCTGAACAGGTAGTCTGAACACTGGGGCGACGGAGCAGGATCTCCAGAAGGTTCCATCTAGGTACTTCAGGTCCTCTCCCGGTCTTGGGGAAAAGCCTCCCTTCCTGCACCAGGGGTTGCATTCGGCTTTCCCCCTTGATTTCTGCTGCACTGACTGAGACACACTCAAGGGCTGTGATTTCCAGTCTTGACGTGGCACATTTGCTGCAGACTGGGGAACTGGCAATGAATTTAGGACCAGGAAAAGGGGGAGGGCTGGGCTGGAGAGTCCATATATGGGATGATGTCACCCTGGGGAGGTTTGGGTATGCGCTGTGCCGCTGGAGAGACCGCTAGAATCGCCTGCTCTCAGACATGGGTCTGTGCATAAAATGGTACCAGATGTTTTAGTGTAATGTTAAGCAGTCATTTCATCTTCAGGCCAGATTTTTTTCCTCAACTGGGCAGGAAGTGGGCCTCAGTATGGAAAAGCTGTTAAAAAAAAAAAAAAAGGAGAGAGAGAGAGAGAGAGTCGAGATGTACAGTTCTGCCGTGGCCGGCTGAAACTGAGTTAGTGTAGAAGTACAAATTTGCTGTCCGGTCCAGGCTAGAAAAGTAATTTGAAGATAGAGGGTAGATTTGGGAAGAAAAAAAAAAAAGTAAACAGAAAGTTGAACACTGGAAGTCAGGGCTCATTTGCAAACTTTTTTGAGCTTTCCTGTGGTACTTTATTTTCTGGTATTTCACTCGTCAAAAAGGGCAGATAAGTTCATTTTTTTTTTCTCTCTCTCTTTCTCTCCTCCTCCTCCTCCTCCTCCTCCTCCTCCTCGTCTGTTGGATCTGTCAGCGGCTTGCAGGCTGCTCTAGACTTGAACAGTAATTATAGCAACTTCCTGAAAGTGAAGCCCCCATGAAAAGTCTGGAGAAATGTTCTTTGTCATGGCCTCTCCATGAGTAATTAGTTCCACATGTGGCCTTCCTCGTTTCCCTCAGCGATTTTGGCTGAGCTCTCTGAATGCTGTGCTATATAGCTTGACCTAAAGAAACTTTCAAGTTTTCATTTCAAACCTCCACGGCGAAATCACGACTTCAGTGTTCTAACAAATTGCCTCTGGTAGATTTGGGCTCTTAGGTACAGCATTCTTTCTCACCGGTGATTCTCGATTCTGTGTGAATACTTTTGTTTTATCATAATGGTATCCCACTGCTTAGTTTTTATCTCCAGTTAACTAAATCTGTTGAAATTTGCCAAGTACCGCCTGACCACAGGTTAGAACATACCAGCTCACTGGCATCTCCTTTTCTTTTCCCGTTGTCGCTGTTTTCAATTATATATACTGTTGAAGATTCAGAGTAGACAGCCCTGTGACTGTCCCTCCATAGAATTCTGATTAGAGTTCGAGTTACCTCAAACAAGAGCTTGATTAATCGCCCTTCCAGACATCAAAATGTGAGAAAATTCCTAGGTAGCTTCCAAATATGAGTAGTCAAAATATGAGACTCTATAATCTTTAAAGAATTGCGACTAAAGCGATTCATTTCTACTGGCCTTATGCAGTACTTTTTAGAAGCAGAAAACTCTACCTCTTTTAAATATAATGGGTTGAATATTTCAAAAAACTTCAAGTGAGAGCTGTCTTGAAGATTTCACTTACCATGAAATGTCTTCTCTTGAATTAACATATACCACTAATGGAATCTAAAGTTTTGACAAGCCCTGGTCACCTTGGTAGGCAGATTAAATGAGATAAAAATGAATTATCCAGCAATTTAGGATGAAACAATGAGATTAGCACTGGGTACATCATTCATAGAGGGATTTAAACCATCAATGGAAATCAGAGGGATTACTTCCTGTCACTGCACTTCCGCTTCCACACTGAATGTCCATAGGGCCTATCCCATAATACTTGAGTGAGCCCAGTATGCCCTAACTCCCTTCCCCCCTACCCTATCACTACTTGTATAATACTTGGAATAGACAAGTGTGACTACATACAATTTAATCGTTTTATTACATGTGAATACCAACTCTGTCCTTTCCCAATGTCTGTATGTTTATTCACAAATCATCATAGAGGAGGCATGAGCAAGTGAGACAGTAGCCAGCCAGGAATCCAGCATTCCAGGTGTGGGCTTGTTTCGGCCACAAATAGTGAAATCCTTTTCTCTGCTGTCTTCTATTTATATTGATGAGACATGCCTTGGTAATTTTGGATAAGGCAGATGAAAGGTGCTCAAACTGCTCCATGATTTCATCTTAGTTCACTCATCTATAATTTCTCAAATGTAGGAGAGAACCTTTCTCAGAAAGGGACTTTTATGAAGTTTTCTTTAAGGAACTCAAATTCATAATTATCTTTACTGTCTTTGAAACAGTTTAATTGATTTTCTACAGAATACAACTATACAGGTTTTGTTCTTAGCATATGTGCTTGTCTCGTTGGGCTTCTAGTTGACTAAAATGTTTTAGAGTTATCTTTCCTTCGAATAGTTCAACAAATACTTATTATTGCCTCCTCATATACTGGTCACAGTGCTAGGGACTGGGCATCTAAAGATTGAGGAGATATGATTCCTGCCCTCAAAGGGCAGTTACTTACACTTAAGTAAGTATGAACTTACTTAAAATGTTAAGAATGCTTAATCTGTGATCAAATTCAGTCTACAAAATCTTCCACGCCTCTGTGGAAGGTCTTTGGTATTCGTTTGTAAATGGCCTGAGGACCTTTTCTATGTCTGCAAGGTTCTCAGTTAAATACCTGCCCTGTGATGGGCTCTAGAAAGCACAGTTAGGCGCCAACAGAGACTGGCCTTGGAGAACTAATGTTACTTAAGCTTTTTGCTTAAACAAATTGACTATTTCAAAACATACTGACCAAAGTGATTGTTTGAATCAGTGGATAGTTTGGGGTGACTATAAAATTTACTCTATTTTAAAAGGTCATGGAAAGAAAACACTGTTTCAGTTGGTTACCATTCCCAAGCTTGGCACGTTTTTATGACTTTAGAAATTCTCAAATTGAAACCAGGACAGAGTCTTGTTTCTTTGTACTCATGAAGGAACAGGGTCACTAGTGTTTACAATAGAGTATTTTGTGACATCCAGATATGGTGTCACAGGTAGTATTTATACTCCCTACTTCAGATAGTACTTATATAGCTTTAATTTTTTTGTTACAAAATTAGTGCATGGGCGTTATTAAAGTTCAAACAATAGAAAGTATGTAAAGAAAAAAGTTAATCATCTTCCCTTCTGACCTCCTAACCCTTTCTGCTCTCCCAAATTAGTGGTAACAGTTTTGTGTGATTCTTTTTACCATCTTTTCAATGGCCATTTATAACTTCTTTAGAGAGTGCAAAATCTTTCCGCATACAGTATATCGGTTTCTTATAATAATCTCATGTGTTAGATATCATCATTCCCATTTTATCGATGGTGAAATTGAGGCTCAAAGTTAAGCATATTGCTTTGTGGAATTACAGTGAGTGGCAGAACTCGAGCTTTTTCTAATTCAGACACCTGCACCCCGAAGCATATTGTCAGCTCACAGAGACCGTTTTCTCCCCTACAGAATTCTTATGGCCCTTCTATTTCCTGTTTTTCATTTGCTAATTATCTGCTGTCTTCTTAGTTTTATACTGCAATGTTACCAAGTATTTCACATATGTGGATTTTTCCCCAAATAGAATATAAGCAAATTGAAGGCAGGGATGCTATCTTTATATTTTAATTGGCCTTTGGCAGGCCATTTAGCATTTGGTTAAATGAATTTGGTTAAAGAATAAATAAAAGCTGCATAGTACACACGCAGTTTCTGATCAAGCCATTATTGTGACAATAATTTAAGAATGAAAACTATCTTATTTTTTAATATCAAGTGGGAAACATGGCCATACACGTACTCCAGTTGAGTATCAGACTGCGCTATTCTTTTAGAAATAAATGTGAACATTTGGGCCAGCCATATTTCCTTGCTTATTTTTGGCCTTGTAATCTTCTCGAGGCATCCTGTGTAGCAATCGGTCATATAATCTGGTGTGAAAAGCAGGATCTAAGCAAGTTGTGGCGTTTCCTTTCTTGTTGTTTTCTCCTTCCCAGTTTGTATTTGAGATAAAAATCTAGTTAACCCCCGGTCTTTGCAAATTAAGAAAGATAGCCCCACTTCGTTTGGCTTTATGTTGTGTGGATTAGCACTTGTTTTTTTGTTTTTTGTGTTTTTTTTAATTGGAAGGAATGCATTCCCCTAATCGCCAGCATTTCCTATTTTGGGGGGCCCAAAAAGGACTGGGACAAAAGCTCTCCCCTTTTCTCTCCTTCCTGACTCTCAAATGGCCGCCTTCGGACCTCTGCAGTGAGGTGCCCTCTCAGGCAGAGAAGCAATGTCAGAGGCTATAAAATGGAGGAGAAATAGTCCAGAGGAGTCCACGGATTTTCCTTCAGCAACTGAAAAAGAAGTTAAATTAGAACAGCTATAAATCATAAATTTAACGCAACTGATTTTACAGTCTTCGAAAAGCTTGTGAGAGGCGAAGACTGTGAGGGAGTTGATTTTAAAACGTACATTTACTAGCGCACGTTTTGTTTTGCCTGTCTGTAGACTTTCCATGGCTGAGTCTGTTTATTTAGAAATCAGTCTCTAACCAAAAGCAGTATATATTTTATGAACATTCTTTCCTCAACTCAATTGAGGAAGATAATGTTACGACTTGGAGTTTCACTAACCACTGTCGTGCACAGCACCCGTTTCTGTATTTCAGTGACCCTAATACATCCGGCAGACAAACCTTAAAAACTCTGGCTCTATTGGAAACCAGTCGCATGAAGGTAAATATATGATTTATGACTCCAGTAAAATTTCAAGCACTGTCTTGAAATCTTTAGGGGAAGGCGAGATAAAGGGATAGGAAAATTGGTGCTGGCCTCTCCAGGCAGATTTTAAGTGAGAGCGTACTAGGAATGCAGTCTGCTGTCTGCTTTAACCCCCGAAAGCTGATGAGCATCATCTGAATGCTATGTGCTGTGAGCTCCCATTGAATTCCACATTACAATTGGACTTTAAAATGAGCACCGGCTCACTTGGGCAAGAGCAATATGGTGTCCTCGGGTCACTGACCATTTTAGAATATTGCCTCCTGATGTCTTTTGGCATCAATAATATTTTGTTTCCTTAGTATGACTCAGAAAGGGACATGCATGATAACTAAAGGAAAAAATTTCTGTGTGCATCATATGAAGACTCAGAAAGCACTTTTTTTCAAGGCTATAGAAAGTGTCCTTTCTGTGGCTCAGGGCTCAAGTGAAGCATATGGACTTTAAGGCAATCTGTGTGTGACAGGAAGCTTTCTGCTTTATTCACAATACTTACCGTTACATAGTAGGTCATTTTAGAAGCTCCAAGTCTGTAAGCAGTGATAGGCATCCTTGCACCATACACGGCACAGTATCTTTATTTTAGGATTTGTTATCTTCTGGTATATTCAAAAGTGGAAATACAAATTATATGAATTGCTAAAAGGGTTTGATCCCACATACATCTGTTTAATTGAGTATATTGTAATCACTGGACTCTTAATTCTGTTCAGACTCCAGAGAATTTATTCAAGGGACACATGAGGCCATATTAAAATACTTCTATTCATGCCACCAGGGGAATTTGCTTTACTTTTGCAGGGAAAAAAAGAAAAAGCACTTGGTGTATCAATCAGTTCATGTTGGAAGGTTATTTATGTGTTGCAGGTGAGTATTAACTGTATATGTTTACAAACACTTACATTATTTGCATATTAATCAACCAGAAATGGCTTCCATTAACCATACAGAATCAGGTTGTGTAACTTCACTGACCTTCAGGACTACAGAGCAAAAGCTGTAGAGAAAGGAAAGTGTACAGTTTTCCATTTAAAGGTTTGTTTTGTTTCCTGAATCCCTTTCTTTTTGAGCACTTATTTTATATCAGGCCTCCTGGGCTAGTTTGGTTCACCTGTGACGTGATGTAATCCAACAACCCTGAAGTTAGGATTTCCCCCTGGCCACACATGAAGAAGCAGAGTCCAGTGTGAGGGTTCTGGAGCTAGACGGTGCGTTTTTGAATCCTGACCTCACGGCCTGCTATGTGACCTTGGCGATTACTTAACTATTCTGGGCTCCAGATCCCTTATCCTTAACATAGGTTTTCTTTGAGGACCAAAAAGGCTACCAACATGTGATGCAAGCTTGGAACGGGGTCTAGCCCAGGCGTGGGCCTCGTGCAGGTTAGGTGCTGCTCTGAGGGCCCCCGACTTTGCTTCAGTCACTGACCCTCAATTCAGAGCTGGGTTTCATGGGTACCAGGACTCCAAAGCCCAAGCAATAGCAGGTACTGCTCAGGAACAAAGTGTGTTATTTTCCTCGAGATGTTTATAATCTCACTGGGTAAATAAACCATATATGTGTAAAACGAGTAAAAATAGAAGAAAATACTCGATTCTGAAAGAAAGACAACAGGATTGTTTTGAAAACACTGCGGTGGTAGCTGGCTCCTTAAGATAACCTTTTGGAGAGCCTTTTTGAAAAGCCCATAATGACCTTATTGTCTTTTGAGTTTATCCACTTTTATTCTAGTTTTGTATGTATATATGAAAACACATGTGTGTACATAAATGTGTGGGTACAAATGTGTGTGTGTGTGTGTATTTTTAAACTAAACCAGATCTTTATGTGAGAATTACCAACATCAAAATCAAATTCTTTCCCCTTTTTAAAGTAACCTACTTATTTTTTAAGACTAGAGTGTGTTCAATGTTTTTTATAATTGTAGACATTAGTTTTAGTGTGTGCACATTTCATTTTTTTTTTTTTAAAGATTTTATTTATTTATTTGACAGAGAGAGAGAGATCACAAGTAGGCAGAGAGGCAGGAGGAGAGGTAGGGGGAAGCAGGCTCCCCGCCGAGCAGAGAGCCCGATGCGGGGCTCGATCCCAGGACCCTGAGATCATGACCTGAGCTGAAGGCAGAGGCTTTAACCCACTGAGCCACCCAGGTGCCCCACATTTCAGCCATTTTTTAAAAAAAGTTGTGCCTGTCAGAGCTTCACAGGAACAATTTAAAGTTAACAGGTGTAAATTAGATAGGAAATGTGTTCATAGTTTTGCAAATGCAACATTTTAAGGGGACTGATTTCTACAGAGGACGAGTTACTGCTGCTTGCATTTAAGAACTGCACACTGTGGGTCCTGTTGTTTAGTTTTGTTAGGGAACAGTTTGCCCCCAGCCTCTGCTTTGTAACAGAATGTTTTCCTCTGGTACAACTCACTTCCTTTCCATTTCACCTTGGTTTTTTCAAGAAAGAACCGGTCTTGGATTTCATTGGCCAGAGTGGATAATGATTGCTTGTGAAATACTGGCTTGTTTTGCTGGAGAACGAGTAGAATTTTAAATAGATTTTTCTTTAAGTGATCCGGACCCCCCTGAAAATGTTTGAGGGAGGCCCCAGGTGCTACCTGGCCCAGGGTATGTGTCAACTACTGGAAACAACGCTTAGAATTCAACTTGCATTTTCAGGGCCTAGTGAAATTATATTACTGAGAAGCTCAGTAAAGAAACAAAAGAACTTGAAGTTGTTTTTCTCCTTTCTTCTTCTCCTTTCTTCTTCTTTCTTCTTTCTTCTTCTTTCTTCTTCTTTCTTCTTCTTCCTTCTTCTTCCTTCTTCTTCCTCCTTATTCCTCCTTCTTCCTCCTTCTTCCTCCTTCTTCCTCCTTCTTCCTCCTTCTTCCTCCTTCTTCTTTCTTCTTCTTCATGTTTTCTGAACAGAGAAAACAGGAATCATAATAAGTGGCCTAAGAGGAACATTTTGACTTTTGTAGAATTACCTTTGTCAGTAGTAAAGCCAAGTTGAGTATAGTGTATTTCCTTCCCTTTTTTCATGATTCCAGACCACGACATTTTCAATACCACATTTCAGTTGGTTAATTTTTGGAAAGTTTAGTCTCTCTCTCTCTCTTTTTTAATAGCGGGAGGCGATTTGCCAGTAAATCTTGCCCTGTTTTCTGAATCCTTAATTTTAGTTCCATCTTTGCATTCAGATCATAAGATAATCAGTGTTGGTCACGCAGTAATGTGAATACTGGTTAGGTTGGATCCAATTTGTTAATGTTGAGTCTAACTTTATTACTGCTTAATTTGATTTTGTTTAGATCATATGTTGTATATTCAGACTCATTTAGATGAAGATTCACTTTTGCCGCATTCCTCTACTGGATCATTTCCAGTGTATTTCTCTGTGTATTATATATGTGTGGGATTTCCTGAGTATATAAAATTCTCCGCTTAAAATTGTCATAAATTCTCCGCTTACCATTCCCCTAGTACATGGTACATAGCTCCTTCACATTCAATAAAGGAGAGTTTCAGTGAATTTTGTGTATGTGTATGCTTCTGGGAACTGGAAAGGCCATGCTGAAAGCCATTTTAACCAACAGTGTATACTGTGACCAATGAAGTGGACATTTCGAATTAACATTCACAGTGAAAACACTGAAGCCAAGTCGCTCAGTGCCTGCGGCAGAAGATGTTTGGTGATTTAATGTCTGTACAGATTTAATTAATTCTATTTGATTTCAAAATTTCATCTATCTTGAAGAAATTCCACTTCTTTGAAGTTAAATTAAGCTTTTAAAAAAATTCTTGTTTTAGGGGCGCCTGGGTGGCTCAGTCGGTCAAGTGTTTGACTTTTGGTCAACACTTTGGCTGGATCTCAGGTTTGTGAGTTCAAGCCCCACATTGGGTTCCACGCTGGGCATGAAGCCTCCTTAAAAAAAAAAAAAAAAAAAAAAAAGTTTTTGCTTTAATTCCAGTTAGTTAACATACAATGTTAACATACAGGTGTGCAATATAGTTAAACCTTTGTATTCTTGGATACAACTGAGGTATAAGAGAAGGAGCACCTGATTGGTTCTAGTTCAATACTCCTAATTTGTCTGATGAGAGGTAGTTGGGAGGAGGCCATTGGGATATAGCCTGAATTAAATGATATGGATAAAATGGGATATTGTTGAAAGCATTCTGCAGTAATTCATAGGGCAACTGTTTGGACAGTTACTATGGCAGTGCCTTGGGGCAGATGGTCATAGCGCTCTAGCAGAAATGTTTCTACCCTTGGTGACTTTTGTGGCAGCCCTGAATGTTTAAAGAGAAGGAAAGCAGAGAATTAGTTCAACTAGTTGTGTCAAAAGGCAATGACATGTGTTCATGTCCCTCCAACTGGTATTTTTTTTTTAATTTTTTTTTTTTTTAAGATTTTATTTATTTATTTGAGAGAGAGAAAGTGAGAGACCATGAGAGGAACGAAGGTCAGAGAGAGAAGCAGACTCCCCGTGAAGCTGGGAGCCCAATGTGGGACTCGATCCTGGGACTCCAGGATCATGACCTGGGCCGAAGGCAGTTGCCTAACCAACTGAGCCACCCAGGGGTCCCCAACTAGTGTGTTTTAATACACCTCCACCAGGTGACCAAAAGGCATTCAGTAAAATGGGCTTGTTACTCATTTTTATTCTTTCCTTCTCCTCTTTTCTACTTGTCCTTCTTCCCTCTCCACCCCTCTCGATCAGTGTGAGACTTTCTATTGCTTTCTCCTCCTTTCTCCAGCCCCGACTCCTGTTTTGTTTTGTTTTTTTCTTCAGAACAAGTGATTGGAATTGAGGAATTGGTGAAAATAATGTACTCAACTATTTAAAAAGACTTTTGCTTTTTCCTCTTTACATTTTTCAATCAGATGCATCTAACCTGATGTGTGCATTGTTAAAAAACAAATAACTCCTAAACAAATTACATTGCTTTTATCCTTCCTTGTGCCCTTTAAAATAATTCCCTTATAAGCCTACAACTTTTGATTTAAAATAAAACAAAACAGCCAATGTCTTTGGAAGGGAAGAGAGAGAATGTTAGTTAGAGCTTTAGATCAATCACACTGTTTTTACTTTCAATCAGCTTTCTTGTGGCTCCAAAGAATATTGCGTACCAAATATTTTCAGATAACTGTATAGACTCTATCGTCCATTTCATTCATTCATCCATTTGTTTGTGCTCTGCTGATTCTCCTCAAAGAATGGATTCTTTGGATACTGGATTGTGAGCTCCTTGAGGGCAGGGGCTATGCCTGTAGCTCCTTGTTGGTGCACAGTGGCTTCTCACATGGAATCTGGTCCGTAAACACGTGGTGACCAATCTGAGATTATCCTGAATGCAAAGAGTCAAAAAAAGGGGGAGTCCTTCTTGAGGAAGAATCAAGACCACGAAAAATCTCCTTTCTAGTTTACATACGTGACATTTTTATTTACCTTTACAACGGCTTGAAATACAAACTGCGATTAGAACGCTACAATACGTAGGCCATTTGTAATGCCTTTGAGAGTGCGCTTAGAATATGCCACAGAATGCTACAGATGCCATCTTACTTAAAAATCACAAGGAGGAATTCTTCAGATGAATGTCGGCTGGAAAACTACTGCCAGGAGAAATGTGGAAACCACATGAAATTCACTACATAAAGAAACCTGGTTTCCATTTCTGTGCTGCATTTTGTGCTTAGCAGGAAGAAGATAAACAAGCCGTTCAAAACTAAAGCGAACGGCAAAGGGATTAAATTTTAAAATCCCCTATCGTAAATGTATTTTGGAATTTGTGAAATTTAATCCCATCACACTGGATCCTTTAAGACGGGAGAAAATGTGTTGAGTCTTCCCGTTTTAGCTATCTCTGTGGAATGGATGAGTAATTTTCTTCCGGTCGATGAGTCGTAATACAGCCATAATATTTGCTTCAGTTGAAATTAAAACAAAAGTCCCATTCTAGTCTTTAGGGGCAGACATTATTTTCAGAGTGAGAAAAGGGAAGGATGCAGGAAAACTCTATTTCTGGGGGTTGGTTGGAGATCATTCCTTCTAGGTAATAGAGAATTTCACTCTGATGTTTTAAGTTAGCTATTTTTAAAACTGTATGAAAAGGTATATGAGTGGGGTAGATCGAAGGAGAAGACTGGAAACTTTTTACATTCAGAGAAACATTCTGGAGGTTTCTTTTTCACTTTTCTATTTAGTGGCTCTTATACAATTTAAATATGTTATCGAGTTCGTATTTAAGGAGGAATAGACCCGATTAAGGTAAAATGGACCCTGAATAACAAAACATTATTTAAAACATAAAGATCAACCCTTCAGATTGTGATTACCCTTTAACAAACATAACCAGATTGTATATGTTTAGGAGTAATAGGCCTGCATTTCTAAATTCAGTAGGCCTTGGGCTTTGAAAAAGCCTGTGAGATCAAGAAGATTATAAAATTAAGTTCACCATATACTCTGAGCAGATTAAAACTTTTCCTTCCACAGCTTAATTCCTACTTTGTGGTAGGAAAAGGAGGTGGAGTTATGCAAGGTTTATTTTAATTACTTTTATTTCACATGGTGGTTCTATTTATTTGTTGCTGCTGTTTTACCATTTTAACTTCCAATCTGAAAACCTTTAGCTGGCTTCTCTTAATAACTAATACATAATTTGTCTAAGCTCACATTCATAGCCAAGGGGCTCTTGGTCTCAGGAAGTGCCATTTTTCAGATCAGGTATAAAAATAAACTTCCAGTCACTGCATTCATTTGTTCTCTCCTTCACTCATTCATTCCATAAACATTTGTCAGACTCCTACCATGTTTCAGACACTAAGCCAGAGACAGAAATAACCCAGAATTTGCGCCTTCAAAGAGCTTGTTTGGGATGACTTAAAGGGCCACAACCATTGTTGAGAAGAAAGAACGACTTGGAGAAATACATCCTTACACAGATGCTCAGGTTCATCTAATGGTAACAGACTAGGGAGCTAAGTGGCCCGAGTATGTGTCCAGCTCGACCTCTTTGCTGTGCGACCTTGGGAACGTTACTTGCCATCCTTGGGATTTTTGGAGTAGTTAATGAGGAGTGCGTGAATTGATCCGTGAAAGCTCTTGGCATTGTGTCTGGCACTTATTAAGCACTTTGTAAATGTTAGCTTCAGGGATGACTTTCGACATACTTCACAATAAGTACAGTAGGGGCACTAACCAGTTAGAACTGCTGTCAGCTATAAAAACCTGATATGACCACACCAGTGTGTATGGTCTGGATGTCAGCTCCATTGGCCTCATGGCTATTGTTGTTTCTACTTAGAAATTTCTGAACCAAGCTTTAAGCCTCGCTTCCATCTCCTCCTGTGGGCCAGGCTCTGTGGAGCTCAGAGACCCAGGGCTTCTAAGGACCTCCAATTTGTATTCTTGAGATCTTTTTAAGTAGCTAGACTTTGTACAGACTTATTTCCGTGTTCCAGCTCATTCAGGATATTTTTCTTAGCTAATAACTTCTAGAAGACACTAGAGCCAAACCCCGAGTTCTCTTTCTTTCCCCTGATGTCGGTTGGTTGTTGTGATGGTACAGGCTTTCTTCTTTCTCTCCCATTTCTCTTCCTGTTTTGTATAAGAAAATAATATCTAAAGCAAATTGCCTCGTGTTCTTTTTTAGAAAAAGGTGTATACCATACAGAAATTCACTTTCTACAGTAAGTGGCCAACAGTTTTTGGTAAGGATAGAACCAATACAAGAGCATTTGGGGGAAGTTAAAAGGCATGTGAGGTGTAAACAAGTTTGTTGTTGGTGGTGCCACTAACACAAGTCACTTAACTGTACTTAATTTGCTTCATCTCTCTGTGTTACATTTTTCCATCTGTAAACGTGTAGTGATAATAGTGATAACCCTTTTCATAGGGTGTTGGGAGGATTAAACAAGATGATACTTATTAAGCACGTAGAACATGAAATTCAGTAAATTAATTTATTTTGCTTAAGGTCTTAGGATGTAATTAGCATTTAATAAATTCACTGAATATATTCAGCAGATATTTAAAGCACTATTTGTGCCAGACACTACTATAGGCACTGGGGCTACAACAGTGAATAAAACAGATAAAAATTCCTGTCTTCATGACAGTCCAGTGCAATGAAAAAATAAAATCAAGAAAAAGGAGTAGAGAATCTGGGAAGGGGGTTGCAAAGTTAAATAGGGTGGTTAGGAAACAAGATGTTGAGAAAATATTTGCAGGTGGAAAGGGTGCGACATATAGATTACAGGCTAAAGAGCCTTTTCTGATGGAAGTGATAGCATAGGCAAAGGCCCTGAGGCAAGAGAATGCCAGGAGGACGGTGGCACTGGAATAGGGTGAGAGGAAGAGTTGGAGGAGGTAAGGTTGGTGCCAGAGACCTGCTTAAGATCTAAGTTAGATACAATGACAGATATCGAGAGGGATATTAGGGACCTACCAACGAAGGCTTCTTAGAGGAGAAGGTAGATCTTGAAAATGGACAGGCTGTGGAGAAACGAAACATATGGAAAAACGAGAACATTCCTATTACGGGGAAGACCGGAAATGTACAGGAAAGAAAGTCAGTGGAAGAGGTAGGCTTGGAACACATCCAAGATAACTTGTCCAGAACAGAGACTGACTAGTGGGGGAGGGAGAGACACAAGATTGGATAAATAGAGTGGGATTGGATGATGACACTCCTTTAGAGCCTGGCAGAGGACTTTTGGTTAAAAAAAAAAAAAGGCTGTGTGGTGGTGGGGCTCCTGGGTGGTGGTGGCTCAGTTGGTTGAGCATCTGCCTTGGGCTCCGGTCATGATCTCAGGGTCCTGGGATCGAGCCCCGCATCAGGCTCCCTGCTCAGTGGAGACCCTGCTGCCAGGGTCTCCCTCTGAGGGAGGGAGACCTCTCCCTCTCCCTCTGCCAGCTGCTCTGCCTACTTGTGCTCTCTATGTCTCGGTCAAATAAATGAATAAAATCTTAAAAAAAAAAAAAGTTTCCAGTCAATAGAAGCAAATCAATGATAAAGTTTTAAAGTCCAAATTTAAAATCAAAATATACACTACATACATAACATTCTGTGAGGTTTGTTTTCAGAGGTAAATAAAAAATATGTAAATGATAGTTTTGATGTATAATAAAGACAAATATCGATCTTTTAAAAAGTTAAATAAGAGATATCCTAACAATATACTATTTAAAAGATGTCCTAACATTGTACTATGTGAGTTACAGTTATAAGCGTCATGATTTGATAAACTAGGTATTGCTTTAAATAATAAAATCATAATGATTTTTTGAATGAATAGTGATGTTGGTAGAAATCAGGGATCTAGTTCTAATGCTTAGAACCATTATGGTTCTAATGGTTATGTCCATGCTCAAGCTTTAAACATAAAGGTTGTTGTGCTCGCTGCCACATATATATGATCAGAGCCTCACAAATGCAGTACAGAGATAAATGAGACAAATGACTCAAGTTACATAAACGGTGGCAACGGCCTTTGGAAAACTATCTTGCAGTTTGAGATCTATTGGCATTATTTATTTCTGCCTTTTTCTGCATTCCGTTCAATGTCAAGCTGCACAAAACGGTGGCAGGATGGAGAAAAAGGAAAGAACAAGCACCCTGTTAGATTCGTCAGACTTTCAGATGTCCTTATTGGCTCATGCTTTTTTCAATGTAATCTTTTCAGAAGACTATCTTTTCCTTGAAAATAAGTTTCTGTCATCAAATGACTTCTGTTGCTGTGTTTCTGCCAGTTAATCAATCTCAGCCCAGGAGTGCCGTGCTCAGGATAGCCTGCCTCACACGGAACTAACCGTACTTTTCACATGAGTCGATCCTCCTTAGAAATGGAGCAGTATGTATAAATACGTTTCTTTACTTTCCAAAAGGGAACAAGATACAGTTTTAAGGTGATGCTCATGAAATCTATTAAATAGATGATGTACTCATCAGTTGAGAGCTACAGCACAGAATACTATTAGGAAACTTTGGACTCTATTTCTGACTTCACTGTTACCCTGCAGCAGGAATATGGCACTGCGGGTGCTCCCTGTTGGTGAGTTTCCTGAGTGTCTCTGTGAAATAGATACAAAATATCAGCTCCTACACCCAGTCAATTTTCCGCGAGGGACTACACAGACCGATTAGTCTGGTATGTGCTGTGAAATGTGAATTACTTTTTTTTTTTTTTTAAGATTTTATTTATTTATTTGACAGAGAGAGCACAAGTTGGCACAGCGGGAGGCAGAGTAGGCAGAAGGAGAAGTAGGCTCCCCGCTGATCAGGGAGCCTGATGTGGGACTCAATCCCAGGACCCTGGGATCATGACCTGAACTGAAGGCAGACGTTTGACTGAACCACCCAGGTGTCCCTGAAATGTGAATTACTTTTTTTTTTTTTTTTAACATGAATTACTTTTAAGAATCAGAGCAATTCTTGTATTAATAGGTTGAAACACACTGTTTAAAACAGTATGAATTTATTAACTTTGGTTTGGGGACGGGATTATTTACTGTTCTCATCAGTGGTTTTGATGACAGACTTCAGAGTAAGGTCATTAGTTTTGGATGACACTAAATTAGGCGGTGATGTTAACCTCCTGAAAGATCCAAAATACAAAGTGGCATGTGCTGTGCCGTCAAACAATGAATAAACTATAGACTGAAGTTCAGGAACAACAGATGAATGGTACAGGGCTAAAGAGAACAGATCCACAGGTCACCATGACCCATTTCTCAACGTAACTTCAGTATTATAGGGCTCTTATTAAGAATTTATTTTTCTTATTAAGAACTAAAAAAAAAAAAGGCTCACCACAACATCAGAGGGAAATAATAGAGATGTGAACTTAATCAAGAGTGTTGCTGGAATTGGGTGAGGGGGGGATCTCATATGTATCAACCAAGAATGTATTCCCTCTGCTTGGCTTTGGTCCTACTTATTTAATGACACGAGATCCCATTTTAACATTCAGATTTTATGAGACATATGAAAAATTTAAGGAGGGTACCACAGAGGAGCAACTAAAATGATTCAGGGTTGGAATCTGGCGGTCTGGTGGGGAGGGAGAGGGGGATTGGGGCAGGGAAAAGGTGGGGTTTGGACAGAGGAAGAAGCTTAAAATCAACTGTCTTTAAGTAAATTAGATTTCAGTGGAAGAAGGATGTTCAGCCACACTTCATCTTCCAAGGGAAAGTAAACAAAATAAATTAGTGTAAATTGCAACCAGAGACCTAGATTGAGCAAAAGAAAGCGCTCCGTGGAGCTGATTGCTGTTAAAACTCCAGGAGGTACTACCGTGATAAGTTGTGGGTTTTCTCTCAGTGATTATCTTGTAAAAATGGGATTTATCCATTTTGCTTGGATGATTGGTTATCTTATTTCCTAAAAGCATGGTTCTCTAAGGCAATATTTTATTTAAAGTATATTTGCAAAAGAATCGAAAAATTAGTTCGATCTATCAGCATCGTTTTATGAAATTTCTTGCTCTTCAGGTACTTGGAAGAATTCACTCAACCAGTGAGTGCATATAGGGCATGGACTTACGTTAGTAAATGTTTTTATAATGGTAGGATATAGGAATGCGTGCTATTCTTGTCATTGAAAAACAATGCATAATTTCTTGCCTAATCTCTGCTTTTGATTATTTATATGGAGTTTTATATAAAGAACATACTTCAGCCCTGGTATAATACAATGGCATATTTGTTATTGCTTGATTATCAGCTTTGAGATTTCGCTTAGAGAATTCATGATTTGTAATTCTAAACATTTGGCAATAAATTCTGATCTGATTAATGTTAGGTAGCTTATTGTAAGATGTTGTCATGGTGACCATTACTCAGAAACACAAATACACATGCAGAACAGAGAAGAAGGAAAAAAAGATATCTTTTTAACGTATTTCTCCTGCTTTAAAAATACTTCAGCCAGGGGTGAGAAAGATACTTTTCCTTGAGTACCTTTTTGTATATTTTGAATTTTAAACTATGTGACAATGTATTGCGTTATTGGATGTTACCTTTTCATACTAAGTAATTCTTTTTATAGAACTGAAAAAAAGTGAGATTTCCCAGAATAATTTCCTTCCATCTTTTTAAAACTATTCTCAGATCATTGAATGAGAGTGTTTTGTTACTCTCTTCATTGTTTTCAGGGCTTCATGTAAGGTGACCTGAGTAATGGATACAGAGGGTGTTTTGAGAATAAATCCCTGTCCAATCTTTTAAATATTCTTTTGATAGAGAAGCATGTATCCTTTTTAAAGCACTTGCATAGAAGGTTCTGCCCCCTTCCCACAGACAGGTGTCCTTGAGACTTTATATTGAATTAACCACTTTTTCAAATAAGAAAAAAAAATTACCGTTAGAAACAACTGAACAGTAGCGCCTTACTTTCTGTTATCATGATGCAGGGGCAGGGGGGAGAATTAGCATTTTTTTTAAGAGCTACTATGTATAATGTAATAAAGTGCAAGTTAAAACAATAGGCAGTGTTGAGAGTTGTAATCAGCTTAAATCATGCTATTTCTTGGTATCTATGGCCAGAGGACCAGAAATACCCCAATCCTCTGGAGACTATAGCAACCACTCTCCTCATGGTATCTGAAGAAGAAATAATGGCAAAGAAAAGGAAAATAGCTCCTCGTCTTTTGCTGGGGATTTGGCCTCAAACCCCAGTGGAGAGAGAGAGACTTCTGGCTGGTTGGGCCCCACCACCTCAAGGGAGCTGCCGCTTATCCTGGGGTGATGAGGCCCAGAGAGCATCAGTCGGAAGGAGGCCTCGTCTCTGCTAACTTCCGTATCTACAGCTGTGCTTCTTATCACCAAAAACTAGAGTGACAAGTTTGGTCCTGGGAGAAATGAGCCTTGGCTCCAAAGATGTCCAGTGCAGAGGGAGAGCCACACCCCAGCATCCGGCTGGGTCCCTGTTCACCACTTAGCAAGGGTGGCCCAATCTCCCGAACCACAGCCACCCTTCCTCCTGGGGCGGGGGCAGTGTGTGGGCAAGGTCATCGGCAGAGGGGTCTGGGAAGGGCTCTTTCCCCTGAGGACCCCTGGCTTGGCAGCGTGGCCTGCGATGAGAAGTGGATGAGCCACGCCACAGCTCTGCTCTGCGCTCGTTGCAAAGCCCAGAGCACACATCCCTCATGTTTATGCTCAGGGCACGTGTGGCTCTTTGTCCGGAGGCCGAGGGCTTGGCACAAGTGCTACTGAGTCGTTTCGACCAAGTTTACAGCGAGGGTTCCTGATCCGATTGCGGTGCTTAGCCATTTCCAGTCCATCCCAAGAGGCAATCCTAGTAAATGAGGTTATATGTATGTGTGTGTGTTAAAGACCTAACTGGTCCTTAACCAGATGGGTCTTTCAAAAATACCGCTTTATTGGATGAAGTGTAGATGGGAACTCTCTGTACTGTGTTCTCGCCTCTGGTAAGTCTAAATTTATATCAGTCAAAAGTTCTTTAAAGAGTTGAACACCAAACAAGACCAAGACGATAATGTATCTCAGAAAAACACAAATGAAAGTGTGTGTTTGTAGGGGAATAAAGATATTCCTCCATGTTTAATATATAAAACAATGTATCGCTTTTATGTTACCACACTGCTCAAAAGCTTTCAGTGACTCCGTAATTTATAGGATACAGTTCAAATACTTGAGCCTTGGAATTTAAAATCTCTTGAATCCAGCCCCGGTCTATAAATTACTATCCTCTACCCCATTCCACATCTCTAGCCAAACTGCTGTCCTCACTGACCTTCAGCAGGGATTTCCCTACAGGCTGCCCTCCATCCTTCTACCACATGAAATCTACAGCCGCCCTGCAAGGCACCCTAAATCTCGTTCCTTCTGTGAAGCCAGCCCAAGGTAGTGTGCCTTAGAGCACACACTGCATATAAACCTTCAGTGCTTCTATTCTGTAAAACCCCTACTTTTAATATTAGTCTTATGTGTCTTCGTGGCATCTTTCTACTAAAAATTTTAAGCTCCTCCAAGCCAGGAGTTCTTATTTATTTCTCTAATTTTGAATTGCTTAAAATATTCACTTCTGCCACCAACTTTTACCCATTTCCTTTTATGTGCCAGGCACGGTGCTGGGTGCTTGGAATCTGAGGCAAAATTAAAAGATTCTTCAGTAAGCGTTTCTTGTTTCCTCCTGGGCAACTTCGTCAGGGTCTCTCATCCAGGCTCCCGTGGCATCCTGGCCTCACCACTGTCTCACTCAGCAATATCGTGCTGTGTTTTTTGTTGGCTTGGGTGTCTGCCTCCGCCTCTAGACAGCAAGCACCGTAAGGGTGGGCACTCGGTCCCCCGGGACTCAGAACGGTGCATATAGTGGTGCTCAATGTGTGCGCGCTGAATGAGACCAACGCCAGAATGCTGCAGCGGAAGGTGATGGTTGATCGTGGGGTAATCATGACTGAGGCCTTCACTTAAAAAGGTCATTAGCTGCCTGCCAGTCACATTCTTGTGATTTTGTTGTCGTTGTTCCTTTTCTTCTCACAGCAATATGTATTTTTAATCACGATATATGCGTCATCCCTAATACCCCTCGTGACATAGGATTTATGGGGACTGTAGCGAAGCCCTCTGCCAGCATAGTGATTACTTCACACATAGAATATACAGATACACGTAGAAACAAGTTGTTGGAATTCCACGAATAGGAGTCTGTAATCGCTAGCAGCAGGTGTCAAGTCACCATTGGACCCGAATACCTTCGAAGGCTCTGATCCTTCTTTGTTTCACGTGTCTAGCACAAGCAAGGTACTTAGAACAGAGTATCTGCTTAACAAATGTTTATGCAATTAATAATATGAATAATTACATTCCTCTCCCAACCCAACATCTTTTTTTTTTTCTTTTTGCCAGTCATTTTAATATCCGATGGTTTTATCAGAGCTGCTAGAAAGTAGAACTGATTTGAATTTCTTTCTACTTTCCCTGCCTTTGTGCTCTAAAATCCTGACGTGGCTAAAAGTGGGCGCTCTGAGACAGAAAGGAACAAGAAAGATGTATGTCATCTCGAAGTTCGCTTTCAGGTCTGTGGAAATGACAGGGGATTAACTTCATGCAGAATTTTAAACTGCAAATTGCTCCTTTACTAACAAAGAAGACCTCATGATTCTTTTTTGTAATTGAGATCCATGAAACAAACAGACACAGACTTTACCTTCAAAGAATTTATCAAAGTCAGTGTCCTAAAAACTTGGAATCCAGCTACCATCATTTAGCTCACATTTCTCCAAAATATCTCACAAGAAGTTGAAGTAGAGAGACTCTTAGGTTTTTAAACTGTGTCTTGATAACTTATATTACCACAGTTAAGATTTTTTTTTTAAGTACAATTTCCTGCAAAGTGGAGATTAATTCCTGATGCTTTGAGGGTTTGGGTTCTTCAGATAAAAAGACTACAAAGGGGAAACATGAACAAACCATCTCCGGGAGTAATTAGACTTGTTAGATTTCAGGGATGTTACGTAGTTTTCCTGAAACATTGCACTGTTTCAGAATAAAAAAGAAATCCTTTATGGTTTTAACTACCTATGTTATAATTTATGGTAGTTTGTAGTGGGTGCTCTGTGAATACTTGTTCAATGAATGAATGTCTTTTCTGACTATTCATTGTTCTGCACAGTCTCCTATCATTTTTTCCCACCTTTTCTTGAAAGTTTAGCTACATTATAATGGAAAAGTAAGAAAGCTCACCTATTTCTTCATTATAGTCCATTAAGTAATGGACTTAATTATACGGGACAGCATTTCTTCCTGTATATGTTTACACAGAGGATGGAAGGAACCTTGCAGATTTTAAAAAAAGCTTCAATGGCTGTGGCAGGATGAACACTTAAAACAGGGCCGAGTATGAGTATGTAGTTGTTCTGTTAGCAAGACAATTGCCTGATTGAGACTAGCTCTCTGGAAAAATTCCAAGTACGTGTCTGGATTACCACAGGGTGCTGGAGGGATTAGAATTGCTCATGAGCAGCCCAGTGCCCTGGCTGGTCTCCACAAAGCAGTTGAGGTACATGGGATCCCTGAGAGGCTTAGTTCTTATCCCCTTCCTGTCCCAGCCCTCTCTGCCTCATTGGAAGTATTAATTGCACAGCAGATCTCTGCACAGGAAGCCCTGATGCAGACATTAGATTTTCGAGGTGTCCCTGACCAACTCCCCACAGTCTTGTTGCTTGTCGAGACCTGCATCGATGCGCACTGAGACATTTTAGAATCATGTGTAGGTTATCGAGTCCTACAAGCCGAATTGTAATAAGCACGGGAGGATGGATCCTCAAATAAGGGCTTTACACTATCATTTCAAGAGACAAGACTTGGCATATATTTGTGGATGAATATGGCTCTTTTGCATTTGAATTTTCAAAAATCCAGTGGTGCCAATGTTTATTAGTGACTGATAGAAATCAGTGGAGGTGAATATAGGAGGAGTATGATAGAAATCAGGGGAGGTGAATATAGGAGGAGTATTTGGGTAGATACACTGGCTTTTTCTTTTTAAATAGTGGTTCACGTAGTTCTGGTTTCACCTGACAAAGTTTCACCGTAACGTGTCTGGCTCTCTAATCGCCACCATTCAACTCCTGCTATAAAGTAAATTCCTTCCCTGTTTCTGCACTTCGTCTGGGATGGAATTCCATATCGAGCGGCATTTCCCTTTGCTCCAGAGACTTTTAAGAAGAAAGGCCTCTTCCAGTTCTCCATCAAGCAGAGTGTGCTGAGGTTAGGCCCTCCCAGAACCTGAATGTGCTCAAATATTCTTTCCTCTCTGTGTCACTGGGCTCTGGGGCTATTCAGAGACCAGTCTTCCGAGCTGCATTTCTGTGACCGCTGCTTCGCAGAAGCAAAATAGTTTCTGTGTTATTTTCATGAAATCCTAAAGAATCATATAATCCTCTCATCCTCTCTTCTGGGCTTTAGATTTCAGGAAAAACAACTTTTTGCCTAAGGGTTTTTAGTTTTCAAATGGTTGAGCTCTTCACCAACTTTTTGGTTTGTTAAGCTCTTGAAAAGTGACCACTAATGGCCAATGGCCCATGAGCCTTGACCAAGTTGTCTTTTCAAACTGTTTTGGTAAAAATATTCTGGTTAGCTTGAGTCTTAGGAACTGGAAGCTAACTTGGAGATCGTTAATTTGAACTTGGGGGTAGGAAGAAACCTTAAGAAAGATCTTAGGTGACTTAAAAGAAAACTTCATAGGCAAACCTGACTTGCTAAAAAGTGTTTGCAGCTCTGGACATAGACTCACATTCCGCTTTCTGCCTGGGTGATATTGGACTAGTTATTTGATATGAACATCAGTTTCTGTAGCCGGGAAATGGTTTGTTGTGATATTTAAATGAAACACCCATTATCTTGTTTCTTTCTCTTCTTGTGAAGAAATCTGACTTCCTGTTTTAGTTGCATCATCAGAGAACTGAGCAAAACTCCTAACAAAATGTCAGGTTTTGCAGTATGTGAGGAAAAATCCCTTGCAGCTCTGTTTATAAACTTAGTTGCATTTTTCTAAGTATGCTTAAGAAGCAGGTCTGGAAGGAGCTAGAAATCTATGGCACTGTAAAAGCAAATTAGTTTTTTACATAAATGTTTTCTGAGGGAAAAGATCAGACAATAGAAGAATATCGCATGAAGAGAAATTCAAATTTTTTTATTTTGTTCATATCCTTTAAGCAGAAGGCATATGTTAAATGCATTGTTTTTTTTTACATTTTTCACAATAGCCTTTCCAAGTAGGGGTACTATTAGTGTCCTCATTTGGTAGACGCAGAAACAGGCTTGGGAGGTCAGGTACCTCGCTTCGCGTCTCACAGCTAATAAATGGCAAAGCTGCTATTTGAACACAGGTGTGTTGGACTCAAGCTTTTCACGACTGACTGAGAGGGTGAAGTGGATAGGGCAGACTCTACAGTGAGGCCCGGGGCCTTAATCTCTCTCTTTCCCCTCAGTTTCATATTAAAATGTGAATGAAAATAGGAATAAGTGAGCTCATATATGTCAAGCTCATAACATAGAACCTGGAATATGGTAAGGACTTCAGCGTTAATTGGTGTTGTCATTGTCAGTATATTACTATGATTATTTTCTAAAGACAGTCACTTTAGGGTAATTTGCTCGGAATTTATGGATTGCACACCACAGGGTTTTTTTGTTTGTTTTATTGTAGGTACCCCCCCCCCCCCCGCCCCCCGCCGGCTGAAAGAGCCAGGGAACATTTGGGCAAGAGGTCTTTAGGTCTGACCTTCTCTAGTCTGGCTATCTACCCTGACGTGAATTCTTAGAGTCCATGTTTGAAGAGAGCTGATGCATTGTGCCTCTTGGTCACCAAAGCATAAAGGAGGAAAACTGAATTTCTGATTTACTGGGGATCACGTAAGACAGTAGCTCTGTCTTCGTTTACGCTAAACTCAAATTAGGAAAAAAGAAATCTAACCAGGGTGATTTTTCTACACTGTTGGGAATAGTGCTGCTATTCTTCATCGGCTTAGAGTTTTAACTTCTGCCCATTATTGAATTCATAGTCTCTTTCTATATCCTGGATCCTTTTCAACAGAACTTCTAAGTAGAGATTAATTAGTTTTGTGCTTCAAAGGACATGCCTCCAGTTTCTCTAATGAGTCCAAAGGAAGCTGTGAGGAATAGCACATACTTTCAAGCAGAGGGGAGTTTGTAACTGGTATGAATTAACTAGTGATATTGATTATTACCCCTCGCCCCCATACTTAGTCTGTGTTGTCTTCCTTATTCATCTTCAGCTATTTTGATTTTCTGGGAACAAAGAAGCAACAGAATGATTTCTTTTTTCCTTATCGTGTTAGTGAATAACTTGTTGCATTTTTTTAAAAAAAATAGAATTTAATGTCCTATGATAAAAGTATATGAGAAGAATATAAGAATGAGGCTACCTGAGTCAAAATACACCTCCTGGGGAGGTTCGACTTCACGGAAGAAAGGGAAATAGATCAGTGTATATTATGTCTGAAATTTTTATTTACTTCTTATTTTCCACTTAAAATAATCAAGCAGTAGAGCTGTATACTGTCCCAGCTCTGCAGGACCTCAGTACCAGCTTCTCCTTGGTGGTGAGTGAGGGGATGCAGACATTTTTTGGAAAATGTGCTGATTTCAACCTTGGAAGAGTTAGGCTGATGACCATATTTATTAATATTAGTGTCAGTAGGTAATACTTAACTAATATTTAGTGTGTAGTCCTCCTGAGTTGTGCCAATGTCTGTATCCAGATGATAGATATAAATAAATAGGGCAATGCCAACACAAAACCACACCAAACCTGTAAATAGAAGACCTTGAATTTTGATTCTCTCCATTGTTGAGGGAGGCCAAGAAGAGGGGATGAGGACTTGTGTTCCAGACACAAGAAATCTCAAGTGTACAGGCTTGGGAGCATGAAAGAGTGATGTATTTAGGGAACCTTTATGTGTGACCAGGGAGCAGCACCTGGTGCCTTATGAACTAAGAGGTGCTTGCTATTTATGAGTGAGTAAATATTTGTTGAAGGAATAAACAGGGTTCCTCGAGAAGGATGATGGGAAACGTGTGGAATATAAAAGGGTGCAGAGTAGGGAGCCTGCTGGAGAGCCAAAACCTGGCCCTTTGGGTAAGTGGTTCATAACTGGGGTATGGCTGCTAGCTCCCGAGAAACACCAAACCCATCCCAGGGGAGTTTCCAAGATTTCACTCTTTCCTTCTTAATGCATGCTGTTCTACTGGTGCCGGTCACTGGGAAGTTGAGTTGTGAATAGAGGGATGCAGTATAAAGAAAGGTCCAGCTAGGCACAGAGAAAGATGGCGGACTATGGTTATAGGTGGTGGAGAGTTCTTGAAGGGAATTGGGCTTGTGTGTTAGAGACATTATACTAGTAGAGGTGTGGAGGGTGGCTTGAATGAGGAAAAACTGGAGACCAGGAGAACATTGAAGAAGTGAATGTTTTATGTGGGAAGGATGCTAGATGCCGGAACTAAGATGCTGGCAGTGAAGATGGAGAGAGAGTGAAGGAACAGAGCTGGTAAAGTCATAGACTTGACAAAGTTTTGATTGAGTACTTGGATGAGGGAGCTGAGAGAGGGATGATTCCAAGGTTTTTCTTTAGGCAAATGTGCAGAAGAATGACAGTATCAGTAATCAAACAGAGGACCTAGGAGAAGGTGCAGGTGATAGGAATGCTAGGGATAATAATTATTTCAGTTTGGGATATACTGAGATTCACAAATAAGTGAGCCATGCAGGCAAAGATGTCCAATTGAAAATGGAAGACTTGGTCTCAGAAGAGAGCTTTTTGATCCTGAAGTTAACCAGGGAGAAGCCTTGTACCAAGGAATGATTACAGGGTAAATTAAAAAGGAATAAAAATATGGTTAGATTTACTTGTATTTAAGGGTAGTAAAGTTTATGGTTAACAGGTAAGATGATTCTAGCCTTTATGTTTGCCTATTACAGATTTAATATGCATTACTGTTGCTAGGCTTCCAATTTTATAAGATGAATATAAAAGTGTACTCATCCCTAAGTGAAGACACCCATGGACTAAGTCTCCTAGATCTTATGGCCGGGACCAAGCTAGCACAACTGTACTTAGAGTCCTCATACTAAGAAGACATTAGCATCTTAAATGCTGAATTTGAAATTATGATGAGGCATCAGTGGTGCCCATAAGCTTATGTCCTGAGAAAAACTAAATCTGTTGATTTTTACTGACTAAAAATATTTGAAGTGATGGAATTCCTTATAGCATATGCTCCATGGAAAATGAAGGGAGACTATTATACTTTCAAATATTGGAGAATATTTCTCATATTCTAAGTACTGTAGTTAAACCTTAAATAAATGTAATGATTAAATATAGAATGAGGGTTTTTTTTTTTTTCCTGGGCTTGAGTCCATCAACTCAGGAAGGAAATATAAATTAATGGGGCATAAGTTTAGGTTTTAAATACAAGGTTTTGAGACCTTTCCTGCTTAACTGTGGGTCCATTGTCAAGTGAATATGCGCCGTTTTGAAATAAATGTGTCTATAAGTGAATGGAGAAGATTTGAGACCAAAAACACTTTTTTCCTTGGCAGCATCTAAGACTTGGACACCAACTCTTGATTTTTACTGTTTGGTTTAGAAGGGCCTGACAAGTTACACCTTGGTAATTTATCTTCCTTGGCTGACATTTTTGAACAAATGCCTTAGTGTTATACTTAGAGCCGGTGTCATGCTTAGTATTTCCTTTTTTTACTGTTTAATATAACTTGTTCATTTACCTTATATCAGGGAAAGACTGCTAAAGTTTCTGGTAAGAGCAATGTCTAATGGTCAAAGTTTGGTAGACTATGCTATGGAGGGGACGTAGATGGCAAATAACTTACTTTTTATGGTTTTGTGTTTTCATAAATGAAGGATATTGCTGTGCTTCAGGTTTATTTTCTAGTATTGAAAGCACTTACAATTAGGTGTCACAAAAAGTCTCAGAAAGGTGCTATTTGTCTAAATTCATATCTCTCGAGAAGGCACACTTAAACAGTGAGATCACCATTAATTTGTGGAAGTATTGATTTTTAAAAAATATCTTATTCCACATGGAGTAAATTTAGTTAGCTAAGGCATGCCGTGTTCTAACAAGACAACTGCTCGGGAATTATAGTCAGAATAACAATCTTTGTTTCATTGCTATGCACTCGCTCCTGTCTTTGCTCAGGCATCTTCCAAATTATTGTCATTTTTTGCGCAGGAAACAGGGTAAAGAGCATGACTGGATCAGCACAAATGTATTTCCACTTTTGGAAAAATACTGACCGTGAATCAGTACTATCTTTCTTTGCAAACAACAGTTTTCTTACCCACGAGTATGCAGCTTGATTTTTGTCTTTAACTTTTAAAAGGATTGTGAGTAAACTGATATTAGGAGGGAAATCCTACATTACTGACTTGAACCTATTGATGATGATTTATTGATGATGATTTATACTTATAGGTTGTACCCCTAGAGGTGTTTCTAGGGAAAAATTGAGTAAAGATAAAAGATGCACTGCTTCCCTGGAGATCCAATGGATCTCGGATCAATGGAAGTATCCAATCATATATTTAATTTCAGTGACATTGGAAAAGTCCTATTATTTGAAACCAAATGAGTAATGTACATAAAAAGTATGAATAAGAGACTGGAAGAAAGAGAATCCTCTGAGGACTAGTAGTGAGAAATATTTCATGAAGCTGAAGCTTAAACTTCTCTCACTTTATTGTGAAAATTTTCAAACTTTGAAAAGATGAAGGAATTTTATGGTGAGTACTAGTTAGTATACCTTTTATAACTACAATTGACCTTTTACAATATTTGCTTTTATTGTAAGATATATTTTAATAAGTGAAACTTGGACAGGTCCAGCTAAAAGGATCAAAGTACGCTCAAGATTGGGAAAATGTAGAAGGTAGGTTTTGTGGTCGCCAGTCCCCAGTGATATCCTTACATCCCTGTGTAATCCCTCCCCAATGTGGTACCACAGTTGATTTGTGTCACTTGGCTAGATTTAATAAGTGCCCCACCACTCCCTTGGCCCAAAGATGTGCATGTCTTTTTTTTTTTTTTTTTAAAGATTTTATTTATTTATTTGACTGAGAGAGGTCACAAGTAGGCAGAGAGGCAGGCAGAGAGAGAGGGGGGAAGCAGTCTGCCCGCTGAGCAGAGAGCCCGATGTGGGGCTCGATCCCAGGATCCTGAGATCATGACCTGAGCCGAAGGTAGAGGCTTTAACCCACTGAGCCACCCAGGCGCCCCAGATGTGCATGTCTTAATCCCCAGAACCTATAAATATGTTAGATTATATGTCAGGAGGGACTTTGAATATGTAATTTGTGAATAAATTAGGGATTTTGAGATAGGGAGATTATTTTGAAATATTTGGGTGAACCCAGTGTAATCACAGTCCCTTTAATTTAAGAGGGACTTAGGAGACTTAGCATTAGGAAGAAGATACATAAAGATGGAAGCAAATGCCAAGAGACGATGCTACCCTACTGGCTTTGGAGGAAGATGGAGGAAGGAACTACAAGACAAGAAATGTGGGCAGCCTCTAGAATCTGGAAAAAAAGAAATGGATTCTCCCCTAGTGCCTCCAAAAGGAATACTGCACTTCTGGCTCATTTTAGACCTCTTTCCTCTTGAACTGTAAGACAATAAATTGGTGTTGCTTTAAGCCACCAAGTTTGTGGTAACTTGTTATATAGCAACAGGAAACAAACACAGCAACCAGAAGACTATGGCAGAAGTGAAGGTTTATCACTTCTGAGGCAATTACATTATAAAACACTGCAGCTTCCGTATTGAGCTCTTTCTTTCTCTGATCATTCGCTGTGGCAGAGACCACCTGCCATGTCATAAGGACACACAGGCAACCTAGGGAAAGGCCCGTGTGCCCAGGTACTGAGGTTTCCAGCCAATAGCCAGCAAGGAAATGAGACCTGTCGGTCACCAAGTGGGTGAATTTGGAAGCAGAAACCACCCTCCCTCCCCCGGTTGAGCCTTCAGATGATTACAACTCCACCTAGCAGCTTGATTGCAACTTGTGGGGACCCTGAGCTGGAATCACCTGGCTAAGCCAATCACAGATCCCGACCCACAGAAATTACGAGATAATAAATGTGTATCATTTTGAGCTGCTTCATTTAGTGGCAGTTTGTTATGCCACAAAAGATGACTATAAAACAGAGTTGAAATGGTAGTTCAAGGGAGATTGTGGAAGGTTTGACTGTTATTCTAATTCACTTCTCAGCAAGGAACCCTTGAAAGTTTTTGATCTGGGAAGTAACAAACTCAAAATAATAACAAGATTTATCTTGTTTTGATATATTAGAAAACAAGGAGATTGGAGGGAAGAAAAATAGAAGTAATATTAGGGATATTAAAATTCGATATAACACTGAAAACCTGCTCTAGGTCTATGAATGTAGGAAGGGACAGCAAAGAATAAAGGTAAAACTACAATAGAAATCTCAGTAGGACCGGGTGGCCAAATGGACTCAAGGGAGAGGGAAATTGAAAAGTGTGGACGATGGAGTTTTGAGTTTGCAAGAACAATGGTATAATTCTAAGAATGGGATATTTATAATGAGAATCAGGTTTTAAAAGTTTTACCTTCCTTGTGGAGGGTTTAGAAATAGAAGTGAGGGATCAAGTTGGGACCTGAGACAGTAAGAATAAGGGATATGATGTTACAGGGTACATAATTGTCTGTATAGAGCCCCATATACTTTGGTCCCTAAGTTCTCACAGCCAACCCAGAGGAAATGCTGATAATAACATGATTTCAGTACCAGTGAGACTAAAGGAGACAGAAATGTCTTTCTTGGGTCTTCTTAAGTACCACATTCTCAGCTTTACCCTATCTATGATAATCACTGTCATTTTAATGAGACATAAGAATAGGTCACTGGGTTTTATCATTAGTTGATCACCAGTGATATTTAGGATTTCATTGTTGATACAATAGTAAGGACATAAGCAAGATTGCAGGGGGTTGAAGACTGATTTTTCTGGAAAGGAAATGGAATCAGCAAAATCTTATTCTTCCCACTCACTGGGCTATATCACTTTATTTCTCAGTCCGTAAAGTAGAGCAGAAATAGTGATCTCCTTCTATCCTAAAATATAAGTGCTTTAAGCTGCTGGATAAGAATTCAGTGTAAATCCAAGATGTTAATAGCAGTTATCAGTCCGAACTATGAATGAAATTGAACTTGAGGGTTGATTGCCAACATGGTTGGTTTGTAGAGCTTACTTTCAGACTGTCGTCTCTAATTTTGTACTTATAGAAACCATCCCCCTGTCTGGGCTGGAATTCAAAATTTTTATTTATTACTAGTGGTGCCTGATTGTCATTTGTGACCTTTGGTCTTCGTGTGATGAGGTAGAATTTGGTGAATGGTGGTCTTACAAATTTTTCTGACCAGCCCTGCTGGGTCTCAGTTTT
>CM053618.1:47164097-47184910 GCA_028646535.1 Procyon lotor
ATGTAGAGTTCAAGGTGATGTTAGTACTCTTACAGTGTCATTCAGGAAACCAAAATAAAATAATAGGTATGAACAAGCCTTGAAAAGATAAAGAATCGTGTAAGTATTAATTATGTTTATCATCATTATTAAGATGATTGAAACTATTATCCTGTTAAAATAATATTAGAACTTCTGAATTTAAGATTGAAAAGAGGAGGGAGAAGTTTTTTGCTATGTTTATTTCAACTTCTGTAGAACTTACATGAACTTCCTAAGAAATATATGTGCACAGGCAATATATATAAATACATATATATTTTAATGATGCTATACATAATCATTTGCCCTTATTTAATTCTGGACTTATTTTCCCCAGCACAGTTTTGGAAATATGAATTCAACAATTCTTAAGATATAACCAGGAAATACAGGGTGACTCGTTATGTGAAAACTACTTCTTCATTCCTTAACTCTTAATCTTCACAATAACCTCATCAGGAGGTATTATTATCTTTTTATGTATAAGGAAACTGGCTCTGAGAGATTAGGGTTTTGCCCATGGTGTCCGTAGCAGGGATTTAAATAAACAACTTGAGCACCACAGTTACTTGGATAGAAGCTGAGCATGGAAAATCATGACTCTCTTTACTTAGAGAAAAACAGAACTGCATCTGTAAATATCGTACCAATATCGAATCATGTCTCTGAGTCAATGAGTCAGCTTTACATTGTTTTCAAAGCAGCATTACCTTCTGTTAATAGGCGTATCTCATGTTACTCTAGCATGAACACACAAGTTTGCTCATTTGTGTCAACATGTTACCAGTTAGTCTATGGGAACTAGGTCCAGTTAGTCTTGAGATTAGTAACCTATATAAAGAATATAGGTATATAAAGAATAAGCTGTTACGTATTTTGGGTTTCCAGTGTTGACCCGTGAGTAGAATATAAGGTGGTTGGTAATGTTTGAGGGAGTCCAACATTTGTTTGTGCTTCATGGCTTACTGGTGGCTTAGCCATTCTTTATCTCATCTGTTGGATCCTCACCATCACCTTGTGAAGCAGAAGGGGCTGATTTTATTCACCTCATTTTGCAGGAGAAGAAATCAAGGCCAATGGAGAGTGTGTGATTTTTTTTTTTTTTCCAGCAAACTTCAAGTGTTGTTATCCACGTTAAAAATATTCCGATAAGTAGTCTAAGGGCAAGGAGATACAATGCACTAACCTCGGTATGTCTTGTTGCTTTTATAACTAGGAGTTTACTGCTAGATTAGAATTGATTTAGGTAAGATTTCCCATCATATAGCATATTTGAAGATAAATAGGACTATGAAAGGTTTCCTTCTTCCTTCTTCTGCAGGGATATCATACCACTTCTTTTAGTCCTAGTTATTACCTGGAAGAGTGCTGCTCGCTTCTCCAATGGTGTGTTTTTGTGGCGTTAAAGAAGCTGCTCCTATCCTTCCCATGAGGGTATTGCTGATTCTAGAACTTTGACCCTAAACACTCTGCTAGGTCCTCTACATGCATGGAAATTTGCCTTCCTGCGGCTTGTGTTTTCTTGAGAAAAAGCCACGCTCACAGATTTGTTTCCTCATCAATTCTGTAATGCAAGATGAAGTCAAACAAGAGTAGCTTGTCTTCTTACCAACATTTAAAAATAGTTCTTTCATTATTAAGCAGTATTTACCAGGCACCCGCCTCGTGCAGCTGCAATGCCGAGCTCTGAGCAGCGCAGCTCTTCCTTCCCTTGGCTCATAATCTAGGTTGTGAGGTCAGAACATCAAGACGAGGGGGTTCCAGTTTCACTTTTCATATATAGTGGTTGTCTTAGTGTGTTTGGTCTGTTATCACAAAAACCACGGACTGGGTGGCTTATCAACAACAGAAATGTATTTCTCAAGGTTCTGGAGGCTGAAAGCCTAAGATTAGGGGAGAGCTAATTCAGTGTCTGTTGAGGGCCTGTGTCCTGGCTCATAGACTCTCACCAGCTCTCTGTACCCTTGTGTGGCAGAAGGGGCCAGGAAGCTCTCTGGGGTCTCTTTTATAAGGACGCACCTAATCACTTCCCAGCGGCCCCACCCCTCTTAATATTATCACATGGGGGCTAGGTTTCAATATGTGAATCTAGGGGGACATAAACATTTAATTTATAACTAGTTTGGAAGGCATGCTCGACCCTTCGAAATATAAATAAAAAAAAAAGAAACTTTTGCAACATGTCTGAGATACATTTGTTCTTTTGGCAAAGGTGATTTTAATTGTTGGCACTTTCCAGGACAAGGAGCACTCCTCTCACAATGATCAGATGAAAACAAGAAACAAATGCCCAGCCGCATGAACTCTCCATTGTACTCGTGACGGGTCCTTTCTTATGTTTAAAACAGTTGAATTTATTTTTATATACTCACACATGTGCGCGCGCGCACACACACACACACACATATTAGCAGGGCAGTTCTCTAAAAGACCACACTACTTTCTTTATGTACAATGTCAGTGCCACAATATTAAACAGAAATGAAATATGTGGCCAGGCTTTCCTTTTTAAAAATGTGAATGTATTTCTCTATAGAGTTACTCTGTCGCCGTATTGCTCTGAAAGTGGTGCCCAGCTCCAGGCCTGCAGACCGCTGACACACAATTAATCTCACAAATTTATGAATGCCAAAGCATGGAGCAAAATGAAAACAACTGGGGGAATGTTTAAGGGAAATAATTGGACTGTATCCAGATGTGCATGTGTAAAACATCAGCCCCTAACTCCTCCCTCGTATCCTGTCTGAAGACGGGAGTTTTTTTTTGTTTGTTTTTTTTTTCTTTCCTCAAAAATAAACGAGTTATTTGAAAGAAGCAGTGGTCTCTGACTGAAACCGAATTAGGCAAAGGCCGGATTGAACATAATCGTTTATGTTCTTGGGGGTCTTTTGTTTCTTAATTAACTCTTCGAGTGCTGATGAATCTGTCTGCCTGAGGGCTGAGGGCCGTTCTTGATGGCTGGCACCACAACGTGACATGCTGCCTTTGAACATAACATTGAAGGGTTTGCAACAACGTCGGTTTTCTTGAGTTTTGGGAGGTCATGAACTATAAAGTTTTACTGTTAGAAATGGACAACATTAAATTGTCTAGTGTGGAAGAAGTTGTTTAGATGGCACCTGAAGTCTGGTTAAGAGGGGAAAAAATGTGAGAGCTTTTCTTTCTTATTTTCTTTCTATCTATCTATCTATCTATCTATCTATCTATCTATCTATCTATCTATCTATTCTTTTGGTCCAAGACTAGCCAGAAGAGCTAAAGAGAGAAAAAAGAATTTTTCTAAGATGCTTTAGTTCACTAGATAAATCATAGATGCCAAGGTGGTAATATTGACTTTGGATGTGTGACGCTAAGTTGGACCTGGAATCTTTGGGATATGAGAAATTAGAGGTCAGGGGTGCTGAATCAGAACCTTTCATGTTGGTGTACAACCATCATATGTATTTTATTATTTATTTTCTTTTTTCTCCACATATATTTTAAATGTACCAGAGAAGAAACAGTAAGACACACTTTTTGCTTAAATGTCAAAATATCTTCCTTGGACCCAAGATGACCAAACTGAACAATAAATCCAACTCATTTCAGTAAAGGAGTTTTTCTCCATAGACTTATTTTTATCTTGCTCTGCATAAAAACAAAAACGAAGATGAAATGAAATTTTAATGAACCTTTTAAAGATGAAATGAAATTTTAATGTGCTCATTAAGGTATAGCAAAGACCTCTTTTTTATTTTTATTTATTTATTTTTAAAGATTTTACTTATTTATTTGAGAGAGAGAGTGAGAGAGAACGTGAGAGGGGAGATCAGAGGGAGAAGCAGACTCCCCATGGAGCTGGGAGCCCGAAGCAAGACTCGATCCCGGGACTCCGGGATCATGACCTGAGCCAAAGCAGTCACTTAACCAACTGAGCCACCTAGGCATCCCAAGACCTCTTTTTAAAAAAAGATTTTATTTATTTGAGAGAGAGAGAGAGAGTGCGTGAGCAGGGGGGAGGGGTAGAAGGAGAAGGAAAAGTAGACTCCCTGCTGAGTGGGGAGCCAGATGTGAGACTCAATCCCAGGACCACAGGACACGAGCTGAGCTGAAGGCAGACGCTTAACCTATTGAGCCACCCAGGCGCCCCACATTACAAAGACCTTTTGCCCCTTCAGTCTGTCTGTGCTGTCACAGAGACTTTCCTTGGGATTAGAATTCTGAGCCTCATTAGGCAAAGTCTCAAGGCTGGATATCTTTTTCATCCTGGAAGAGAAAACAAAAGTAGAGAAGTTGAAAATACCCAATCTTTTGGCCCACTTAAGAAGGATTAAGGACCCCAGATCTCAATGTTCCTGCTGTAGCTGGTGGCAAATTTTTATCATAAAACTTCAGTGTTAGAACAGTATCAGTAATTTTTTGAGGATAAGCACTGATTTTTCTCATAACCTTCTACTTGTGCACATAATTATTCAATTTAAAGCCCAATTTTCATATGATAACTACTGGACATAGTTTCCATTAAAAAAAAAAAAAAAGGAATTAGTCTGTTTTCTAAGTTCCTTTACCAGAGGGAACTGGGTGGAGAAAGGCTTTGTCCTGTGTCTGCAAGGGCATTAATGAAAAGTGGTGAACCCAGAAAAGGAAAGCTGATGAGAAGATCCCTTGTTTTATAAATTATATACACAGATAGCACTGTCTCTATGCCTTGACTGTCATTCCTCTCCATATTTTATCTCCATGTAAGCCCCAGTAGGGTTGTTTTTCAATTAGCTAGTTCTAATTTCAAATGCAAATAATTTCTGGGGAAGTTAAATATATTGGTTTTACCCACCTTATGAATATATAATTTCATGATGTTGAAAATATCCTGTATTATCTAAAGTTTAAAAAAAGTTAAGTTAACCCAAATTAATTTTTGATGTCTTGGGGAACCTGGGTGGCTCCGTTGGTTAAGCGTCCGACTCTTGATTTCGGCTCAGGTCAAGATTTCAGGGTTGTGAGATTGAGCCCCATGTTGGGCTCTGAGCTGGGTGAGGAGCCTGCTTAGGATTCTTACTCTCCCTCTCCCCAGCCTCCCCCTTCCAGCCTCCCCGTCCCCACCTCTCTCTCCCCCTCTCTTAAAAAAAATTTTTTTTTTGATATCTTAAGCAAAAACATGGGAAAAACTCCGGAGTTATTTGTGTGTGGTCATTTAAGGAAAATACAGCGATTTGGGGTTTCAAAACACAAAAACAGTAAACATTATGGACTTTTTAAGTAAAGGGTATGCTTGGTCTGGCAGATAATAAAATCCTGTTACTAGAATGGCAAAACTCATCAGTCGTTTAAAATTATTTGGTAATAGATTCAAACATTTTCTTGCTGGAAAATAAGAGCTATGTAGTAGGAATTACTAGACTAGTACTTAAAATAACGTGACCACAATAGTAACAGTGAAATCTGCATTTTTGACCCAATTATACCAGTTAGTAATAGTTTGAGCCTAGAGTAGCTGCTTTACGTAAACTCTGTGAGCCTATTTTCTTTCTATATAGCAGGATTAGGACTCTATTCTGCTCACTTTGCATGTTGTGAAGGTCGTTATGTTTATTATTATATTCCTGTAATGCTCCCTACTCCTCTCCACTGCTCTCTCCCAAACCAGGTCTTGCTTCATTCTTATCCACTTGAAACACACCACCTTTATCTTTTTATTCGAGCCAAAAAGCTAGGAGTAATCTTCATTATACGCTTTCCCAAACATCCCCAATTCTTGCTAATTCTCTCTTAAAATAGATCTCAATTCTGCCTCCATCCAAGCTCATGTAGAGGCCACAGTGCCCTGCCACAGTCTCCCTCCATTCACTTTTTCACAGGCCACTCCCAGAATCTTTTAAAAGTGTAACCTTTTAAAAGCATTAATTGTCACTTTCTTACTTAAAACATCCCAGTGGCCACAGTTGCAATTAGGATACAATATAAAATCTTAAATGTGGCCCCCACACCCTGGTCCTTTCCTGCTTCTCTGCCCCTCCCTCTCCCCTCTCCACCCCCCACACAGAGGACTCCACTCTGACCACATAGATCCTTTCCCCCTACTCCTTTGAGGAGTGCTCCTTCTAGTCTAGGGCCTAAATCCTTTTGCCTAAAGATTCAGCATAAATATGACCTTTATCAGAGACGTTTTGTCTGACTTCCTCTTCTGGTCTAAATTACCTTCTCTTGTCATACCCTGTAGTGGGCACCTTCTTCTTTATCCTTGGAGCATTTATTCCAATATATAGTTATATATCTCTTTGTAGATTTATTCCCTGGTGTTAGGCCTGGGAGGCCAGGAGCCTTATCAATTTTGTTCACTTCTGAATCCAGATGACAGACATGTTGCCTTGGCATACAGAAAGCTCTCGGATGGCACTCTGCCAAATGTTGGGAATGTGAAGTTAATTTTGCCGAAGTCCCTAGCCTCAAGGGGCTTATGGTCACTTAATGAGAAAAAAAGATGAACAAAATTATAACGAATCAGTCTGTAGCTCAGAGGGAGTTTTAAAAAATGACTCTCAAGATCAGGAAAAAGAATCTGTAGTTTAAGCAATCATACAGAAGCATTCTCATGACTTAAAAATCTCTAAGTTGGAAGGGACATTAACACTTCAGGTCATTAAAGAGTTACTACTGGTATAGATGGGGCTTCATTATATCTTCAGAGTGGAATCTACCATTAAACCAAAAATTTTTCTAGTTTGGGGCGCCTGGGTGGCTCAGTGGGTTAAAGCCTCAGCTCAGGTCATGGTCTCAGGGTCCTGGGATCGAGCCCCGCATCAGGCTCTCTGCTCAGCTGGGAGCCTGCTCCCCCCAATCGCTCTCCTCTCCTCTCTGTCAAATAAATAAATAAAATCTTAAAAAAAAAAAAATGGATAGAAAGAATAGATTGAAGAGTCCTGTCTTCCAATACAAAGTATGTATAGAGAGAAGTGGGTAAAACCACACAGCTATATGGAATCTTTTACAATCTTCCCATTAAAGGATGTTGAAAATGTCAAAGAACTCAAATGATTCTTATCACACTGACGTGGGGTTTAGATATGTAGTACAAATTTAGCATCAGACACCCTGAGTTATTAAACAAATAGAGAAAAATGGTCACAAAACAAATATGACAAATATCATTACATTTATAATGATTTAAATAGTAAAGCTTTTGTTTGCTTATTTCTCTCTCTCTCTGAGACCTGAGAGAGCGAGCATGTGCCTGCATGAGTGGGGGGAGGGGCAGAGGGAGGAATCTTCAAGCAGACTCCGTGCTGAGCACGGAGCCCAATGCTGGGCTCCCTCCCAGGTACCATGAGATCATGACCTGAGCCGATGTTGAACAGACTGAGCCACACAGGCATCCCGCAGAGCTTTTCCAAGACATACCCACTCCATAAAATAAAACCCAACTATAGAGGTGCAGCAGTTTTGTTTTTCTTTTTCCTGCAGTTTGGAAGCTGGTCAATGAAAAATAGGAAAAATTCTAATTTTGTTTAGAAGTTGAGAAATTTGGAAATGTTTATTCTCCCTTCTAAGCATTACCCTCAACACAGTATTGAGCAGTGTGTTCAGAAAGCAGGGCAATAACCCAGAACATCTCCCCAGGCTAGGTGCTAAGGGCTTAAAAATCCCTCTTTTAAGGGATTCAAACAATTCATTGTTTCCAGTTCAACCTTGCTCTCTCCATATGGTCCACTTAAAGACAAACCCTTCTGGGAGGTATGAGTTTGGACGTAGGGAAGAAGGAGAAAGCATCCTAGAATTGACTGAGTCCTGAATCTGGGCCAGGAACTCGGTGTGTGCGTTCTCCTGTGTTTTCCATTTCACAAATGCAGAAAACAAGTCTTGGCGAGGTTTAGCAAGCCTCCTTTATGTGGCTGAATTGTAGAGCTGAGACCTGACCTCCTAGCTGGTCTGCTTGTAAACTCACGTTCTTTGCATCTTACAGTAATTAACTAATGGGATGCTTTCCTTTAAAAGCTGGGGATCAGAAGCATAAGTGTGTGCTAAGAATCTGGAAGAGTAGTGCTGATAAAAGAGGGGACAAGAGAGCAGGAAGAGAAGGCTGGAGAGCCCTTCAGTCACCACATAGGAGCAGCTCCTCTGGGCCCTGCTCATCTGTGGGTTTCGCTTTCTGCCCCTAGAGGTTCAGATGGGCTGAGACCCGAAGCTACAATGATACCGAAGGGAGCCTCTGATGCGTCCTTCTTTGTTTGCATTAGCAATGAGATCCAAAGGCACCTTCGGTATGTGCGTACCTGAAATGAAAAGGCTACAAATATGCATTTAGACTGTTTATTTTAGGTTTCCTGTTTACATTTGTTCCAATCTTCTTCTCTCACTGGAAAGGCAAATTGGAAGGGAGGGGGAAAAAGACGAGCAGATGCGAGAGTGAAGTGGAACTCAGTGTTGAGAGTGGAACCATTTTTACATTTAAGTTAAAACTGTGGGTCTAAAACATTGAGCTCTCTATTGGAAACCAATGTGGGTGGAGAGCATTTGTAATAGAGCTTCACCTAATTCATTCTATATGCCTGGCAAAGGAAGGCTGAAAGAAGAGCCAAATTCCAAAGGGTCTCTAAGGGAAGCAAGGTCATACTGCATTCAGAATTATACAGCAACCTGGCCTGAACAGAGGATTTTTAATGTGTTTGTGCACTTAGGACTCATTCTTCTAGAATACTGTAATTGTTTACCCATTTTGTGAGGTTCTCTTATAAATGTGTTACAAACACTACTTCATAGCTAGATTTAAAAAAAAGAAAAGCTTAAATAATTTAATCAAGTTAACTCACTTAATTTTGAAACCGAAAATAAAATAACGTGGAAGGATGTATTGATTAGTTCCACTATCATAATAAATTTGCAGAAATGCCCGAGAAGCCATGTTTTTATTTTTATTTGTTTTTATCTGAAGAAGTTGGCCCATCCTCAGTAAAAAATTGTGCTTTAATTCCAAGTGATCTTATTATGAAGAGTTGTTGAATTTTACATTATTTTATACTTAGCTGTGCTGTTTAATGAAGCTCATTTGCGAAGTAAAAGGGCAGAATGTGAGAAGCAAGGAAATCAAAATTTGTTCGTCAGTAATTACAATAAAAACAGGAATAAGCAGAAATGTCATCTTAGCTCGCTTTCTGGGAAGACATTCCAGAGTTTGGGGGATGACAGAACATCTTTTGGGTTCTTAGGGTCCTAAAGGGAGTAAGGACTTTAGACTTTTGAAGTTGTTTTTGCTCACAACCAAATTTACCTCAAAGTGCAGAGTGCATAAGAGTTAATTTAAATGTCGGTTACAAATTCCAAGAAATGTGGAGATAAAAACCAGAAAGACAACATGACCTGAACAGGGGTTTGGGAATGTGGACTCTGATGTTGACCTTGTGTCGTGTGTGTGTGTGTGTGTGTGTGTGTGTGTGTGTGTGTGTGTAGAGGGGGGTTTGTTGTCGTTGTTGTTGTTTTTAACTTTGTGGTGATGAAATACAGCTTCTATTTTGCTGACCCCCTTGAAGTAGGACCAAACACAGAATAAAATGGAGCATACTCACTTCTGTTTTTGTGGGGAATAATATGGAAGGATAATGCCCCTCTCTTCTGAAGATAATATGGGGTTAGAGCAAAGCTTCAGCCATTTCTGAGAGAGCCAGGATCCAGGCATCTGTGTCTTTGGATGCAAATGTTGCTACTTCCTGCCCCTTCCAGGGATTTCTTGCCCGCTAGTGATGGTCAAGCCATCTGAAGGAATGAGAATCTCTTCATTGATAAGTTTTTGGGGTTGCCTTTGTCAACCTTATCGTGTACTCTCTCTATACCAGTGGACCAGTGATTCTTCAACTTCTGGGGTCCTAAACCCATATTGTAAGAACATTGTAAGAGTTATTGACCTTTTCTCTGAGTATTGTGCACATTCACAAAAGACTTTCCAAAGTTTTCTAGTCCGGAGGCCTATTCATGGACCATAGGCTGTAAGCCGTAGTTCTGCAGGGTTAATTTCCCTAAGCTCTGAAAACATTACTATCCAAGTTGCCTTCCCTAAGCTAGGAGCTACTCCTTTTGGCCGTTAAGTCAATATAGTATATTCTGTTTATCCTGCCCATCTTAGAAGTGACAGATTTCCCAGAGGCACCTAACCATTTTATGTCACTGTCTTTTCCAAGCTCTAGTCTTAAGTTTGAACACATCTTTTCTTCTTTCTTTCTATCAGATTCCTACCCATTCTCACTACCTGCTGTGTTCTCTCCCACCTGCCTTCCCTCACCTCTGTCCTAGTGACTTCTAATAATACCACTTCCACTTGGTACTGGCCATATGATGTTCATGATTCTCTTTTTGCTTCTTTTTAAATCAGTTTTTACTATGAAGTATTTCAATGTGTACATATGAATGGAGAATAGAAATACTACCTGTTTTAACAAAATCTTAGCATTGTGACATATTGACATCAGATCCTTAAAAATAATAATTACAGTTGTCATGGAAATCTTCTAACTGCCCTTGGAACCCCTTTCTCTTTTTCTTTCCCAACAGGAACTCCTGTCATTTTGAGGCATGGTATTTTACTATTCAAAAAAAACTTTTTTCTTTTTGTTTTGAGTGTAGATTTGATTCTTCCAATGATACCATGATTTCTTGCGGACAGATAATAGCCTTATTTTTCTTTTGGTTTGTCCCACAACGTTTGGCTGAGTGCTCAAAGGGTCCTATATTAGTGACTCAAGATGCATACATGTGGGGTTACTTAGTTTTTGGAACTTTTTCACTTTAACGTTCTCCTCCATCTTCTTTCCCTCAGAGATACTTTGCATCTTTCAGAAAATTCAGAAGACCATTTTCTATTTTTTCTGTTCTTTCTGCAGAAGGAAACTCAGATTATACCGTTTTATATTACTTTGAATATTCTGTTGCTCTTCATTTCTCATTTCACATTTTTTTATTGTGTTAATGTTAGTCACCATAAAATACATCATTAGTTTTTGATGTAGTAGTCCAAGATTCATTGTTTACTTATAACACCCAGTGCTCCATGCAATATGTGCCCTCCTTAATACCCACCACCTGGCTCACCCATCCCTCTGTCTCCCTCCCCTCTAAAACCCTCAGTTTCTCAGAGTCCACAGTCTTTCATGGATCATCTCCCCCTCTGATTTCCCCCAATTCACTTTTCCTTTCCTTCTAATGTCCTCCATGTTATTCCTTACGCTCCGCAAGTTAGGTGAAACCATATGACAGTTGACTTTCTCTGCTTGACTTATTTCACTCAGCATAATCTCCTCTAGTCCCGTCCATGTTGCTGCAAAAGTTGGGTATTCATCCTTTCTAATGGCTGCATAATATTCCATTGTATCTATGGACCACATCTTCTTTATCCATTTGTCTATTGAAGGGCATCTGGGCTCCTTCCCCAGTTTGGCTGTTGTGGACATTGCTGCTATGAACATTAGGGTACATATGGCCCTTCTTTTCACTACATCTGTGTCTGTGGGATTTCTTACTCCTTGTGTCTCAGTTCATTCATTTGTAGGTTTGGGGATATACTGTTGCTTTAGATCACCTTGAGCTTTATTCAGGTAGTATAAAATATATATGTAATATATGACTAAAGGGTAAATTCATTTTTCCCCAAATACTGTTACTTTGCTTTATGTGTTTATACACTTCAAAGATTCATCACGTTGTCCCTCTTAGCAGTCCTGATATTTCCCTCCACCTCACAGGTAAGGAAACCAGGTCTAGGAAAGCTTAACCAGCATCTCAGGTAGCAGAGTTAGGGGCAAGACCAGGGTCTCTAGATTTCCATTCTTTTCACCTCACCATTATGCATTGTTATAGTAAAATTTTAAGAATAGCAGCTATTAATCTTATTGGATGATTTGATTTTGTTTGGGTCACTTTACTCTGCCATCAATTCTTATATCAACTTAAATAAGGTGGTTTATCATCTGATGTTAACAGTTACCCAACTGAGGCTCAGAAGGGTAAAAGGAATTGCTTAAAGTCATGGCTAGTAACTATTCCTAGTAATAATAACAATGATAATAGCTCACATTTTATAGCACTTATTAGGTACCGTGGTCTGGTCCAAGAACTTTATGTAAATTAACTCACAATTACGTTTTGAGGCAGGAACTCCACATCTTCACTCCATAGGTGAGGAAAGTGAGACTTAAAAAGGTTAAATAACTTGCTTAAAATCACTCAGCCCTACATGTTGGAAGGAACTTCAAATCCCAGTAGCCTGGTGCCAGATTCGGGGTGCTACCTCCCACTCGCCGAAACAGGATACTAATCTAAAAAGTGGGTGTGCTTTTCATTAGGCCTCCAAACTCTTCTGCTGTTTAATTCTTTTTCTAATTTGTTATAAATAATGTAGAAATATTTACGCAAATTTAGAGTCCAATCTCTTGCTCTTTTAACCTGGAATGTCCTTTACTAAATGAATAGCAAACTCCAATTTGCCCTTCAAAATCCTGCTTGGCAGTCTCTGTTACTACCCTTGTTTTGTTGGGCCCTTTCCTCCCTTTCCTGAAAAATTAAACATTTTTGCTGAAGATTCTACTTCTGAACCATGTATTTACATTAAAAAAATTAATAGACTTTTTAGAATAGTTTTAGATCTACAGAAAAAGTTGAGCAGAGTGTACAGAGTTCCCATATAGCCACCTTCCCTGCTCATGGTACATTTATTTGTTACAGTCGATGAACCAATATTGGTTTATTATTATCAGCTATATTATCAGCAACTGTTGTTATTAGCTAAAGCCCATAGTTTACATTATGGCTCATTTTTGGCATTGTGCCATTCTGTGGGTTTTGACAAATGCGTAATGGTATGTAGTCACCATTATGGTATCATAGAAAAGTTTCATTGCCCTAAAAATCCCTTGTGCTTCACCAGTTCACCCCTCTCCCATCTCCTTCCTCTAAACCCCTGACAGCACTGATCTATTTTTACAGTTCTAATGTCAGATGCTGAAATCATACAGTGCTTAGCTTTTTCAGACAGGCTTCTTTCACTTAATATGCATTTAAATTTTCACATGTCTTTTTGTGACTTAATAGTTTGTTTTTATCTTTGAATAGCATTTTATTATATGGATATGCCACAGTATGTTTTCCAGTTCACCCATTGGGGAACATCTCAGATGTTTCCTGTTTTAGCAATTATGAAAAAAAGCCTCTATAAGCACTGTATGCTTGTTTAGTGTGAACAGAATTTTTCAACTCATTTGGGTAAATGCAAAGAAGCATGATTGCTGGATTGCGTGGTAAGAGTATGTTTAGTTTTGTGAGAAATTAGGTAACTGTAAGTGTACCATTTTGCCTTTCCACCAGTAATCAATGAGCGCTCCTGTTGCTCCACATCCTCGCCACTATTTAATATTGTCAGTTTTTGTTTTGTTTGGATATTAGCTATTCTAATGGTGTAGTGGTATCTCATTGTTACTTTAGTTTGCAATTCTCTAATAACATGATGTAGAGCTCTTTTCATATGCTGACTTATCATCTGTATCATCTTCTCTGATGAGGTGTCTGTTCATGTCTTTCAACCATTTTTAAATTGGGTTTTCCTATGGTTACGTTTTAAAAGTAATTTACATATTTTGGCTACCAGTCCTTTATCAGATTTGTGTTTTGTAAAATTGTCTTCCAGTCTGTGCCTCATCCTTTCATTTTCCAACAGTGTCTTTCTCATAGCAGAGGTTTTTTGTTTTTGTTTGTTTGTTTGTTTGTTTTGAGGTTTTTAAATTAATTAAAAACTCATCGCCAAACCCAAGGTCACTAGATTTTCTCCTATCTTATTTTCTAAATGTTTCACAGTTTTGTGCTTTTCATTTAAATTTATCACCCATTTTGAGATCAGTGTAAATATAGATGCAGGTTTTTTTTTTTAATGTGCATGTTCAGTCATTTCAGCACCATTTGTTGAAACAATTTTTCTTGCCTTTGCTCCTTTAGCAAAGATCAGTTAACTATATTCCGGGCTTTCTATCTGGTCATCTGCTCTATTTCTCTATTCTTTCACAAATACTACACTCTTTTTTTTTTTTTTTTTTTTAAAGATTTTATTTATTTGACAGAGAGAAACACAGCGAGAGAGGGAACACAAGCAGAGGGATTGGTAGTGGGAGAAGCAGGCTTCCTGCAGAGCAGAGAGCCCCATGTGGGGCTCGATCCCAGGACCCTGGGATCTGACCTGGGCTGACGGCAGACGCTTAATGACTGAGCCATCCAGGCGCCCCACAAATACTACACTCTTGAGATTACAGTAGCTTTATAGTAAGTCTTGAAGTTGAGTACTGTCAGTCCTCTGACTTTGCTCTTTTTCAGTATTATGTTGGCTATTCTGGGTGTTTTGCTTTTCCATACAAATTTTAGAACCAGTTTTTCAGTGTCCACAAAATAACCTGATGGCATTTTGATTGGGATTGCATTGGATGTATAAGTCAAATTGAGAATGAACATCTTAAATTATATTGAGTTTCCTGGGGCGCCTGGGTGGCTCAGTGGTTGAGTGTCTGCCTTCAGCTCAGGTCATGATCCCAGAGTCCTGGGATCGAACCCCACATCGGGCTCCTTGCTCAGCAGGAAGCCTGCTTCTCCCGCTACCGTTCCCTCTGCTTGTGTCCCCTGCTTGTGTTTAAATTTTTTTTAAAAAAAAATCTTTAAAAAAAATAAAAATTATATTGAGTTTCCTGTCTGTGAACACGGAATAGCTTTCCATTTATTTAGATGTTCTCTGATTTATTTTATCAGTTTTATAGTTTTCCTTCTATAGGTCTTGTATATATATTTTTAGATATATATCTTAAACATGAGATTTTTTTTTTAAAGATTTTATTTATTTAACAGAGAGAAACACAGTGAGAGAGGGAACATAAGTAGAGGGAATGGTAGCGGGAGAAGCAGGCTCCCCGCCGAGCAGGGAGCCCGATATGGGGCTCGATCCCAGGACCCTGAGATCATGACCTGAGCCAAAGGCAGACGCTTAATGACTGAGCCACCCAGGTGCCCCTTAAACATGAGATTTTTAAATACATGTCATAAATTTTTTTATTTTACAAAGGACTAATCTACCTAGTCCTTTTAACTGGTTTGGTTCTATGGTGAATTTTAAAGTTGAACTGTAGTCTCACTTTACCATTCAAGAGAAGGTTGACCAATAGCAAGTCAGAGAAATCTAAAGCTAAAGGATTTTAATCTAAAATGATGACATTTGTCATCGAAGGAAGATTAATATAGTTATAAGAATGTGATCTACCCCTTTCCCTATTTCTAGAAATCATCCATTGCATAAAACAGAGCACACCTGAATAGAGACAATAACCATATAACCTGAGCCCCACTAGGGAGAACTGGCGATTAAAAATTACAAAACAGGAAGTTAGACTTGTAATTTAAACTTCTGCTTAGTCTTTGGCTATGATTAAATATTATGTTCAGGACAAAGAATGAGCTGGTGGGTCTCTTTAATGTCTGCTCTGATCTGCTCACTGCTCTTGGGTAGCTAAGGTACCTTGTGTTCCCCAAAGGGTGAACCACAGGCTGCTTTCTTCAGACCCCATGTTTAGATTGCTTCCAAGCCCTCAAGTGCTACATCCGCTGAGATTCGGTGTTGCATTTCATTGATGTGTTCAGGCTCTTTTTGGTCAGAGAAACCGAAGCATAAACATTGTGCTGACAAGTCCGGGTCATGAAGCGGTTTTTGGTGGCTGAACTGCCCAACCAGGTTATTAGGGAACAACATTTTAGCAGCAGCAGCAAGTTGTTTACATGAGATCTGATCCTAGGCATTTTGCATGTGTGTAACACTCAATCTATTTTTAAGATTTTTGATGATTGTGGTAAACAATCAGATTTCCTCGTGAAGTTGACTCATGTTATTTCTAATTGAATTTATCACATTATTTATCTGCGTTTCTTCTCTGTGGTCCGTGAAGTTTGCTTTTGTATACCAATGGGTTATTTTTAATAATCCGCGCATGTTGAAAGATGTTTAGTTCCAGTATTTTATGAAATGATAGTGTTCTGTATGGGCTTGGTACCAGAGTAAAATGTGTGCAATTCCTCAGTGGCAAAGCCATGGTTATACAGAGGATAGATGGTGGCATAAATTTGATTACTAACTTGGTTATTTATGTAGCATGTGATATTCGCACGGCTGCTTAGCCAGTTTGATTCCTGATTTCCATTACTATAAACCGGCTAAAATGTTGTACCACGTTTTTAATGGTCACAGAGACCTTTGATATTTTTCAACAAAATATCTGTGGGTTTTGTTGCCATCAAACACGTATTTAGTAATAACAGATAAGTTTGACATGAGGCTTTTGAAAAGAGACTAATTGAATGGGCATTTTTGCCTTAAATTTTGAATGCTTATAAATTTAACATTTCTCCACTTATGTGATATGGACATTTGTGTCCTTTCTCCTCAGATCTTTATAAAAAAATGAGTGTAGCACTTTCTTACAGTTGTATCATAAAGTATTTATATCCTTCTGCATGCTGAAGTTTTATTGTCATGAAAAATATTTTCTTAGCAGTATGTAACATCTCCCAGTGCTATGACACATGTTGACATGGACCAGATGTGCTGCCTTCTTCTTTCTTTTCTTATATAAGGAGCCACGTTGAGGAAACTGAACAATACAATGGCCTTTGTGAATTTACTTTGAAACTTACAACTAATACATGTTTTTTTGTTTGATTATTTTTAGTGATACTGTGTCTTTTAGAACCATAGCTAGTTTGTGTAAATTGATACAATGTATCATTTGTGCTGAAAAAGAGCACAACTGATAGTGTGTTCTTAGCCTGAGAGGACTAACACAGTGTTCTTGAAATGGCAGTATGGAAACCTATGACCGATTATTTTTTTATTTTTAGACTTGAATTCTTTCCACTTCAGTAGAATCAAATTTTTGCTCCCATCTTGGGCAACTGCTTGAATGACTTGACATCCAGCCCATCCAAAACTCCTATTTATTTATTTCTGCCTTCACCTTTATGCCCTGAAAACCTATTACTCTCCTGAATGTTGTATCTTAGTTAATGGCCTCAGCAGCTGCACAATTCTCCCAAATTACAGACTTCCTTGGAGTCGTATGGGTATATCTTGTTCTACAAGCCCTACATCATCTTGTCTTCAAATCCTAATCGTCCCTTATTTTCTCTCAAATAGAGTGCCTCCTCTCAATCCTCTGGCTTAGGTCATATCCTTACCATCACTCTCCTGGATAATTACGACAGTCTCCTGACTGTTTCACCCTCCGAGCCACACTGTGATTCTAAAAGCACAAATATGATCACGTCACTTCCCTGGGTAAAACATCTGTTGCCCCCTAGCTTCTCCATTACATAGAACAGTGCTTTAAAAATTATAGGTTGCAAGCTATTAATAAATAGTGAATTCAAATTAGGACTTGCATTGAACTTTTAAAAATTTAATAGAAAATATGATAGAATTTTGTAAAGGTGTTGTTTTGTAAACAAAGTCTGCTCTAGTTATATTTATCTAGTTATATTTATCTATATAAACATGCATGTGTTTGTGTATTGCTTTCTGTAAAATGTATGTCTGACCCTGGGTCAGAGTCATGAAAGTTTGAAAGCCATTGTATAAAGCATAAAGTTCAAACTTCTAATTAGGGCATGCAACTTCTTTTGTAATCTGCCTCGTTAACTCTCCTACCCTCATCTTCAGCCAACTCTTCAGAAAAGCCTATGCCAGTTTTCACTTCGGGAATGCACTGTGTTTACCTTGCGTGATCTTTGCTTTTATGCAGACTTGTTCCTTTAAATGAAGTAGCAATTCTCAGACTTTCTTGGTCTCAGGATCCCTTTAAATTCTGACAGTATTCGTTCTTTTTGTTTGTTTGTTGTTTTAGATTTTATTGGTTTACTGATTTACTGAAGAGAGAGTGCATTAGAGTGCAAGCCGGGGGAGGAAGGAGTGGGGAGAATCTCAAACAGACTCTGTGTTGGGTGTGGAGCTCCATGTGAGGCTTGATCCCACACCCTGAGATCAGGACCCAAGCAGGAAACCAAGAGTCTGGCACTTAACTGACTGAGCCGCCCAGGTGCCCCTGAAAATATTCTTTAAATACTTACAAAGAGCTTTTGTTTCTATGAACTATAGCCTATATCTATTGTTACATAACATACTAGAAACTAAATGGAGAATGTAAAAATATATGCATCGATTTATTTAAAATAGTAACAAACCTATTGTATGTTGTCCTAAGTAATAAATTTTTGTGAAAAACAACTGTATTTTCACAAACTAATAAAATAGAAGAGTGACATTGTTTTTGCAATTTTGCAAATCTCTTTAATTTGGCTGGGTCAAAACCAGACAGATTCTCATATCTGCTTCTACAGTCTCTTGTGATGTTTTGTTTAGTTGTTTAGTTCATAGATTGAAGAAAATCTGGACTCTCACAGAGATGTAGCTGGAAAAAGACTGAGGATTTAAGTAAACTTTTCAGATGATTGTGTAGATAGTCTTTAATACTACACCAAAACTCAACAAGCGGTAATTTCTTAAAGATTAGTTACAATGAAGATTCAGAATCATATCAATTAACTTTTCATAGTCTATGACATTAAAATCCGTGTTCTGTCTTTTTTGCACTTTAAATGGATTTTTATGCATGCCTGGTTTTGTAATCTTGGGCACTAGTCATTTGGGAAATATTGGTTCTTTGAATGATATGTAGATACTCCAAGGGTTTATCAGTTTCATTAAATAATATTTAAAAATCACATTGGTTAATATTGCCATGGATTGCATCAAATAAGTCTTTAAGTATCAGGAAGCTGGGAAGTTTTCCGAAACTTTAATTTTCACATAAAAGCTTTAATTTTATGATTGTTCGTTATTCCCCTTGAAATGTCATACAACAGAATCAGTTTCATGGAACTGTAGCCTTATAGCATGCGATGTATTTGAATTACTGTAGTTTGTCAGTGATTCTTTCAGATAAAAATGGTGTTCCACAAGATCAGAAAAACTCCAACATCACACAAGTGCTTTTCCTCGAAACAACCACTGATGTACAGGATATAGCAGAAGTGTTTTATGCGTACTGCCCCGTTTCATCACCTAGAATATTAAAAAGGCACATATAGAAAGGTGAAGATTTAAAAAAATTAATAATCTTTATTCTTTATCAAGGATATTCTTAAGCAAATCTGGCATCTCCTCCTCCTCATCATCACCACATTTCCTTTGTTCATGATGAGTTACAGGTAGGGGCTGAGTCTTATTTCTTCACCACACCACAATGACTGGTAGATCTCAGAATTTATTAATGAGCAGCAAGCTTGTTCACCCTGATATATATTTTGGTTTTTTGCACACACACACTTTATTGGTTTTGTCTTTCTAGAGAATCCTGACTCATGAAGCTGGATTGTCCACATTTGTGGTTTTATGTTAGTCCAAGGAATAAGATGCTGTCCTATAGACTCTCTAGTCCTTGACACTGCCAGGCTTAGGCTCAGAGAAGTCAAAATAATGTAACACTTTCAGGTTACAATATGGATTTCAAAGCACTTGCACATTTGTGTGTAATTAACTTTCTCTAGAAGTAATCAGGAGAAAAGAGCACTAGGGATCCATGGGGAAAAGAAAATGTGTTGAACCACTGGTGAAAAGGAAGTAACTGGTAGGAGCAGTAACCAGGGGAGGAGGCCCTATTATGAGATGAGTCGTGTCCCTCCCTACCTGACCAAAATGTCAAAGCTCTAAACCTCAGTAACTCAAAATGTGACTATATTTGGATATAGGCCTTTAAAGAGGTGATTTAGTTAAAATGAGGCCATGACGGCAGACCCGAATCCACTATAAGTGCTCTCTTTGGGCATGTAAGGGTGCACTAGGGATACACACGGAGGAAAGACCACAAGAGGACACAGAGAAAAGGCAGCCATCGGCAAGTCAAGGAAAGAGCCTCAGGAGAATCAAAGCTGCTCACATCTCTCACCTTGGACTTCGGGTCTCCAGAGCTGTGAGAAAGGAAATTTCTGTTGTGTGAGCCACCCAGTCTGGGCTATTTTGTTAGGGCAGCTCTAGCAAACTAATACAGGCCCCAAGGGTAAACACTGATGACTTTTCAACTCTGCCTAGGGCTGGACATGATTTTGGTGGGTTAGACATTTCTGTTCATCCAGAAGCCAAGACAGTGGATCTCAAGAACTTTTTTGGATATGCTGGACTCACTCATCTCTGACTGGCTTAACAGAGGCCAGGCGGAGTTGCTGTTTGCATTAAAGCAGGGAGGGGACTCTGACATCCCTTCCAAAAGCCCCATAGTAACATAGTACTATATTTGTGGCACTCCTGCCTGGGTGCTTGGCCATCACAGCTGGAGCTCCAGAAAAGTCTTGTCGGCTCTGACAATGAACATCTCATATAGCCTGGTGACTTTTGCCATCCTGATATTTCAGAGGCCACTTTTTTCATCAACTGGAAAATGCATTATTGAAATCTGTTTTACTTCTTTTTTAATTTTTTTTGAAGTCTGTTTTAAATAGCTAAGTAGATTTATAAAATCAGTTTTTAAAAGTTACTAATCATGAGGTGGTATAATACAACTATCAAAAATGGACTAGTGAGTGATTACTTGTCTGGTGCTCTGCAGTTTTAATAGTAATTCTGTGGTAATGATGATATTAATATTGTAGCTTATACTTCTGTAGGGTTTACATGCACTACACACCATTCTGAGCTCTTTACAGATGTTGCCTTAGAAGTACTTTGACATAGACTGTCTTCTCTGGCTTTTTTTTTTTTTTTT
>CM053618.1:47185410-47212011 GCA_028646535.1 Procyon lotor
TGCAAGTCAATTTTTAAAATTTAAAACGATATATTAAACAAGAAATGATATATTAAACATCGTTGTCTGGTATGACCAGAGTTTTATTGTAAAGCTGATTTAATCTACTCCTTCAGGTAGAAAGTTTTTCTGGAGCCTGGGTCTTTTCCTTCATACTGTGTACCTACTTAAAAGAATCATTTAATGGGGGGCCTAGGTGGCTCAGTTGGTTAAGCATCTGCCTTTGGCTCAGGTGGTGATCCCAGGGTTCTGGGATCGAGCTCCACATCTGGCTCCCTGCTCAGGAGGGAGTCTGCTTGCCCCTCTGCCTCAGTCCCTCCCTCTGCCTGCTTGGGATCTCTCTCTTGTCCTCGCTCTCTCTCATTCTCACTCTCTCTCAAATAAATAAATAAAATCTTAAAAGAATCAATTAAAAACAAAAGCTATTGGATGTTTACTGTGTCTTCACACTATAGAAATTATTCTCAGAGCTAACTCAAAGCCTTTTTTCTTACCTTCATTGAGTTTGTAATAATTGTCATTTGAGCTTTTTTTTTTTAAAGATTTTGTTTATTTATTTGATGGAGAGATCACAAGTAGGCAGAGAGGCAGGCAGAGAAAGAGGGGGAAGCAGGTTCCCTGCTGAGCAGAGAGCCCAATGTGGGGCTTGAACCCAGGACCCTGAGATCATGACCTGAGCCGAGGGCAGAGGCTTTAACCCACTGAGCCAGCCAGGCGCCCCTGTCACTTGAACTTTTAAGAAGCATATCCAGTAACTGATTTGTGTGATTGGTACATGGGATTGTGTGTGTGTGTGTGTGTGTGTGTGTGTGTGTGTGTGTACATTTGCCCAAGGAGTTAAGTTCCAGTTATAAGAAAGAAACACTTATTGACAGGAATTAATCATTTGTCTCTGATTAACTTTAACCTTTAAACTTAGAGACCAAGAAGATAAAACTTTCAGCTTCAGATACAATTCGCTGAGGTGAAGCCTTCGTCACTATGGTTTATGCTCAGATTTCAAGTCCAGGATCAGCCAAGTTTCCCATCTAAGTATTTTCCCTCTGTAATTAGGGATGTAATTAGGGATGTAATTAGGGATGTAATTAGGGATGTAATTTCATATAGCAATCGATTCTGAAGATGACATTAAAATGTCATTCCGCTATTGGAAAGTCATCATTTAGTATTTTTTTACCCCCACCAGCTCATTTCCAAGATTCACGAGAATCTCACTTTATTAATTGAGGTGACACATCTGTGATTATTTGTTCCAACGGAAATGGACTCCTTCCAAGCAAAACAGTGTCCTGGTTAGGATTAGATAGCACAGGCACTGCCACCGCATAGTGATACTTAGAGCTGTCCTGACTCCCGCATCTTTACACCCGTCCTTATAAACGTCACCGCCGAAATGGGGAGAGCCAGCGCCTCCTTTCTAAGCTCGAGAGCTCTCACCGAATCTTCTTTGGCTGCTGCTCCTCCCTCTTACATGAGCAGCAGAGCCCAAGTCCCTCGCAGAGACCCGCAGGCCGTGCCATTGGTGGGACGCCACGAGCCTGGTGTGGTTCGGGGCTGCCAGCTAGCTAACTGTGCTCCGTCCTTCACTCTCTGAGATGTCTGAGAGCCCTGGTGGCTCCTTCGGTGTGGAAACCGCTGCAGATTCAACAGGACAAAGCTTTAAATAGGCCGGAGACCTCATTTCTATTAGAGATGAGTTGCTGGTGGGATTTTGGCTTCCCACTTTATTTTCTCCTGCTTATTGCCTATTAGACATCACTTGCTTGTTCTGTTTTCATTCTGTCTTTTCCATGTCCTGACTAATTTGGTTTCTGAAAATTCAATCCAGCTATTATTTTAGAATATACTGTATGCCAGGCCATATTCCATTGTCCTGTGGCCTTTTCCCTCACAGCCTATCAACAAGATTTTCTTTTACTGTTGACTATTCCTTGAGAAAGATTCTGAGGGAGAGAGGCAAATCTTTTTAAAGAGGTGTGTGAGGTGTTGGTGGTGCAGGGACAGGGGGTGCGGGGGGTGGCTCACAGTGACTGCATTGGGGAAAATTCACAGACTACCCGTCTTCAGAGGTTTTTTGGTCATCTTTTAAATTAGAATGGTCAAAAGCTATGTAGTTCCTGAATTAGAATAAGCTAGTTTTTAGTGAATCATATTTTATATTCGTTCCGCATCTTTTTAGATAATGGGCTGGGTAAGACTTCTAGAGTATTTTTACTATTGCTGAGAACCATTGTAGACAGTAATCATAACATCTGGTTATCCGCTTGATTGAAATCGAAATGATTCCTGCATGTTTGAGGGCATCAGAGATATCCTTGAACCTCCGAAAGTTTCTTTGTGTTCTGTAGACATAATTGCAGCTGTGTGCCATTACAGAGGTACCTTAGTGGACAATCAAGTAGTAGGAGAGTGGGGGAAAAAAAGGGACAGTAGCATATTGAATTCTTACTTAGAAAGAACAGTTAAAAAGAAACCAACTGTGTGGTCTAATCAGAATAAAGTGGTGAGATTGATGGAAACTAATTCATTGGATATTTTGGCTTTGGATTAAGCACCTGAAGAAATTTCAAAAGTGAGAAAGCTGAGTTTTGTTACTCTAGTGATATTCTTTAATCTGAATGAGGGTAAAGAGGACTGAGTGGTGTAACTTCTGGGTCCATTGTAACAAGCCAAAGAAGACAAATTTTGGCAATTTTTTTGCTGACAAAACCTGATTTGCATTAATATGAGGTTATTTGTAATCTTCAGATATCCCACTTAATGTGACTTTTGAGATATTTTACTGTGAAAACACTTCATGTGGGTTTTGCAGCAGATGATACCCACACAACATTACCTTTGTACATTCTGAAAAAAATCAATTTTGAAACATATGTAGTTCCAAGGACTTCAGGAATTATGGACTAGTACAACCATCAACCACTGGCGGAGAACTCTAAGGGCAAGTAGGAGTGAGCTAAAGCCTCCTTAAATAAGGAGAGTGGGTAGCTATTTTGTGAAGTGGTTAAATCAAGAAGTAAAAGTCTAAGCATATTGTGGAGGGTTATACACCAAAAGATCTACACAGAAATTCAAAGAAGAATTTTTTGAAGTGGAGAGGGATGGAGTGGGAGACCCGCTTCTCATCACACACTCCTCAAAACTCTTTGAACTGTTATCACATGCATATATTACTTTGGTTTAAATAAGTAATTAATTATTTCAACAAACTTCCTTTGAGTTGGTGCAGTGTCCTAGGTACGATATCTGCAAGTGTAAAAATTAAAACTTTTAAGAATTCTAATGTGGAAAATAGACTGCAAACAACAAAGCATAATGCAAAAAAATAAGTGATAATCTATGCAAACGGAGAGTAGAGTGACTACTCTTTCCTAGAATTAAGAGAGAGCGTAAATAGACAAGAATGGCTACATGTGTCTACGTTCGAATGGAGGTGATGGGCCCCATGAACCATGGAGAAAAGAAGAAGGTTGAGAAGTTTCCACAGTGATGCTCTTCCTGGTCAGAACCCAAAGGCCTCAATCCAAGAGAAGTAAGGGGGAGAAGGGAACAGAGGTAAAGATATAGAAGAGTTCATAACAGGGGACACTTTCCCATGCCCTTCCTGTTGTCAGGGAAAACTAACCTACAGCTCTTTCATTTTGACCTGTATTCCCTGCAAGGAGGAAGCTGTTCAGACAGTTTTGTTTTGGTTTTTGTTTTTTCTAGTGAGAAGAGTGCAGAGGGAAGAAGGTGCATTTTATGTTAAGAACCCAACATCTTCATTTTATTCTCAAAGTACAAGATGCTGAGAAAATACACATGAGCCAGAAATTTTTTTCTAGAAATTCAGTGTAAGGTTAACTTTTTCTAGATTACAAATTAGATGTATGGAGCAAGTAGAACATGGCCCATCTGACCAGGATCCTAAAGTAGGCAGGCTAACTAAATCTCACAGGTGGTCTTTAAGGATCGCCCTAAACCCAGAATTCATTGCACTAATTCAGCCTAATTATTTTAAGGGCTTGAACAAATATGATGAGGTCATTGAAGAGAAGGGATTGTTTGCTTCCACACTCATCTTGGCAGCTGTAGCAGCTGTTGTAACTCTTCAGATACCCAGATTATAGGTTAGACTCTAAAGTTTAGCCTTTGAGTTTTAGGACTAGATAGAAGTTTCTTGAAATACCCGGCTGGCTTTTCATACAGCAGAAATGATGTCCTAGGAGCTACATGCAAAATGATGGCAATAGTGAGTGATCAGATACATTGTGAATAAATACAATATACAAAGACTTAGTAGGGGGTAAAAATAGAGAATGAGGAGAACTCTCCAAAGAGAGCTCAACAAGAAATGTTGGTATCGAGTTAAGGGTGCACACGGGAAAGGCAGTGAGGCCTCTGACAGGTGGTGGGGGAAGTCCGATGACAGATGAGCTTTTACATTTCTTGAAAACTTTGTCTTTATCTCCGAGTTCACAGGGACGGAGATCACATTACCAGATAAGATGAGAAGGGAAAGTAGTGTGTCTGAGTGGGACTGGATGGGATGACCAGGTGGAATTTGGATCTGAAGTTTGAAGAGATATCCTATTAAAACAGTAAAAACATCAAGCTATCGCAGTGTAATTGGTTGGGGTTCCATTAATTGATAACAATGATGGATCCTTCCCTTGCTGATGAAATAGTGCCACAGAGATGAAGAAAATGAAAAATTTTAATGTTTGGATATGTATGTTGTTCCATTTCAGATTTTGGTGAGAAATTGAAGGTATTGGTGTAATATATTGGAAAGAATGAGGGTTTAAAAAGATATGCATTTAAGTGAAAGATGATTACTTTTGTTTCACTTTTTTCTCCTCCTCCCACTTTTTTTCCCTGCCTTTGTTTCATCATCTTTTCTCTTTGTCGGGACATGTGGAAGTATGGGAACTCACTAGCAGTATTTACTGTTAAGGATATTGCCCCCATTAGTGTGAGTATGTATTCACTAATAAAACATTTGTATGAAAAATGTTGTTTGAAAAAAATGTAATCGTTTAGATTTCTGATTCACATATTAAAGATCTTTTCAGCTGCAAGAACTTAAGACTGGAGTTCAGAAGTCCTGAGTTTTAGCTCTAGCCCACTTGTAATGAGCACTCTGATATCAGCAAAGTCCTCTACCCTCCTCTACTTCAGTTTCTTCAGCTCTAGAGAGGACCTTAGATCATATCGGTAATAAATGTTCTTGGTGGTTTGAGTACCATGGTCTTAAGTGGTGGTTCTAGTTAAAGCACATGGCATTTACTGTAATAACGGACAGAGAAGGGATGGCTCTCAGGCCAGAAAGTGATCGTGGTAAACGGTTCCTGCATTCATATCCACTCATTCTACTAGTGTTAATTATGCATCTGCTGTGATTTCTTGGTCTGGAAATGCTTTTCGTCCAAATGCCAACATTTCTCCTTTCCTTGCCTCGTTTAGATCTTCACTCACTGGTCATCTTTTCATGAGTGTTTTGTCTTCCCTATTTAAGATTGTCTTCTCTCTCTCTCTCTCTCTCTCTCTTGAATTCCCTATTCTCCATTTCATGCTCTATTTTTCTCCTTAACAGTCATTGTTTTATAATACTCTGAAAATTTCACTTAATTAGTTTGAAGAGTGCTCAGTAAATAGACTTAGGCTAACAAAGTACTGCCTACTTTTTCCTCCCCTCAAGGTGCATGCTAGGAAGAATATCAGTTGCTTAGAATGGCACTTTCAATGTACTTGAAGATTATTTGAATGCATTTAATCTCTTTCCTATATTTCATATATCTCTTCACTTTGCCTATAAAATGCTTTCTTTAGAGACTAAATCAAAAGGAAACTTTTCTCTGGTCCTATTAATGTTGTTCCAGTATACTATGTATGATTTCCCACTAACAACAAACTCCATTTTCTTTGGAACTTCTAGGAGAAACATAGACTTAAATACAACTTATTTATTTAGTTATTTACATTCACCACTACAATGCAAGATGAGGCAAGAATTTTGTTTTGTTCAGTGTTACACACTTAACACATGAAATAGGCCTTCCGCATATTTGGTCCTCAGTAATGCTCAAGTCTTAATCATCAAGTAGCTGAAGAATTCGAGACTGGTTGTGAGTGCATTGGTGACGTGGGAATTGATAAGGAGATTAGGAAAGTCAGAAGTGGTAATGGATTCATGACCACAATTTAAAAGTGTTTTGAGCAATAAGATGTTTGCTTCAGATGAAAACATGTAGAAGCCTCATGTGAAAAGAGTAAAGCTCAGACCTGCTGTGGCTATAGCAGGTAAAAGGAACATGGCCCAGCCTGCTTCTCTCCTGCATCTTCGGGTAGTCCCTGAAGAGGCTCTTCCCATGTTTTCTCAAATTTACCTAATCTCACAAATCTCTTGGGACCTTTGTTAAAAATACAGGTTCCCTGGTTTCTCGCCTGGGAAGGAATAAAAATATATAGGAGGCAGTTGGTGAAGGGGCAGAGGTCTGTATCAAGGAAGGTAACAATAGATAATAGGGAAAGGCAGGATTTGGGAGGCTGAGTAGAGCTAGGTTAGCAAAAAGTCAGTGAGGTCTAGTGAGTAATTTAAATGGTGGTCAGTCACTTACACTTGTCTCCCACATGAGAAGAAAAACTTGGATCTTGGTTTGGGCTGAGAATCAGATATGTTTAAAAAGAGGAAAACAAAGCCATATTTAGGGTTTTGTTTTGTTGAATTTTATTATTGACAATGGCGCCAAAGAACCAACATACAACCACTTGAACTAAATAGAACATTAGCGGAGTTCTAAACATTCAAACATGTGATGGAGAGAAAATTCCACTCGTCAAAGATCTCAGAAGAGACACAACTCATTCATTAAGCACTAGTAGACAGACAAAATCTAGAAAAAGACCTATTCTTATTTTTTTCATATTAAGTACCAATTCTATTTCTATCAGCAGAGTAAGATCACATTATCTTATTTGTTTATTTTAAAGATTTTATTTATTTATTTGAGAGAGAGAGAAAGCACAAGCAGAGGGGGCATCTGCAGGCCCCACTGTATACCTGTTCTTTGAAAAATTCTGATATATTCTATAACTTTTCACTCATTAATCCTTACAGTTCTTTGCATTCATTGAAATCTCACGTTCCTCTGAGAAAAGCCCCTGTCAAATAGAGAGCACTCTGTCCCATATTACCTTTGCTCCTTTCGGATGCTTCGGACTCCTCAGCATCAAATACCCAAGGTGGAACCCACAGCCTCCCTGATCCCGTGACTCCTCTCCATCTATTGTTCCCTATCTCAGTGAACATCATCTCTGTGTCCAGTCCATCACTACATCCCTGCCAGTTTTACTTCTAGATAGTTTCAAATATTCATGGCCTTCACCTTCTACTCTTCAGCCACCTTAGTCCAAGCTACCATTTGTCTTCCTCCTTGACTCTTGTAAATGGTTTCCAACCTGTTCTACCATGTACTTCTGGCCATTCCCTTAAGTTCTTGGAAGTCTGCTCCAAGTCTAGCTCCATCAGTCACTTTCTTAATATTTCTATGGCCATCATCCTATTTCATCCCCTTTTTATCCGAGCAGTGAAGTGCCCAGCATCCCAGTTGCCTTCCCAGTGTTTTGTATCTGCCGCCTTCTGTTTACACTATAATCTCATACCAGCTTAATCTTTTTAAGAACATGTTCGCCTATTGTTGCACTACTTATTAATTCACCACAGATACCGTGTCCCCATCCTTAGGCTTATCAAAATCCTGCCCAACCGTGAAGACTCTTAAAACTTTTCTGGACATCCCTTCCGCTGATGAGAAGGCACTTCTTCCCTTAGAACCCACATCCTTCTGATGTCCCCTCTTACCAGAGAGTATAGATTCGAGAGCAGAGTCTTTCATATTTCTTTCACGAGATCCACCATATACTGTCCTTGTGTATGGTAAATACTCGATATTCTTAATGAATTTTAGTTTATTTTAACTGAATGATTTTTCAGACTTAGAGTGTCTGAAAAGAGCTAAATTACTGTATTCATTTTAGTATTCTGGAGTTCTAGAATAATCAAATAGAAAACACCCCGCCTATGAAAGTATAGCCTCACTCTTTTTGCTTTATTTCAAAGTGAACCCCGTCCTTTTGCCACCAGAGAGGAAGAAAGGGGATTAAGCTGAAATTAATGTTTTGATGAAGATGAGGCAGATGGTAAATTGACCCGAGGGAAGCAAAAAAAAATCAGCTTGCCACATGTTAGCAGCAGAGACTCTTCGTGATTGATGTTCAGTGACTTGGAAATTCTCTTCAGGGCAAACTGCATTTTCACTGCTCCCTCCCATACATTCTGAAGCATAGATGAATCTCAAAGCAAGAACTTAAAGCTATAAGGAACCTCAGACATCAGCTTTAGTTTGCGGTTTTCAAACTTGACTCTCTTCTTTTTTGTTTTTAAGCATTATAACTCTTTGTTCAATCAGAAACTTCTGTGAAATCCCATTACATGAAATAAATAAAAATGGAGTTGTTCTCGTAAAGGCAGGGTGGGAGCCCAGGATCCAGCCCGCTTGCCTTGGGGCTCTCCAGCTTCTGTGGTGGCCCCTGAGGCACATCCAGGGAAAGCCTCAGATGCGGGCCATCTTGGTTGCCTCTAACTTCTTCCGTGAGATGCCAGAATGACAGTATTGGCCAGTGGCAGGGCCAGGACTAGAATTTGGGTCGCTTGCCATCTAACCTAGGGTTCTCCTCCCATGACATCATGCCATTTTCTCTGGTTTCACATACTTCGTTCTAGTCACCTCAACTTCATCTTTATTTTTTCTAGTGGCAGCACGTATGAACAAAAAAGCCTCCTGAACTTCTTTGAGGGTTTTGAGAGCTTCCACCCTGAGCTCTTGAATTAGCAACTATTCCCAAGTGGCCAGACTACTGTATTTCCACATAAAAATGCTTTAACCAGTTGGTAGCATGTTGACTGGCAATTCTGAGAACTGTTTCATCCCACATTCAGAGAACCTTGGGATAATAAAGGTAAATAAGGGTAAAGGGCTAAGAATTCAATTTTGAGACCCAAATAGGATTAAAAAGAGGGGAGATATATTTGAACTTGTATAGGAGAACCAAATGGAACTTAGAAAAAGCTTTATTAACCTACATTTCTCAAAATGAAAAATACTTCATTTTTAAAATTTGGTTTTGTTGGAGTAAGAACACTTAACATTAGATCTACCTTTTTACCACATTCTATGAGTACAATACACTATTGTTAACTATAGTTTACATAGTGTAACTATGTTGTAGATTTCTAGAATTTATTCATCTTGCACGATTGACTTTATGTCCGTCTATTTCTGTATTCTTCACTTCCCGACCTCTGGCACCCATCATTTTACTCTAATTCTATAAGTGTGACTATTTTACATACGTTATATGTAGATTCAGTAATCCCATTTCTGGGTGTTTACTCAAAAGAATTGAAGTCAAGATCTCAAAGACATATCAGCCCCCCAGTATTTATTGAGGCACTCTTCACAATAGCCAAGATGTGGAAACAACCTAAATGTCCATTGACATGTAAATAGAAAAGAAAATGTATTGTGACTCAGCCTTAAAAATTAAGGAAATCCAATCTCCCACATCATGGATGAACTTGAATATAGTATGCTAAGTGAAATAAGCCACAGAGAGACAGATGACGCATGATTCCACGTTTATGAGGTGTCTAATTTCCTCATTTTAAGCATACCTTTTATATAAAAAGTTCAAGAATAGGAAGTGTTAAAAAAAGCCAATGTCTCATTGTTCAGAAAAGAACCATTATTAACCCTTCCTTTATACTCTCTCTTTTGAATGTAAATATATGAATTTATTTAATGTAATGTAAATATAATTCTGTGCATGCTGTTTTACACCTTGATTCTTTCAATCAAGAAAAATCTTGGTACTCTTTCCACTGGGCTTAGATATGTCACTTTATTTCATAGTCATACAGTGTTCTTTTGTATGGATTTATCCTATATACTCATTTTTAAACTGTACTGAATGAAGCACCTACTTATGATATTATTGGGAGGATTAAATGACTGAATATGTGATAAGGTGCCTACAAAAAAAAGTGCTCAATAAATATCAGCTATTACTAATATGTACCATGATTTTTTAGCTAGTCTCTGGTTGATGGACTGTTCAGTTTTTCAACAACGAGGGAAGTAACATTTCATATATGTACACTGCTGCAAGGAACTTTTTGGCTATATTCCTAAAAATGGAAAATGGAATTACTTGGTCAAAGGATGGATACATTTAAAATGTTGATATTTTCCCATTCCCCTTCCTCTGAGACTGTGCCAATTAACATTCCAATCCGGAATGCGTGAAAATATCCAGTTCTCCATATCTGATCAACATGTGATATTTTCAGTCCAAATGCAAATATTCACACACATGCAGTTTTGGTGTGCATTCTTTTTGATTATTAGGGAAGTTTGGTGTCTTATGTTTTGTTGACCAGTTGTCTTTTATCATTGGAGAACTACTAAAACTGTTCATGACCACTTTTCTATTAGTTTTGCTTTGTTGTTTTAAGTAGATTTTTAAAAAGCTCTCTGAAGGTTATGTTATTAACTTTTAGCTGTATATGCTGCCAGCACTTTTTCTCCAAGTTGCCTTCTGGTTTTCAGTTTTGTCTGTTATTTTATCTCTCCTACCCATGAGGCTTTTATAGCTTCAGTTTTTTGTGTCAAATATCAGAAGTTTTTTTTTTAACTCCAATATTACCCAAATCACCTAAATTGTACTTTGGGATTTTGAGTTTTGACCCATCTAAAATTTATTAAGGGGGGGTAGAAAGGAGAGGTAGAAGCCAATTCTCATAAAATTATTTATTCAAAAGTCTGATTTATCACAAACTAAATTCTTCATCTATCTATATAAGAAATATATATATTTCATCTGTATGAAATTATATAAAAGAAATATATAAGATGAAATTCTTTATATAGATAAGTAAACTTTTGTTATCATAAGCTTAATTCTCATTATTTGTTTCATTCTTTCTGTGCTGTTTTCTGTTCAACTGATCTGTCAGTGGAATTTTACAATAGGCTTCTGATGTTTGTCACTTTATAATTTCTATATTAAGTTGAAATTTTTGAATCCTTCTGATTACATGTGTTACTGTTTTTTTTTTTCTTTTTTAGAATTTTCCTGGCTACTCTCATCTGTTTATTCTGTTAAGTGAAATATAGAATCATTCTGTTAAGTCACTTCTCCCAAAATTATATTGAAAACTTTCCCTGAGATTATGTTATAGTTATTTAATTTTAGGAGGATTTACAATTTTAAATAGTGGGAATTCTTATTCAAGATCTGTTTCTCATTTTAGTTTAGCTTTGTCCTTCAGCATAATTTTATAAATTTATTCATGTAGGCACTGCATATTTCCTGTTAGGTTTATTCCCAGGTATTCTCTAGTGAATACTTCAACTTCATTTAATGATTGTTTTGGAGTACAATCCACAACTTGAGTGTGCTGTGTGAATATTAATTCTAAAATGTTTTCTGTCAACAATTGTTACTGAAGATCTCTCCTTTTCCCGTTTTCTGATAAGGAGCACAGTTTTCCTACACAGCTCAAACTGTACCTCAGAAACCTTAAAAAAATAATCTCCAAACAATATCTTTCACTATATGCAGTATCCATAAAAAGCTTGTTTGGCCAAGAATTGCTATCAATTATTTGAAGAGCTGGTTTTTCATTATGTTTCTTGTCTTATCTAAAGAAGGGAATCCTACAACTGGGAAATTTATGCATATACAAACCCACCAAGGTTAATAAATACTCTAAATTCAGTCAGACAACTATTGTGCTTAATTTTCATTCATTTGGCAAACAGTTATTGAGTCCTATCATGTTTAGAGTTCTGGAAGTAGAGATATTTCCCTATTGACCAGTGACTTATTGTCTAATAGAAAGAGATACTTGAACCAAATAATTGAAATACATATTATAAAACAATTGAATCTGACAAAATCAGTAAGAGTTCACAATCAGATGGCATTAAACACCTAATTATGTGTGTGCACATGCACACGTGTGTGTGCATCTGCCGCATCAGCATTTATTTGTAATGACTAGCACACTTAGAAATATGTCCAGCTAGAGGAGGTTTCTGTAAGGTGTGATTGTTAACTCTTTTGTTGACTCTATGTACAAAAATGTTGACAATAATAATCAAGTTAGGCCTACACTGTAAGTTCTAACTCTAGCAATAACTTTTGGAATTTTAAAACTCAAGTGATTAATGAGAATATGAGGGGAGATAGATGATTGAGTCCATGGTACAGAATAAGAAATACATCCTTTTTTATTGCATAGCAATATATGTATATTACAATAGAGTGTAATGAAGCACACACTCTAACATGCATGTTGGAGTTCTCATGTAAGAAACTAGTAGGGAGAATGCTGCTTTCATTGTCCAAGGTGGCTGATTCTTCCCTGTATGAACCTTATTCTCTGCTGCTCTGTGCTAGGTCATCATACTCTTAAACAGAAAATGCTTATCCTTGCCTTCGCACTGTTCAAAGCTCCCTCTCTGGTGCCATTAGAGTTTTGTTTTGTTCTTTAATTCCTTCATGGGGGGAGTCAAAACTGTGATCCTGCTTAACCTGTTACCCTGTAGATGGCTTTGCCATGTGATGTTTCTTGGCTGGTCTCTGTTTTGACAATACTGTGTTTGCTGAGCTCTGCTCCACGTGAGAATGCTCCAGATTTTCTGTTGGGGACAAAGCTCCTGAATGGGATACAAGCCAGAAAAAAATGCCTTTTGTTCATTGGACAAAATTGTGCATGTGATAACATGCATGTGGAGCTCTATTAAATTATTGTCCCCACTGTAGAGAATGTGATCGATAGTATTATAGTAACACTGTGCAGCGACAGATGGTAGCTCTGCTCCCAGGGAGCACAGCATAACGTGAAGTGGTGGAATGACTACATTGTGCACTTGAAACTAATGTAACATTGTGTTTCAGCTATACTTCAATAAAAAAAAAAGGAATTATAGCCCTCTCTTCCTCACCACAGCAGGAGCTCATGGTATATTGTTTCAGGAAACTGCTTCTTTGCATGGAAGCCCTCGTGCTGTATTGACTCCAGGAAAGGACCCTTTGTTTAACCGCTTCACTCCCGCTGTCCTACAGGACATGTGCTCTTTGAGAAGTGGGGAAAATACAAGTGCCAACAGAGTATTTTAACAAAGTTTGCATGTTCTTTTCAGTGGATGTTATTTTCTTAGTCCAGTTTCTCTCTTATTACACCTTGAGAGTTAAATATTCCGTGGGAATAGCTCTCCTTGACATGTCTGTAGTACTTCCTCATTGTCTCTTTAACCCACAACCTATTTCCAGCAGGCTCCGGAAATAGAGCCTCCACCAAAACAGTGCTTATGATGGTTATCAAGTTCCTATACCTGGATGCAGGCAATGGTTCCTTTTCTATCCACATTGTACTGTATTGCTTAGAAGTAGGAGATATATTTGACCTCTCCCTCCATCGTAGGACACATTTTTTTCCTTTTTTCCTGGGTCTTTTTGTTTGTTTGTTTTTCCTCAGAGTTCTTCTTCCTCAGTCTCTATTGCTTCTCTCTCTCTCTCTCTCTCTCTCACCTCTTCTACCTCTACACGTTAGTGTGGGGTGGCGCTTCTCCTCTTGTCTGTCTACATACTCTTAAGCTGAACTCATCTAGCCCTTTGGCTTTGAATACCATCAGCATGCCCTATTTCTAGGACTACCACCATTATATCTCCAGCTCTGAACTGCAAACTTGGATATCCAGTGGCCTTCTAGACAAATGTCTGCTTGGCATCTCAGATAGAACTTCCCAAGACAGAACTCAACCTTTATGTCCATAGTCTTCTTTATCTTAGTAATAGGCGCTACTGTTAAATTCACAACGGGAAAGCCCACCTTTGATTCCTTTTGTTCCTCACCAGGCCCCTCACACCCAATTCAGCTGCCCCAATTATTGTTGCAATACCCAGATTTCTTTCTTTTTGACTTTTCATAGTGCTCTACTGCTGAGTTTGTCTTTTCATTCTGTCCTTTTTCTTTAAAAAAAAGAAAAAAAGAAAAAAGATTTATTTGAGAGAGAGAGAGAGAAAGAGCACTCATGCCCTTGTGAGTTCGGGAGTGGGACAGAGGGAGACAGTCTTCAAGCAATCTCCCCATGAGTGTGGAGCCTGACTCTGGGCTCAATCTCAGGATGCCAAAATCATGACCTGAGCCAAAACCAAGAGTTGGACACTTAACCGACTGAGGCCCTGAGGGGCCCTTCATGTCCTTTTTCTAATCATTCCCTCAAAGGGGTAGATTTTGATTCATATTTTAAAAAAAATCCTTGGGGCACCTGAATGGCTCAGTGGGTTAAAGCCTCTGCCTTCGGCTCGGGTCATGATCTCGGGGTCCTGGGATCGAGCCCCACATCGGGCTCTCTGCTCAGCAGGGAGCCTGCTTCCCCCCTCTCTCTGCCTGCCTCTCTGCCTACTTGTGATCTCTCTCTCTCTCTCTCTGTTGAATAAAATAAATGAAATCTTTAAAAAAAAAAATCCTTATAGTTCCTAAAATTTTAAATATAAGCAAATTAACATAAAATACAATTTCTTGTAAGGGGTAGTTATAATTGTCATTGTCATATATATAGTTATATTTATTATATCAATATATAATTTGATAGTAGTTATAATTGTTATCAATATATAGGATTGTAGTGAGGAACAGGTGGGTTGCAAAAATGGTTTATAAATTCTTACATACACAAAAAAAGTGATTATAATTTTATATCATGAAGTTGATGTTAATCAGCACCACTAAAAATGAACTTAATGTATCATCAGTTCAGTTCTGTCCAATAGTTATGGAGCATGTGACTTGTACAAAGCTGGGTGCCATAAATACTGAGAAAAATTAGAGTTACTGAAGGAATTCACTACCAAGGAAGGGAGATAGACGTATAAGTAAATTGATAGTAAAAGAAGTATAATGACAAAGACATGAATAAAATAAAGCGGACGTACCCAAGAGGGTATGATTGGTTGACAGGGAGAGGGCATGTCCATCACATGGCTGCTTGAACTACAAACACAGGTGCTTTCCCTCACTCTTCTCTTCCCGCGTCCCTCCCTCCAACCAGTTTGATTTCATGATCTGACTCTACTCCAAGGGGTTGTCAAACTTTTTCTATAAGGGACAGATAGGGAGTAGTTGAGACTTCTGGGGGCCATATATGATGTATTTCACTCACTCTTCTCTTTGTTTTCTCATCACCATTTTAAACAGTAAAAACTAATTTTAGCTATTTGGGCCATACAAACCTAAGCTAAGGCCAGAGTTAGCCCTTGGATCTATAGTTTGCCAGGCACTGCTGTCCTCCAAAACGTGTTCCCAAGCCCAGTCACTTCTCCCCTCAACTACCGTCCTCATTGGAATGACCACTGTCTCTTTCCTGCACTGCTGCATTAGTTTCCTGTTGGGTTCCCACTCCTATTCTTGGCCCTCCCTAATTCACTCTATAGTGTGGCCAGGTGATGTTTTATTATTTTTTATTTTTATTTTTTTAAAGATTTTATTTCTTTATTTGACAGAGAGGAGAGATCACAAGTAGGCAGAGAGGCAGGTTGGAGGGGGGGAGGAAGCAGGCTCCCGGCTGAGCAGAGAGCCCGATGCGGGGCTCAGTCCCAGGACCCTGAGATCATGACCTGAGCCGAAGGCAGAGGCTTTAACCCACTGAGCCACCCAGGTGCCCCCCAGGTGATGTTTCAAATCATACATATCACTCCTTATATCAAAGAAGGCTTCCCTGAGGAACCTACAAAATATTATGTTTTGCAACATTTTTTGATCTCAAGGAACTGAGGTTGGGAGCGGGAAAGGCGGGCACTTCTAGAGAGCCAGCACAGTTCCCACCATTCTAGTTTTATTTTAATAACCAGTAAGATTTTCATACTGAAATAGAATTATTCTAAATAATGAAATAAGGAATGGATTAAATTTAATTATAAGCTTTTAAGCTTAAGGAATATAAAAAAAAAGGAGGAAGAGGATGGGGTGCCTGGGTGGCTCAGTGGGTTAAGGCCTCTGCCTTCGGCTCAGGTCATGATCTCAGGGTCTTGGGATCGAGCCCCGCATCGGGCTCTCCGCTCAGCAGGGAGCCTGCTTCCCCCTCTCTCTCTGCCTGCCTTTCTGCCTACTTGTGATCTCTCTCTCTCTGTAAAATAATCTTTAAAAAAAAAAAAATGGAGGGGGGGCAGAAGAGAGTATAAACTCTGTCACCTAAAGTGGAATAAAACTCAATATTTCCATGTATGTAGTGAATTTGGATTGCTCTAGGTCTTAAGCAAAAAATCACTGGGGACTTCATGGGGTCCTGTCTATATTAAACACTTTCTGTGTCCTTAGTGAGATCTGGGTGTGAAAATCTCCTTTGTCTCTACTTCCTTGCTATGATTTTCCACCAACTTCATGATATCTTTTCTTACCATCAGCACAACTGTGTCCTGCAGCTCTCCCTCCTTTGTTTCACTCCTTCTTCTTCTGTTAAGGGTCCAAATTCATTGTGTCTTATCCCAGGTATCCCTAATTCTTCCACAGCTCTGTTTTTGAACTACCCAACTCAGCATTTTACCAGCCCAGCTTCTTAAAGGAAGCAGATAATTTGCAGCAAAAATTAAACATAGGCTCAATTATATATGTCAGTATGAATTAGACACATACTGTTGGGATATTTTCAAGAGTTCCTCCTTGAAATAGTACCTTCTTTTTCCTCAAAAGATGAAACTGCTTTTGCATCTATTGCCTCTTTATTCCCCTAAAGTTAAGTTTATTTGTTTTCATTTTTCAATTTAAGGGTTGAGTTTGGGTATTATTATCCCTGCTTTACATATGTTGAAACTGAAGCACAGAGCAGGAAAACAGTCCCCCCAAGGACCATCAATATATGCTCCAGCCGTGGCTGGGCCTCCCAGCTTCTGAGGGCCAGGCCTGCATTTTTTCTCCTGGTCTTGCTGAGGGCAATTAGAAATTGAAGCAATTTCTAAGCTCTGCTCCAAATCATTTGTAAGTCAAGGTCATTTGTTTGTACCTGTTTTGACGATGTCAGCTCTTTCAGGAGAATTCCAAATATACTTTTCCTAAATCAGTGTTTTTCAAACTGGGATAATGTGCAAAGAGCTTTTAAAGGAAAAGGATTCTCGTCAATTGTGAGCATAGGCAAACTCTTTTAATTCACAACATTACTTAAATGTGTAACAGAAAATTTGTGTAACATCTACAAATACATAAGCACACCATACTTGTCATTCTACATCAAAACAATAGCAACAACAACAACAACAGCAAATCATGTCCAACTCAAACAAATTCATATTACCAAGGAACTTCCACTGATCAGCAACATTAACATGAGAGGTGACGTCCTTTTAGGAAACGTAATTAGCTAGTCAACAGGAATAAATTCTGGCTTCCAGGCATAGGGTCTTTTGAGATTGGCATGTCCGGGCTGATCTGTGCTGTATGACCTCACCATCCTCCTGCCACTCCTATCCTATTGGGATGAAACCTCTGTCCACCCAGGGCACTGTGATGTCATTGGAGGAAAGTCCATAACCAATGCATGGATGTCTCTGCTCTTTTCTTTATCAGTATGCTGTGAACAAAGTACTACCACTCAGTGCAAACACAAACACGGGCACTAAAATTGACTGCCAGTGCTTACTTATAATGTAAGTACAGACATTAGTGATGTATACTTACGTATAGACATAAGTAATGTAAGACTAGACAATTCAGAAAATCCCTTATACTAATTTTATTAAGTACCAGCACAAAATTTCTTTTGAATTCTCACAAGACCTTAGAAACTCGGGGGATAAGAGAGCCCTTGATGGAGAAACACCACCCTAAACTTACAACTTGAAGACTTGGAGAAGCAGTGAGAGTTTTCAAGTCCAACCTTGAACCTACTGGGATGATTTAAGGGCCACCTAAGGATCTCACCCCTACCTGTTTGCTAAAGCACTAGAACGACTCTGTCAATTCAGGCAGAAGGATTGAAGGACCTGATTTAAACGCAAATATATTACCTGAGGAGAATAACTAACAGCAATCGATTCTCTTGCTGACAATTTATTATAAATGTAATTTTGCACAAAACAAAGCCTAGAGGAATGAGACATAACATAGGTGAGTTTGGTATCCTAGATGATCATGTATTAAGTGCCCACTAGTATCAGGGACCTGAAGAGGTAAACAGAGTCCCCATTCTTGGTTTTTAAAATCCAATTGGAGTGGATTTTACAAGACAAATGGAGTGGGAGCTTTCCTGGACGCAGCAGGGGGAGAAACTTACAAACTAGGCAGCATTAAAAGCCACCAACTCGGGGCCATCTTGGTTTGGAGCCAGCAGAAAAGCGAAACTGCCCAGATGGAAGAAGTTTGGAGGAGGAAAACAAACCTTCCCTGCCTTTTAGTTTTTTAGCCAGTCTCGAAACTCTTGCTTATTTTTTAAAAGTGTAAAAACATATCTGTAATAAAAAGTAGATGATTCTTTAATTATGAAATTTCGTTTGTGTATTTCTTTGAAAACTTTCATCTCCCCTCACATACTTTCCTTGATGTCTTCCGTGCAGTCCACTGTGGGGAGTGAGGGAGAGGAAATACTATTGCCTCTTAGCCTACAGTCCTATCTCCTCTCTCTTTCCATGGCTATTGACATGGTTCCACAATTCTGGATTTCTTACAAGTCTCTCTTGAATAGGAAACCATAGTTTAAAGTTGTTTATGTTGTTTCATTGCTTGCCACCCTCTTGGCTTGATATTGTTCATGTTTAACGTGTGTTTATCTGGCGGGCATGTAATTAACTTCTGATTTCCCCCCTCATAGTTCTATAGTTTACAAGTGTAAAAGCTGACTGCTGGAACTGTGTTTGAGACAGAACATCGTACTGCATTTAGGGGTAGAAAATGGATGGTGAGAAAAGGTGTTCCCCCAAAGAAAAGTAAAACATTTATCAGGAGTCCCTGAATAGACAGGGACTATTTCATTTCCTATGTAACGCACATAATCTCTTTTAATTCTCGGCAGCCCCCCCCAACCCCCAATGAGGCATGGAGTTTCACCTCATACAGAAATAAGACTTAGAGAAATAAAGTAACTTGCCCAGGTTCACCTAGCTAGTGTCAGAGCTCATACGTGAGCCTGTCTTAACCCCCGAACTATGTGTGCTTTCCCCTCACCATACTGCCTCTCCTGGGAATCTTCTCCTGGTGGTCTTTGTTTCTAGGAGACAGGGCACAGGGCTACCTGAGCAGGCAGTGAAAGCAAGAGAGCATTTCTAGCTTGGGCAGCTTTAGTCCCTTCCCCCTTATAAATCGGTCACTTCACTCAACCTTTCTGTCTTCCTCCACCCTCTCCTCTCTCCTTCCCCGTGCTCTTTTCTTCTTTTTCACCCTTTCCTCAGAAAGCAGTCAGCAGACGTTATTAGGATTGAGGGAGAAAAACTATTCCAGTTCTTTTTCCCTTATCCAAAACCCTGTTTCTGTGTGAACATGTGTTGTAGCCAATAACTACGCAGACCACCAGCTGCGCTTGGAGCAATTCAGCCAAATGTCATCTCAAGTCCAGGGCTGCAGCTCAGAAGGTGCATGGAAGGGGGCCCCTTTTTCCCTTATCCATCTAGAGTCCACATTCCCTGGAACACAGGGAGAAGGGCTCTCCCTAAAGTACAAAGGGCAGGGTACTCAGCCCTCCTTTTCAAACACACTGTATCGGTCTCAACAAGAATCCTTCAGAATTATGTTAATATCAGTGGTGGGGGGTGGTGGGTAGCTTCCCAGTCAATGCAGAGGACTGCAAAAAGCTCACCAGCTGGGTTGAATGCTCAGTCCTGTTGTTTTTCTCCACAGTGCTACCTCTTTTTGAATGTTTCCTTGCTAAAATGATAGAGGAGAGAGGGGAAAATCGGCTTTGATTTTTATTTGTAGCTTGGTGACAAATAATTAAAAAAAAAATTAAACCATTCATTTACTACGTTCTGGGAATTGTCAGAGGATTTTATTTGTACATGCCCTCCTGACCCCTATTTTTCTCAGAGAAGTAAAAATTACGCTACATTTGCAAACAAGGTACTTTTATTGAGTTGAACTTTTACGAATGTATGGTATACTTAGCCAAGATATCACTTTTTATTTAATACAAGTATACTCAAAGGGCTATACATGTAGAATTCTGTATGATTAATATGCACTTGAAAGCTGTTACAAAGTAAGCATAATTTCAGAGTTGGTGGAGTCTCTTAAATCCACTTGGTAATTTAATGTGTAGCCACGGAAGTCAGAGTTGAGGGATGTTACCACCAGAAATCTGTATCCTATCACACACCTTTTTGAGTAAACCAGTCACTATTCCAAACTTGAAAGGTTCTCTTTTTAAAAATGTAAGTTGTGTTGCCTTGGAACGGAGAGAAATGAAGAAATAAGACCATTAAGCATTTGAAATACGGTCATTTTAAAGTGCTTACGGTATGTTTTGCTGTGCTGAGTAAATTTTTTCCTTCCTAGTAACTGAAAAAGTACAAAACACAAACTAAGTTCCTGTACTTTGCTTTACTCATAGAAAAAGTTTAACCCATGAAGTACACAACTATCAGGGAGGTAGCTTAAAATAGTCTAAGAACGTATATGCCACTGGAATCCCTTGTTTGTTCACATCTCTTGCCTTATTTTGTTTCTGCAGAGCTGCTTAAATTCTACTTTTTTACCTACTCTGTTAACATTTCTTATGTATAGAATTTTTCCCTGGTTAAAGACTTTCCTTGAGTGAAAAGTCCTGGAAATTCATAACTGCATAAACCATTTCCTTCCAAAACTCTCTCTCTCTCTCTCACACACACACACACACTAATCATCAGTTCATTTTTTAAAAAATCATGTATTATTGGGAAATGCTATTGTTCTACTTTACCGACTATTCATTTTTTCTAAAACACAATCTTATATAATGACTAGATATAGATAGAGTATGTTCAGAGTTCTTAATGGTCCAACCACAGAATCTTCTCTAGCTGTTTAAGTAGAAAAATATTTATTAAGGGAGATAAGTTGCTCAAAGAACCATTGGGAGGGCAAAATTGGGCTGACTTTCCCAGACTGGTTCTCCAAACTGGAGTTTCAGAGCTGGGGTTGCTGGGGAGCTGCTGTCCCCACCCAACGGGACGCCACACAGTAGGGAAGCCCCCCTCCACCCCCATTATGGCCTTTGGATCCGGAGCTATCCCACCTCTGCCATGATGAGGGCCAATGAAGCAGGTGCCCCATACTCCGCACCTCCCCGGTGTGATCCCTTCTAAATCAAAGCCCGGCATGGATAGGAATATATCAGATTGGCTGGAACTCTATGTCATCTGGACCCCTAGCTACGAGAGCAAGATTGGGAAGGGAGAGTTTTGAACTGAGCTCAAACATTGTAAGGAGTTTGTAACGAGCATTGATATAGCCCATCCTCAGAATCCCCTTATTAGCTGTGATGCATCTAATCTATTAAGATTCTGTGTCCTTCAGCGAGTTGGAAACTCTATGCGTGGGTGAGGCTAGCAGAATATAGAATCTTTTGATCAGGTAGCAAGTGGCTTTTTGTTGAAGTGTTAGAATATGGAGCATTTTCTCTGAAACTCTTTGGCTCCCCGGAGAAGAGCCATCTGATAGTTTTGCTTGCTGGAGGCAGAGAAATCCATCTGGCGGCTGCAACTCTGGGGTAGGGCAGGAAAAGGGGAGGAGGGACATTTCAACATGAAGACTTTCACTGCATTCTCAAGTTTCTAATTCCACTTTGGCTGTTCACCCTGCCTGGTATCTCTGATCCCAAAACTTCTCTTGTATAATTCTCTCTCTAGAGAAAAAGCTTCTGATCTCCTGCCAGGGGTAGAAATGTGCTGCTGTGCGTTGAGGAGGTAACTCTGTGTCATTAGTTGTTCTGTGTACGTCTGTGTATCTGATCTTGCTGTCTCAGCCCCACAACTGTCCCCTTACATAGTGTATCAGGTGCCTCCAAAAAACAGGACGGGACCCAGTTGGGGTGGCTTCTCCTCCATTCTCTCCCGCTGTAGGAATTTGGGTGAATAACTCCTTTCTGTATGCTAAGTCAGTGAATACTCCTCTGCCTTCTCTCTTCCAAAGCTTTCAGGAAATTTCTTGTCTACGGTTTCCTCCCCTCCCTTTTTCTTTATCCTTGTGAGTCAATATCTTTTTATTCTTTTACTATCATCATAATGGGTTTGGGGGAGGGAGAAGAGATGTGGTCAGTCTGTCATGCTTAGCCATAAGTCCTTTAAATTTATTCTTTAGTATGGTTATCATTTTCAATCTTGTATGTATAAATACTCATGAATATTTCTTTAAATATAAGAATATAGAGATTAAATATAAGAATTTGAGAATAAAGTTTCATTTTCTCGCTTTACAAAAGGCCTTTTTTTGGGAGGAGAGGGGAGTCCACATTTTGAGGATTTAGAGGTACCTGGAAATATATATACTAAGCACCAAACAAACAAACAAAGTGGTTCTGTCCAAGAATGCAAAGAGAATGGAGGAGGGAGCCCTCCAGTGGGCTCTTACGGCCCGGTGGGCTTCCTGGAGGAGGCGGAAATTGAATTGGACTCTGAAGAGAGGGAAGGAGCCAGGAAAAGAGTAAGGTCTCGAGTTGGGTAATGGCAAGCATTGTTGTCTTCCCCTTACTCAGTGGGGATGTGCCAACCAGGGTGTAGCTCCATTTAAGGATCTGAGTGAGTGCAGAGGAGGCAGACATGAAGCCAGTGGCATATAAACCATAGAGTTCTCTTGGACCTACTATGACAGCCCAGCAAGCCTACACGTGGGCAGTTACAACAGTGCCCAAGATGAAAAATAGAAAGAAGTACTTTTTACTAGCAGCCTCCTGGCTCACAGATGCTGTTTACTACTCAAGATGTAATTCTGATTAAAGCAAGGAATTAAGCTTAAATGAAAAGATGCACAGTTTGTATTATGAGTTTCATCCTTGTACATCTCAATAGTTATAACTTCTTAAGAGCAATAAACACCAGATTTTAGTTTTCAACAGCATGTGGCTCTAGTATTCTGGTATTCTCAATATTTTTATGGCCTTTCTTTTTTCTTTGATATTTTGATTATTTGCTAAGTCACTCATCATCTCTGAGCCCTTAATCTAAGCGAAGTACTATGCCAGTCCACGCAGGGACTCGATCATATGTGCATCCAGCACGTGTTTGATGAGTGTCAATTATGCAACTAAAACTAAGAAGGAAACGGTTGCTTCCCTCCAAAAGTTTATGCATTGATAGGGAAGTCAGGACATAGTTACATAGTAGCAGAAGAGTAAGATACGTAGAATGATTAACAACAACAATAATGCTAATAATAGTAGGAGATTTGTTCTTCTCCTAGGAATTTACCTTGTGGTTGAAAAGACAGAGCATACACACACTTTGGTGAAACTCTCAGCCACTTAAAGATAAGATGGAGAGTAATTCTGCCAAGGTATTGGGCTGGGGTGAGAGAAATTCTGGAAATGGTAGAGGAGGCATCAAAGTGCCCAGTCAGGCAGGGTGGTGTGACAAAGGTGATTTGAACAGGAAGGATTGGCTGAATCACATCCACGGTTCTGGGAGATACCTCTTTGCTCCGTTAGAAATTGCAGGGAGCTGGATGGCGCTGCTCAGTGTGGGGGACCTCGAGAGATGGGGACCTCGAGAAATGAGGCCCATCAACTTCCAGGCAGGCCGGGGGAGGGCAGTGCCCTGGCACTGCAGGAACACTGGAGATCGAGGCTGGGGGTTGGACCAGACTCCGGAAGATGGATCTGGAAATCCAGGCCTGAGACTAGATTCCTTGAGTGTTCCAGCTGCATTTCTTAGAGGCAACATCTGAGCAAGAGGATGAGTCTATGGGCGGGTTTTCTCATTGCCCTGCTCCTACCTCAATCAGGGGAGCCTCACTTGTTAATCTCCCCAGTATAATGAATTTTGGTGTCAGATTTTTTTTTAAAGGATCCCCCTGATTTAAAAATAATAAGTGTGCAAGTGGTATGAAGATGGAAAAGAAGACAGAAAAATGAGACTTGTGATACTTTAAGGAAAAAAATGTACATTAAGTCTGAACCAGTTGGAGTCATCTTTTGCAGGAGCTCTGAGTTGAAGAGAAGCAGAGTAGCAAACAGGCAGTGGTATTTCTGGTGGGAAAAAAATAGAGTAGACAAAGACAAGAAGATATGGTTAGGTGTGTTCTGTGTGGAAAATAAAAATGCGTTGACTTTCCTGGGAAGCAGGAGTCCTGTGGTTGGCACACTGGGTATGTCTAGGAATCTGAATTTACTCCAAATGGCAAGACAATGTCATTTTGGAGAATGAAGTGGAGTGAGGAGCATGATGAAAATGTATGCTGACATAACTCTTGTGTCAGTTACTCAGAGGGTGAGAGGCTAGCATTAATATATGGGAGCATCACATTTTTCCTGGCCTAGGTACCTACCCCCAAACCCAGGATAATGTCTCTGGTTTCCCTGTTTGCAAACATTCTGGCCACAGTGTATCAAGGAAAAAAGGAAATTTTGTCAGGAAAAGTATTGATCAGCATTATTATCTTTTGAGCAACAAGCAAATTATAATAATAAGAGTGTCCCATGGTATCTCATGAGTTTCCAGGATTCTGCAAGAGCATTTACACTCCCTGGATGAGGGGGATTAATTTTCAACTTGGACTCATGTATGGGCTCCTGCCCTGTTTTTGGACCAGGTTCGTGGAGTCTGTCTCCCCCTTTCGCTGGTGCAGTGGTACCGTCCATGTGGCGTACACACCTCGCCTTCTGCTTGGGTCATAGGAATGTTCCATTCATTGCTAGCAGGGTGGTGCGGCACCGAGAGAAGACAGATACATCCGTTTCTCCATTGGAGAAGAGAGATTTAACAAACTAGGAGTGTACGGTATGACGAACGCAGTACCAGATAATAAACTAGGATATCATTATGTGAGTATGAGAAGGGGACTGGTCACAACTGGGGATCTTTGCTTTACTGACGCTCAGCTATTCTCAGCAGTATGGAATATTCTGTTAATCTGTCATCAAACCTCATTCTATTCTGATTATTTATTAATAATCAGAGAATTAATAATATGAGAAATATTAGCACAATCTTTTGAAATGTTACAACAAGCCAGTGAAGAATGATAATAAATATATATTTAGAAAATAAATTTGGGCCATTGCTGACATTTTCATACATATTTCTTAATTCTTTCTAATTTCTTATGCTCTCCTGTGTTTTGTTTGTTCATTTGTTTGTTTGTTTTTGTAATTTACATCAATTTAACCGCTTCAGAACAATGTATTTCCTGGTTTGGGTTTTTGTATTGTTTTGAGGTGTGTTGAAATATTACTGTGCATGCGTGTGTTTGAGCCATAGGGTTTGTATTAATAAAATCCAGTATATGGCCTCAGTTAGTAAAATTTCACCTAATAGGATACAACAGAAAGCTGTAAATTCATTCAAAATCAGTCTTTCAGGCATTAAAGATTTTATATCACTCCTATTTAATTTTTAATGAAATAGTATAGACATATTCATACACCTAAGAGTAGATAGGTAGACACAGTAATAAAATGGTAAAAGTACAACATAGTGGTAAAATTCCATCCTGTTGGAATTTTATTTCTGCTGCATCATTTACGGTCGAATGTGCATTAAACACTCTGTACATGCAGCTGTGTATAACTGGTAAGTGTAAACACAAAAGAATTTTAACATCAACCTTGCCCTCCAAGAGCTTCCAATTTATTTGAAGAGGGAAGCTGAGCATAAGTAAGAAATGGCATCCTATATAGCCTAGGACAAAAACCATGGGAAATTTGAGAGCGCTTAAAAAAAGGTATATATGGAGCACCCAGGTGGTACAGGTAGCTCAGTGTCTAACTCTTGGTTTCAGCTCAGGTTGTGATCTTGGGGTTGTGGGATCGAGCCTTCATGTTGGGCTCCCTGCTCAGCACGTAGTCAAGTTCAGATCCTCTCTTCCTCTCCCTCTGCCACTCCAGCTAGGATGCGCTCTCTCTCTCTCTCTCTCTCTCAAATAAATAAATAAATAAATATCTTTTGAAAAAATTGTGAAAATAAATAAAAGACATATGACATGCTGTAATCAGAGTAGGCTTTATGGAGGAGGTGGCACTTGACATAAATTTCAAGGCAATTAGTATGTGCCTTCTTGCAGGGAAGAAGATACTTCTAGCAAGTAGAAGCCATACAGAGGCAGAGAGAGAAATACACATGACAGCTGATCTAAACGTTGTAAAGATTTCATGATCAAAAGCTGTGCTGAGCTATTAAGCATCTTTTAGAGGTTTTTTCCTTTCCTAAAGAGTTTTTATTTGAGTGTGCCTGGGTGGCTCAATGGGTTAAAGCCTCTGCCTTCAGCTCAGGTCATGATCTCAGGGTCCTGGGATCAAGCCCCACATCAGGCTCTCTGCTCAGTGGGGAGCCTGCTTCCCCCCCTCTCTCTGCCTGCCTCTCTGCCTACTTGTGATCTCTCTC
>CM053618.1:47212111-47225491 GCA_028646535.1 Procyon lotor
TAAACGTTGTAAAGATTTCATGATCAAAAGCTGTGCTGAGCTATTAAGCATCTTTTAGAGGTTTTTTCCTTTCCTAAAGAGTTTTTATTTGGGTGTGCCTGGGTGGCTCAGTGGGTTAAAGCCTCTGCCTTCAGCTCAGGTCATGATCTCAGGGTCCTGGGATCGAGCCCCACATCAGGCTCTCTGCTCAGTGGGGAGCCTGCTTCCCCCCCTCTCTCTGCCTGCCTCTCTGCCTACTTGTGATCTCTCTCTCTGTCAAATAAATAAATAAAATCTTAAAAAAAAAGAAAAGAGTTTTTATTTGATTCTCAAATGTATGTCACTATCCAATATCTTACTCAATATTTGGCTTTGGTTATCAAACATTTTAAACCAATATTTTTCATATGGTGTATAAATTTCAATGACCCACGCTATACCAGGCATTGTAATATATAGAAATGAAGAACTTGTCTCAGCCATGAAATCTTGCTGCCTTGTTGGTGAGAAAATGTTTGTGCAAATCAGATTCAAGGTAGTCATCAAACCAAGGACACTCAAACATTCCCCGAGTTTGAAACTCCCTACGTATAAATCACCAGATGTGTGAAGACTTTCCAATCCTTTGCATATGTAGGAGCTATTCCTCTCCACATACCCAACTCTCTGTTCATACCCACTGGAGCTCCTTCCCGAAACCAAGTTATACTGATGGGGCCCTGCAAGCTAGAAACCATCATTAGTCACTTGTGGACCCCACATCTGTCATTCATTGATCCTTTTGTTTCCTTGCAAGATCAGTGAACACGTCCCGTAGCCATCATATAATTACCGTCTCTCTCTACCTTGATTCCTCTGCCTTTTGCCACTCACAGTTCAATTATTCCCACCTTAGACAACACCCTTTCACACCTTTAATGCATCCTCTTGGGAGCCTGTCTTATTTCTCCTCTTTCTTCTAATACTTGTCAAGTTACTGGAAGGAAAGAACACAAACCTTCTCATGTCCCCTTTCTCTTTGAACAAAGAACCCCTAGATGCCTCCCATACAAAAGTGCTACTAACCATTTTGTATTGAGGAAAAAAAAGGTATTAGGTTTAAAAATGAAAAAAAAAAAAAAAGATGTTGAATTAGTGACATCAGCTTCTAAAGCTTTTGAAAATACACAGAAGTTTCTTTCTGAATCTCCATCGAAAAAAAATTCCTCTAAAGTTTACAAGTGCTTTCTCCAAAATGTCTACTTAGTATAAGATCTTTAAAATATCAGCTTATATCTTATTTATTTATAAATGTTACAAAAACATTTTCTACTTTTTTTCTTTGCAAATTGTAACCTACTTGAACAAGAGAATTGACTGAACATTCTGAATTCCAAATGAACCACTTTCACACAAATTTTGTAATGTAATGCATTTAAAAGATGAGGATGCCTCATATACTATATAATTCAAAATGAATAGCATACATAATACCTATTGTATGAATTGAAAGGAGAGAGACGGGGGAGCGACAAAGAGATAGTCATAAACTTGGGAACAGTTTTTGCACAGAAGGTAAAACTTGAGCTTGACTGTAAATAATAAACTGATGTGGGAGGGAGAAGTTGAAAGAATATCTCAAGATGGGCAAAGACTGTTGACCAAGTTGTATTTGGTTGAAATGGAGACTTTTTATGAAAGAGTCAAAGATACTGACCAATCAGGATTGGACCAGTTTGTAGGTATTTCATGTGACAAAAGTGACCGATGTCACATTAAGGAATTACGTGGATTTTCTTCCAGAAATAATGGAGAGCTGTGAAAATTTGGAAGGACTGTCATAGATTTGACAGCGTAGTTTTAGAAACGTGCCCCTCCCTGGTGATGTTCAAGGAATCAGAAAGGAAAAAGGTTAGCTAGGAGGCCATTTGTAGCTACCTGAGATGCCAGAGGCCTGGACTAATGTGGTGGGAATGTCAGACAAGGGAGCTCTGACTAATGCTTCCAACAGAATGCACTGTAGTCTTGATGGAATAAATGGGGTGAAGGAAAACAGTACCTTAGAGATGATAGTGAGGTTTCTGACTGGGTGACTGGGAGAATGCAAAATACACCTAATAGCAGGAACAAGGAGGTCAGAAGAGAAAAAAAAATGGATGGAGGGGTGCCTGGCTGGCTCGGTCAATAGACCGTGTGATTTTTTTTTTTTTTTAATCTTGGGACCATGAGTTCAAGTCCCACATTGGGCACAGAGCTTACTTTATAACTAACTAACTAACTAAATAAATAAATATATAGTAAGTAAATAAGAAAAATTGGATGCATGAGAGGATATGGGTCCCGATTCTGACAACAGAAAATTAATGCGAGCCACATAATGTCATTTTAAATTGTCTAGCAGCCATATTCAAAACACTAGAAATAAACAGATGAAATTGCATTTAATATTTTATTTGCCCTAATATATTCTAAAAATGATTATTTTTACATTTAATCAGTATAAAAATGTTAATGAGATCATGTACATTCTTTTTCTCACGCTAAGTCTTTGAAATCTGTTATGTATTTAATACTGAGAGCACATCCCAATTAAACTGGCTACATTTCAAGTGCTCAGTAGTGACGGTGGCTGGTGGCTACCATATTGGGCGGGGTATTATTGCCCAGTTTAATAGAACTAACAAATATTATGTAGCAAATGTTTCAATTAAGCTGGTGCTAAGATTCACTATATTTTTGGAAATTGCAATTCTGTTTATCCTTTCTCTTCCTCTATTCCTTTTGTTTATTTTAGCTACTTCATATTCAGGATGTTCTTTTAACGGAGCATGATTCTTTCCCCAAAGCCCAAGAATTTTAGAACTATCCATGATAGATTGTTTCATTGCTCTCTCTAATTCTCCACTTGACTTACAACTTTAATTAAACAAGTCAGTTTGAATCTTTTTTTCTTCTCCCTTTCTCAGTCTTAAAACTCTTGATTATGAAATGATTTAGTCATTTGTCCTCAAAAACCTTGGGTAAATGACACTTAGTACTTTGGAAATGAAACTACATTTTTCATGTTCCCCTGGCTGCATATGTGTGTATTTCTCCAGCATTTAATGTCTGACATAAAGTCACTGGATTTTTGGTCTTCACTATATGCTAAAGAACGCAGTTTGAAAGGGAGCATACTTCTACAGAAAACACGCCAAGGACATTGTGTTCCATCTTTACAATGAAATGCAGATTTCCCATTAAAAGGCGAATCCATCATTTCAAAAGGTTGAATAGGATGGTGCATTAAAAAAATCCAGCTGCTGAAATTTAGGGCATTGAAAAACATCCAATAAAAAAAATTCCCTGGGTTTCCAGCATTTTCATTTGATTATGTATTGGATAGCATTTCATTCAATCCGTGATCTCGCCTCTTAGAATTCTGTCCTAAAATAGTCTGACAAGTGTTTCAAACAAGTTAGACTCAACTATGATACTCCATTAACTTAAATTATGTATTTTGTTATTTAGAATATCCTTGCGTCTGCTAATATATTATTAATTTTTGCACAAGAAGTACTGGAATTTTCTTGCAGTGCTTTGCTTTTTCATGTTTGTTCTTAGGCTTCTCTCACTCTCATTTAATTTTTTTTTGTTTTATGTTTTTCTGAGCTTCTTTGATGACATAGTCTGCTAGGACATTGTCTGCTAGGACACCCATTTCGTTCTCCAACTGGCTTCCTTCAACTGATTTAGTTCTCTCTCTCTCTCTCTCTCTCTGCCTCCCTATTCTGATGTGTTCTGCCCAACTTTTCTCTTATTTAAGACCAAGAAGTGGCAAAGACTAATCACTGGCAAAACCAGTGAATCTCTGGGCAGTAACTCTGGGGTCTGCAGACAGCGTGGTCCCCACAAGGGGGATGCACACACCCCCACACACATACAAAGAATTCTGCCCCATTCACTGAGCCTAGTGCTATCGGGCCTGTAGGAACAAAAAGGCTTATGTCAAACATGTCTGTATCCATGCATTTTTTGCCAGGAAATACAGTAATAGTGGTTTATTAAAAGTCGTGGCTAAGTCTCTGTACTTCCCTCCTCTGGAGTCTAGGCCTGCTTTTTCTCAGGACCAGCGCTAGAGATAGAGGCTGGGACCATACACAGGGTATTGTTGAACAAGGACTGTGCTAAAATGCTCCTGGTAATAGATATTGACTAAGTTTTTTAAGCTGAGTATTTGCTTCTCTCCTATTAGACTGATTGCTAGGCATTTATGCATATGATAATAGTGTCCCTGGGCCAATCCCCAATAGGAAATGTTTCTAATAATTCTTTGGCATCCGGTATGTTTCACTAAGACCAGTTTAGTCCCATTTGCAGACCTCCCTCCCCAATTTCCATTTTCTTTCTAAACAATTATTAATTTTAGAAGCCAATTTATTCTAGTTACTATCAGTCTATTTCTAATAGACTTTTTTTTTTCTCAAAGAGCTCAACAATGGAATCACTTTTTTCTGGACCCACATTTTATTCTAGAGCCAAATGAAGGAAGTATTTTGCTGTGCTCTCTCCTGGTTTATAGGGGGTATTTCAAACTGGGGTCCTGTGTTTCCAGGCTCCTGCCAGCACTGGCTATCAAAACTGCTTAGGCTGCAAATAAAATATGAAATGAAATCCATCTGGCGTTTCTCATTGAATTAGGACCAGAACATTTTTGTTAAATATTAACAGATGGCTAAATTCTTAATATCAAACTAACATTTTAAAACATCTGAGGGGACCCACATGAGGAAGAAAGGATGGAGGACCATGTGTTCTCTCTATCGCTGAGCCCTTCTTCCTTCCTCCACACTTTTCCTCCCCTCATCCTTCTGACCCATGTGTTGAGAATCACAGGAGTCTCTTTCCTCTGATAGTTTTTATTCCTTGGTGGCTGGTATCAAAATAGTGCAATCAAATGTTGGCCAACTCAGGTGATGTGTTGCCATTGGCAGGCTTCAAGATCTTTTGTGAAAGCCAATTTCTCTCCCCCCCCCCCTCTCTCTCGATAGGAAAAAGAAAAGAAGTATATGCTGCCTTTGGACAACCTGAAAGTTCGAGATGTGGAAAAGAGCTTTATGTCTAGCAAGCACATCTTTGCACTTTTTAATACAGAGCAAAGGTAAGAAAATGAAGCAGCTGCTGTCTTCGGATATTTGTTTACTTGAATTTCTATGTGATCGACAGATCATATTTATAAGAGTTTGTTTGGTCCCACCTTGAAAATTTGTGAACTCAATGGTTTTCCTTTCTTTTAGCTTGTATGTTTAAACACTTTCCCCATCAGTTATGGCTTCAAAAGATTAAAACCTAGGATAAGAAGGATCTTCAAGTAGTAATTATTCTCTGCTCTTCCAGCAGGCATCCAAATCATGCTGCTTTCATTCTTAAAGTACATTTTATTATTTTAAAGTCTTCCTTGTCCCAAAATTTATTATGTACATCACATAATGTACATAATTGTACATATTGTACAAATGTAATAATTGTAATTATTACAAATTACTGTTATAATTTTTAGTAGTATCTGTCCAGCATGGATGGATATTATGCAAGACCTTTTTATATATATTTGGATGGCATTTTTGCATTGGCCAATAGAATTATTCACTTACTGTGAATACAAATATGTAGTACTTCACAGTCTTTTTAAGTCATTATGCTCATTTTTTTAATCAGTTTCTCATGAGATCGAAAGATAGAGTAGCCTGGTGACCATTTTGTAAATTAGAGCTGTAGCTCAGAGAGGTTAACTGACTTTCTTTCTTTTTTTTTTTAAGATTTTATTTTATTTGACAGAGATCACAAGTAGGCAGAGAGGCAGGCAGAGAGAGAGGGGGAAGCAGACTCCCTGCTGAGCAGAGAGCCCCATGTGGGGCTTGATCCCAGGACCCTGAGATCATGACCTGAGCTGAAGGCAGAGACTTTAACCCACTGAGCCACCCAGGCGCCCCCTGACTTTCTTCAGATCCTAAAATTGGTACATGAGAAAGCTTTGAACTGAGCCAGGACTTGTGGGTCTAAGTTCACTTTTCCTTCCACTTGTGTTTCTTATCTGGTTTTGTTGCTGTTGTTTTCCTGTGCCCACCTACAACATCAGACTTCATTTGGGGCTGATTATCATGGAGTGCCATGGTTACTTACTGAAGTCAAGTGGTAAAATTAAATAAATGAATGGAGAGGTGATAGAGGATGGCAGAGAGATCTGTCAGAGGATTACAAGGAGGCGAAGATAACAAAGATCTTTTCCAAGTGGAAATGTTCTCAGAAGGAGCTAATTAATTTCTGAGTCAGTTATTAAGAGACTGAGTCATTAGGTGGCAGGGTCTAATTTTAACCCAGCTCTTCGGGCCTTTTATCTTTATTTAGCAATGAATGCAGTTCCTTGATTAGGTTCAATGACCGGCCCAGGGTCAATCACACAGTAAATTAAAATAGTAAAAGAAGCCTTCTTCCTACATTCCCAGTCAGTTGCTCAGAGTGACTCATTATGCAGAAATACTTAGAAAAACCACAAGAGCAAATCATTTGAAGAATCAAGGGGAAAGAGAATTAAATATAATTCCCCTACCGAACACTGAGATGGGAGTTTTTAAAAACAGTATTGTTTGAGAACAGCGTATGAAAAAAACACCGTGATGATAAAGAATAAAAAGATTTCCTGGAGAGAGCAGTAGTGTGTCCTCGAACTAGGGCCAAACTTAGTACTGTTTACATACTTTCCTCAAAGCAGTGGGTAATTGGGAGGTCCCAATGGAACCCTCACAGATGTGCTCAGCCTTCCTGCCTGGATGCAGAGTTGAAGTGTGACTACTATAAAAGATGTCCATTTGAGTTCTTGGTCAACCTGGAGAGTTCAGGTTATAAAAGAGGCTAGTCCAAAGTTAAAAAAAAAATCAGACAGTGGTAGAGTATCTTTTTCGAGGAAATACAACCGTGGGTGTCTAAGAGAGCAAAGGACCCCAAAATTAGATTAACTCTGGACTTCTAAAATTCTAGGTAGGTATTCTGGAATCCTAGAGTTCTCAGAAGGTAGTGAACTCTTCAAGCCACTTCTCAGAGACCCCTGTGAGTACAAGGATGTCCCATCAATAGGCCCATTTGCCATTGTCTTTCCTTGGAAATCTTGATTATTTTCAGTTATTTTTGTACTGGTTAGGACTTCCAGTACAATGTTGAATACAATTGGGCATCCTTGTTTTTTGTTGTTTTTTTTTTTTGAGGAGAATTCTTTCAGAATTTTATAATTAACTACTTTCTGATAGGTAACTGATATCAGGTAAAGAAGACCCCTTGTGTTCCTAGTTGCTAAGGTTTCTGTTTCTGTTTTAATCACGAGCGAATGTTGAATTTTATCAAGTGCTTTTTCTGTTCCTACAGAAATTGTATAATTTTCTTCTTTAATCGGTTCATGTAGTGAAATAGATTAATAGACCTTCAAATGTTAAACCATCCTGATCTCCTGGGATTAAGCTAAGTCATGATGCAGTATTATTTATTATGCATTCCTGGCTTGTTTGCTAAGAATTTGCTCAGACTGTGGTTATAAGTGAAATTGGCCCATAAATGTGCTTTTTTTTATGCTGACCCTGCCTGGTTTTCATATATTTCTGTTAGCTTTATAATTGAAGTGGGAAATAAGTCCTTATTATTCTTTGGAACCTTGGTATAAGATAGGGATTAACTGTTAATTGATTATTTGGTAGAAGTCACCCATAAAATCTGCTGGCCCTCGTGGGCAATTTTGGTAAGTAAACTTTTCGCTAGTGATTTAATGTATTTAATAATTATAGGTTTGTTAGATTTTCTATTTTTATCATGGGTCATTTTGGGTAAATTATATTTTTGTAGGAAACTGTCCATTCTACTCATTTTTAAGTATATTAGTATCAAGTATTTTTTAATGTTCTGTTTTTCAAGTTCCTGCTATATTTGAATCCTTGTTATTTCTAATATTAAACCCTATCTTTTTAACATAATTTTTCTTGCCAGACTTTTATCTATTTTCATAGGAACAGCTTTTGACTTCCTTGATTCTTTATTTGTGTATATTTTTTTCTATTTCAATAATCTCCGATCTTTTCTTCAATATTTTCTTCCTTGTATTTTTTTTTATATTTGTCAGTCTTTTCCCCTGAATTCTTAATTTAGATGTGTAACTCATCAATTTTTGTCCTTTCTTCTTCTTAGATATATATAAATTTATAGATTTCCCTCTAGGTAGTCTTGAAATATAATATTTCTTGTTATCATTAAGTTCTGCTTTCTTCATCTTCTGTTTCTATGATCTTCATTATGATTTCTTCGATGAGTCCTTTAGAAGCATGTTTTACATTTTTTGGTGCATGGACTTTATTGGTTTGTTGTTGATGATGATGTCTAACTTAATTGTCAAAGAATACAGTCTAGACAAGGTGAATTTTCATCAGTATTCCATGTGTGCTTGAGAAGAATGTATTGATTTGGGAGTGTAGGGTTCCGTGAGAACCCATTGGATTAGGCTTATTCAGTGTATTATTATAATTATTATATTATTAATATTAATATATTCTATTAGTATAATGCATATAATATATTAATGTATTGTGTAACAATACATATATACATAATACATATATTGTAATATCATAATATTATATAATATATATGCCATATATATTATTATTATTATATAGTCTCTATAAATACTATCTTTTTTCATATTAATTACTTCGAACACTCAGCAAGTTTATATTAGGCAGTCATATTTGCCAGGCACTGCTCTATGTACTTAAAATACATTTGTGAATAAAATAGACAAAAAAGATGATATATTTTAGATTATGTTCCAGAGAGGGTTTTTGACAGGAAGACAGATAAAAGCTGTACAGAATCTCACTTCATCAGAGGGGTATTAAAAACATTACTTTGTGACTATGAACGTGATTATTGATATTTACTTTATGTATTTTGAGGTCAATCTATGTTAGTAGATTCTTGCAAGTTTAGAATTGTTGTATCTTCCTGGAGATAGCTATATGTATAATTTTGTGGCAACGCTCTTTATTCCTAACAGTGTTCTTTGCCTTAAAATTAATTTTGTCTGCTCTTAATATGACTATACTACCTTTATTTTAGTTAATATTTGCTTGGCTTTTTGCCTTTTTTTCGATCAACCATTTTTTTAAAAAAAGACGGAGAGAGAGAATGGGTGGGGGGTGCAGAGGGAGAGAGAGAGAATCTCAAGCAGACTCCCTGCTGAGTGCAGAGCCCAAAGTGGGACTGGATTTCATGACCCTGGGATCACAACCTAAGCCAAAACCAGGAGTCTGATGCTCAACCAACTGAGCCACTGAGGTGCTCCAACCATTTTGTATTTTTCTTAAGTGTTACTCTTATACTGTAAGCATCTGGATTTGTTTTTACTGTAATGTGAGTCCTTTCACTTTTAGCTAGTGAGTTTAGTGCATTTATATCTTTATAACTGATTTATTGGGTTTATTTAAGACCTATTTTAGTCTTTCTCTTATCCTCCCTTTTCTATACTTGTTTTCTGCCCTCCCCACTTCTTTCCTGACTTTTAAAAATTCAAGTTAATTTTTTTTTCTCCTTACATACTTTGGTAATTATATACTTTATTCTTTTAGAAGTTATTTACCTTATTTTTAATATTTTTAATTACTCATTTTTGACTTAAAGTTTGTAGTTAGTCTTTCTACTCTTTTCCCAAAATGACCTTGAAACAGTTTAATTCTGCTGACTCTTCTGATTTCTATATCGTTGTTACCAGTATCTGGGTTCCATCTTACTTTCTTACGACCTTTTTTCAAATCTGTTCACATAGGCAATGTTTGTTCAGATTTATTAGCGCGATTGTCGATTTAATTTTTCCTCTTGCATCCCAAATCCTTTCAGTGGGCACTACTTGGTTGTAACTCTCATTTTGGTGTTTGTTTTCCTGAAAATGTTTTTGTTTTGCTCTCTTTTTTGAATAATACTTCAGTTGGTTATGAAATTACGTATTGGTGGTTCTTTTATCTCATAACTTTGAAGTCATTATTCTCCTATATTCTGGCTTCAACTTTTAAGAAATCATCTAATTGTTGCTCTTTTTTAAAGTTGGTGTATACTTTCTCACTGGGTGATTTCAATATCTCTTTTGCCTTGGGTAGACTGAAGTTTCGATATGATGTGCTTATGTGTGTTTTACTTTATGTCTCCTGCTTGGGATTCGTTGTGTTTCCTAAACCAGAGGACTTACAATTTTAATAAAGTATGAAAAACTGTGTATTAGTATTTCTTTGACTTTCTTTTCTTCTCTGTTCTTTTTTGCTTTTCCCAGAATACCTACTAAACACATATTAAACCACTTTATCCTGTTTTTTCTGTGGTTAACTCTCTTATAAATATGTCTCTTTGTACCTCATTTTGGGTCCTTTCTTTAATGCTGTCTTCCAGATCACTGGTACGCTCCTCATCTGTGACCAGGGCAAAACAAACGTCCCTGTTATCCTTCTGTGCTAGTGGACAGATTTTTTTTTTTCCTCAGTCCATATTTTTTCTAAGGATGTGGCCATTGGAGAGTGCTGGCTGTCACATAAATTGCAAGATCTTGTTTCCTATTCCTTTGGGCTACTCCAATCCAAGTCTTTTAGTTAGAAACTGACACCACACAGTGTCAAAAGTGACAGTCTTTGTTTACTCTGAAGGATTTGTTGCATTTCAGAAAGAGGTTAAGCATTTAAAATAATGTTTTCCAACAATCCTAGACTTCTTGTAGGAAAGGGTTTTTAAATTTTTTATTCTGCCCTTTTGGTTAAAAAAAATGACCTTTCATTAGCATTACATTATTGGAAAACAAAACTGTGTTTCTGACTTCTTCCAGAAGTGAAGATTATGATTAAAAAAAATATACTTGAAAAGATAGTCTGGGGATGCTCTGTGTTTACAAACGTGAATGTTTGGGGCACCTGGCTGGCTCAGTCGGTAGAGCATGCTACTCTTGATCGCAGGGTTGTGAGTTTGAACCCCACATTGGGTGTGGAGATTACTTTAAAAATAATAAAATCTTTAAACAAAGAAAAACAAACATAATGGTTTACCAAGTAGAGAAAAGCAACTGTCATTTTCCTGTCCTCCTATTTATCCTCTGAGTAAAAAATATTCTGTTATTTACAGAATAAGTATTTATTAGGCATTCCAAAGTATTTATTAGGCATTCTGCATTATTGGCTTTGCATGTCAGTGTTGGTACTCTAAATGAAATACAAGATGGGTTTATTTTGCATGATACTTGTAATCAACAGTGAGTGCCTTACAGGATTCATTTTTCACTAATCTTAAGACAGAATATTTAAGAATCAACGAAGAGGTTTAAAAAAGAGAAAATGTCATCTAGTCGAGAGACTATTATAAATGAAACAAATGGATTCTAGTGTGTAAGGTAACATTTAATCAGATCTATGGTAGTGTATTCCATTCTAGTACTTACGTCCCACAAGCAGTCATTAGCAGCATTGAAGGTGACTCCTATTGGGTCTTGGTGTGAATTGATGGAGGGGAGATTGAAAGGAATATCCCAAAGAGAAAGTAGTAGTGGTCAAAGCAAATGGGCGGGAAATGTTGCTTAATCTGTTGCCAGCCTGTTCGGGATGAGAAGGAGCTAATTTCAAAGGCAAGATGAGCCATAGTTAAAAAAAAAAAAAAAAGAAAACATTCTTTTTTTTTCTTCCTGGGGTTTAATGAACTGGACTTACCCATACAAGTTTATATCTTTTACTATTCTGTGTAGAGGAAAAACCCTGCCTCTCCCAAAAACCCATATGCTTAGCATAATTCTATCAGCTATCCTCAAAAGATATTCCTTTCACCACTTAGGTTGATTCTAAACCTATGTTCCTAGTTTTTTCTTTTTTCTGACACAAGCTCTTATGAGAAAAGTTCTTTTTTTGCCTTTAGCAACTTATCCGTTTCAGAAGAGTTGTAGGAGAGATTTTAGAAGAGAGCTTATAAATGCTTCTGTTATTTGTATGCTTCAGCCCTGTCTTCCACTGTAGTGTTTTGGATCAAAATACGTCATTCAGCAGAACCGTGGGAGAGGCATTGGGTTGGGGCTAAGAGTTCCTGTGTGAACCCTGGGGTTGTCACCAATGTAATTGTAGAATGTCATGGCTTTCTAGGGTTCTTTGAGACCCGAAAGATAATCTTATCTAGTCCTCCTCATCTCACAGGTTAAAGGGTTGACACCTGTTACAGTTAAATGCTTTCCCTGTGTCACAAAAGCAGTGAGTGAATGACAGAGACAAAACTGGAAGCCAGGCCAGATGTCTCCTGATCCAGGGCTCTTTCTGATGCCACAGTTTTGATATTGACTATGGAACAAGAATTCCACCTGTATTTTAATTGGAATTGTTCCCCAAAGAGCAGCGAGGAAAAGAGGAAGAGATTTTTAACTTCTCGTGGAGGTATTTCAGTTTGTTCTTAGGCTTACCAATTTCTGTGGAAAGCTGTCAGCCTTCTTGGCAAAGCCCAACATAGAACTGACCAGTACCCTTGCTGCAGTTCTTTACGAACTTTATTAGTCATTGCCACTTGTACCGCAGCATTATTCCTAAGAGCTCATATAGTTGCTGTGTCGACTTTCCACTATAAAGTTTAAAAGTTACACTGTAACCCCCAGTCATCAGGTGTGTGAGCGTCGATACATTTAACATCCTTTAAAAAGCCTTCAGTGTCCTGGTGAATTAATATGATCTTTATGAGTCTGGTGACCAGATTTCTGAGCCATTCTAAAGAGTGTTTTAGGGCGAAGATTTTTCTAAATGGAAGGAATTGTTACTTGCAATTTGTTGCAAGTTGCAGTGACTTCAGCGCTGTGGAAGAGTGAATCTCACACCTAGACTGATTTAGCCTGCAGAACCTCCAGGTAAGAGTATCCATCGCCCAGCCCTCCCCTGGGGCTTTCAACGAGCATATCCTAGGTACCTGGGGAGGCTGATAAATCTCAATACTTTGTTCTCACCTTCATTGCATCACCAAATCTGTTTCGAAATCTAAGTTAAAAGATCCCTAAACTTCTTTGTGGCAGGATCTGAACTACGATTGGAATGTTCCTCCAGGTTTTTGTCCCATTTGATTTTGTTAGAAATGCCATGTTTTCTCTGGTAGAAGCGTGTCTAGATAATGGCTTCACTGTGCTAGTCTTTGCTCTCCCTGGGCAGGCCTTCACTTTTAAGGTCACGCCAAGGCCCATTTGGTCCAAGGTATGTGAGTTCTGGGAACCAGCAGAGATCCGTGTCCGTCCCCGGGGGGCTGTAGGGCAGCCACACGGTATTTTTCTGTGTATCCCTTGGGGTTGCCTGGCTCTGTTTTCTTTTAAAATAAGGCTTTTTTTTTTTTTTTTCCCCTTGATGCTGCTTTGTAACT
>CM053618.1:47225591-47258371 GCA_028646535.1 Procyon lotor
CCCCCCCCACCCCGTTCCTACAGAAAGTGATTGGAGGATGTCTCACTACTCCACTTAGTCCCCAGCACATTGCTGACACTCAATAAATGTCAAATAATGCCACGCTGTAGCTTGTGTGTGCACTCTAGGCCTTCTGAAAAGAATGGCTCTTTATTCTCATTGTTGAGTGTTATATTTTTCTACTTGTTAGCTGGAAAGGAATTGGAGTCAGGTTTTCCATTTATATACCTTTATGGCTATGTTTCTATATTAAGACGTGCTTGAAGTTGTTCGAAAAAGTGCATAATTGAACAAATACGCTGGGCGAAAGGTGGTGTACAAGGCCATGTGCAAAAGGTCATGTCTCACTTGGGTGTGGTGTGCTGTTGAATCTGTATTAAAAGGGAAGCAATTACTCTTTCATTAATAGGATGGCGGAGGCTCAAGTTATTGGAAACTCAGCAGAGTAAAAACATGTAGGGTTTTGTAATCGGAAGTGAAACATTGTGTAGGGAATACAGTGCAATGAAGCTTGTGTTTGGGACATAAACATACCTGGGGAAGTTGTTTTATTTCATTTTACCCCAGATTTGTCAAAAGAAGGTTTGGGACCTTTCTTCTTGCCTCATAGAATGCTAAGTGAGGATTGTTTCTCTTCTGAATGCTCTGATTCAAGAAGATTTTTCTTTGTCAGGTGAATATTCATTTAGCAACCCATCTTCCGGTCCAAGCTGAGTACTGAAATGTGTGTTACTCTACATTTCCCCACGGAGTGTGGATGGGCCTTCTTTGTGTGTAGGGGTGTTTATAATACTCTCTAACTACAAGTGCCTGATAGATTAAAAAAATGTAATTTGTCAGTAAAACATTTGTCACTCTCAACTGTTCTATCCACTTTATCGTATCCTGTGACTTCAGGAATGGTACAAATGTTTGGTTTTCCCCATCCTCTATTCTTAGTATGAAAAAAAACTGCCACCGGATGGGAAACTAACTGAAGTCTGATGCCTTGAAGGGCACATCAGCAAACTGGTATTCATCACGTGTCCCTGGTATTGCTGTGAGAACACGTGACGTGTTTACGTCATAGAATGTGCTCAGTCAACATCTTAACACCTTGTACTACTTCCCAGTTTCAACACAGCGACAAATAAATAAGTCAGTTTAAATGTAATCATGTGACCGACGTTTGTCTCCACTGCTGGGCTACTTTCTATGAGGGAGAAGGTGTTCGTTTTGATTGTTGCCTTATTCCCAGGCCCTGTCGGGCTGCCTGGTAATTGCAGGAGCCCAATAACATGAGGGAATGAATAAATGTGTGGATATTAAACTTTTCTTCCCTCTTAGATAGAGAAGACATAAATAACAACAATTGCCAATAAAAAGCATTCTGTGGGTAAGCTCTAGGAACCTACGGCCTCCGATCTGTGTGGGCTGAAAATGGAACTATAAACAAAAACGCTTAGAGGACGTGAACACAGAAAGAAATCTTTCATTTAAAAAGTAAGAACCTGAGAATTTTCAGTTCTATACAAACTGTATAAATAAGTTTTGTTTGAATTAAGTCGAACAGAATTCCACGTCATTGTCCTGTAAGAAAAAAATAGAATAGGGGTTTTATTGTAAATTGTCTCTGTTCTCATGTTACCTTTATTATTCAAAAGTGTTTTGTAGACGTCTCCATTTGACTTTCTAAATCTTCCCTTCTTTAGCTCAAGCAAAGTATTAAATTAAATTGCAGGCTTTCCGTTATTATATATAGAACTTTTGAAAGTAAGGGAGGTAGAGACCCAGCAGACAGGATTTTAGTTTTCTCTTGGTTGGTTTTTGGTCCTTCTTGGTTCTGCTAGAACTATTAGGCTCACGTGGGTCAGACAGAGATTTGAGGACTTTTGCAGAGGTACTGATTGCAAAGGTCACAATATGACAGTAATGTTTATTTCCCACTATAAATCTAAAAAGATAAACCCTGTGCTTTCCTTGTCGAGGAGTTGGATAGAAAGACATGTTTAGCTAGTCAATAAAAGGACACTTTATATCTTGAAGGCTGTTAAATACAAATCTGTTTTTTTTGGTCTGCTCTTTTCCTCCGTTCCAGTCTCTCACTGCAAAGCTATTTGTTGTCATGTGGTTCTGATCCTGGATATTGTAACAGTTTCCCAGCTCTTGCTACTCTATCTTTTCCCTTGTTGTGTGTCTCTGGTTGTGAAATAGCATCATTAGGAAACCCTAGGTACACCAGAGAGGAGGAGTGAAAATGTTTTCAAAGGGAGCGTCTGGGGAGAGATGAATTAGAGACCTAAAATTGCCTGCCCATTTGATTTGATTCACCAGCTACACCAAGACCAAAATCAAATATGATTTGGTAATATTTTTGTGAACTAAGTCTGTGACAATTGATTTCACAGCTAAGATAAATTCTCATGAAAGCCAACATAACTGCTTGGGTATGAAATGTCTGTGGCTTGAAGCAATCAATTTAAATTCTTCTCTTATTGGTTTTCAAATTAAACTCTGAAGTGAAATAGGAGTATGATGCCCTACTTGGATGACTCTTTCTGCCTTTTCTGAGGGAGAAAAATAGCAAGTTGGTGCTTTTTAGCTTTTTCAAATGTCACTAAAAGGCTTTGGAGAAATTCTTCATGCTTAAAACACCTGTGTGTAATCCATATCCAGTTTTCTAGGGGAATTAGACTTTGTGCTCCCTTTGAGTATTTCAAACAAAGGGACTGATAGGATAGAATCAGCAACTTCTGTTCAGTTCCTTTCTTCCCAAGGATTTAAAGTGGGATTGTACTTTAAGCCATTAGTAGCACGTCAGCAGGGATTTTGGTCAGTGTTTGAGGCATTCATGTTCTGGAGGTTTGTGTCCAAGGGCCGTCTTGATGAATGAGCCCAGTATGGCTGTGTAAAGTTCAAGAACAAAAAGAAATCTTGTCCTTCATGGCAAGTTTACTTTTCTTCTAGGATTTCAGAACAAATACATGGCCCGCTCCCCACCTACTTCCTGGAAGGACTGTTTGCTGATGGGCAATCCCCTCCCCCCATTACCCCTTCAGACAAACAATGTGGCTTGGGACAGCCTCCATTTGGGGACCATAAAAGGGCCCCAGCTGTGTTCATTAATGGTAGGGAACAATCACGAGTTGCACACATGCTGCAGAAAAATACACGCTCTGTTCTACCGTGCAGTCTTTAAATGAGACACCATAGTGGTTAAGTTGCAAGAGCAAGTCTGGCGGTTCATCGTTAAGAGAGACTAGTACAGATGATCCAATATTTTTAATCATGTGCTTGTTTATAAATAGGATCGTATGACTAGTTTTTGTTTAAAAATTAGATTTTCTTTTTGAAAGCTAATTAGTCATTCTAAACTGTCTTCAAGATATTGATTGGCTTGTCTCACTCAGGCTTTTGAAGAATGGGTTTACGTTTTGGTTATTCGTGGTTAAGGATAAAATTAAAGTGAGCTGAGTGCTGTGGCTTCAAAGGTGTGGGGGTGATTTGTGACTGCATAGCCCTCCCACCCCCAAGCCAGCAGGGAGATAGATAGCCAAGAGTTCAGGTATTTCAGTCAGCAACCTGCTGGGAAGAGCTCTTTAGAAATGAATTAGGCAGGGTTGTGAAAATGTCCCTAGCTGGGTCTAGCCTGAAGGAAATTTCTAAACATCTGAATTTCAGTTGGCAGTCCTAGAGGCCTCCCAAGAATAAAAATAAAGAAAATTTAAGGGCATGTCTTACTGACCATTGGAACAATCAGGTTTTTGGAGATGACTTACAGAATATTATAAAACAATCTACATGTTGATCCCCACCCAAAAAAACAACAACAACCACCCTACATGAAATAAGAGAATAAATTGAAAAAATCCAAAGAGGGTTATTACTCAACTCTGTTGCTGTTTAAATCCAGTTGTACTGACCGGTGTATCTGTGGCCCTCTCGGGCAGACACAGTGTTTTACATTACTGCCAGTGTGCCCATGTACTATCCTGATTTATTACCACAGCTGTAACACCTTGCCGAGGACTTCCTGAGTTGGGGGGTGGGGGTTAGTCTTTAAATCAAAGTAACACACAGATACATAAACCTTTATGAAGATCACCAGACTCCCTCAAATCACGCAGTCAAGAATATTAGTTATAAGCCTGGCTTTTTACAATATCAATTTACACATCAGGAATCTTTGGGGGGAACCCAACATTGCATGTGTGATCCATTTTTTATTTTTCCTCAGTTGATGTGCTGTGCAACTGACTTTCCCATTAAAGAATGTCCTTAGTGACTATACCTACCGAGAGAAAATATTATAAAGGTTTTAATTATATGCCTTGTATATAAATTATAAATTATATTATCCTGCTTCTATCTGCTGCGTTCAGAAGGAAACTATTTACTGCCATGTGTAATTAATTTTAATTAACACATGCAGCATTAGTAAAGGGAACTGACACGGCACAAGCTTTGGTAGAAAATGTTAGTCACACTCTGCAGCTAACACTGAGCAGATGCATGGTTTCATAAAGAAAATATTTGCAGAGCCTAACTGGAGTGAGTTTTTTCCTTTTCTTTTCTTTTTCTAATTTTGAAACTGCCTATGTTTATTTCTTAGGTTCTGAGGAAAATACAGCTCATGTAAAGGAACAGTTTCAAAAAAATGCAATTGCCGAGACTAGTTGGACTGTTCGAACACAGTATCTGCCTTTGCTGTCAGTATGTTTCTGAATCCATACCTCACTCTGTACCTAGAAATCCCTCACAGGCCAAAGCATGAGTGCTGTGTGTTATTCTACTAGATATTAGCCTCCCCCTGTTGTCATATCATGGAATAGTTTTCCTTCAGAAAGTAGATAAATTCTTGCCATTTGGGTCTCTCTGTCAGAACAGTGAGGTGGTTAAAATATTCATGTTTTGATGTTTATATGGTGAATTTTAAAATAAATCGGCCACATAAGATCTATACCAATGGTTCTCAAATTTGGGGGTTTGAAGACCCCTTTCTACTCTTAAAAATTGTTGAAGACTTTAAAGAGCTCTTGTTTGTCTGGATTGTGTGGATTGAATCAGAAATCCTGTGAGCTGGTCGGCTTCATGTTGTTGCCTACAATTGGCCATAGAGAGAGATACTTATACCACAGAAACTGGCAAGTTCTACAAACCAGGGCCTTTTTTTTTTTTTTCCTGGATAGCTGGTTGTTAAACATTTATTAGCATACTGCCAGTTATATCCATTGGTAGAAATTTAAGGTGAGAAATTTTAAAAATATTCATTTATTAAATCACTTAAAATAATAGTAGGAAATGTATTTCATGCTAACATAAATAGTATGTTTTTATGGGAAAGTATATTTTAAAATATCAGTGAGAAGAGTGGCTTTTTTTCTTTACAACTGTGCAAAACTCTTTAATGTGTAGTTTAATGGAAGACAGCTGGATTCTCATATCTGCTTCTGCTTTTAATCTGTTGCAGTATGTTGTTTTGGTTGAAGTATATGAAGAAAACCAAGCTTCATACAGATATGTATTTAGAAAGGAAAAACTATTTTAATAATCTTTTCAGATAATTATAGATTTTCTTCTTTGATGCCTCCCTAAAACTCAACAAGTGATAGTTTTTAAATAGTTGCAACCTGAAACCTGAAATCATTATCAATGAACTTTTCATATTCTGCTACATTATTAATCCATTGGTCTTTCGTGCATCTTAAATGGAGCTTATGAGTGATTTTGTAGCATCATAATTTGTCATTTGGCAATATCCGTTCACTGATTTACATAGATCTGCCCAGTGTGTATGCATATCATTATAAAATGAATGTATTTAAAAATCACATTCCTAATATTACCACCAACATCATCAGAAAGGGGGCAGGTTTCAGCCCATGGTAGGAGAGACAAGGTTTCTAAAATTCTAAGTCTGTATTTCATCATTGGTCATAAGTACTGTCAGTTGTCTTCCTTTAAGGGACAGGCTCATTTTGTCCATTTTTGAGAAAATGTCTGCCAAAAACTCAAGTTTGCATAAACGTAGATTGGCCGTCAGTCAGCCTTTTGAGTACAAATGGCCTCCCACGTAAAAGACTGGTCCTTCTGGGGCGCCTGGGTGGCTCAGTCGTTAAGCGTCTGCCTTCGGCTCAGGTCATGATCCCAGTGTCCTGCGATCGAGCCCTGCATCGGGCTCCCTGCTCGGCAGGAAGCCTGCTTCTCCCGCTACCACTCCCTCTGCTTGTGTTCCCTCTCTCGCTGTGTTTCTCTCTGTCAAATAAATAAAATCTTTAAAAAAAAAAAAAAAAAGACTGGTCCTTCAGCTCACAGTGGAATTGTGCCTTTGCTGGAGAGACACACCTCAGTATGTAGCGGAAGTGATGTGTACTTACCACTCTGTGACATAGGATATTAAAAAGATGTGTGCCCTCAGGCTGTAGGCTTAATAACATTGTTAGTTTTACTGCTTCATCAAGATATCCTTAAGTGAAACTGACTTCTCGAAAAACTATAAGTGCGTGGCAGTGGAGAGTACAATGACTATCAATACAGCTTACGACGTTGCCATTGTCTTCACTGATGCCAAGGCCCCCACCTTTGCTTCTGCACCATCAGTGCAAATGTTAACGCATTTGTTGCAAGATCAGCTGTGAAATTTGGGCTCCTGGATGGCTCAGTTGGTTAAGTGATTGCCTTCAGCTCAGGTCATGATCCTGGAGCCCGACCCCATGTCGGGCTCCCTGCTGAGTGGGGAGCCTGCTTCTCCCTCTCCCTCTGTCTGCTGCTCCTCTTGCTTGTGCTCTCTCTCTTTCTCTTTGTCAGGTAATTTAATAAGATCTTTAAAAAAAAAAAAAAGATAAACTGTGAAATTAAAAAAAATATCCTACTCTTTGACAATTTTAGCAACACTGGTGTTTTTTGGTAAGCATTCGTATAAATGGTCTTTGAGTGTTAGTACCGATACTGGACAAATGCAATAAAAAAATGTATAGTCATTCTTTAGACTTCTCTCATTTGCAGGTAAAAGTGTAATTCTGCAGATGAGATTTTTAACTCATGCCTCATGTTAGCAGCCAAATCTTTAATTAGACAAGCTACTCTATCATTGGAAACTAACAGTAATTTCTTTTTACTGACTTTTTCTGGAAGATACTTGTTAATGTCAAGTGTGAAAAAGGTTTTATTCACTAATCTCTCAGCCACAGTGCACACTTCTCCAGCCATTGCAATATAACGACTCTTCCATAAGATGTTTTGAGGGTTTTGTGGGTGCCTGGGTGGCTCAGTTGGTTAAGCATCTGCCTTTGGCTCAGGTCATGATCTCAGGGTACTGGGATTGAGCCCCAAATCTGGGTCCCTGCACATCTGGCTCCCTGCTCATGAGGAAGTCTGCTTGTCCCTCTCCCTCTGCCTCCCCTGCTGCTCATGCTCTCTTTCTTTCTCTCTCAAATAAATAAGTAAAATATTTTTTTAAAAAGATGCTTCAGGGTTTTTTTCATTTCTCTTTTGAAGAGTTCTAACAAGAGTATTTGACTTTCAAAGGATACATTATATTTATCTTTAAAATTTAGTGAGATTCCTTTTTCTTTAAGTATTCAATGATTGGTCTCAAGTCATGGTGTGACTTAACTGGCATTATAATGCTCTTTAAATGTGCTCAGTTACATTGGACAAGAAGGGAAATTATGAACATATATAAAGTCAAGGGAAAGGAAGTGCTTTCATCCTATTTTTATTTCATACTTAGAGCTTTGTCCTATTTCTTTGCATTAAATTCTTTCCTTCCAGGAGTCAGGGTACTTTGTGACATGTCAGTCTTCATCTTTTTTAGCATCTTTGGATGGAGCTCTTCTAGATGAAGGTTGAGAAACTGAATCTTCAAATATCGCTTTTTTAAGCCAATGAGCCATCCTTAAACATGAGAAAATTATAAATACATTTTTTATATCAGAAAAGATACTAAAATTCTAAAATAGCATTTTAGATAGAAATTTTAAATTTAGGAAAGATCTTTTTTTTTAATGTCTTATAAAACAAGACAAAAATGTGTACCTGTACATTTGCTTGCCTCTACATGGGCAGAGTTAACTTTAGGATTTCAAAATAATGACTTATTAGATGATGACGAGGTTACAGAGATTGTAGCAGGTGTAAATGAAAACAGTGGAAGTACTTAGGAGAAATGAGCTAATCTCTGAAAATGCACATACCGCCTTTGAAAATTCTAGGAAACGTGAGAGTGCACAAGCTCAATTTCCACTAATTGCCCAAGTGATGATAGCTACATCCAAGGTAGTTTCAAGAAAGCTCCTCTGTAGATTCATAATAGAATGAAAGTGGGGAAAAAAACACAACCCAAACTAATATTATTATGAAAATAGTTTTGACTTTGAAAACGCCCTCAAAGGGTTTTGAGGATCCTAGGAGTCCCCAGATAATACTCTGAGAACTAGAGCAGTTAGGCAATACGTGATACAATGATTTCCTGGCGTGACATCAATTTAAGGTTTATTTTCACAGAATGAAGGGGATATTACTGCATTAGTAAGTCTCTTGGTTGGATCTCATAGTTTTGGAAAACCAAGAATCCGCTGATGACCAAATTAGATTCTTCTATGTCTCCCACACTGTCTCAAAGTAGAAGGTGGAAAATGGAACACACCTGGAAAGACAGATTCACTTCTGGCCAAGATAGGTTTCTTTTAGTGATCCAAGCCAACCATTCAGTCCCCTCCCAGTTATACCTGAAATAAAATCCAAAACAGTTATGAAATTTCTGTTTACTCCCCTTATCGACTATTGTTCTTTTCTCATTGATGATGCTAATGAAGATGAGTGCCAGCAAGAGAAATCATCAAATAGCTTAGAGTTGAAAAGGACATGAAATCTTTGGAAATGTGTTGATTTTCGAGGAGCACGCGTAGAAATGCAGATGAGACTAAGGAGAGTAGCCCTGTTACCCACAAAAGGGAAAGGATCCAGAGCCTCAGTCTCAAATGAGAGACCCTCCCTTTGATAGTTGGGGGTGGGGTGGAAATCTTCCACCTTCCCCTCTACTCTGATGGGTTTGAGAAGTGACGAAAGAAAAGAAATACTGAACTACCTTGGATGGGTTTTTCCTAAACGAAAGGGGTTATTTGGTCAATATTCTTCATCTCGAGCCAAAACAGTCAGAAATTTAAAGTATTGGAGAATTTTCAAACTGTTACGGTGAAGATTTTTTTTTTTTTTTTCAAATTTAAAAAATTTTTCAGTGCTTTGCGCAACCTGTATACAAACTGTATCACACCTTCTGGGTTCAACACCACCCAAACTGGCGTAAACCCTGGTCATTAAGACTAGTCCGTCTGGCTTGGATGTCCGACAGCATCGGGCTGCTACGAAAGCTTCCGTCTGCTTCTGTCAGTTTCTATACTTACATACTTGTCGACCAGTAACAAGCAGTTCTCGGACCTCAAGTACTGCTCCCGATGTTGGCCATCACAAATATAGGGTTGGATTTGCCAAACACACTTCCCAGCAGAGGGTAATTATTCCTAGACAACTGTGGCCTGTCATTTGTGTAGCTGTTGCTAACAGCCACTGTGGAGCTAGTTACGTTGTACGGGCTCAACGGGTAGGATCATCCCAAGTATATATTGTTTGTATCTCAGATTAGTGCCCAGGATCCAGGTACTGATTTTGGCTTCTCTTATAAAACACAAAAAGCTGTTAAATTCTTAGCTAGATCATGTGCTTGGCAACTAACTCCATCTCTATGTCAATAGAGAAATGATCACCTGAATATTTATTGAACAAGAGTAGGCAGACCCCATAACGTGGGATTTGTCACCAAAATTAATTGTATCACCAATTCTTTTCAATTTAATTTGTTTTATTTAATTCATTCTTAACCAATTGATTCATTGTCTCCTGCTACCTGGAGAATATCTGAACTTTACTGTAGTGCTGAACCTCTGTGAACCCTTTTGCGTGGCTGCTGCTTATGCCCAGATTGTGGATGGAGGAGCAAGCAGCCTGAAAAAGAAGCAGTTACCGGTATTTCTACTTTCTAGTCCTTTTTAAAACCACTTTACCCTGCTGATTTCCTTTGCCTCTCTCCATAGAGCAGTTTTATTTTTTTCTTCCACGTGACTTGACTAGGGTAAAATTATGAAAGAAAATATGGGCTTCCAACCCATGGAAATCCACACAGTGCACTCAGGCAGACCTGAGTGGAGAAACTACCAGCTACTGTTACTCCTTTAGAGCTCCTGGCTCCCAGGAGAAACCTGTAACGTAGCTTCCTTCAGATCGCCTATTATTAAACAATAGTTTTTATTTCCCAGCAAACTTCTTCTTAAAGAGTATTTCCTTCCTGAACCATTTTATGTTTGACTGTTTAAGTTTAAGGAAGGCATGAAAGTTGTCTATGGAGCTGAAGGGATTCTTTACATTCTCTAGTGTCTTTACAGAGAGTCAAATTCATAATGAGTAAAAGCGACTCAAAAAAGATATAATAAGCTCATCGTCAGAATGATTTTTAAAATATATTTTAATATATATTTTTACTGTACCTTTTTTTAAAAAATAGAATTAGTGACTTGTGAGTTCTGAAGCCTCTGTCATTGCTAGAGCACTTTGAGCAGAAGCTAGGTAACAACTTACTGGTAGGGCGATCATAATTTATCATTTATTTTTTAGAGTAAAAGGGGCACTATTTATAATTACGCTGAAATACTTGACAATAAACATTCCACCTTAACTGTGGAATAAAACCTATTTTATGCACAACTGCTTCTTTACACCTTTTTATGATTTTTTATGATTTTTTTAATGATTACTTATGAAACTTATTCCCCCAAATAGAGCGAAGTCTGAAGTGTGTTATTAAGCATTAGAGTTTAAATTTGGTTTGGCAAGATTGACAATATGTAAATTCTGTTGTAATTTTTAAAAATCTTGTAAACACAGAAATTACACACATTCTAATTTATATATAAACTAAATTACTGAGTGTAACAGCCCATTCCCCAACTGTCCTTGAGTAAGAGTTTGTGTTATTTATAAACACAGTCTCAAATGCGATACGACTATTCATTATTGATACTTCCAACTTGTCTCCGGGATTCTTCTGATGAATTGTAGGATGAGCATATTTCCAGAATCAGAAATGAGGATTCTTATTTTCATATTAGGGAAACTGCTATCAATTATAATAAACAGTGTGAGAAGTTTCTTGGAGAGGAAAGCATTACTATTCTGTGAGCTCTTTGAGAGGTTAAATATACAAGCAGTAAAGTATAATCAATGGATACCTACATATTTAAGTTTTCAAATACCATCAGCAGAGTTATAGTATGAAGATTATGGAATTAAGGGTTGGTTTTTGTTTTGTTTTTTTGTGGCTAGGATGCTCTTTTCAATATAGCTTATAAGCAGTTTATTGAGTATTTGTTATGTGCTATGGTCTGAAGTAGAGACAGTCTGCATTCGTGGCTTTCAGAGTGTAGTAGGAACAGATGGGTATTTCTATCAATGGTGTATAATAAATGAGACTTCCCAGCATCCTAATTTCCTAAATTCTCAACACACAAGCTAATCTTAACATCTGTGTAAATAATCTGAAATACATTGCAAAAACTCAAACTTTGCAGATCTGTCTCCTTTGGGCAGGCAAAGACTATCTTCAGAAGACTTCACCGGACTTTTAGTAGTAAGTAGGAAAGTGGCAAACTGATTATGATGCGGAAAGACATGGGGTGTCATGTATTTAGAGGAAAATGGTCCAAACTCTATTTAAGACTCAGAATCTGGTTAAGTACCATGAGGGAAAAAGATCTAGAGGTCTCTGTGGGCTAGCACTTGAGAGTATCTACCCAATGGGTTGATGGGATCCAGTGAACATATCAAGAACTGAAAACATCCTGCTTTTAGACAAAATTGTGGTGTTTTACCACATAGAACATTACATTAAAACCCCTTAGTCAATTGCAAGAAGAGGTATAATATAACCAGAGTAGATTCTGAAGGTGAAAATTAAAAATAATTGATGAGGTAAGATAATTATCTTGCATGAACATAGCAAAAGGATTAGGATATTTCATTTTGAAAAAATGAGAGGCGTTTTAAAGTGCTAGTGTCATTAAATTCGAGTGACTATGATTTTGCCCCATGAAATTTTAAGCTACTAGAATGAGGAGGGCCCTTTGGATTAAAATAGAGGCCACACTGCAGGTCTGTCATTACAGGTTACATTAACCTCAAGAGGTGGTGTAGACCCTTCTCTAGCAATTTAAATGAAATTGTGGCTGCATCAAAAATAAGCCTATAGGGGCGCCCGGGTGGCTCAGTGGGTTGAGCCTCTGCCTTTGGCTCAGGTCATGATCTCAGCGTCCTGGGATTGAGCCCCACATCGGACTCTCTGTTTAGCAGGGAGCCTGCTTCCCCCTCTCCCTCTGCCTGCCTCTCTGCCTACTTGTGATCTGTCTCTCTGTCAAATAAATAAAAATCTTAAAAAAAAAAAAAAAAAAAGCCTATACCCGAAGGAAAGCATCTCTGAGCTCAGAGATTGATTGCAAGGGAGACCTCTTCACCTTTGTTGCTGTGTTTCTTGCTTTCTGTCTCCCGTGTGGGATACTGTTGTGGTGGATCCTAGATCTGACCCAGAGTTTTAATTTTTTTTTTTTTTACTCTGTTTAAAGTAAAATAGAATTAAAACAGCAAAGTACTCATAAAAAGTCCTCTACAGACTATTCTCCTTAGATGTATATGTGGCTCTTTTCTTTGCCCAGAGTCAGTGTTTCCTAAATTGTTATCACAGTCCATGATTTATAGCCATTTTGCATGGGTGCCTGTTGTCATCAGGATTTTCTAATAGGTGACAAATACAGTTGTCTTCAGGGAGATGTTCACTCCTCATTCTTTGACACGCCATGGAAGAGAACCCATATTGCAGTGATTCATTAGTCCTTTTCCTCATACACACCCGTGCTTTGTCCTGCCTTCCATTAAAAATCGGGAGTATCAGTATGTGACTTATTGCCCAAGTATACAAACTTAGGCAAAGCCTGTGTCCCCTTGCACCATTGACTCCATTGCCTTCATCGCCTCTACGGCTCTGCCGTGTTCCCATGATAAACCGCAGTGCGTGCCAACTGGAGGAGAACCCAGCAGCCTGTAGTGATTGATCTAATTTGAGGATTAAAATGTTCTTTCTCTGGTAGTGTCTGCTATCACTGCGACTTTTCCTAGGCTTTGAGATCCGTCTCCCCAGGCTTAACCCAGGGAGGGAGTCCAGTTTTCTTGTTGCTGAAATTTGCTTTGCTTATTTTCACTAGCAATCTGGTTTTAAAAACCTAATGCTGCCAGACCGTATGTCATTTTTCTTCCTTCAGCATAAGGAAATGAATGATGTGTGTGGGAGAGGACTGCTGCTTCGTTACCTTTGAAGGGTGCGATTCATTTAGAAGAAAGCTTGAGAAATAATAATTTTATATCGGATTGAAAAAAAAAAATCTGGAGCCTCTTGAATTCCTTGTGCTACGTGGATGTTTATACTCAAAGCTTATTCATCTGAAATACACACACTTCTAAAACATTCGATCGGGTAACTTTGGAGAGTGGACTAGTAAATCCCGAGGGCAGGGTGTTTTCTATCTCCACGTATGCACAGTGTAGTGTGTGGGTATTTGGACTCAAATAATTCCCAAATGAGCACAAAACCATTAGCAAACTCATTACCTTGGTGCATTGGCATTGCTGTTGGCAGATGGGGCCTGAGCGGCAGTGAGACCCAGAACGCCTCGGGCACCGGTATCACCGTGTGACAATATTAAGAGAGTACCCTTGCTGCATTTATATGCTGAGGATCCTAACTGCATACATCCAACTCTCCTCCTTCTCCCGGGCTTCGGACTCATGTCCCATCTACCTGCCAACCCTAGTCTAGGACTGTAACTCCTGATCTCCCCTCCCCCATCTCCCAGTTGCTCATGCCAGAAACTTCAGGGCCACTCTTAGTTCCTTTCGTACCCTCACTTGCTACCACCAGTTCCTCAGAAAAATAGGATTGCTCTTCGTTGGAGGAGAGCTACATATTTAGAATTGGACCTCCTCTTATGGCCTCTACCTCCCCAGCCTGGTCATCTCTCGCCTGGACTCCTGCATTAGCCTCTTCCTCTGTCCCTTTCTTGCTATGGCCACGCTACGTGCTACGGTGAGTGTGCTCTTCGCACAGCAACCAGAGAGCGATTTCAAAAGAAGTAAATCAGATCCTGTCACACACCTGTGCTTCAACTACTTCAGTGTCTTTCCAGCACACTCGGGAAAAAATCCAAACTTATTATTGTGTCCTGTGAGGCCCCCCAGCTACTTCTCTGAACTCCTTTCCAACGGCTCTTCATTGTCCACCCTGCTCCAGCGATATTGGCCTCCTTACTGTTTCTTGAATATGTTGACCTTGTTCCTCTCCGAGGGCCTTTTCATTTGCCAGGAACGTCCTTCCTCTAGAAACTTGTATGAGTCACGCTCTGTCTTCATTTCGTGTCTCTTTTCAAACGTCGCCACTTCATTTTCTGACTCTTCTCTCCAGCGAGGCACTTGGATCATTCTCTCCCCTTCTCCTGCTCTGTTTTGTTCAGAACACTTACGACTTCCTGATGTGTTTGTTTATTTTTTGTTTTCTCTCTTCCCCGTTTCAGTGTAAATTCTGTGAAGGCAAGAATTTAATCGCATTTGTTCAGTGCTTGGCGTATAGTAGTTATCCAGGAATGAGTGAAAAGTGAATGAGTGAATGAATTTCGGTGTTGCTTATTAATACCCTTGAGCTGGCTGCTTGCTGGATTTCCACCCCCCACCCTCACCCCCCCAGTCTTAAAGCTTCAGTCAATGTTTACTTAATGGTAACTGCCCATTCTGGAAGGATATGAGAAATGTTACCGAGTGATCCTGTAGAACTTCCTATAGTAGTCCCCCTTATCCATGGTTTCAGCTACCTGCGGTTAACCAGGGTCTGGAAACAGATGAGCCTCCTTGTGATGTATCATTAGGAGGTTAATAGTAACCGAAGGCTAGGTCACAATGCCTGCATCCTTCGCCTCACCTGATCTCCTCACGAAGAGTGTTTCTCATCTCCCGTCAGCACAAGAACGGTGAGTAGGGTGCCGTATTTTGAGAGAGAGAGAGAGAGAGAGAGACCAACTACATTCACATAGCTTCTATTATAGTATATTGTTAAAATTGTTCTATTTTAATATTAGTTGTTGTTGTTAGTATCATACGGTGCTTAATTTATCAAACTGTATCATAGGCATATATCTAGGGTTCTGTGCTATGTGTGGTTTCAAGCATTCACTGGGGGTCTTGGAACATACGCCCTGCAAATAAGGGGATTACAGTTCATTTTTATGTATTTTATTTTCTTGTGTTAAACATTTCGGAAGTCATCCAGAAGAGATTCTAGATTAATATTAGGAGGGAATGAGAAAAACATTCACGAAAGCTTAGGAGAGGCACTAAACTCAAACTTATGAACATTAATAGTATCCAAGTTTCATACACACACACACACACACACACACGGTGAGAGATGAAAAGAGTAGTTCAATCCAAGAAGTATTATGTTATCCTGAAATATTGTTGTGAATGAAGTGAAAGTGGCATTCTGCATCTGAAGACCAGGATATGGGAAGTCACAACCAGGGACAGAAAATTGTGTTCAGGAACAGCAGATTTTGTTTCTATGGAAAGAGATTATTTATAAGTGCCAGTTATGAAAACTTGAGTATTTTCTCTGTGTGTGGTGATGGAGAGAAAGAATGTTTCAGCAGAAATAAATTATGGGAAAGTTTGAAGCTCCTCCGAAATGTTTTGAACCTAAGGAAAAGGAACTCTTCCAGATTTATAGAAGGAGCTGGCAGTAGTATGGAGAGGAATATATTTCTAATGAACCACAATGGGACTAAAAGCAGGTGAGGTGAGATACACAGAAAGGATCCTGGGAGGTTGTAGAAATGTTCAAAGAGAAGGTAAAATGGCAGGGTTCAAGATGAACCATCCACTTGAAATTGAGTTTCTTTTCTCCCTGGTCTACAAATTAATCATCGCAATGGCAATCTCGAGAGGAGAGGCACCAGGAAAATGGTACCCCAAATAAAGATTAGGTATCCTGTGGGCCAATATCCCCATTTTCCTCAATTTTTTTTATTTTCCTCAATTTAAGCATGTTTAAAACATGCTGAGCTAGAAGGTGACACATTCCCTGGGTCAGCTCTTTGTTCCCACAAAGTGGTTTGAAGCCTGAAGTGTTGGTGCATATTTTTCAACTCTTTAATTACTTTGTAAATAGCTATTGTCTTTAGCATAAGCAATTAGTATTCATTTTAAAAGTATATTAGCAAGCTTCATCTTAGTATTTTGTTTAGGAGTCAAGCTGGTTTGCAGGCCCAACTCCATAATTTACTGTTCTGTTCTCAAATATTAGCTTTTTCGTTTGGCAACACTACACTTGTTTCTTCCTCAGTGATACTTTGAAAAATCTGATGTACTTTTTGATCATCCCATTTCTTTGCTCTGGAATTTTAGAATAATACAATGTTGAACTTGAAAGGTATGTCATATTTCACCCCTCTAGACAAGACCATATTTACAATATATTAGCAAGATAAAAAGCTGTTATACTTGCTTTCGTGACTGTTTATCCCAGCGTTTTTATCAAGCTCAGGGCAAAGCTGTGGAGAAAATGGAGTTTGTGATTGGTCTTGTCCGATGCTCATCCTCATTGCTTAAATTCTTTTACCTCCTTCTTTAGTCTTACTTTCTCAGTTAATTACATCATTGGGAAATTGTCCTATGAGCTAATAACTTTCTCCAGGAACATTTGCATTTTAATAGTAATTCCTACCCAGCACCATGCTAAATGCTCTGTGTATATCAAATCCCTAAAAACCCTCTTAGGAGGGCACTTGGGTGGCTCAGTGGGTTGAGTGTCTGCCTGGCTCAGGTCATGATCCCAGGGTCCTGGGATCGAGCCCCTCATTGGGCTCCCTGCTCAGTGGGGAGTCTGCTTGTCCCTCTCCCTTTGCCTCTCCTCCTGTTAGCTCTGTCTCTGTCTCTATCTCTGTCTCTCTGTCAAATAAATAAAATGTTTAAAAAAAAAAACCCTCTTAGATAGTATTCCCCTCATTTATCAATAAGAAGATCAAGACTCAGAGAACCTTATTTGGCTGAAAGTCATAAAACACATAATTAACGAGTTTCAGAGTTTAAATTTCTGATTCCAAAAATCTATGCTTTTTTCTGTCACATCAGACAGATTCTTATAGAAACCTAAAGCTCTCAAGACTCAAAAGAATGAAACTGCCAGAAATTGATCAGTGAAAGTTGTGATAGGGGATAAGGATATTCTGGGTAAGCTATAACTATTCATCTACTCCACATCTTAAAAGTCACTCTGAATTTATCAGGAATCTTCGTTTGTTAGACCACGGGGGTGCTGGGCGTAACTATACTTGGACATAGTCTCAGATTCTTTATTTATGTGCACAGTTCATCCTTCTTGTCTGGTAACCGTTCCCCAAGTGGAAACTCAAACATGTCCCTCCTATGGAGGGAGAAGCAAAGTACAGTCCTGCAGCCCAGGCACCTTGAGAACTCACGTGGCACTGGCTCAGCCCAGCTTCACCCTTGGGTCAGAACTGTCTTTATGCGCACACATCTCCAGCCGTGTGGCACAGCCCGCACCTGTTTACTCCGGAGTTCCTCTTTCCCAGGTACCAGCCACCTTCAATCCTTGCTGGCCACCGTGGAAGACCTGATGATCAAAGGTTTGTTTGAATCACCAGAAAGTTTGTCCTCCTGTCTCTGTGTCATGTTGTCAGTTTCCACTCAGTTTTTTTCCTCAGTGGCAATGGCTGAAATGGACAGGGCTTCATGTTGTCTCCAAACAGTGCTTTGCCTGCCAGGTTCACCCTCCCTGGCCTTTTCACCTCATCTGTCTCTTTGGAGGCTGTCCTCAGCTCCCTTCGTGGATGGGCCCCTTCTCTTTAGTTGGATTCCAGAACTGGGCACAGTGCTTGGCAGGACGTGACCAGTGAAGAGTATGAGGCAGGAATCACTTACACTCTTTGTTTGTGACTGATTCTCTATTGTTATTTGCCGAAGGCACTTTAGTTATACTTTCTATTCCTATAGAAAACCAAGTTTACCTTGATTTTATTGAGATTGGGCTGGGTGTGTTTGGGGGCTGTTTTCTAAGGTCAGCAAGGAAAGAGGTATATTTCACTAAAAAAGAGCTAAGCCATCTCCTTCCTCAGCTAAAGAGAGATTTGGGGTTGCCTTTGTGTTTTCCCTACTTAAAAAAATGTGCAGTTGCTTGTTTTGCAATAGGTTTTGTTGTGTGTTGCATGCAATTTTCTCTTTTATATCTTTCCCCCCCTTAAAATTAAATCCAGTGAAATGTGAAAGAAAAAGAAGTACTATAATCCCCACAGCTGCTGAGTTTTCCTGGAAGGCAAAGACATCTCAATTTTAAAGTTAGTCTTAAAACATGAAATCATTATTCTTTGAAACAGCTGTCTGGTCAAAAAACCTCTTTGTAGTGTACATTTTTAAACAGCAATTTTTAAAAACCACTAGGAGCTTTATAAAAATTTCCTTTATCTGGGTTATGAATTATTTTCAGTCTTTTGAGTAATTGTTAAAAGTGATGAAACTGACTGGAACAAAACAGATGTCTGTTTTTTGTTTTGTTGTTTAGGGGGAAGAGGGAAATGCCATTGGGATATTAGAATTTACTTGCTACCTTGGCATTGAAGTCTACCTAAATGATTGTTAGTGTCTTAGCATTCGGTTCACCATCAACTTTGGTACATAGTGCTGGAATATAAGCTTCACAAGACTAGGGAAGTCGTCTGTGTCTATCACTGTGTCCCTCGGGGCCTAGCACGATGCCTGGCACGTAGCTTCTCAACAAATGTTTATTAAATAAGTAAATCAATAAATGAATACCGTAAGTACCATTATACAGAATGACACGTCATGGAACCAGATACATAATTCATCCATTCTTCTGTTATCTTTTATGGAGATGACCTGGCAAGGCAGTTTTCCTAACAGACTTTGAGGTTGGCGATGTATCTCAAGGTCTTCAAGCTGCTGTTATTAGGCCATGATGGATCTTTCACCCACGATTTGATGCAAATTACCGTTGACATTGTTTATATTTTCACCACCTCCTGGAGTAGTAAGTTTCACAAATAGAAGGCGGTGGTAGTTCAACTCAAAGTAGGGCATTGTGGCACCACAGAAGAGAGAATGAGCTAGGCATTTAGTGCTCCCTGGGAGAAGACTCGGAGGAGGGAATGTATGAGCCCAGAGGCTGCAAGGAGGAATGTTTCCAGACAGTGAGGAAGGCAAGAGAGCGGAGGTAACCGTGCATGGAGAGGCCTGACAAGGCCTGACGGGTGGGAAGGGCAGGCCGCGGGACCCCTTACCATCACTGTCACTACTCTTGTCACCAACACCTTCCGCTCAGATGTTACATTTTCACAGGAGATGCAGGTTGTCATTGAAGTGCTTGATTTTTTTTTTCCAATCTGATTTCTATTCTTTAAAGAGTCAGTTCTATCCCTTATGCTGAGTATACCTAAAATGGCTTCCCCAAACAAGTCACCGAATAGTCAAGCTTCCTGCACACCAGATTATTACGGACATTTCGCAGCTAGGAGACTGATGTGTGTGGACAGACTGGGGGCCTTAAGCACTTTTCTATGATTTTAGTTTGACCCTGTTCACCCCAATCCTGGTCTCCCTGAGGGGAACCAGGGAGGTGCCACAGAGCCACAATGGAGATGGTGCCGATCACCCGCCTGGGGCCAGAGCGTCAGAGCCCATCTTAGGTGGCCTTGTTCACAAAGCTGCCCAAACTCCCCCGATGGACCCAAGATATCTTTTTGTATTCCCAGAGCAGAGGTCTGATAAAGGCCCCTTTCATTTTCACATGATAAAGGTACAGACGTAACTTTCTTTCTTTTTTTTTTTTTTAGATTTTATTTATTTATTTGACAGGGAGAGACGGAACACAAGCAGGGAGAGTAGGAGAGGGATAGGCAGGCTTCCCATGGTGCAGGGAGCCCGATGCGGGACTCGATCCCAGGACCCTGGGATCATGACCTGAGCCGAAGGCAGACACTTAACGACGGAGCCACCCAGGCACCCCAAGACGTAACTTTCCAAAATGAGTTCAAGGAACTGACTTTGATATGACCTGACATGATTAAAATAATAATAATAATAATATCAACAGGGAATCATCTAGAAATAACTTGAAAGGTTGATTTTGTGGGCAGCCGTGGTGTAAAATCATTCCTAGACCACAACCCCGCCAGCCCCTTTCATTCTTAAATTTTCCTCTACCTTTTTCTCTTTAATATTATCTCAGTACTGGTAAATCTACACAAATATCTCACCCTAATCCCAGGCTCTAAGAATTCTCATCAAACTCTCCCTACGTGTTAGGGGCCTAGCATGAATTAATAACTGCCTATTATCTCACAATTTTTTTTTTTGGCTTGTTGACCAACACAAGGCCTTCTGGAATCAGATGTCACTTCTCCTGTGTTGATAGTTTGTCATAAGTCTTATTCTTTAAAGCTTTCAAGATGAGTTTTTAAAAAGTTTATAAGATAATAATTATTATTAGTCATTAACTCAAATGAAAGATCCCACAGAAGGTGATCTTCAAGTAACAAATGCCGGAGGGAGAGAGGCCAGACTAGCGTGGACTGGGCCGCACTTTTTCCTAGCACAGGGTAAGACACGGCTTGGAGGGGCCAGTAGCCACTCTGTTTACTCCTCAGAATTTAGAAGTGCTGAGCTTGAGCAGATTATTACCACAACCTCTTCTGACCTAATAAGTGAGACAGACTGAGAGTCATTGTGGTTCTCCCTCTGCTTTCTTCACCAGTTGCCCATTATTCCCTTCTTAAGTCTTTCATTGCTCTGGGCTAAATGAAGTTTGGATTTTGCAGCAACAGTTTTTTTTTTTGTTTTTTTTTTTAAATGATATTGTAACATCGGCTCATCTGCCTGCTCTCGGTTACGCCACATGACCAGCGGCTGTTTGGCTTGTTGTCCTTTGGGAAAAGGCTTAACGAGGCTAATGAGCTGTATTAAAATAAAATAAACAAACTCACATGGCACCCAGCCTCCCAGCCACATGTAGTATGGTTATTATTTATTATCGCAAGACACCAGCTCCACATCTCCAACTGCCTACCGGGCATTTTCACTCATGAGGCCTTCTGTCACTTACTGTTTAACCCATCCGAAACCAAAACCGGTACCCTAACTTCAAAGCCACCCCTCGCTGTTGGACTCTTAAAGGGGCCCAATAAATCACACACTCTCTGCCCCCAGCCCCCGCCCAGTTAAAATTTGTTGTTGTTTTCAGAAGCACAGGAAACAGAGAAGGCATGAACAAATGGGTGTAGATCTGGGGCCAGATGTCTTCTAACAGTTGAGCCCCCAGCAGCGGTGACCGCAGCGGAGCAACCGCAGGGCTCGGCCGCCGGGCAGCACTCCCCACAGCTTCTTGGAATGGGAGAGAAATGCATGTGTCCTGCGGGCGCAAGCTTGCTCAATTTCTCTTTTATAACACACTAATCAAATCAGTCAGTTCTCCTCCTCTTTTGGGGAGGAAACAATGAAGTCTGGAGAAAAGGGGCCAGGAGCCAAAAAGCCCTACAAGAAACCAGGAGATCGAGTTCCCGCTAACAAGGCCCTCCAAACTTTGCTATTTTTATTTAGAATACCTTCTTAATTTACGTCATATCAGATGACAATTAGCATTTGGGTGTGAGGAAGAATCTTTAGATAGTCAATGTTCCAGATGCTAAAAATTTTTACCATTTAAATTGTGATCTGCCTTCTTTATGACCTTTTTCCTCATAAGTAAGACCCCCACCATTGTAACCCAAACTCATATTTTCAGCTCTCTCCTCATGCCTGTGATGGACACTGACATGGACCTGGTGCCAAGGCCATTGGCAGCCAGAGAAAGTCAGGACTGGTGGTGACTCAGCTGATTTCTGCAGATGCACTTACAGTAAATGTGTTTTGCAATGCCCTTGTGTTTTAAAATATTTTTTCCTAAAAACTAAAAAAAAATTTATTTCAAATTTTAATTAATTACCTCCTTACTATGTCAAGAAAAGGAAATATCAAAAGACTGAATATCAAATCAAGTCAAGCTAAAGGAACTTGTTCCTTTGGCAATGAATCATATCACTTTGAGTCAATAGACAATTGCCAACCCCCAAGGTAAAATTGTCCCATTGATCTTTGAGGCTGATCTTGAAAAAGACTAATATTTTAAGGAAATGAAGAGCACTGAGCTATTCAGTCACTGGTGGTTGCTTCAGTCAGTCATTCATGCATTCACAGTTATTTACTGAGTGTATTCTGTGTGCTGGGTGCTCTACTTTAGTTCTCTGAATGGGAGAAACATGTCCTCTACTCTCATGGAATTTACAGTACAAGGAAGGAGACTGATAGCAAATAATAATTACTGAATTACAACTGTTAATGATACTTTCTGTGAGAATTTATGTGAAAGTGACTTAACCATTTTGGGAATTTAGGGGTAAAGCTAATACTAGAAGACCATAAATGTAGACTGAGTGAAAGCAGAAAGGAAGAATATTCCAGGCAGAGTGAACAGCATATACCAAGACCCTGAGGTAGGAAGAAGCTTTGCGTGTTCATGCAACTGATAGCTAGAGCCTGACATGCAAGAGTCGAGGTCTAGTCACTCACAACCCTGTAGGCCATGTTAAGGTGGTTGGTCTTTATCCTCATGCAGTGAGGAACTGTTGATGAGGTTGGGTTTGAAAATAGGAATATCCAGAATGCAACTATAGCTTAGAAGGAAACTCTGGGATTTGTGAGTGGTCAGCTTATACATGGTACTGAAATGCAAGCAGTCTCTTTTTAGTATTCCTTGTAGAAAACCTTTTTTTTTTTTTTAAAAAAGATTGTTTTTATTTATTTGAGAGAGAGAGAGAGAACACAAGCAGAGGGAGTGAAAGAGGGAGAAGCAGGTTTCCCACAGAGCGGGGAGCCTGACCTGGGACTCGATCCCAGGATCCTGGGATCATAACCTGAGCCGAAGGCAGACAATTAATGACTGAGCCACCCAGGCACCCCCTAGAAAACTCTTTTAGGAAAAACCCTACTTGTTGTAATTGGATTTTTGTTCTTTTTGAGCTATAATTGATGTATAGCATTAAATTAGTTTCAAATGTACAACATAATGATTTGAAATCATAACAAAATGATTGCAAGTCTAGTTAACATCTATGAGACAAAATGTTTTTCCTTGTGTTGATGGTCTTTAAGATTTCGTAGCAACTCCCAAATAAGCAATCCAATATCAGTTTGTATCTTTTATCCCCCTTCACCCATTCCCTGTGCAGGGGAATATATGCTCCCATATCTTGGCTTTTATAAATAATGCTATATTGAACATGGAGGGGCATATATCTTTTTGAGTTAGTTTCTTCATTTTCCTTAGATAAATACAAGAATTGAAGTTGCTGGAACATATGATAGTTCTATTTTTAGTTTTTTGAGCAACCTCCATACTGTTTTCTGTAGTGGCTGCAACAATTTACATTCCCACCAACAATACACAGAAGTTCCCTCTTCTCCACATCCTTGCCAATACTTACTTCTTGTCTTTTTGATGATAGTCATTCTCACAGGTGTGAGGTGTTTACCTCTTTGTGATTTTGTTTGCATTTTCCCCGATGATTAGTGATATTGAACACTTATCCATGTACCCATTGGCCATCTGGACATCATCTTTGAAGAAATGTCTACTCAGATCTTCTGACCATTTTTTAATCCGATTGTTGTTTTGTTACCATTGAGTTGTAGGAGTTCTTTTTATATTTTGCATATTAACCCCATACCAGATACATGATTTATGAATATTTTCTCCCATTAATTAGTTTTTCATTTTATTGATGGTTTCCTTTGCTATGCAAAAGCTTTTTAGTTTTATGTAGTTTTACCACCTTTGCTTTTGGTGTCAAATCAAAAAAATCCTTGCCAAAGCTAGTATCAAATAGCTATCTATGTTTTCTTCTAGCAATTTTAGGTCTTACCTTCAAGTGTTAATCCATTTTGAGTCATTTTTGTGTATAGTGTAAGGTAGTGGTTTAGTTTCATTCTTTTGCATGCAGCTGTCCAGTTTTACCAACACCATTTATTGCAAAGGCTAAGACTATCCTTTCCCTCCATTCTATATTCTTAGCTCCTTTGCCATAGATTAACTGACCATGTATGTGTGCATTTATTTCTGGGCTCTCTATTCTGTTCCATTGATCTCTGTTTTTATGCCAATGCCAAACAGTTTTGATTACTATAGCTTTTTTAATATAGTTTAGAATCAGGGAACATGATGCCTGTAGCTTTGTTCTTCTTTTTCAAGATTGTTTTGACTCTTTGGGGTCAGATTTTGAAATATTTTATTACATTGTATTTCCAAATGTAAAAAGTTCCAAAAACTTTTAAAAAGTTTTATATTTGTATTCATAAGTGAGATTGGCTTGTAGAAACATTATCCCAAAATTTGGTCTTTAAAATACTGGCCCTGTGATAAGTTCAAGGAAAACAGATTCTAGGGTCAAGTAAGTTTGGAGTGTCATGCATAGCAGGTTCATTGCTTGGAGATTTACAAGGTGTACTAGCCTTTTAATATCTCTGTCCAGCATAGAAGAATCATCCTCTTAAAATTTGGAAAGGAAGACCTATAAAACTGAGATCAAAACTATTTTGAAGAAAAGTTTTAATTTTTTTTTCCAATTTATCCTGTGGATGTTGGTCAGACAAGATTTTATGATTCTGATTTCCTGTTTTTTTAGAACTTGTATCCAACATCGGTACTTATAAATTTACTATCATAGAAGTCTACACAGCATCTTTTTAAAAATTTAATCTTCTCCTTGTTAAATCATATGTATCACCTCTGATTTTGATAATTTTTCTCATATTTATTAGATACTACAGAGATCTGTTTTGTTGTTAGATTCATCAAAATCTTAGATTTATCAATGTTAGTTCAATTTTCCATAATTACTTCCTAACTTTATCATATCCTATATTTTGCTTTGGTTAGTTTTATAATTTTCCAACTTCTTAAATTCAATGCTAGTGATTTTGTTTGCTTATTTTTTTAAAATAAGGAGACATACGTGACTGTGATTTTTACCTCTGAATAAAATTGTGGCTGCATGTTCTGGATTTCAATTGGTGTGTAATGTAATGTTATTTTGCCTGTTTAGTAAATAGTGTATAACTATAGCTTTGAGTTGGTATTTGACAAAAGTTTGGGGGAAGTTTTACATTATTTTAAGTGGCTTTGTAATTCTTTCTGTTCAACTTTTATCATAAAATTTCTAGTCTTAGTGCAATGCCTTTTTATTTTTATTGTTTTTTAAAGATTTTATTTATTTATTTGACAGAGAGGAGAGAGATCACAAGTAGGCAGAGAGGCAGGCAGAGGGAGAGGGGGAAGCAGGCTCCCCACTGAGCAGAGAGCCTGATGCGGGCCTCAATCCCAGGACCCTGAGATCATGACCTGAGCCGAAGGCAGAGGCTCAACCCACTGAGCTGCCCAGGTGCCCCAGGGCATTGCCTTTTTATCTTCAATATATTAAATGGGGAATATTTGCTGTAAGATGTAAAAGTAATTCATAGTCCTAGCTTATTAAACTTACTGAATTCACAGGTTTAATTCTTAATTTATGATAATGTACCATCTTGGTATCATTGATTCATTGTCATTAGTCTTTGAAGAATTTTGGTTGCTGAGAAAAGGCCAAAAGGTAGTTATTTTATAGGTAGTACTTTAAAGGTAGTTATAACAATATCCCAATTGTTATTGGGAACCAATTATATGATGGAAATGCCATCAAATACATTGAACACTTAAAGTTCCATTATTGAACTTATACTGCAGTTGGAGGAGCATAAACAAGGGAAACTGAGAGTTGGAAAGACAAGCCAGTGATGGCAAGGAGTTTGAATTTTTTCCTACTTATAATTGGCGGTCACTGGAGGATTTTAAACAGGGTAGGGATGTAATATATGGTTATGGTGGTTTCTGTGTGGAGACCAGAGCAAGAAAGGTGCCAAGGAGATGTCATCCAAATGAGATAAGATAGTGGCTTGGATATAGGAGTCTGTAGTCCAGTGCAAACATCCGGTGTTATCTGCATTTAAATGGTATTTAGGATTCCCAGACAGGAAAGATCACCTTGCCAAAAGCACGGAGAAGAGGGAAGTGGACCATTGAAGAAGCTTGGGGCACTCCAGAATTTAAAGGTCTAACAAAGGAAGAGAAGACATCAAAAGAGATTAAAAAGTTGTAGTTAGTGATTAAAAAGTTGTAGTTAGTGATGTAGTTAGTGTAGTTAGTGACTATGATAGGAAGTCAAGAGAATGTGGTATCACAGAAGTCTTGAGAAGATGATGATTGAAGACAGAGGGAAGCGTCAATATGTCAAGTGCTGCAGTGAAGCCAAGTAATGTGTAGATAAGGAATTGAACATTTGCAGTATGAAGATGTAGATCATATGACCTTAATAAGACCTCTGTCTACAGAGTAACAGGATCACAAATCTCACTGGGGTGAATAAAGGAAAGAATGAGAGGAGAAAATGGAGAAAATGATTCAAGATAAGGAGTTTCACTATAGAAGCCAATAGAAATGGGGCAGTTCTTAGAGCATGGGAAATGTCAAAAGAAAGTGTGTGTGTGTGTGTGTGTGTGTGTGTGTGTGTGTGTCTTTTAAGGTATGCTACTATGCCATATGAACGATCTGATAGTAGAAAGGAGGAAATTGTTGAAGTAAAAAAAAAATGAATGATAGGAAGTTCATGAAGACGTTAGAAGAGAGGAGGCTCAGTGTCTAAGTTGAGGGTTTGGCCTTTTCTTGGACAAGGTGAAGGCAGAGTCTGTGGTTGCAAATGCAGTTAGTCTGGTGTATTTGGTAGAAAGAAGATAGATCATTCTCATCTGGCTGTATGTGATTTTCCTGTGAAGTATGAAGTGAGATTATCAGCCAAGTGTTAGAGGGAAAGTACATGCTATAGATTTCAGGGAAGAAAAGGTATGAAGTAATCATCTAGTACAGTGATAAAGCATTTTGACTACAGAATTACATAGGGATCCCTGGAAAAGTTAGGTGCCCATTTGATATTTGTAGTTCTAAATTTGGAGTGAAATAAGCACAATTGTATATTTTTTCTCTTACATTATTTAGAAACTTGGATGTAGGACCTCAGTAAGGAAGCAATTCAGTCAGAGTTTTATTATGTAAGTAAAATGGTGAAGGGAAAGAAAGGAGAGGGAGTTGGAGGTTTGCAAGGTGGTAGTTCTAGTACTAAACTGAGTCTTCATAGAAGTGAAGACATAAGGAATGTGATGATGAGTAAGAACATTTTAAGACCCGTGGATCAGTAGAAGTCCACACTGAAGGCTGTTTTTCAGATTGTCAAAAAGGATAACCGAATGGGAATTTTGATTGATGAGTTTATCATCGATACTCTGCTATATACATTTATACGTAATTGTAAAATAGATGGTTATTCATTTAGAAAGGAATGGTCAGTAGGAACTTCAAATCTTGAAAAACAAGTTCAACTGAACTGACTTCAATTTTTTAATAGAATCTAGTAGATATAATATACTTAGACCTTGATATAGTCTCTTGGAATATACATGAGGGAAAATAGTAGAGGGACATGACTTGATAATACATATATGATAAATTTATGATTAAGTCTTACTGTTGGTACCCAGTGCGTACCAGTGAATAGAACACGTAACTCTGGTGTGGGCTCTTTTGAAGTCTGTTTAGTTCTATAGTATATCTTTGTAATGACATGGGAATATTATGTTATTATAGATAATACAGATAATGAAAAACTGGGAGAATTGTGAATATGATATTTGTCAGAATCGGAATTCAGAACATCTGAGCAAATTGGGAAATGGGCTAGACAAACTAGATGAAATGTAATAATGCTGAATATAAATTTTACTTTGTTTTAAAATAGTACAGGAGATACCTGGTTTTATAGGAGGTCAAGCCCAAAGGACCTCAAGGCAGTGAGAATAATGAATAATAGTAATTTTGTATTTTGTATATTTTACTTGCATATTTACCTGATGCTGGGCATTGTGCTAAGCAGGCTTTTCACACATGTGACCTTATTTTATTATCATTGTAAGCCTGAGATGGATATTGGTATTATCCCTATCTTATAGATGAGTAAACTGAAATTCAGAGAGGTTCTTCTTACCCAGTGTCCTGTAAGATAATAAATGGCACGGTCTGGATTTCAATGGGTATTGTTCATGGTCTTTACTATATTCTAGTAGCTGTTGCTTACTTATATTAGTAAAAGTTTACAGTCTAAAAAGTAGGCAAAAATTCCACCAAATTTCTTCCTTGCGTCTAGTTAATATTGCCTCTGGGGATTTGTAATCAGTTACTGGCATGTCCGTTTCAGAAAATCCTTTTAAAATAGAGCAAATCCACAGAAAGGTAAAAAGGATGTTATCTAGAATCGTCTTCATATGAGAAACATGTGAAAAAATTGGCTTGGAGACTTAGAAGACTTGAGGAACAGATAATGTCTGACCCCAGATGTTTAAAGATCTGTCATAGGTAAACAAGTTAGACTTCACATTTTTAATACCTAAAAATATTCTTATGACATGTGAATGAAAGTTACACACCTCGTCAAAACACAGACTCATCATGTGGTCATGTTCTCTTCAGTGTAGCACTTAAAAACCTTTTACCTATGGGATAGAATTACTCCTGCTCATTTTTAATGTTGAGGTGACTTATTTTTCAAACTCTAAAACACGTAGTTCAGCTTGATTTCATAGTGAAATCATTCAGAAGCTCATATCTGCGTGATTGCAGTTGAAATAGACTAAACAAAAAAATTCAGTCAGTACAAATTGCTGCGGGTTATCTATACAGCTACAGTGTGTGGTGAGAACCTGGAAGCTACAGCCACAGAATTTATGAGACTTCCAGTAAATCAGCTCAGTTCAGTGTTTTAGACCTGTATCCAACTCTTCTTGGATGTCTAGACATAGCCTAAGATGAGGCTTCAAAAATGGGTAAAAATGAAGCAGCCAAAGCCACCAGAAGCCTTTGACCCTCTTCTAATGTTTCAACCAGATAATTATTTTCCCTCTCAAGAATTTGGCTATCGTTTGAGGGGAAAAAAAAAAAATCAAGATTTTCCATGTGAAGAGCCCCTGAAAGAAAATACTCTGGAGAAAGGTCAGTGAGAATGGGCCAAAGCCGAATTCTTCAGATCTGCTTGGAGAATGTGGAAAGTCTGTACCCTGGCTAGTTTTCATGTTTTCCGGCTGGCCAAGAACTCCCATGGTATTTGTCCAGCTTTGCCTTCCCCATACCTTTTACATCTTATCGGGACTCATACCACGCACTGAAAATGCCTCAGATGGAAACTTAAATGGCCGCTAAAAGCTCTGGTAGAGGTAATTAGATAATTAGAAACTGTTAAGTTTTGATTTCTATCGAGATAATCCATTACCCTTTCTGCTCTATAGCAAAGATACGACCTTTCCAATTGGACAACAATAAACTTTCCTACTTGGAGAATATATTTCCTTTCAGTATGCCCCACTTTTAATTAAAAGGGCTTATTCTGGGTGCCTGAGTGGCTCGGCTGATTAAGCAACTGCTTTTGGCTCAGGTCATGATCCTGGAGTCCCAGGATCAAGTCCCACATCGGGCTCCCTGCGGGGAGCCTGCTTCTCCCTCTGGCTTCTCCCTTCTCATGCTCTCTCTCTCTCTGTCTCAAATAAATTAAAAAATAAATAAATAAAATCTAAAAAAAAAAGTGCTTATTCTGCTTCTTGTGGTTTTTCTCTTTAGACTTTTTTATCTTAGATTTTCTGTGGAAAGTTAAGGATTCTCTCAAAAATCAAAAAGTTGGTTTTAAAAATAAGCACGGTCCAAGTTCATTCCATAGTTCTTTCGTTCATTCATTTGTTCATTCATTTGCTCCACTCATTTGACAAATATTTGTTTTGTGGAGGCCATGTGCCAAGGACTGTGGTAGGCCCACACTGCGCCTTTCATTCGCTATGTGATTTTGGGAGTCACTTGATCTCTCTAAAATCTCAGTTTCCTCAATGAAACAACTCTGCTACCGACTTTGCAGGGTCACTAATGAAGATGAAGTGAGATGATTTCTCTTTTAAGATGATGAAAACTTAGAAGCTTCTTTTATCCTACTCCCTCCGTTGCTGTATCCAAAAGATCATACACAACAGAAATGGAAAGTCCTAAAAGCACTGGAAAATAACAGTGTTAATCAACTATTTGCAAAACTCCATGGAGTGAACTGGATTGAAATTTTATGAGTGACCATTGCATGCTCTACCCTGATTAAGAAAAATTGAGCAGGGTGCCTGGGTGGCTCAGTCGGCTAAGCGGCTGCTTTCGGCTCAGGTCATGATCCCGGAGTCCTGGGATCGAGTCCTGCATCGGGCTCCTTACTCAGCGGGAAGCCTGCTTCTCCCTCTTCCTCTGCCTGCCCTGCCTGCCACTCCCCCTGCTTGTGATTTATCTCTCACTATCTCTCTCTCTGTGTCAAATAAGTAAATCTTTAAAAAGAAAAAAAAGAAAAATGGAGCTAAACAGGAAGACAAGAAGAAGAAGCTTCTATACTTCCTCACTGAATCAACACAAGAAATGTGAATACTTGTGCCAACCAGAAATCCAAATAGCCAGCTCTACTTTGAAGCCAATTCAAAAAATGAATCCAAGTAAGAATTTACAGATGGGAAAGTCCAGATAGAAGATGCCTAATGATAAATATTTATTCAAGTTAAGCATACAGTGTTCCATTTAAATAATTGCTTGCAAATGTAACAAAATTACATACTAAACTAAAAAAAATGGACTCTTAAAGAGATGTGAAAACAGTAATTCAGAAATAATATTCTAGGTATTTCTAGATAATTAGCCAATGTGTGAGGTAAAGTGGCAAAAAATAAACACTTTTAAATTCCTTAAGAAGTCATGAATTATTGTTTTATTTCTGAATTTCATATATATGAAAATAATTTCAGAGATATTTGGAGAACTTGAAGATAATTGTTTAAAAAGAAAGATAATCTTTTACCTGTGGAACTGAAAACTACTAAAACAAAATAGAAGTCAAAAAGATAGTACTTTTATCAATATATGCAAGGAAACAGGAGCATAAAAAAAAAAAGCTTATGTCAAAATGATAAAAGTAAAACCAAGCTATACAGCTATGGCAAGAATAAACAGGATTCAGACTTTCCTAATCATGGGCAGTGCTTTTCAGATTGGGATGAAAAATAAAACCCAACTATTTTGTTGGCATTTACAACCAATGTATCTTTTTAAAAAGTAAAATGGATAAAGGTAGAAAAGTAAAAGAAGAGACAAAGCTATGTCAGGTTAATATAAATAAAAAGTGAGAAATCATTCTAAGCATACTAAAAAAATCTTAATCGGAACAAAGAATATCACTTCTATAAACATTAAAATCCTCACCCCTTTAGCAAAAATATTAAAGCTTTGATGGAAAAATCACTTTTTAATTATAAAATTTGCAAAGGTATTTTAAAGATGATAGTCTCCATCTTTATGGGTGTGGTGATACTCATTATTCAATAAATATTTATTGAATACCAACTAGCCCTAGTCACTTTGTAAGACCTAAGAATATAGTGTCAAACAACAATCAAAACAACACTTTCAAATATGTCTTTCCATTTATGAAGATCTTATTTCATGTTATGCAATAAGATTTTATCATTTTCTCAATTAACAAATTTTGTCCTATGTATTTTGTAGGCTTTCTCCTAATATGAATGGACTATATTCCTATATCTAAGTTATTAGAAGTATAGCCTGATAGTGTTTTGTAAAAGCCACTGAATTTTGAGTTAATTTTGGTAACTTACGTATTTTAGGGTATTATTAGTTTCCTCTAGGTTCTTAAATTTGCCATATAAGATTACCTATAATGGTTGATTTTAATTTTCTTCCATCTTCTCTATATTTGTGGTTATGTATCCTATCCATTCTCATTTGTGATCTTGTATACTTTTGTTTTCTCCCTTAGTTAGTATTATATTATCTATTTCTAAGGTGAAAAATATTTGTGGAAGTCTTTATTATCCTTTATGTTATTTTTATATTTCCTATTTTATTTATTTTGGTTTTAATCTATGTTAATTCCTTCTTCTTGGCTTGTTTTGTTTCTTTTTATCACAGTTTTATAATCCTTGTAGATGAATATTGACTTTTTTTTTCTCCTTTCTGTAAGTAATGAACATATTTAAGGCCATAAATTTTCCTACAGTTTTTGCTATGTTCCATTGGTTGGATATGTTGTGTTTATATTTTTTTTTGTTTTCTAAACAATTTATAATTTTATTTTGTTTTTTTTTTTCTGTAATACAAAGATCATCTAAGAATATATTTGAGGGGTTTTTGGGTCTCTCTTTTTTTTTTTTTAGAATTTTTTTTTTTCCTTTTCTTTCTTTTTTCTTTTTTGTTTTCTTTTTTTGGTCTGTGATTAAAGAATGTGATCTATGTAGTCTCTTTTTTAAAGTTTCTTTTTTTTTTTAATTTTATTTATTTATTTTTTTCAGTGTTACAAGATTTATTATTTTGCACCACACCCAGTGCTCCATGCAGTATGTGCCCTCCTCAATACCCACCACCAGGCTCCCCC
>CM053618.1:47258871-47291873 GCA_028646535.1 Procyon lotor
TGTATGTGTTTAGGTCCAAGTGTAAGACTGAGTTTTATAAATGTTTTGTGGATAATGAAAAATCTTTATCTTCTATTTGCTTACTTTTGTCCGCTATGTTTGTCCAATTTGAAAAGTATTATATTAAATTTTTTCTATATTTATTTTAACTGATTACATACATATAATTATTACAAGTTCTTGCAGTAGCATTTGCTTTCTTTCCTTCCCTACTATGTAATTTGGTACAGTTTTATGAGTATTTTCTAATCTTCACAATTATACTTTATACCATTGTGTAATATTTCTCTTTATTCTATTTAGGATGTTTAAACTGTTTATCTTGTTCTGTACTTTTTAATTCTATCTAGTCTATTATTAATATTGCCATTCTCAAATTTATTTTTTTATTAACATATAATGTATTATTTGCCCCAGGGTTCATGTCTGTGAATCATCAGGCTTACACATTTCACAACACTTACCATAGCACTTACCCGTCCCCCAATGTCCATAACCCAGCCACCCCATCCCTCCCCCCGCATCTCCCAGCAACCCTTAGTTTGTTTCGTGAGTTTAGGAGTCTCTTATGGTTTGTCTCCTTCCTGATCCCTTCCTGTTTCATTTCTCCCCTCAGCACCCCACACCCCCCACCTCTCAAATTCTTCATATCAGAGATCATATGATAATTGTCTTTCTCTGATTATCTTATTTCGCTTAGCATAATACCTTCTATTTCCCATTCTTAAATTGATATTCTTTGTTTTGTGCTTGTCTGATTTCTCTTTTCTGTTTTTTTATTTTTCTAAATAATATGTAACTTTTTAAAATCTAAATTAACTAGCTGAGAGAATCCAGTCCAGTGTCATTAATTTCATAATTAATATACATAAATGTATTCCTGCCATCTTATAAAAATTTCTTTTGTTCCCTTTTTTTTTTTGCTTAATCAAAAGGGTATTAATTTCTCCTTTTTCTTCTTTTTTAATTTGAGAGTTCTACTGTACATTCAATTTCATTAACATTTTCATTCATCACCACTACATAGCCCTATCATTCCATGAGGCAAATTATCAAATATTTCTCCCCCAAACCCTTTCTTCTTCTGTTTCCCCCCACACCCACTTCTCCTGACAGTGAGACCTCTGAGATCCCTTTGCTGGCCCACTGTCTGCCCCTGCACCCATCAGAAAAGACCTGGAGGACATTTTTATGTCCTCCTACACTTCCCCAACTTTTAGACTATTCGAACAGTGAGTCTCTTTTACTATGAGTCTTTCTGTAGCCCTTATGTTGTATATTCTCAGATGGTCTATCCTTATTTATTTTGATTAACTCTGTGGATGTTGCAAGTTCTGTTGCTCCCCACTGTTTTTTCCCTTTTAACCTTGACTCACCTTGAACATGCTCCGCAGGTTCATTCGGTGCTGTTGTAATCTCCTCCCTGCTTAGGTCGGGGGTGTGGCGCTATCCCAGCCGGGGATGGGGCTCTGCGGTCCTCTGAAGGGTCCATGAGTGCTATTTCATTGCCTTCTACCTTTTGCATCTTCAAACCAGTGCCAGTCTAATACTTTCTCTTTTCTAAGCAACTTGCTATCTCTTTACAGAAGACTTTTAAATGTTTTCTTCTTTTCAGAGCTCAAGAATTGTATAAATGTGTGTCTGTGTGATATCTTTTCTCATCAAGTGTACATGAAACAGCACTTAAAATGTCTGGACTCAGATCTTTTTAAAAATCAGGATAAGATTCTTTTTTAAAAATGTAGTTTCTTTTTTATAATTATTTTCTCCCCCCACCTTCCTTTTCATTTTCTGAAACTCCTGTTATTTATAGGCTGGATGTTCTTTCTTCCACACTTTCATATCTTTTCTATCTTTCTATTTTTTAAAATTCTCCCGCAAGATCTTGGAAACTACTAATTCTAGGCTCATCATCCTTTCCTTCAACTCATCTACTAAATATTTTGACTTAAAAATATTATTTTTTTTTTTTTAAATTTTATTTATTTGACAGAGAGAAACACAGCGAGAGAGGGAACACAAGCAGAGGGAATGTTAGAGGGAGAAGCAGGCTTCCCGTGGAGCAGGGAGCCCGATGCGGGGCTCGATCCCAGGACTCTGGGATCATGACCTGGGCCGAAGGCAGACGCTTAACGACTGAGCCACCCAGGTGCCCCTAAAAATATTATTTTTTTAGTTGCAGAGAGCTTTTCTTATACCTCTTCAAATACTATTCTTCTGCTTCTCCCAACAGTTCTTTATTGATACACCGTTCTGATCGCTCTCTTCATTCGTGCTTTCTCTGGCTGTGAGGCCTCCTTATTAGATGTCCTTTTATTTTCCTTTGTTCATGGTGGCACCGGTCCAGCCGCTGGATTCTTTAAGTGGACTGGGCCTGTGAGGGGGGAAGGCACAAGATCTCAGTGCTCACTCACTGATCTCAGTCATCACAGGCCCCAAATAGGCAAGTTGCCATTGACATACCGAGGAACCCTGGAGGGAGCCTTTCTTTTGCATTAGGGTAGAAAAAACACAGCCCCTCACACTTCCTTAGGGCCAGAGGATCAGGCACACCCAGGAGTCCTGTGATCACTGAGGGTAAGCCCTACCAAAGGCCTGCTACGTGCTGGTGCTTGCCTTCGAGTTTTCCTGCTGTGGTCCCAAATCTCTCTTCAGCCCAGAGCAAGAAATTACCACAACTGTCTAGCTCACCCTCTACCAGAGTACCAGTCCCAGAGTCTGCTTCACTCAAGAAAGGAAGATGTATTTGACCTGAGTTACGAGTGGAGAGGAAGCCGAGCACAATTAGGTCATCATCTTCCCAGAATCCCCTGGGGGATATAAGGATAAGCATAAAAATGATGCATTCCCTGTCCTGATGCTGCTGGTGGGCTAGTTAGGAAGACAGACAATATCTAAGTAAGTAAGCAAGTAAATAAATAAGTAAGAAATAAAAAAGAAAACCCACACATAATTCTAAATTTGCAACTATTGCTGTGAAGGAAAGGTAGATAGAATCTGAAGTGAGATTTCAGGAAAGTGTGGGCATTAATTGTGCAATGAGGGCAGAAGAAAAGAGCTACAGGTGCAGAGTGGTATATTCGGAGACCTTGGGTGTAGGCATGGCACATTTCAGGAGGCAGAAGAAGGCCGGAATGGCTGGAGCAGAAATAAAAAAGCAAGGCAAAGCAGAGTGTGAAAAGAAGCTGGAAAGGAAGGTAACAGTTATGGGCCAGGCCACATGGGGTTTGAAAGGCCACGATAGACCGTGTAGTCTTTCCCTGAAAGCAGTGACTTTTAGCAGTGGCTGAAAATAGGTGGCTATTGGGGTGTTGGACTCCACAGGTAAGAATATCAGGTTCACATTTCAGATCATGTGGATTCTCCGTGTAGAGCAAATTTGAAGGAGCCCTGTGATGCTGGGAGACCCATGAGGAGGCCACGGTGATGTTTGAGGGAGGGTGATAGTGTGATCAGGAAGTGGACTTTTAGGGGTCAAATGAAAGAGAGTATGAGAGCGGAAGGTAGGGAATGGCAAGCTGAAATCACCCATTCGGTTGTTCACGTCAGGGTGGATTTGAAATAGTCAAGAGGAAAAGTCAGTAAACACTGTGAATCTGGGGCAGTCTTGGGCAAGAGATAGAAAGTTGTGAGCCATCTGAGTTTAGCCATAAACTAAGGCTCTCAGGCATGAATGGGAATACCCTGGAAGAGAATAAGAAGAGAAGAAGACTATGATTGTTGGTATTCTGCTGGCATCTCTCCAAACTGGATTATCTCTTCTGGAATAGTAATTGGTCATGCATATCAGTGGCTTAATAAACGACTGTAAGTTTGATGCTGTAACTCTATTGATAGGGATCTATCCTCAGAAAATAAGAAGAGTACATGTGAAAAGCTTATGGAGAAAAATACTTACTTAAGCATTATTTCTGATCGCAAAAAAAAAAAAAGGAAAATTACCTAATTAACAATCGAAAGAGGTTAAGTAACTTATCATAATTTATTTTTTTAAATATTTTTTTATTTATTTGACACAGAGAGAGAGAGATCACAAATAGGCAGAGAGGCAGGCAGAAAGAGAGGGGGAAGCAGGCTCTCTGGATGTGGGACTCGATCTCAGAACCCTGAGATCATGACCTGAGCCGAAGGCAGAGGCTTTAACCCACTGAGCCACCCAGGCACACTATCATACATTTATATTAATGAATATCATGCCATTCTAATTTGATGTTTATAAAGATGTAATGGCGTAAGTGAATGACCATAATATCATAGTAAGTAAAAAGACTCAAAGTTGCCAGAGAGAGAAAGGTGTTGGAGAGACCTCAACTGTGTGAAAGACTGATAGAACAAGAGTATTAAAAAAAAAATAAGTTTATCTATAAACCATGGAAAAATGGATGATTGTCACCATACTTTTATCTAGTTTCCAAATCTTTCTACATGGGCATGTTTTATGTCTTATGTATTATTTTACTGTTAGGAGAAGACATACAATTACAATATTATCCCCCCAAAATATACAATTACAATATTATCCCAGTTGTCAATATGTACTTTATAGGCATTTCACTCTGTTGAATAGTGGTTAATGTTTTTTTGTTTGTTTGTTTTCTTTTCATGGTATCAATGAGTTTCTGTTTTGAATTTAGGGCAGTATTTTAAGTTTGTAAGATTATTGCCATACCCTTTAAAGTTTTATGAGCCATTTAGGCCTCTAAAATGCTTTCAGAAGATTGATTAATTACTACGCAACAGTAGATCGATTGCCCTGGCACCACTGACTTGGTACCCAGTGTATCATCTTGAGAGCATTTCTACTTCCTTCCCTTCTCATTGCTTAGCAGTACAAGTGGCTCTGAATTCTCTAAGGTGAAGCTTCAAAAAGATTATATAATAAATATAGGAATTTGCTAATTATTTTAAATACAATGAGTTGTTTTTGTTTTCCTCTGGTGACTGTCAGAGAATTAATGATCCATTTGGACTGTCATTTGTATCGTTGTCTGCAATGACATAAAACCATTTTGAAGTTGGTTCCAGACTAAAAGCATGATTTTTTTTTTTTTTTAATTCCAGGAATGTATACAAAGACTATCGCTTCCTTGAGCTGGCTTGTGACTCACAGGAGGATGTAGACAGCTGGAAGGCATCTCTACTAAGAGCTGGGGTTTATCCCGATAAATCTTTAGTAAGTTGGATATATCTCTTATTTTACAATTATTAACCGTGCTTAAGACATAATTCTACATACTATGTAATGGAGAAACTAGTTCTCTTTTGACTTAGTTAGTTTGGGACAGTTCTAAGTAATACTTTGCTCGTGTTTCTTCTTCTCCATTAGTTTCTGGAAGTTTATCGGTTTGTTTGTTAGAGAAAATGCTCTACTGTGCCATAAAACGTAATATATGTGGTCTCAGACCAAGAGAGAATTCCTTGGTTTTAATTTAAAATTTTATTTTCCTTTATGTGGTATTTCACACTTGTCCTAGTATTCATCCTACTATTTCGAACATTCTTCTTATAGTCATAGTATATATAGCATGTCATAACACTATTTCATATCCTTAAACATGTACTTATTTTTGTAACGATCTACCTCCTTTCATTATGTCTGTAGTACCTGAATCCAAAATTATATCTACATTCAAACTCTGGTTAATGTTATTCGGAGTGTGAAAGAAGAAAAACATTATATTGCAATTCCTACTTATCTTTATAAACATGCTTCAAGTGTTTGAAGTCACTTCCCTCATTCAGGTTAATAAACAGAACTTCTCTTTGTGTTCTTTGGAAAATGTCTGGATTTAAATTTCAGAAGTCCCACCGAACATATGTACACACAGAGTTAGACAGATGCTGCAGGTGACGAGCTCTTGCTGCTTACGTCCTGTTCGCCTTAACATGTTCTGTCCCGGGGTCTCCTCAGAATGCAGGTGCTGAGACTGAGACTTGGGGAATCGGTCCAGCTTCACCCTTGTGGTGCTTACGTGGCTCTAGATCGGTTTCTAGGACTGATCATGTACAAGTCAGATCATTTCTAGGCCCCCAAGAGGAAGAGTCTTCTCAAGAAAAAGTCTGAAATATGGGCGTAAGGTGTGCAGTTAGAGCATCTCTGGAGGAACTTGAGACTTGACCTCATCCCTGAGGTTGCACTGGAATTTAACAGGGTTCCGCATGTCAAGGATTGGGGATTCGTGCCAAAATGTTCTTCCCATTGCTGTTATGATGGCTCACACATGGACCTCTGAACTCCATCCCAACCTACCCTTGCCTGGCCAGCACCTAAAACAGCGTACCCCCCACACGCACACACATGCCCTGTGCCCTCCCGATGAGGTGAAACAAGACCCTTTCCCAGTGATATCCAAACACAGAGGTTTCTGTATGATTTCCATAATCGTCCAAATTTTGTCACTGGTGTACGTATATATTTTCATAGCTATATGCCACTCCAGAAATTGCACGTGAGAAATCATTTAAAAACTAGGAGTACCACTTATACTTTTGTTATTAATTCTAATCATTTCTTACTGCTCTTCCCTCCCAATTGACAGTAGTGTTTTAATTTCACAAACATTCTGTATTAAAAATGTACATATTCTTCATTTTGTATTCATTCATTCCACATTTCCGGTTGTGCCCATGCTTTTTTCCAGGCACCAGCCAAAGCACTAGTGCTACAGAGGTGAACAATAAGGTCCCATCCCCAAGGAGCAGACCTTAAACCAGTGAATGAATACCTCTCTGCTTAGATGGTGTGATTTTAAGAGAGTGATGCAGTCTATAAAAAATAAAGAAAATCAAAGAGACAGATAGTCAGAGAGGGACAGGTAAGCTTTATTTTAGTAAAGATGGTGAGGGAAAGCCCCTTCGACAGGTTGCCATTTGAGTAGGCTCCTGAGGGGAGGGAGGGAGGGAGTAAATGAAATGAAGGGAAGACTATTTGTGGGGAGGACTGGCAAACGCAGGGCCGGCTTGGTGTCTCAGAAGAGTAACCAAAATCAGTCTGGAACACAACAAAGGAGGACCAAAGCAGTTGATGGTTTCCAAGACGGGGTTCTGGGCAGATTATATCGGTCTTGAAGGATTCGGGGAGCATTTGAGTTCTGAGTGAGGTGGGAAGCCATTAGAGGGTTTCGAGCTAGTTAGTGACATGGTAAGATGAACATTTTCTAAAAGATTATATGGCAGGGTATTGCAGGCAGCTATAGAGCTCGTGTGCTCAAGCAGAGGTTTTAGGGTCAAACTACTGAGAAGGAAATTCCAGAAGTTCACATTTAAGCTGTGAGATCATCTAGCCTTGTTATGTTTCAAAATTGCTGTTTCTAAAATGGAGAGTCCCCTATAGCTTGGTTGACAGGATTAAGTGAGACAATGCAAGGAAAGCACCGAACGGGGTGGGCACAAGAAAGCTCTCTATTTATAATGATGATGATAATTATCATTTTCATCACAGACTGCTTTCTTTAACAAATAGATGAGAGGTAAAACAGTGTGGGTATTCTAATATAGCCCAATGAGATCGTAAATACTTAAATTATTTAGTTATACTAAATTTATAATAATTAAAATTTATAATATTATAAATTATAAATTTATAATAAAATATATTATTTAGTTATACTAAAATAGCATAACTATTTTCTATTTCCAAATAATGCTTGGTTGTTTAAAATGCTTATATGTGGACGTATGTCTTCCTACCATGCAACTGTAATGTTTGGGAAGGTTTTTTTTTCCAGTCATGCTTTTGTCAAACTTATTTTAAATGCACTAGACAAGTTTGCTATTGAAAGAAATTATGTAGTGCATCCCTTGCAAGGGAAAACTGTCTTGGAAAAGCAAAATTACCTACCTGTCTCTGGTGAACTGTTTTTTTTTTTATAAATTTGCATTTTCCTGTATCCATAGCTCAGTACCCCAGCAGACAGTCAATGAAATATTTGCTATTTTTGATTAGAATACTCAGTTTTCAGTGAATCTAGACTTGTCCTACACAATCTGTTTGATTCTTTTCACATCACTTTTGTTTATAAATACACTTTTGGTACAGTTGCTTAGAAGGTCAAGACAAAGGGGTTTTTTACTATATGCCAAAGACACGACAGGAAATTAAACTTGGCAATATGCCATGAACATTGCTTTTTCTCAGTTTTCATCATAAACAATATTTGCATTTCTTATGCACCATGTAGCTCTGGAGGTTATATTACACGATTGCTTGACTTTCAGATGTTTAAATGGCAGCTAACTACTGAAAGCAATCTAAGCAGAATGCTTGTGTAAACATTCATTTTGTGAGCATGCTTAGATTTGGGGGAATGGATACTTTTAGGTACAGTTATTCCTAATTTAGAAAGATTTGATGAAAAAGTCAGATTAACCTAATAACAGATGTCTCTCTGTAAGTAAATTTTTAGGACTTCTGGTGTGTCATTTGGGTTTTGTATCAATAAACCGTTGAGTTGACAACAAATCAATCACTATTCTAAAAATGAAACATTTATTCATCATGCATGGACATAAGTCTAGACTCAAGAAGTTCTGCTTTCTATACCAAAAACCTCTATTTTGACTGGGGAAAAAAATCATTTTTTAAAAAACTATCTTTTGATAATTTTTTCCTTTTGATAAATAGTCATCCCCCCCATTTTGGTTTTGGACAAACTTTTTTTCCAACTAAGATCACCCACTTTTTTATGACATGCTTTTCCCTATCATATCTTTCCTGTCATGTCCACATGATGGAATATTTTGAGGTCACTCACATCATAGCATTTGCTCTGCTACCCGGTGTTTTCTATCTCTTAGGTTGTTTCTTTTGGAGTGTTCCACAGATTTTTTTTCCTTCTTTATTTTCCACCCTCTTCTTTCTTCCCTTCATCCATCACTGTTATGGTGGACTCTAGGAATTCAAATGAAAAAAGATGCACTTCTTACTTTATAAGAGTTCCAGGTCTAGTGGAAGAGAGGGGTGCAAATAAATAATTACAACATGGTAGGAATGACAGTGGATATCTGTATAAAATGCAATAGCCCAACTCGATTTCTATATGGATTTTCTAATTACCATTTGTCCCTCAATCTTTCTGGATCCAAAGCAAAATGTGGACTTCACATTTGAGCAGTGTAACGTGTGGCCCTAAGATGGAAATGAGATTCATTTCCAACTGGATTCACATTCCAACTATGACACTGCCACACTCCCTGAACTATACATAACCTCTCTGGGCCACAAATTTAGCCTTCTACTGGTTACACCATCTTTCTGAGCAGCCACAGTACTTTAAAAATATATTTAAATCTGAATTTGGATTTAGCAGAATTTTATTTCTTAAACTACTGTTTTTTTTGGCCATTAAATTGAAATTAAAACCACTGTACAATTTTATATTGTTGAATAACTGAATTGCTATACAATTTTGAAGTAAAGATGTTTCTGATGGAATTAGTTCAAAGTATTTGAGGATTTTTTACTGGAAGATGAGATAAAGTACGTGTGTGTGTGTGTGTGTGTGTGTGTGTACCAGTATTATAGGCTACCATTAAATAACTTATAAAAGGTAAGTTTACAGGGAAAAAATGTACGTACATGCATCAGTAAGTGTGAATACAAATAAGTGTAAATTTCATTAAATACCTAAAGAGTGTGATGTAAAAAATGACGGACTTTTCTGGCACTGTTTTGTCAGCTCACGGCATGACTTAAATTGTGTATAAACACTAAAGAATTCCAAAGTCTTTGGAACATTTTGCGTGCAGAGAAATGAGGTAGACTTTAAGTCAGACCTACTCATATTTGAATCCCGACCCTTCTATTTATTGGCCGTGCGGCTCAGGCAACTTACTTAGCTCTTCAACTGTTGATTCTATTTTAAACTCAAAATAACGCTACCTTCCCCTGCGTGATTTTAGAGGATTAAGTGAGAACTCTTGCACATCACCTCTAGCTTGGTGCTGCAACTGGGTGAATGTGTTCAATGCCTTGTAGCCTTTATTAAAACTGAAAATCATTAATGGTCACGAGGCCCTAATTCCCAGTGTAGTGGTTCCTTTTTCTTTGCAAACTGTCAGTGATACTTGGGCCTTAACTGCTGGCTGAGGAGGCAGAATTGTTTAGGGAGTGTCTTGGAGTTGTGCTGCCCGGTGGCCAGGCTGGCTTGGAAAGCTCTGTCTGTCTGTCAGGAGTGAGCCCAAAGGGCTATCTGTCAGGGAGAGTGAGGATCCATGAGCCTGACCTCCAATGCTGGCCCGCTGCCTATCTGAAAGAAGCAGCCTGCAGAGTAGTGGGTGCCCTGGAAATAAATTTGGTGCAACTTCGGATTTGCCTATTTGTTAAATTATACACCTCAGAATTTCTGAAGACATTTCCACTGATCACATAGCTGGATGGTGCTCCCCTCTAGGGTATGAGTTGAGTGATGAAAAATGGCAGTAGAATGTGAACCATTCCAGAGCGTCACTATACCTCTGAATTCAAGACTTTCCCAGTCCTCGTGAATGCTTTTAGGACTGCTTTGGAAGTGGAAACCACTCTACCAGTGAAGTCTTTGGGGACTTCAGGAGTTCTTCGTGGATAGACTCTAAAACTGAAAGCTTCCCTGTGGCAAATAACAACTGGGGGGAGGGTCTCCCCCCCAGTATCATTTGAGGGGGAGAAGAGGAATGCCCACAGACCTCCATAAATAGTTTTTGGTATAGCCTAACCACTCACACACATTTGTTTGTTCAGCCGTTTAATAACACAAGACTGACAGTGCCCAAGCGTGGCCCGGCCACACATCGCTTTATTCTTAGCTTATTCAGCAGCGCTTCCCACACAGCGTCAGAGCGGCCACATGACCGATTCTGAGTTTCGTTTTTCTTCAGTGGATAAAACGTTTACGGTTCACCATTCATGACCGTATGCCTCTCTCCGAATAGACAGTTGGGAAATGATTGAGGGAATCGAGAAATGGCAAAGCCACGCCACGTCCTCCAGTTGGATGCTTCTCATATTTAAGGATCAGGGCCCCCTGCTCTGTGACATCATCGTTGCCACTACACACACGACCGTCTGCCGTCGAGCAGAGAAGCCAGCCCTTCCCTAACGTGCCAAAATACTTGGTTGAACTCCTGAAACTTATTTGGTAGATCAAAAGCTGCACTGCTGTGGGATTCAATAAACTCCATCTGTTTGAGGTGTTCCCCGCAGTATTGCACTTCTCTGGAGAACCAGGGTCCTGTTCTTCTCTAAAATGGTATTTTACTCCTGATGAAATTCCCCGTGGGGATCTTTATTGCCTTATTGAGTGGTTGGCATATTCCTTCCAGAGACTCTTTCTCCTCCGCTTCATTCATTCTCAGTATCATTATTTATGTCTCACAGAAGCCAGTGATGGCAACGGTGATATCATGGCGACTCCCGACGCCAAGAAGCTCCTCTACACTGTTGTATCAGTGTCTTTAAACTTACGTTATGTTATTATTAAACACGATGGCTGTGTTGGTCCTTGGATCAGACATTTCCCCAGAGTCACCAGCTGGCATGGCTTTTAAGAAAATACCCTCTCCTGCCGTTGTTGCCTTGCCTCCCCAGAAAGCCGCCGTATGGAGCAATTCTCCCTGCACACCCTCTTTTAAAACCAAACGCCAGATCTCCGGCCCGGCCTGTTCCTCCACAGATGCACACACTTTCCTCACAGCCCTCCTCAGCTCTGCGTCTCAGCGAGAAATGCCTCCCAGGGCCCTTGTGAGAAGAGAAGAGCGAGGCTCTGTTCCCCTGCCCGGATCCCATCCCGTCCTCCCCACAGGATCTGACCTTGCAAGGACTCGGGTTGCCCTGGGAGCAATGAATCACCATTTTATTTTTTTAAGCCATATGTGAGTTAAATTGTTTGATATAAATCATCCTCTCGCAGCTCTGGTTGGAAACAGGAGACCCATTTGCCCGCCGCCTGTCGCTGGCTGCTCTCTGTGTCTCTATCCAGAGTGTCTCTTTTAGAAATGACTGCATTTTTCGGTGACTAACCTTTCCAGACCCATTTTCTTGAATGCGGACCCGTGTTTATTTTGGCCTCGTCCCCACTGTACAAAACTCATAATTTATGAAGTAGAGGAACGGTGCAGATGTTGGTCGTAACCGTGTCTGCTTACCCTGTCTCCCCAGAACCACCCACCCCCTTTCCTCTGTGCCCTTTTCCTTTCTTTTTCCACCTTCTTTGAAACCAAGGATGCAGTGTTTGTTTAAAAATGCATTGGCTGATGAAATTTTCCACTGCTTGGCATGTTGGAGGAGGGGCTGTCAGGAAAGGGCAAGCTGACATACTAACTATTTTGCCTTTCATGCTAACAGTCACTTATTACCGATTCAAACCAGTGCTTCTTGGCCCGGTTCCCATACTCCAAGGATTCCGGGTAGAAAGAAAGGGGGAAATCTCCGTCATAATTTTCTGCTGTTATAAATGTATGATTTAATTTAATACAAGTGGATTCTTTGACGTGCCGCATGTATGTATGGGATGTCAGCGGATAAATTATTTGTTTTGATTTTGCTCTAGCGTGAAAAACCTTACGGTCTCTAAAGTTTATGTTTAACGTATTTCTTTTTTTTTTTTTTCTCCTTGCGGCTACGTGCACAGGGGAACAACAAAGTAAGTTCTTTGTCCCGTTGCAGCCCCTCTCTCTCTCCAGCCCCCACCCCCCCGCCGCATGTATCTTGGCAAGAGCGTTTCTGTGCACATTGAAATGACTGTTGTCTGCGACAGCGCACCAGTGATGTGGGGCTTGCAAATTCCGGGGGAAATACACATTTGGACTACCCTAAGGGCTGCTCCGTTTTGACCTTTTGGAAGGGCAGTGTTACGTTCCTCAGGGTTGGTTATTGGGTGGTTCGGAGAGGTGGATGGTATAAGGAAAGAGGTCGACACCGAGAGCAAAAATTGTGAAGATTTAATAATAAACTCTTCCACAGAAAGGGTACAACAATCTGATGGAACTCGGGGCAGTGAAGTTTTTGACCAGAAATCAAAGCTCTCGTGTTAATGTGCAGTTATAAAAACCCCAAGCTGGAGTCTGAAGTAGCGGGGCGGCTGGCTTTGCTGGTGAAACTGAACTAGATGAGTGCTCTGGCTTTGAAGGTGCCTTAAAATGGATGGAGGAGGGTGGGGTCCACATTTGACTTGGCTGCTGCACCCTGATGTATTCCAGCTGGACGGAAGCGGGGGGGTGTGGGGGATGGAGGAGGGGACCGAATGTGCGTGATAGGTTTGTGAGACCAGGCAACACGCACCGATGGTGAAAATTACCTTAGTGTTGTTCCTGTCATTGATAAATGAGCGATGGAGTCACTCGTAGGGTTGCTGGCGTGTTTGAATTTAAATCCAGTTCTTCCAAAAGATTAGAACTGCTTCTCCTTATATCAGTTCTATAATAGTAGTGCTTAGGGAGGATGGTCTTAAGTTTAGCAGGGTGATTTGTTTTCCTTTTTTCTATGGAGAACTATTAGTGTTTCATCCTACCAGGTGGCCCACTTAAAATGGGCCTCATTGAATACAATAAGAATTGAAAAGACTCTGTTCTATAAGGGGCTGCCTGCATATTTAAGCCAGCTGGAATTCATCAAAATGGCTATTCATAAGCCATACATATAGAATGTAAGACAAATGTGGGAAATCTTGCAGTTTAATTTGATGGAATGTGCTGCTATAGAGTGTGTTGAAGTCGTGATTGCTATTGAAAATGTGTCACTTTAGGAATCTGTATCTGGATAGAACTGCTTGTGACCCAAGTAACAGTGTTTAACAAAGTTAAAAATACTACAAGAAAAGTACGAGATAGACGTTTGTGATGAAGCGAGGCCGTGAATTCAGTTCACTTCTTAAAAACGGCAGGTAGCTTATGAAATTAGAGATTTCTTACTAAGTCAAGGATACTATTTCTACCTAATACTACCACTATTAGAAAAAAAAATTTGGACAAAATATAAAAGCCCGTATTCTAGTTCTGACAGCCTATGATGTATTTCAATTCTTGAGTAGTAAATAAGTCCGATCTGGTCATTTACTGAGTCTCTTGTCTAGAATTTCATGTGCTCCATTTCTTGTTTGTTAAGTACCGTGAGCTAATTGTGAGCACACTAACAACTCGTCTTCTGTGTGTGCTGATGATCACGGAACCAGCTGCTGACATTTTTGGGGGGGAGTGCTAACCCTTAGACCACTGGAAAAGCATTAATGATCTGCCTCTTTCACTAGTGATTCACTGATGACTTACAGGGATTTGTAAAAGTCTCAAAAGAAAACACTTCTCTAGAGGAGTCATCCATTTATTGTGTCTTGCTTGGTCAACTTCTTTGGGGCGATGTTCAGTTTAATAGAGTTTACTGATTTTCAGATAATTATAATGCAGTGAGCCCTAAAACCCCACAATGTTAAGCTGCTGCTCATGCGAGTACCTCCAGGATGATGCAGAAGACCTTCCAGGGTCTTGAGGCGCCTGGAGCCACCGTCTGCATGATGAAAACCCCGAGGGGGTGTCTTCAGGTGCCAGAGGCTCAGCTGAAGAGTGTTAAAGATACAGGCGTGAGTGTTTTGATTTTTAATTGAAGAGTGGCTACTTTGGAGGTGCTGGTATTTATTGCCCTTACGCCTTAATTTTTCATTGTTGATGTTATGAATCGTGAAAAAATGTAATGCTAATACTTTTAAAATCCGATCATTATACTGACCATGACTCTGGCACGAAAGAGCCTCTTGAAATCACAAACAGCCCATCTGCATGCTATTTTCTTTTCGCTTAGAATTTCAGTATAAATGGAAAACACGGGAACACAAGCTGTCCTGTCTCCAGAGTATAGATCTGGAATCTTTGAAGGGAGAACATGAGATTCTTTTTTCCCTCTGATTCTGGAATGCTTGTTCTGAATTGTCCCCAAAGCAACATACCTAACTTGTTGCCTGCCAGAGTACACGTGGGCCAGCCGTAAAAGGTGACTCATTTTAGACTCACAATGGCTAATTGTTTACTTAGGGAATGGCATCTTATTATTTATGCTATTAACCAGACTCTAAAGAGAATGAAGTCTGCTAAATTAACGTTTCTTTAGATGAGCGGGTGAATGTATTTATCTTCCCACATACATTAAATGCAGTGCAAACACACACACACACACACACCCTTACATGTATATTCTGAGGTGTATAGAACAAGCCACTATTCATTTTCTCAGTAACAACTAAGCTGATCTGCTTCATCCTCCTTTAGATTACACTTTGGGCTTGGGATCTAATCCTCTAAGCTCCAAGGAAACAAACTTTCATGATAGATGCACCTTTAGATTTATCTTATGAGAGAATGATTCATCAAGGTTCACATTCCTCTTTGAACAATTGTGTGTATTTTGTTATTTTTCCTTAAAAAGCAATTTTTCCTTTTCTGAGGAGATCACAGTTGCTTAAAAAAAAAAAATTCCTTCCAGGCCCATTACTTATTTTTCCTTTTGAAAATGTTTTCCTGTTGCCATAGTGATTCTCTAAATTGCTTAGGGCAGAGTCTGTCTTCTCCTTGGAGGGGTTTCCCTGAACCGTGGATTCCAAGTCCATGTCTGCATGAGGAAGACAGAGTGTAGGACTTCATGAGTTACTTTTGGGAATGTGAAAAAATATATACAGTAATGGGGTGGCAGGGATGTTCTTGTTCTTTTTCTTAATTTGTTGTACACAAATATAAGAATGTCATTTGCAGAACTGAGGCCTTCAGGTCAAAAGTAATCTCCATGTTTCTTTTTTTTTTTTTTTTTTTAAGATTTTATTTATTTGACAGAGAGAGAGAGATCACAAGTAGGCAGAGAGAGAGGGGAAGCAGGCTCCCTGCCGAGCAGAGAGCCCGATGCGGGGCTTGATCCCAGGACCCTGATATCATGACCTGAGCTGAAGGCAGAGGCTTTAACCCACTGAGCCACCCAGGCGCCCCGCATCAAAAATCACCGCGCAGAGCCTCCATGTTTCTTATCCTAGAAAGAAGACATTTGATTTCCTTATTTAATCTGATCCTCTGTCTTGGTAGGCATTTCTAGGAATATATTAGACTTTTAATTTTATTTCTTAATTAAAGACTTTGGGTTTTGTTAAATATCTTTGATATTAGGCAAATTAAAGGTAGAGAAATACTTAATAAGGAATAAAATTCTATAACAAAGGCTCTCAAGTTTCTTAATGATGTTGGTGCAGAAACAAATGAAAACTGAAAAAAAAAGAAATCCTGATGAATCCAGAAATGAATGCTTCAAAAAATTTTTAATTTATGGGGAAAAACTGCATTTAATCTCTTCTCTTATGAATCTTTTATTACCTTTGAAAGAGGTACCCCTTTCAATCCCTTTCAATCAACCTCTTTACTTCAATCTTCTTAAAATATAGGATTCTTACATTTCTTCTGGCAGAAGTATTAAGTTGACCACCTTGATTAGAGAGAAGGAATATTTAAAAAGGAGAAATAGAACCGAAACATGCCAAAACAATTAAAAAATAAAAACAACTAAGTATCGCATTCTGGTTAAGTTAAATGCCACAATGTAACACATATCGGAGGGCTTTGCTGTTTAAGAAAGGAAAATCAGATTTAAACACTTGTGTTTAGATTTAAAAAATACTTTGTCTAGTGATTTCCAAACACATTCAGCAAGACAATTAGACACGCTTGGCCCTCCATTAATGGGAAAAGTAGTTATTACACAGAGTATTTATTTTGGGGTTCCACTGGGTTCTAGATGTCATTTGCAAAGGTAGTGTGCCGGATCAATTATCACCAAAATGTATCATACTGAAGAACATAGATGTTAAATGCATGATAATTTGTTTTGTCTCTTATGCCAGGCCTTCAACTCCTAAACTCTGGCAGTTGGTTGAAGGTGAGAGACTATAGATAACCCTGCAAACCCAACACCAAACCTATAAAGAACCAGAAAGTACAGTATCATAATGTATATTTTCTTTCTAATAATTAAAATATGTGTAAGTGCAAATTGGAACATTCTAAGCAGTTTAGGTATCGTCGGCTCAACTAGGGTTTTTTGTTTTCTTTGAATAATGTATATGCTTTCCTTGATTTTCTTAGAGAAGTTTAGAAAATGTATTTCCCTGGGATTTAATGAGAGCCCATCTGATTTGCTTAATTTATGCACAACCCAATAAGAATACCGTGAAAGTGAAGAGAAAGGATGAAAATATACTGGCCTCAAAGTGTTATTTTCATTCCATGTGCATATAAAAAAGAACTGTATGTCTCAATCTTCACAACACCAATAAACCTTTGGTTCTTTTTTTGGCAAACCTATGTTAAAAGACCATTGCTTAGCGCTTAGTTTTTGAACCACGCCCCCCCCCCCCTTTTTTATCGTAATCAGCTGGAGGAAGGGGTAGTTCAGTTGGAGGCGGAAGACTTTGAAAGTGAGTTGCAATCTATATGATGTTTCCGAATTTATTAATCTTGCCAAATAGACTCTATAAGAAAGTGAAGATTGATCTGTTGCTCAGATAAGCTCACAGTAGATGATAGAATGGGGCCTTTTGAAGGGTTCATGGGGCTTGTGTGTATATTTTATTTCCTCTATTGTTTTCAAAATAAGGGACTTCACTCTAGTTCATGAGAATAATTTGTCTTCATAGCTCTTTGACATATTCTGAGTATTGTTCTTTTTAAAATTTTATGTCCAGTGTAGTTAAAATACCATGTTAATATATATTCCACGTGTACAATGTAGTGATTCAGTATGGTGGTTCAATAGTTTTACACATCACCTGGTGCTCATCATATCAAGTGTGCTTCTTAATGCCCATCACCTGTTGGCTTATATCTCCCCCTCCTCTTTGTTTGCTGTTTTGTTTCTTAAATTCCACATGTGAATGAAATCATATGGTATTTGTCTTTGTCTGACTGGTTTGTTTCACTTAGTCTCTAGTCCAGCCATGTTGTTACACATGGCAGGATCTCATTCTTTGTTATGACTGAATAATATTCCATTGTTTGATACCACATGTATATATTCATCTATTGATGGACACTTGGGCTACTTCCATAGTTTCACTATAGTAAATAATCCTGCAGTGAACAGGGGTGCATATATCCGTTCAAATTAGTGTTTTTGTATTTTCTGAGTAAATACCCACTAGCATGGTTACTGGATTGTAGGGTAATTCTATTTTCGATTCTTTTGAGGAACCTTCATACTGTCTTGCACAGCTGCTACACCAGTTTGTGTTCCCACCAACTGTGCACAAGGATTCCTTTTTCTCCTCCTCCTCATCAACACTTGTTTCTTCAATTTTTGATTTTAGCCATTCTGACAGGTGGGAAGTGATATCTCATTGTGGTTTTGATTCACATTTTCCCGATGTTGAAAGGTGTTGAGCATCCTTTCATGTGTCTGTTGGCCGTCTGGATGTCTTCTTTGGAGATATGTCTTCATGTGTTCTGCCCATTTTTACTGGTTTATTTGGGTTTTTTAATGTGTATTGGGTTGTATGAGTTCTTTATTAATTTGAATACTAACCCTTTATTGGATATGTCATTTGCAAATATCTTCTTCCATTTAGTAGGTTGCCTTTAGCTTTGTTGGTCATTTCTTTTGATGCACAGATGCTTTTTATTTTGATGTAGTCCCAATAGTTTATTTTTGCCTTTGTTTCCCTTGCCTCGAGAGACATACCTAGAAAGATACTGCTATGGCCAATGTCAGAGAAATTAGTGCCTGTCTTTTAGGACTTTCATGGTTTCAGGTCTCACATTTAAGCCCTTAATCCATTTTAAGTTTATTTTGTGTACAGTCTAAGAGAGTGGTCCAGTTTCATTCTTTTGCATGTAGCTATCCAGGGTTCCCAACACCATTTGTTGAAAAGACTGACTTTTGCCCATTGCATATTCTTGCCTCCTTATAATTGGGGGTTTATTTCTGGGCTTTCTATTCTTCTCTATTGATCTATGAGTCTGTTTTTGTGCCAGTACCATACTGTTTAGATTACTATGGCTTTGCAATATAATTTGATGTCTGGAACTAGGATACCAGTTTTGTGTTGGTTTTTCAAGATTGCTTTGGCTATTCCAGGTATTTTGTGGCTCCATAGAAATTTTAGTATTGTTTGGTCTAGTTCTGTGAAAAAAAAAATGGTACTTTAATAGGGATTATGTTAAATGTGTAGATTGCTTTGGGGAGTATAGACATTTCAACAAAATTTGCTCATCCAGTCTATGAGTCTGGACTATCTTTGCATTTCTTTGTGTCATCTTCCATTTCTTTTATCCATGTTTATAGTTTTCAGACTATAGGTCTTTCACCTTTTGATTAAGTTTATTCCTAGGTATTTTATTATTTTAGATGCAACTGTAAATGGGCTCTTTAAAAATTTCCCTTCCAAAAAAAAAATTTCCCTTCCACGGCTTCATTATTAGTGTAGAGAAATACAAAAGATATCTGTACATTGATTTTGTATACTGCAACCTTACCGAATTCATTTTTACATTCTAGTAATTTTTTGGTAGAATCTCTAAGGTTTTCTCATAGTATCATGTCATCTGCAAATAGTGGAAGTTTTATTTCTTCCTTACCAATTTGGATGTTTTTTATTTCTTTTTGTTGTCCGATTGCTATGGCCAAGAGTTCCAGTACTATGTTGAATAAAACTGGTGAGAGCGGATATTCTTGACTTGTTCCTGACCTTAGGCAAGAAACTGTTTTTCATCATTAGGTATGATGTTAACTGTGGGTGTTTCATATATAGTCTTTATTATGTTTTGATATATTCCTTCTAAACCTACTTTGTTGAGGTTTTTTTTTATCATGAACGGATGTTGTACTTTGTCAAATATTTTTTCTGTGTCTATTGGAATGATCATATTTTTATCTTATTGATATAACGTATTGATTGATTTGTGAATATTGAACCACCCTTTCATCTCAGGAATAAATCACACTTGATCCTGGTGAATGATTTTTTTAAATGTATTGTTGGATTGGTTTGCCAATATTTTGTTGAGGATTTTTGCATCTGTATTCATCAGGGATATTGGCCTGTAGTTCTCTTTTTAGTGAAGTATGTTTATCTGGTTTTGGTAGCAGGGTAATACTGGCCTCATAGAGTGAATTTGGAAGTTTTCCTTCCTCTTCTATTTTTCAGAAAAGTTTGAGAAGAAATAAGTATTAACTCTTCTTTAAATGTTTGGTAGAATTTACCTGGGAAGCCATCTGGTCCTGGATTTTTGTTTGTTGGCAGTTTTTTGTTTACTGATTCACTTTCACTGTTGATAATTGGCCTGTTCAAATTTTCTGTTTCTTCCTGCTTCAGTTTTGATAGTTTATATGTTTCTAGGAATTTATCCATTTCTTCTAGGCTGGCCACTTTGTTGGCATATAATTTTTCATGATATTCTCTTATAGTCCTTTGTATTTCTGTGCTGTTGGTTTTTATTTTCCCTCTTTCGTTTGTGAAATGAAACTCTTATTTTGATGAGTCTCGCTGGAAGTTTATCAATTTTGCTGACCTTTTCAAAGAATCAGCTCGTGGTTTCATTGGTCTGTTTTATCATTTTCTTAGTTTCAGTATCATTTATTTCTGCTCTAATCTTTATTTATTTCCTTCCTTCTGCTGGTGTTCAATTATGTCTGTTCTTTTTCTAGCTCCTTTAAGTGTAAGGTTAAGTAGTTTATGTGAGATTGTTCTTGCTTCTTGAGGTAGGCCTGTATTGCTATAAACTTCCTCTTAAAACTGCTTTTGCTGCATCTCAGAGATTTTGTACCATTGTGTTTTCATTTTCATTTTTCTTCACGTAATTTAAAAAACAAAATTTTTTTAAGTAATCTCTACACCTAACCTAGGCTCCTACTTATGACTCTGAGATGAAGAGTCAGACGCTCTGTAGACTGAACTAGGCAGGCACCCCTCTGTGTAATTTTTTATTTCTTCTTTGATTTCTTGGTTGACCCATTCATCATTTAGTAGCATCTTTAACCTCTATGTTATTTGTACTCTCTCTAGATTTTTTTTTTCTTATGGTTGATTTCTAGTTTCATAGCATTGTGGTCAGAAAAGATGTATAGTATGACTTCAGTCTTTTTTAATTTGTTAAGATGTTTTTTTCTAGCCTAATAAGTGATCTAGTCTGGAGAATGTTCTGTGTGCACTTGAAAAGAATGTGTATTCTGCTCTTCTAGGACTGAATGTTGTGAATATACCTATTAAATCCATCTGAACTAGTGTAGTGTGTCATTCAAAATCTCGGTTTCCTTGTTGATACTGTATTTGGATGAATCTGTCCACTGACGTAAGTGGGGTGTTAAAGTCCCCGACTAGTATTGTATTACTGTCAATTAGTACCTTTATGCCTGTTATTAACTGTTTTCTGTATTTGGGTGCACCCACGTTGGGTGCATAAATATTTACAATTGTTATAACTTTTTGTTGGATTGTCACTTCTGTTATATACTGTCCTTCTTTGTCTCTTACCGTCTTTGTTTAAAGTCTATTTTGTCTGATAGACGTATTGCTCTCCCAGTTCTCTTTTGACATCCATTTGCATGATAAATGTTTCTCCGTCCTCACTTTCAGTCTACATGTGTTTTTAGGTCTTAAATGAGTTTCTTGCAGGCAGCATATGGGTATTTTTTTTTAAATCCAGCCTGTCACCCTATGTTTTCATTGGAGTGCTTAGTTCATTTACGTTCAAACTAGTTATTGATAAGTATGTATTGATTGCTATTTTGTAACTTGTTTTGTGGCTGTTTTAGTATTCTCTGATCCTTTCTTCTCTTGTTCTCTTTCATGGTTTGCTTACTTTCTTTAAGGCTATACTTGGATTCTTTTCCCTCTTTTTTTGCACATCTATTCCTGGTTTTTGATTTGTGGTTACCATTAGGTTTGTATATAACATCTGCATATAGCAGTCTATATTAAGTTGAGTCACTTAAGTTTGAGCTTATGTTTGAGCCCGTTGTTTACTCCACTCCCAGCCACATTTTTGGTATATGATGTCATGCTTTACATCCTTTTATTGTGAGTCCCTTGACTGATTTTTACAGATACACTTATTTTCACTGATTTTCTGCTTCCTACATTTTTTTATTCTTACGGTCTTTGCTTTCCACTCCACGAGTCCTCTTGGACAGTTCTTATAAGATAGTTTAGTGGTCATGAACTCCTTTAGCTTTTGTTTGTCTGGAAATTCTTTCTCTCTCCTTCTATTCTCAGTAATAGATTTGTTGGATAGTGTAATCTTGGCTGCAGATTTTTCCTTTCAGCACTTTGAAAAGTCTGCTGAAAGCCTTATGGAGTTTCCCTTGTATGTAACTATCTTCTTTTAATTCCTGCTTCTTTGAAAATTCTCTCTTTATCCCTCCTTTTAGCCATTTTAATTACTATGTGTCCCCACTACTTTTCTCCCTTCCTACCCTCTTAGATGTGGCTTCTTCTCTCCCTTTAGTTGTGGAGTTTGTTCTGCCAGTCTCCAGTCATTTTCTGGGTTATTTACACTGATGTGAGTGTCAATCTAGTTGTATCTATGGAGTGAGGTGAATTTAGGGTCCTCTCACTCTGCCATCTTGGCCCTTCTCAATAATCTCTCCATCAGTATTTTCAACATCTTTTTGTATGGCTGATATTTTTGAATGGGATTGGTTTGAATGGAAATCATTTTTAAAGATTTTATTTATTTACTTATTTGATAGGAAGTGAGCACAAGCATGGGGAGCAGGAGAGGGAGAAGCAGGCTCCCTGCTGAGCAGGGAGCCCGATGTGGGGCTCAGTCCCAGAACCCTGAGATCATGACCTGAGCCAAAGGCAGACACTTAATGACCGAGCCACCTGGGTGCCCCAAAAGGAAAATTTTATACCTCTCTTTTGAAACCATGTGATGATCAAGTAGGATTTTAGAAATTCCAGTGTGATAAGTTTGGGATTGAAATTTAAAACTTATAGAAGTATTTTTATCAAAATATAAATTAATTTTTTATTAATTTATCTTTATTTGATTATCATACTGTACAGTGAAATCATACCAGAATCATTATAGTTGTAAGAGTTTAACATTTTTCTCCCTATCTTTGGCAGATCAACTGGACAAAACCAAAAATGAAAAAGAATGTGATTATTGTAAAAAAATGTTGATTCAAAAGATATGTATGTGCATGTTTTTTAAATATATAAATATTGGATACCTGATAAGCTACAAAAGCTATAGAAAACTAGATATACATGGCAAACTTTAAGTGGCAAAGCTGATCTACTTAGGAAAAGGAAATACACTCCAAAATGGATCCAAATGGAAATCGATACTTAATAGACTATTTGGGATATAATAACAATGAAAACTCTAAATACGAAACATTGTAAGATAGAGCCAATGCTATACACAGAGAAAAACTAATAACTTTAAATGGAATTATTATTTTTAATGGAAGTAAAAAAATTTAAAAGGTTGGGAAAGTGAGCTACAAAAATCTAAAGAAAAAATAATGATTAAAGATTTGTGAATTGGAAAATAATGAAAGAAAAATATGAGAGCTTAAGTTACATACAAATTTAAAGCTTTTGTATGGTACAGAAGACAGTAAACAGTTAAAAGCAAGTGACAAATTAGTAAAATACTGCAGCGTGTATGACATTCAAGGGATTAAATATCCTCAAAATAGAAATGTTTCTATTTGATTCGTTTAAACCAGGAAAAAAAAAAACCTATTAGGAAAAAAAGAAAGCTGACCAAATCAATAGACATTCATTTAATACCGTAAAAGGGGGGGGGGGAGGACTGCTATAAAGTCCAGTTTTATGAGCAACAAAAAATTGTAAATTAAAATAGCCAGCTACACATCGTTTTTGACCTTTCAAATTATGAGAAATGTGAAAGAATGGTCATGATATGTAGTAATGAGGAAGCTGTCCTTGTAAACAAGATGTGGCAGATTGTAGACATAGCCCTCCTGGAAGGTGGCCAGTTGGTGTTATGGATCGAATGCTTCAGTTATATGCTAACCTTTTGGCCAAGCAAATCTACTCTTAAACATTTACTTTGATCAAATAATTCAATAATTGTGCAAAGGTATTTGTTCAAAAATGACTTTGAAACACTGTTCACATTTACCGGTATTTAAAAACAGCATCAATATCTGTCATAGATAATTGGTTTAGTAGAGTATCAATGAAATGCTTTGAAGCAAAAAAATTTTTTTAAATGTAAGTATCTATTGACTGCAATAGAGAGTTCCGTGATAAATTAGCTGGTAAAAAAAACCTCACCATGGATAACACAATCCCATTTTTGCTTTAAAAGCTTTATACAGGATGCTATTTATATTTATATATTTGCACATAGAAATCCTGAGAAGATACATACCAAAATATTAATAGTATGGGCAGTTTTAAATTTTGTTCCTGTATCATTTCCTCACTTTCCTTGATAACTGTCGTTTGTGCAGTGTTCAAAAAAATGTTTTAAACACACTTTAGACCACTGTGACATTCTTGTCACCTATACTTCAGTAATAAATTTTTTTTAGTAATAAAAATTTTAATGAAGAAGAGATATCTAAATGGAGGATAGTGAGAAGAAAGGAATATAAAATGCCAAAAATAATATTCAGAAGGAAAAATATAGAACATAAGTAGATTAAACTTTATAGGAAAGTTAAAGATAGTAATATAAATAATGGAAATTAAGATCTAAGACTCGACAAATGAGGCATAATTGTGTAATCCTGTCTATTATTACATTTCTAATGAATATATAGGTTTTTTTCATTTATTTCCCTTTACTCTAGATGTACAAATATGTTATTTTTTTCACTGAATTATATATTGTTGAAGGATCATATTATGAGACTCTGACGCTTACATTCCCTCATTGCCTGGGGCTCTCAATAGTGCCTTTGTTTCACATGCTCAAATTCCATGGTACCCAGTCTCCCCATCTTCCTGGACCAATCCTTCTTCCTTAAATTCCACGTTTGTACCTGTCAGCACCATTGCCCACTATGACGATGCCATGCAAATGTACAAGTGTGTGTGTGTGTGTGTGTGTGTGTGTGTGTATTTTATCTGAGGATTATCAGGGAACCATTACATGACTTAATATCTGGCCCTGAATCTTCTACTATTTTAAGGATCTAATTGAGATTTAAAGATGGTAACATAAAATATGAAGCAAATGAAAAGAATTCTGCAAAATTTAAGTCCAAAAGTTGATTCATTTGCCTTGAATTCATTCATTTATGCAATAAAATGTATAATCTGCAAATTGAAAAACAGGATGACAGTTGAAGTTTTGGGATCATAATTAGAGTCTCTAATAAGAAATGCTCCTCTTGAGGAGAAAAAAACCCCAAAAACCTTTTCAGAGTCTTGTTGGCTGTTGAACAATATTAACTGTGTGTTTGCTATCTACTCTACCAGGCACTCTTATCTGAGCAAAAACTAAACAAATTGAGGCATCTGGGTGGCTCAATCATCAAGCATGTGCTTTTGACTCAGGTCATGATCCCAGGGTCTTGGGATCGAGCCCCGCATCAGGCTCCCTGCTCAGAAGGAAGTCTGCTTCTCCCTCTCCCCCTGCTCATATTCCCTCTCTCACTGTGTCTCTCTCTGTTAAATAAATAAATAAAATCTTAAAAAAGAGAAAAAGAAAGAACTAAACGGATTAAGACTAGTGACTATTAAAACCAGTGACTTAAATCTAAAGATTTAGCCAGGTTTATATGAAAAAAAGAAAGCTAAAATTGAAATGACATTTACGACATACAGGACAGGCAGAGTTAATATTTTATTTGCCAAAGTTTAAAGAGTTCTTACAAATCAATAAGAAAAGACAGTAATAAAAACAACAAATGGGAGCAGGGTTTGTAGAGAAAGTTAGGAGTCTGCTGTGGCAGTTCCGAGAGATGATGGCTTGAGTTAAGATCACAGCAATGGAGATACTGAGAAGTGGTTGGATTTGGGATATACTTTGATGGCAAAGCCAACTTTTAAGATTTACTGATGGATTAGACATGGAAAGTGAGAGTGAGTAAAATTTTAAAAAGATTATTAAGTCTTAGACAACACATACATATTAATGCTATTTAAAGATATGAGTAATATGGGGAAAGGAGAAAATGAGATGGGTCGTATTGTTTTGACCATGTTAAATTTGGGATGTCTCAGACACATCAGTGTTGAGTCAGGGTAGACTAAGTTCTACTGCAACAAACAGCCCTCCAAATCTGGTGGCTTCATCCTCTAAGATTTCTTTCCTTTTTTTTTTTTTTTTTTTTTTTAATATTTTATTTATTTATTTGACAGAACGAGATCCCAAGTAGGCAGAGAGTCAGGCAGAGGGAGAGGGGGAAGCAGGCTCCCTGCTGAGCAGAGAGCCAGCTGCAGGGCTCGATCCCAGGACCCTGAGATCATGACCTGAGCTGAAGGCAGAGGCTTTAACCCACTGAGCCACCCAGGCGCCCCTCTAAGATTTATTTCTTGATCATGCTGTTTGCCCACCTCAAGTTGTCGGGATCTCTGCTCCTTGTTATTCTCAAGACTCAGGTTGGTCAAATTATTGCTGATCCCCATGGCACGGGGAAAGAATGAGTGGAGAGTCACAAACTGGCCATTATGCTTCTGTCTGAATGTGACATGTCATTTCCATACTCTTTTTATTATCCCAAGTGAACCACGTGGCCACACCAAATCTCGAATGGGCAGGGAGGTACCATATTACCTAGTCCTTAGAGGAAAACCGGATATTTGAATGACTCTTTCAGCATCCAAGTAGAGATACCTTCTAGACAATTAAATGTATAAATCTGAGTGGAGAGGAGAGGACTTCAAACAGAGATTTGGATATTGTTAGATATTTAAAATTTCGCAGTGAGGGATAAGGTGTAGAAACCAAAAAGAAGAGAGCTGAGGACAGAATTATCTCTCTTTAGAAATAGAGTGGAAGAGGAGAAACCATCTAAGGAGACATGGGGAAAAAAATTAAAAAAAAAAAAGGAGACATGGAAAGAAAAGTCATGGAAGTGTGTGCTCAGGCATGCACATCCAGGTTTCTGCACACAGAGAGAAAGGTATAGGAGATGGGTTTGAAGAAAAGCTAAGGATATTTGTAAGTTTTTTAGACACCCCTATATTAACTGATTTGTTAATGTAACCCTATGTTATTTTTATAAACTTAGAAATCCAATAAAATAAGGAAACTCTTTATACAAAGACTGTGTGTTGAGGGCGGGGGAACAATAACATTTAAGTAGGCTGAACAAGTGGGTATGAGATACTTTATAAGAAGCAAGAAGGCCATTTGAATGTATGCCTGAACTTGGTAAGTGAGAGTTGTTACATAGATGCCATACACTTGTGTATTAAAAACTAAACAATCTGGATGGAGCCCATAGACAGGTATCCCAGAATGCAGCCTAAAATAAGTCACTTATTTAGGACTCCTTTTTAATTTTTTTAAGTGTGAAGAGGGACTAGCATATTTTCATTTATGACCGTGTTTTTTTCTAAAGCATTTTATTTTGTCTGTCCCAATTTGATGCATATTATTTTAGTACAAAGTTACGAATGGGTTTCTCTTAATTGGGAGAAAAAAGCAAAATCTAGTATACAAAGTTCCAAAAAGAAAATAGAATAGTATATAAATAAGGCTTTAGGAAATATATTCAGTTGTGTACCAACTAACTGAATCAGCCCTAAATTCAAAGACTAATGTTATTTATGGCTATCTAATTGTATAATAAAATGGGGTGTTAAAACCAACTTTACAACACACATTTTGCAGCATAAATTGCTATTTTCTGACCCAATTTTAAGTGAAGAAAGTTCTAATTGGGCCATTTTCATGTTAGTCATTTTAATAGTCATTAGTCACACCATTTTTTTAATTTTATGTCACATGGCTTCAAAGAGAATTAGTGACACCAAGGAATTAGGCAAAACAACACCAAAAAAATAAGAATCTGATGCAAAGAGCAAAATGTAGCTGTAACAAAAGACTTAACCTGTTAAAATCCTTCTATCACTGCAATTATTCCCTTACATAAGAAACCAGGAAAAAGTGTTATTTCCACTTAGCTCGTGGATTCTCAACAAGGGATGATTTTGCTCCCTGGGGGACATTTGGCAATATCCAGAGACGTTTTTGATGTCAGACTGCGGAGGTACTACTGGCGTTCAGTGAGTAGAAGCCAGCATCCTGTTATTAATAGAACAGCCTCCGTAAGAAGGAGATATCCAGCCAAACTGACACAAATGTGTCAATAGTGTCAAGGTCGGTAAGACCGTGAGCTAGCTTGAAAGAAGTACGCAAGATCCTCCTGTGCTAAAAATCTAACCTATGATGATTTAAACCTCTGATCCTTGTTAACTGAGCCCAATTTACTTAGGATTGGTTGAAGACCTAGAATCTGTTCAGATTGTAAACTGCGAACGTAAGCAGTCCGCACTTCCTATCATGCCTCACCAGTATCTGCTTCATTTGAAAAATATTCCCTGTCCTTTGATGTGCTAGTTTGCCTGAGAAAATATGACAATAACTTAAGAGGTTTGCATACTTGGACTTGCATACGTGGTCAAGAGGTTCAGGGTCAAGGATTGTGGGTATTACCAAGAATTGCCTTTCCTAACACTTTTTTCTGAACATATGTCTTTCATTAAATAAGTAGAACCCAATTTTTATAAATTTGGGTAACTGTTACATGCTTCCATTAAAAGCCAATTTCAAAATGAGAATTCCATGAAAACGGAAAAGTTAAAATATTTCTATATTCAAGCATTATAACAAGATATGAAAATAGACTCAGTTAGGTACAGTGAAATTCTGAGCCTTTATCAAGAAAAACCTTTAATGTTCCAACCTAAACATCATCATTTGGTGCTTTCCACGTGATCTAACAATTCAACTCACCGGTTGTTGAAGAGGGTACTTTCTTGACCAAAGTATGGAATGTGTTGTCTGTGAATCCATTTTTTTTTTTTTTTTTTACATGGTGAAAAAAATTAGATTTAGCCAGCTGGATTCAGTTTAGATGATCCCAATTTTGTTGGCAACATCCAAAGCATCATAGTCGGGGGCCAGTCGAACATATGCCTTCTTCTCTCCATCAGGCCTGATCAAGGTGTTGACCTTGGCCACATCAATGTCGTAGAGCTTCTTCACAGCCTGTTTGATCTGGTGCTTGTTGGCTGTGACATCCACAATGAATACAAGCGTGTTGTTGTCTTCTATTTTCTTCATGGCTGCCTCAGTAGTCAGGGGGAACTTGATGATGGCATAGTGGCCAAGCTTGTTTCTCCTGGGGGCGCTCTTTCGAGGATATTTGGGCTGCCTTCGGAGACGCAGAGTCTTGGGTCCTCGGAAAGTAGGTGACGTGCGGATCTTCTTTTTTTTGTGGCTGTGGATGCCTTTCAGCACCGCTTTCTTGGCCTTCAAAGCCTTTGCTTTGGCCTCGGCTTTGGGAGGGGCAGGGGCATCCTTCTTAGCTTTCGGCACCATCTTCATAAAAGGGCCATTTTTTTTTTTTTTAAGTCACTTTAAGATGGCCAGTACACCTAGACCCAAAGATAAAGCCATCCACGTCAGTTTGCTCAGCACATTTAGAAGTAGAGTTTTCAGGTATTGAAGCATCAACCTAGATACTTTGATTTTCCTCAAATGTGACAAAATTACTGGAGTCAGTTGTAGAAGTCAATTCTTATGAAGGCTTTTTTTTTTTTTTTTTAAACAATTTCACATTTCTAATTCATGGGAAGTCCTGAGAGGGTTATAATGATGATGAATGATGAAAGTATATAATTTGTAGTACTATATAGATGTATAGAATATGAATATCACATCAGGGAGTGGTGGCTGTCTAAGTCTCAGCTTGGCTTCTGTGAAAATGGTATAGCTCTTGTGGTCCTGGAACAGATCTTTAACAAAGACACTGTATTATAACTGCTTAGTAAATAGGAAGGCCTCCTGGATGGTGAGAAAGCAGTATTTAAATTTTAATACTAGACAGGGAACATTAGGCACAGATTTGACAGAACTGAATTTTGTATATTGGTAATTTGTATGATACTGTGTACGGTTAATTAATCTGTTTCTTATTTGGTTATTGTCTGTCTTCTTAGCTCTACTTCAACTGTACTTCCTCCAACGGTTTTGTTTCTTATCATATCCCTAGAACTTGGGACATAAGAGGTAGTGAGTCAGTATTTATGGAACCAAGCAATGAATGAATTTAAACGATGGAAGAACCAAGTCAGAAACTGTGAACTTAGGTGTATAGTTTCAGGGGAAAAGTAGGTGACAGTGCAAAGGAGGGAAAGTGGGGAACGGTAGAAATGGGGAAGGGGAAGGGAATGATAATGAGACGGAAGAAATAGCTTCCCAAATCTCTAGCCATAACCTGGTCACCATGATCGGTTCATCTGAAATTACTGTAACCAAATCTCCAACATACATTGCCAGACTGCTTACACACTTCATTCTTAAGGGCTAGACACAATAATATACCAATAAAACTAATTATTGGGCTTTTCCCTCCGCATCATATGTAACTTAAATCTGATTGAGCTTTACTCTCAGCTCTATTAACCTGTTTTGTACCCTGGGAAAAAGATCTCTTTATATCTTAGTCTTTTTTTCAAAATAGGGAAAATAACATTATAAAAAGGAAAACTCTCAGGATTGTTTCATTTCCTTACCTTTCCTCTCCGTGTTCCCAGTTCAAGGGATGGTCCTCCTCTCTGACAGGGCCATCACTTTAGCATATTTTAGGACTTTGCTCTAGTTGGTTATTTCTATGCTCTTGGGTTGTTTTTTTTTTTTTTTAATTTAAGCATCTTTGACATGTATTACTAGTTGCAGGTATACAACATAGTGATTCCACTTTTATATACATTATGAAGTGATCACCACAATAAGTACAGCTACTATCTGTCACCATATACAATTCTTACAATATTACTGACTATGTTGCCTATGCCGTAGATTGCATCCTGCTGTCTTATTTATTTTATAACTGGAAGTTTGTATCTCTTTACCCTCGTCCCCTATTTTGCCCATTTCCCCATCTCCTCCCATCTGGTCACCACCAGATTGTTCTCTGTATCTATGAGTCTGTTTCTGTTTTGTTCTGTTTGTTCATTTGTTTTGTTTTTTAGATTCCACATGTAATGAACTCATAGGGTATTTGTCTTTCTCTGTGTGATTTATTTCCCTTGGCATAATACCCTCTAGGTCCGTCCATGTTGTCACAGATGGAAGATTTCATTCTTTTTTGTGGCTGAGTAATATTCCATCTTTACCCATTCACCTATGGTTGGATACTTAGGTTGCTTCCATATACTGGCTATTATAAATAATGCTTATATTAACTTTTTGAATTAGTGTTTCATTTTCTTTAGATAAATAGCCAGAAGTAGAATTACTGAGCCTGATGGTAATTCTTTTCATTTTTTGAAGGACGTCCATACCGTTTTCCACAGTGGCTCCACTACCTTGCACTGCATCACCACCAACAGTGCACAAGGGCCCCCTTTTCTCCACAGCCTCACCAACACTTATTATTTTGTCTTTTTTGTTACTAGCCATTGTGACAGGTGTGAAGTGATATCTCATTGTGGTTTCCATTTCCTCTTGGATTTTCATTGTTTCCTTCTGCTAGCTTTACCTCCCCTGCCTTTGTATACATCCGTGTGTGTGTGTGCGTATTTCTGTCTAACTGGCTTTCCCACTCAAAAGACTGTCTATTCCTCTTTTTTCCTTCACCACCAAGTATCTTCAGATTAGTTCACTTAATCCTCACAACAATCCTGTAAGACTGTGGTTCTCAACCTGGGACAGTTAGCAATATCTGGAGACATTTCTGACTATCCCAGTTGGGTTGAGGGGAGCTACTGGCATCTGATGGGTAGAGATCAGGGACGCTACTAAGCATCCTGTAAGGCTCAGAACTAAATGTCTGAATGTCAAGAGTACTGCTGTTGAGAATCCCTGCTGTAAAGTAAACATTATGTTCTCCATTCTAGAGATGAAGAATATGCAGCTTAGTAGAGGTAGCCAACTAGCCAACAATCACATGCTTAATAAGTGAGGGAGTCGGGATTTAGTCCACACCTAGTTTTGAATCTAGAGTTGCTGAACTTTCTAATATATACTCAGTTTCAACCAATTTTTTTATTATATGTAAATTTAGAGTAACCGTCTTTGTGCATAATTCTTCATATACATTTTTTATTACTTCCTTCAAGTAGATTCCTAGAAGTAGAATTGGTATCAGAGGGAATGGATACAGAGTTTATTTATGCCACCAAATTACCTTCTCCAACGCCCAAGCAATTCACATCTCAACTGACCCTAACCTGCAATGAGCAACACAGTTTTCCCGTAGCTTATTTAATCCTTGCCGATTTAATCACTCGCCTTTCCTTAAAAAACAAACAAGGAAAAATCTCTGCTGTTCACATAGTTTACCTAAACTGCAAAGCCGCTGACCTATCTGATGAGAGGAACAAAGAAGTGCAGAGTTGTTTTTTTTTCTCCCAAATATGTTTATTTTTTCAGTGTTACAAGATTAATTGTTCATGCACCACACCCAGTGCTCCATGCAATATGTGCCCTCCTCAATACCCACCACCACGCTCGCCCAACCCCCCGTCCCCCCGCAAAACCCTCAGTTTGTTGCTCAGAGTCCACAGTCTCTCATGGTTCATCTCTCCCTCTGATTTCCCCTCATTCCCCTTTCCTTTCCTTCTCACAATGCCCTCCTTATGTTCCACACTTATGTGAGATCATAAGATAATTGGCTCTCTCCGTTTGACTTATTTCACTCCACATAATCTCTTCCAGTCCCGTCCATGTTGATACAAAAGTTGGATATTTGTCCTTTCTGATGGAGGCATAATATTCCATTGTATATATGGACCATATCTTCTTTATCCATTCATCTGTTAAAGGGCATCTTGGTTCTTTCCACAGTTTGGTGATTGTGGCCATTGCTACTATGAACATTGGGGTACATGTGGCCCTTGGTACTA
>CM053618.1:47291973-47371067 GCA_028646535.1 Procyon lotor
GGAATCTCCACACTGTTTTCCAAAGTGGCTGCACCAGCTTGCAATCCCACCAACAGTGGTAGAGAGTTCTCCTTTCTCCACACCCTCTCCAACATTTGTTGTTTACTGTCCTGTTGATTTTGGCCATTCTAACTGGTGTAAGGTGGTATCTCAGTATGGTTTTGTTTTGAAACTCCCTGATGGCTAGAGATGATGAACATTTTTTCATGTGTCTGTTAGCCATTTGTATGTCTTCTTTGGAGAAGTGTCTGTTCCTGTCTTCTGCCCATTTTTTGATGTGATTATTGGTTTTGTGAGTGTTGAGTTTGAGAAGTTCTTTATAGATCTTAGATATCAGACCTTTGTCTGTAATGTCATTTGCGAATATCTTCTCCCATTCTGTGGGTTGCCTGTTTGTTTTGTTGACTGTTTCCTTAGCTGTGCAGAAGCATTTGAAATTGATGAAGTCCCAAAAGTTCATTTTTGCTTTTGTTTCCTTTGCCTTTGGAGACATGTCCTGAAAGAAGTTGCTGTGGCTGATGTCGAAGAGGTTACTGCCTATGTTCTCCTCTAGGATTTTTGATAGAGTCCTGCCTCACGTTGAGGTCTTCTATCCATTTTTATTTTATCTTTGTGTATGGTGTAAGAGAATGGTCAAGTTTCATTCTTATACACATAGCTGTCCAATTTTTCCAGCACCATTTATTGAAGAGACTGTCTTTTTTCCACTGGATATTTTTTCCTGTTTTGTCAAAGATTATTTGACCATAGAGTTGTGGGTCCATATCTGGGCTCTCTATTCTGTTCCACTGGTCTATGTGTCTGTTTTTGTGCCAGTACCATGCCGTCTTGGTGATCACCGCTTTGTAGTAAAGCTTGAAATCAGGCAATGTGATGCCCCCAGCTTGGTTTTTCTTTTTCAACATTTCTTTAGCAATTCGGGGGTCTTTTCAGGTTCTGTACAAATTTTAGGATTGTTTGTTCCAGCCCTTTGAAGAAAACCAGTGAAATTTTGATCGGGATGGCATTGAGAAGTGCTGAGTTTTAAAACTCCAGTCAGGCGGTGCCTGGGTGGCTCAGTGGGTTAAAGCCTCCACCTTCGGCTCAGGTCATGATCTCAGGGTCCTGAGATCGAGCCCTGCATTGGACTCTCTGCTCAGCAGGGAGCCTGCTTCCCTTCTCTCTCTGCCTGCCTCTCTGCCTACCTATGATCTCTCTCTCTCTCTCTCTCTGTCAAATAAATAAAATCTTTTAAAAAATAAAACTTCAGTTGGAGCTCAAATCCCAGCTCTGCCACTATGGTAGCGGGGGCGACTTTGTGCAAGTTACTCAGAGTCTTCCTCTTCATCTGTTAAATGGACCTTGATGATCTTTTCTACCTCACAGACGAGCTAATCCTTGTGACGTGTGCAGAACGGTGCCAGGAACAGGGTCAGTTCTGAGAAGGTGTTGGCTAGCTTCAGTATCATTGGTTTTACACTTGGATGGTCTCTTAGGCTTTGTTAAGGTGCCATGGTTCTGGACCCAGGAGTCGCTGTGACTTCCAGGAACATTCTCATTCTCCAAATAGCATCGCTTCTCCAAGCTTGGTGTTTACAAGGACCTCACTATCCGCTGACCCTCTGAAAGGCATCAGTTGAGTGATGGCTGCTGAGCTACTGCTTGACCTTTACATTCAGGATTTGTCTATAACCCAGCATCTTTGCTCCCGGGTGTTCCTCGGTGCCCTGCTACAAACCGTTTCCATCTAGGTGTTGTGGCTGTTCATCCTCGGTAGTTCTCTGCTTTTGTATTTTCTTACATACAAGCTCTATATAGAAGCATTTCCAAAGTATGCTCAGCCTATTTAAATAAGGAGATTTGATTATCAGAAATGATTGAGATACATTGTTCTCTCTCTCTCTCTCTCTTTCTGGTGAGACACAGCACGTTAGCATTTTTTTTTTTTTTTAATTTGAGGGTCCTGGGATGGGAATGGGAATTTGACACTGTAATTCTTGAATTTATTTTACCAAATAATACCCCCCGCCCTTTTTTAAACAATACCTGTCACTTTCGTCTAGTAGCATCAGTGTTGAATTGGACTCACTCTTGCAAAACAGGCAAAAGGATGAGAAGCAGCCTCTGGCTTAGGGTTTCTCAGTGTGGGCCTTTGGACCTGCATCGGACACACCCAGGCTGCTTTTTAAAAATGCAAACTCCCCGTCCACTCCCAAGTCTCGTAAATTTAAATATTAAATTTAAATATCTGATATTAAAAGTTAAGTATCTGAGGATGGATATATATTTGGGAATATATCCCAAATATAGGATATATATATTCCTATATATATCTATCTATATCTATATCTCTATATCTCTATATCTATCTCTATATCTATCTCTATATCTATCTCTATATCTATCTCTATATCTATCTCTATCTCTATCTCTATCTCTATATCTATCTCTATATCTATCTCTATATCTATCTCTATATCTATATCTATATCTATATCTATATCTATATCTATCTATATAGGGAATCTGAGTTTTAAGGACACTCCCAGGGCTGTTTTGATAACCTCCAAAGTTTTATAATGACTCCTCTAGGTACTAATACTAGGCATAGAGTAAGGGTCAAAAACTATTAACATATCGCTTCCGTCACCATTGGGGGAGAATTTATACCTGTGACCTTTGATTGTACCGTGAGGTAGATCGAGGTAATGTTAAGGATTATGCCCTGTGTCTGGGTTTATTAGAAACTCAACTTTCCAATCATACCATTCCCCCTCCCCCTCCCCCCTCCCCTCCCAACTCAAGTCCCTGTTAGCTGTGATCAATTTCAAATCATTTTGCTGGTAGGGAATCCTTCCCTTCCCTCATTGGAAACAACCGCTGACATTCCCCAGGCTGGAAGGAAGGTCTAGAGGGGCCTAATACGTTTCTTCAGGGCGCAGGATGAGAGCAGCCACAGGCCCCCAAGTGTGCCCCGAGAGCTCAAACCAACTCACTTTTTTTTCTATATATTTGTTTGTTCAGGGAAGTCATTACCATATCCCTTTGTACTTTTGTGCTAGGAAGCTCTGAAAACTTCCCTGGAGTTTTTCCAGAAGGGCCGAAAGTGTACAAGTGGTACTTCATTTTGGTTTTAAATCCAGAGCAAAAGTAGATCTGGACTTAAGACGTATAAATGGTGGATGATTTAGTTGTACAGGTTTATAGTTTTAGGGTTTTTTAAATCTGTTTGCCTTTTGGAACTCTTCTGCTATATAATATGAACTTGTTAAAAGGTATTTTCACATTTTCCTTCTTTGGTGCTTTCCATGCTTTGTACCCTGCCAAGTCTGACCATGGTGATGTTCATTGACATTTGTTTTTCTAAATAGAAAATAATGTTTGATTGCTTTTAAAGGAGAGTTGAGGGTAATCTCTGGTTGTGAAATATTTTGGTATGTTAAGTTGTCCCTTTTCAATGTGTAAGAAACTATTTCATTCCTGGGACTATTTTAGAGTCTACTTTTAACTAAATTTCCTTCTTGACTTGTAAATTTGAAATTGAAAATTTGCATTTGCTACCCTTGGGCGATAGGGACGGGGGGGAAGATGCTATTTTTGAAAACTTTGACCCAAACTGTATTATCTACTTCCATCTGTTTTTCCACCAGTCTGTTTCTAGAACATTTGCACTGGCTCATATTGCCTTAAGAAACCTCATCTCCGTCGATCACTCTTGCCCTTGCCCTATTTTCTGCATTAGTCATTTGCTCAGAAACCAATGATGACCTGACTTGGCAGGTTATCTGCTCAATCAAAATACTGTGGTTGGATTATGCCATGCTGTGCTTAGGGGTCAAAGCACCCAAAGGAACAACAAACACTTGGTGTTCAGCTTTAGGGAGTTCCTCTACTTGCCTGGATTAACCTCCCAGCCCTTAAGGCGATCTGTGAGCCAACCTTCTTTCATACATCACTCCTGCTTGTCCTCTCTGCTGGAGTTTGATGTCATTTATTGTTCCTCTCATTTCACATCAGTTCCGTTCAACAAGCCTTTATTAAGCACTTGATAGGCACCAAAAATGCAAAAATTACTAAGTCAACCATAATTTCTGCTTTTAAAGAGTTCACTATCTCACAGAAACTTCTAACAGAGGGTGATCAAAGGTATGTTCAGGGTTCAGTGGCTGCCCGTGGTGTGGGTGGTGAAGGGTAACAGGGTAACAGCTGGTTTGTTGAGGTCAGATCCGGGGGACTTACACCTAATCAGGGAGGATACCTCAGAGTGGTGGTGTAGACTGTTGAGTCTAGAGGCAGGCGACGGTGACTTTAATGGGAAGCTGGAGTCTAGGGAAAATGGTGGCGAGGGCCTGAACCAAGAAGAATTTTAAGGAATAGCTGATGATGTGACTGAACAGTGTGCCCCTTCCCCATCTTTTGGGTCAGAGTCCTTCTGGGAATTTAGTACGCGATTAGCATGAGAAGGGGGTTGCCACATCGACCGCATTTTAAGTCGTGGGTTGATGGCTTCCCTTTCTCCCCATTGCTGGTCCCAGCTTGTGTTTGTTCCTGTCGTCCAGACTGGTCTCCCGTCTCCCCGCCATGGTCTCCACATGACCATAAAGGTTTATGTTGACCATCATGATGTACTTTTCCTGATTCCCGTCACTGACGGACATTGAACACTAGTGGCTTTACCATCCGTATGACACAAAGTGACAAATGAGAATAAATTGTTGTAACCACTTGTCTGTTATTTTTTTGGTAGGAATTTTTTCTCACTAAGTCATAGCATTGGAACATTTCTGTGGTTTAAACAACAACAACAACAAAAGCAGGCATGGAGAAGTGGTGATCTGTCAGTCCCGTTCTGGGTCTTGTCTATTGTCTCTCAGTAATCGGTAAAGCTGTTTTATTTCTGATATGAGCCCATCCATTCCTTTGTTCCTTTCCTTTTACATTTCTTCTTCTTCTTCTTCTTTTTTTTTTCCTTACCTATTTGGAGATCCAGAGAGAGTGTTTTAAAATGGGAAATTCCTTAAGAAACCTACAAAATGTATTTTCTCCATTGAGTTAAAAAAAAAAAAACAAAACCAAAAACCAAAAAACAAAAAAACCTCCGTAGCAATAAACTTGGTTTAATGTGGTCAGTTTTATCACAGATCAGGCCTGCCCAAGGCAAGGGAGCTCAGCCAGTAATTTGGGAAGCCTTTGAAGCCACATGCACATGTATACATTAACCTCTAAAACTAACCATAATTTTAATTAACATAAAATAATCTAAAGACATGCTGATTAGGCACCGTGTGGCTTGAACAAAGCATTCTGGGCAGGCGGCTGGGGAATAGAGAACTCTGACCATTCCTATCCCCAGCAAACAGGGCTTTCTTTAATCATTTAGAAGCACATTTCATTTTGCTCAACTTTTTTTTTTTTCCTTCCACTATGTTCTTGGAGACCAAAAACAACAAAATTCCAAAAGCTTTTGCTAATTAAAACTAGAGGAACTGAAACTGTTACAGATTATGTCAGTTAAACCCCAAATTAGGGGGGAAAAAAAAAAGTAAGACTCCAGATCTCTTTTAAAGTATATGATTGACACCATATTCCAGTAAATTGATGCAGGCCGAGAACTTTTCATTCATTTCTCTTGTGTGTCATGTGGGGCACACTTAGAGCAGTTGGTTCTCCTCGGGACAAAGCAGGAAGAATTAACTTGGGCCAGTGTTGCTTTTTATGATATGTGGTTTTGAGTTTCAGAAGAGTGGAGTACAGTGTGAATCATGGAAGGAGCCGACTGAAAAAATCCTCAACTCTATAACAAAAAGCAGATTTTTTTCCACATTTCTTCCAAGTTTGTATTTCACATGCAAGTCTGAGATACAAAATATTCTGTAAAGCTGTAAGGAAGCCACAGTAGTGCTTGCTGTTGGGGGGTTTCCCAGAGAGAAGCGTGTTCAGAATGTTCCTTTTTTTGCCAAATGGTTTATTATGTGGACTGAACGGCCCAACAAAATAGACAGCCCCTTCTCCATTTTATTATACATGTTATTTACTGGGGTTTCCCTGAAGAAAGCTTAAGAATTCTTTCCCCGTGAGTCACTGACCAAGTGATTGTTTTCTTTTAAATATAAACTTTCCTTCGGCTGGCCAATTTGGAGCACAGTCTTCTCATCTTCTTTTCACTGCAGGGCTGCTTCGCCTTCATCTGTAAATGATCATATCTATAGCCCAATGGAGTGCCTTCAACGTAGCCAATTTCTTTCCATTTCACACTCAAGTTTAAGAAATCAACAGCCTGGTCCGTCCAGATTCAGGGGAGACACTCCTCTGAACATGACCTACCTAATTATATTTTCATTGCCTTGGCAAAAATGCGTCTCCTTGGTTTAATTTGTGCAGGAATTAATGGGATGCGGGATTCACCCCTCCCCACCGAGTGTGGTGGTCACTGCACCCAGGCCATGTTACTCTTTTACGTTTGTGAGTGAGTTAGAAAGTGTTGTCCTCCGTTCTTGTCTTCGTGTAGAATAAGAATCTGTAGTCATTGTCCTTGCCAGTAGTCGAACTTTCCAGTTAAGTACTGACACCTTAACAAATGTGTCAGTATGAGTGTTAATCAAGGTCAATGTTTCCTCCATGAAAATAGCTCTATAATTGCAATCATCCATTCTGAAGGAACAATGTTATTTTAGAGAATATTTCTGAACCCCTCCCCACCCACTTTCCCAGTGGCTATAAGAAGCCTGCTGTTGCCAACTGAGTGGTCTAGCGTCCCTGCTAATTACCTCCTTCCACAGCTTTTGATTCTGAGCCCAACTGATGGCGCCAGAGGCTGAACCACAGTCAGATCTACAGGCCCCTGATTTGCCAGATGGAATCTCTACAGTTCGTTTCCTTTCTCACAGTGTTTCTGTGACGGGCTCAGCTCAAACTGGAAATAGTATAGGAATTACTTCAAAATATTAATGGCTGATGGCTTAAATTTTGAGAAGAATAGCCATGCCCATATGGGTGTGAGAGTGTGTGTGTGTGTGTGTAAGCTTACAAAAGGACACATGTAAACATATCACAAAATTGTTTTTCTAAAGACGTTTGGATTCTTTTAATTATATTCCACTAAGTACACAAATACCAAAAGGCTTCAGAATACTTCTCACTTGATACCCTTATAAAACTTTTATTCCATTGCCTGTTAATGACTAATGTGTCTCATGTCCAAATCAGATGTGCCTAGAATATTTGCTGCAGTGGCGTTCTTTACAAACTTGAACACAAAGGTTTAGTTTCATCATGTTTAAAAATGTTTGTTTCTCAAAAAGTATTTTCTCAGCTATATCTGGCTTTCTTCTTTGAGTTTCCTTCAGAAAGAGAAATTGATTTTGCTAGAGAAAATAACGTGAGTGGCCAAAACAGTCTCAGGCAACTGTGAGTTAAAGGCTTTCTAAGTGAACTACTTTTCTCCCTGTTAATTTGGTTCCAAAGGCATTTGGGATGGTATGGGACTTACGGCAGTAAGTCAAGCATTTCAAAATCTATAGGCCAGAGTGAATGGAAATTTAGCTCTCAGTTTTCTTTATTGATGGGAAGTCAGAAAATGGTGCATAATAATTTTAAAGAGCAGTTAATCTAAACCACATACACACACACACACACAGACTGTGAATCATTAGAATAAGTCGTCTTTGTCAAAGTTAGCAAACTTTTAATTATAGTTGTGCTCACCTAATTCACTTACTATTCCACAGACATTCAGTTAGCACCTTCGTGTCCCTGGCCCTCATGCTTACTGCTGGGTAAACAGCATGAAGGAATCCTTGTTCTCAAAGAGCTCCCGGTCTAGTAGGGGAGACTGATAAGAAAATTGTTTATCTCACCGTGTATGATAATTGCTGTAATAGTTACATTAGGAAGTAAAGATGAGAGGTGCCTAATTATTTTTCCCGACAAGCAGGAATGCGGATCAGAAAATGTTTTAGGAAGGACGTGACTTCTGAGGTGAATTTTGAAGGCTGTAAGTAAGAATCTGAGAGAAGGCTGGTGAAAGGGGAGTGGATCCCAGGCAGAGGAACAGTGTATGTAGAAATTCAGAGAAGTGAGAGTATATTGAAGTAACTAAAGCTGGATGACTATGGCTACATACAGTTTGTTTGAAGATGTGCAGGGGAGGCTGAGGGAAAGTGGATGTAGTTGGATGACAGACCTTGCTGAGCTCTGTGTGCCATGGAAAATGAACTAATTAGCAATATGAATGAAATAGGTTGTCTATAGTATATTCTTTTTTATGAAATCAAAACTGATAAAAACAATTCTTTAAAACTACGTATAGCTGCAATAAAATAATAATAGGAAAGTAAGGTAATGATGATTATTCTCATGATTGTTTCATCCACTCGTATTACCTCGGGTGGCGAAGGCAGGGAGATGATGAGTTGGTTGGTGGAAGGTACCATAGGAGTAAATAGAAATAGGACTTATTAAAGTCCCAGCTTTTGATTTTGGTAATGAATTCACTGGTGCTTATTACATTATAAAAAATAACTAATTAAAAATCTAAATAAATAAGTAAATAAAATTGGTCTGTACTTTAACCAACCATGAAAGTGTGCCATGAACCAAGGATTATGGTTACCTGAGGGGAAACAGGGCAGCCTGAGAATTTCCTGAAATTATTGAAGTCCACCAATTCTTAGATTCAGGAAACATACCAAGTCCTAAAGACGATTAAATGATAAATAAATATATACCTCAGCGCATCATAGTAAAACCACAGGACACTGAGGAGAACAAGATCTTTCAAGAAACCAGGATAGATCACCTACAAAGGAAGTAGAATTGGCCTGACTATTGATCAATGAACCTGTAAGCATCATTGCATAAATAAACGGTAGAGCTGGGACTCAGGTTCATATCTTCTGATTTCTATTCCCATGGCTTTTCTAAGCTATCAAAATTTATGACACATCCTTGTATAGAATATTTTGTTCACAGTCATTAATGCAAACCAGAAAAATAGTAGCATCAAGGAACTCAAAAGTTTGAAAAGCTGAGGGAAAAAAAACTTGGTAATAATGTGTTTAACTTACGACAATTTCAGTAAGACTTATTTAGGTAGAGAAGATAAGGGGGAAATATTATTTGTTTAATGCCTAAGTATGTGCCAAACATTGTGCTAGTGTTTTTAAAATGTCCTTCAGTTCTCACTACAAATATTTATGGGTTGTAGTTCTAGTTTCCATTTTGTGATGTGAGAGATCATGGCTTGGAGAGATGAACTAACGTACCCAATCTCACAGAGCTGGAACATGGTAAATTCAAACTCTAGAGAGTGGCCGTCCAACCCTGCCCAGGCTTCCCAAATCTTCTCAGTAGCATCTGTAGTAAATGGATAATGTAATTTATATTACCTGTTTGGTGTCACCAGTTGAAACCCTTTCTGGATAGCCTTCCAGTGCCACCACTCCCAGGATCAGGATTCCCGACCCTCAGACTTGCCGAGGGATGTTACTTCTTCTTTTGCACTTCTCTAGACCCCTTTCCCACTCGGACGCTTGACCAGTTCTTCACCACATGCTTGGTTATCCATTTCAAGTAGGCCGACTGTTTTCTAGTGGTGCAAGGGTTTTGGATGCTGACTCTTACACTGTCTAGAAAAATTACTGAATACTTTGAGCCTCGGTTTCCTCAAATGCAGATGGAGAACTAACACACACCCCTCAAGGATTAGTGTGATGATTAAATGAGAAAATAAAATGAGTAAAGCCCTTAGTTCTATCCCTGGCACTTAGAAGTTCTCAGTAAGTGATTGCTGCTGCTTACGTTCAGTCTGATCTGTTGCCAGTACAGAGCGTGCTTACAAAAGCTCAAAGCTTTTTATTTTCCCTTCCTAGTTTGCCTGAGAATAAGTGACCCATCTTTACTGAGTCTGCTCGTTGTGTTCTGATATAGCCTTGGACCGAGTTGGCATTAACTTTAGATAATTTTAATAAAAAATAACCACCAAAATATTCTGCTTTGAATTTCACATAAAGGTAATATAAATAGATATAGGAATCCATTACCAAATACCCATTTTCTAAATCAAGATTAAAAAAAAAAACCAAAAAACCCCTCCCGTTCATCTCCCGAGTCTTTCACTAGGATGGAATACATGAAGACGAAGTTCACTAAACTTCTAAAGAATTCAGTGTTCTTTGGGGCGTTTTGGCCAAAGAGTATTTCCGCATTCAGGATTTATTATACTGAATGAAGTGGCTGTGCTCAGTCATTTTAATGATACAGTGATACGTGAAGAGGATCACTATGGTGTCAGCAGTTAGAAACACAAAAGCACTAAATCCATGTGTGTGTAGAGACCTCATCCTGAGGCCAGAAGAGGGAGGAGGAGAGGCAGAAAAAAAATTACGCTGAATCAGTAAACACGTACATTGGGTTATGAATGTACATGATACATACAAAACGCTAAATTGGTGTAGAATTCTGGAAAAAAAAAAAGGCCTGTTGTTTTCTCCCATTGTGCAAATGATAAACCTAAGAGGCAGAAATTTGTGTATTTTACATTCCAACTAATCTATAAATTTTTTCAAACAGAAGATAAAGCTGTTATAGAACATCTTTCTTCCACGTGTTTAGTGGCCATTGACTTGGCATTTCCATTCTTTAGGGCTTTCTGGTAATAACATTGTGAAGTGGCTCACATTTTTCATACCATTCCATTTTTATCTCATGAGTGTGTGTGTTCTTGTAGGTGGAATATTTCCCTGGGTAGTGACCTCATATGCTCACGAATCTAGATCTGTGGATTTTTTCACTTTGCAAAACAGTACATTTGGTGCCACTTATTTATGCGACATTCAGACTTTTAGAAGATGGCTAACTATCATGCAGTAACTAGAAAGGAAGAAAGGAAGTGCTTAGCTTTGAAGGAAAATAATGTAAAAACAGTCCTCCATGGAGCCCAGCAATGCAATAAAGTGTCTAGATTATCTATTAGACTCTCAGAGACGGGAGTCTGCTAGACAGACCGACAGGGGAAGAAAAAAATTGCAATTCTTAGTCCTGTTATACTGTAGAAAGGAGTTTGCTCTCTTTTACACAAGACACAGTTCATAGGATCTTTTTTATATCAGCGGAGAACTCATCCGTCTGCATATCCATGGGACTTGCCAGCTGTTAACAGCACAGCATAACATGCTGAACGGTTCAGGGTGCAGGGATAAGGAATAGCATTCTCCCATTCCCAACTGAAGCAACATCAGCACACGTAGGCCGGCTAAGCAGAATTTTCCAAAATGGAGCCTGTCTGAAATTCCAAGTCTCCCAGAGACAAAAGTACTATTCACCTCTTCTTCTTTCTTATGGCTGAAGTTCATTTGCATCCACTGATAGCCTTTACAAAATTACCCTCCTGGGAAGCCCTGAACCCCCAAGTGGGATACTTAACAGACATTCTGTTGTTTCTGATCGGACTTATGTAGTTTGTAGTCTGAGTCCTCTGCCTCATATTTTAGTAGACCACCAAAGAAAAGTCACTGCCCCAAATGTAGCAAATATTTACCATCTAGATTCTCTTGGATCCAGGGACCTCCTGCAGCACTTTAAAAATTTTCTCTATGCTTTAAAGGTCATAATTTCAGGGCTCCCCCCAGCAGCACACATGCTAAAGGTCATAATTCGAGAACTCTGGCTCTTATCTGAGCCTTTAGAATGATAAATAGAGAATTTCTCGTGCCCAGAGAAAATGCAAAATAGGAACTAGCCAGTTCCAAAATTTAGCAACAGAGTAATTGATGGCTTTCTTCAAAGATCTGTTAAAAGTTTAATATAATAAATCATAGGATTTTTTTTAAGTAAAATTATTTAGCGACAAGAATTTAGCACTTTCAAGGCAGCCACATGGGCTGTTGCCCAGAACTCCCTTAAAGATTGCTTTGCTGAGGCTGTTCGACATCTGTCAGCGTTTTGCGCATAAACCATCCGCTCAAAAAAATTCTTCAGGCTGAAACTTGATACATCAGGTCTCACTCAGCTCAGGAGTTTTTATGTGTATTCAGGAAAATAACTTCAGCTGTTTTTAGGTTAGAGCTATAGGGAAAAAATCGAATACCAAGACACACATTTAGTTTATACACAGGCTAAAAGAAAATGGACCTCTACCCAACTAAAAAGAAAGGAAAACATCTAAACACATTAATGGTCGTGAAGTTTTCTTCACGCTGTATTGCTGAAACAGGATGTCTTTATTGGAGCTATAGCGACCACATTCTTCGTAGGATAGGATATGGAGCTCTGCCCAGCTTTAATTCCAGAGGTCAGAATGTGCCCACCTCTTGGCAGCTGAGGATGAAGAGCTTAAGTGACAGATTCCAACCCTTCAGCTTTCCAGATCCTTGTACAGCCAGAAACTAACACAATAAACAGCATTTGCCAAAAGGCATTGTGATCCTCTGGTGGGTTGTGGTCTTGCACAGCTTCGACATACATTATCTTGACATCTAAAATTACTTCTCAGAGTACAGCTGTGTGTGTTACTGGACCTCATTCCACTGGATGATCCCATGTAGTCCAGTTACAACAAGAATGCACTTTTGAACCGAGAACTATCACTACAAATCTCACCGAGAGTGCAAGAATTCGTGAAGAGTCCCAGTTTATTGGTTTGTAAGGATTTGCCAATGAAGGTAGAGAGACTGTGCCTTAAAATTGTTACTGCGTTTGGGATGGAAAAATCATTTGAATGAACCACTGATTTTTTTTTTTTTTTTTTTTTTGACGGGAATGTTAATTGAAAATGGAAAGGCAGGGAATAAGCAGGCCTTCACCCACCAGAGCACTGTGCTGGGTGTCTCTGTAATAAGCCTTCTTTGAACTAAAGGTTCCCTAAATCACTGCCACACTTCTGAGGGTTACCTCGGGGAGGGGGGACCCCCTCAAAAATATATAAAAAATTAAAACTAAACTAAAATTGAGCCGCCATTCTACTATAGATATCCTTGTCCTAATCACAGGGTCTTCTATTGCAATTGGACTTTTCTCCGTAGAGACGGGAAGGTGCCCCAGTTTTTCTGATTGATCTGTACTTATCACACTGAACTTAGAGCTTTGAACGCTGAATTTGAGTTCTACCTCTTCAACTCCTATTGTAAGGCCTTAGAAAAAGCCCATATCTTTTTTTTTTTAAGATTTTATTTATTTGTTTGACATAGAGGAGGGAGATTACAATTAGGCAGAGAAGCAGGCAGAGAGAGGGGAAAACAGGCTCCCTGATGAGCAGAGAGCCCAATGCGGGGCTCAATCCCAGGACTCTGAGATCATGACCTGAGCTGAAGGCAGAGGCCTTAACCCACTGAGCCACCCAGGCGCCCCGCACACATCTTTTTTGACTGTTAGTTTCTGAAAAAGGAAAGAAGTCTACGTCAAAATCTCAAAGCGAGTTACAGGAGTAAAACAATTTGAAAATTGTATACTTCTATGTTTATACAAAGTATATATTCATATGAATAGTACACAGTATTGTTACTAGCATCAAAGGAAACTAGAAGTCTTTAAAGTTCCTGGAACCCAAGTAAAATTTGGGGGGAAAAATGATGGTTAGGATATAAATTGCTTTTAGTATCAACCTCTGATTCCCCTTATTCGTGGCTTACAAAGTGTTTTGCAAGGATCAGTAGGTCTGATGAATAGCTAGTAACAGTATTAATACACAGTAGTACTTAATACATAGTGTGTTGATGTGTATGTATATGTCTGTGGTTTATAAAACATTTTGCTATAGAATATTCTGAAGTAGAAGAAAAGACTAGGCATCGATCAGAGTTCTCAAAACATCAATCAAGGTTTCTCAAAAAAATTTTATTTTTTTTAAAGATTTTATTTATTTGACAGAGAGAGAGAGATCACAAGTAGGCAGAGAGGCAGGCAGAGAGAGAGGGGGAAGCGGGCTCCCTGCTGAGCAGAGAGCCTGATGGGCTCGATCCCAGGACCCTGAGACCATGACCTAAGATGAAGGAAGAGGCTTAATCCACTGAGCCACCTAGGCATCCCAAATCTTTGTTATTATTTTAAACTGTACTAATCTTAGAAAAGGATCTTTTTAAAAGGTATGGGGGGACTTCAATTTCCAGCAGTTTTTTAACTAGCTATCTTAACATCAAAACATCTAGAAATATTGTGAGAAGCGCTCTTTTAAATTTCTAATTGTGCTCATGAGAAATGCAGAAAACACTGTTGCCAACATAGAGAGGGAACAGGAAAGTAGGGGGTTAAGACTATTGTGAAGCCACAGCTGTCTGTGGGGCATATGCCATCACTGTACTCAAGAGCTTTGGTTTTCCATGGTCATGGGGGTGGCGAGGGGTGGATAGGAGAAAAGGTGTCAGCCAGAACAAGTTGGAAAATGGAAACCAAGTCCTCTGCCAGTAAGCAGGACCCTCAAAGATGTACACCTCCAAGAAGAATCCATTTGCCAGTAATGGGAGAAAACGAAGAAAGCTATTTATCTCAGTAAGCTCTGGGTAGAAGGAAAGAAAATCTTCTTTGAGAATCCGTTGTTAGAGGAGAATCCATATGATTTGGGGTTCGAGTTTGTACCACTTACATGATCAAGCAGAACGAAAACCGAGATATTAAGTTTAAGTGGTCCAGGTTGGAAGCAATTCTGGGAGCCTGTAGAAACATAAGTATTCTTTGAAGATACACACCCCACATCAGACCTAATAAGATTCACACAAAGCCCAGCTGGACATAGATACACAATCCCAATATTTAAAAGTACTCAAAAAAAAAAAAAGAAAAGAAAAGAAAAGAAACCATCATGAGTGAGTGAAGAGAATAACAGTAGAAAAGAATTTGGACTATGTTTATTTTTTTTTTTTAAGATTTTATTTATTTGGGAGAGAGAGAATGACAGAGCATGAGCTAGGGGGTCGGGGGGGGGAGTTTGTAGTGGGAGAGGGAGAAGCAGACGGTGCAGGGCTCGATCCCAGGACCCCAGGATCATGACCTAAGTCAAAGGCAGACGCTTAACCAACTGAGCCACCCAGGAATCTTGGACTATGTTTAAAATGTTTAAAGAAGTAAGAACAACTCACAGAGTTGCTCTACAGAGTTTCTCTACAGAGAACTTGAGAAAGGAACATTGTCTTTTTAAAAAGACAATGCATATGTTTTAAAGAACCAAACAGAACTTTTAGAAATGAAAATGCTTATTGAAGTTAAAACTTTATGAGTAGGGTCTCCTGGGCGGCTCAGTCGTTAAGTGTCCGCCTTCAGCTCAGGTCATGATCCTGGGGTCCTGAGATTGAGCCCCACATCAGGCTCTCTGCTCAGTAGGAAGCTTGCTTCTCCCTCTCCCACTCCCTCTGCTTGTGTTCCCTCTCTCGCTGTGTCTCTCTCTCTGTCAAATAAATTTTAAAAAATTACAAAAAAATAAAACTTTATGTGTAGATTAAACAGCTAAAGAGACTAAGTGAAAGGGATCGTATACTGATTGCATGCTGATAAATGTTTAATAACTATCTCGCCAGGGGAGTAGGAGAAAGCCCCTGTGTGTAATATTTGCCAGCTTCCATGCTGCACCTACCCCCACCATGGCCAATTTTAAACTACCAATGTGATGATAATGAATGTAGAATTGGGAAGAGATGCTCTCGGGTGGCTCCTGGATGCGGGTACACCCCAGTTCCTGGAACGACCAGGTGCACAACTGCATCAATTACCCAGAATGCAGCAGAGGGAGGGCGGGGAAATGTGTGAGACCTGTAAGCTAGCATGAGGAAGTCCAACGTATGTTTTATCGTCATTCTAGAAGCGATTAGGAGAATGACTAAAATGTTTCCAAAATTGATGTAAGTCATGAATTCTGAGATCTAGGAAAACCACAGATCACATGCAGATACACACCGTAATGAAATTTCAAAACACCTAAGACAAGCCGACAATCTTAAAAGCATCCAGAGAAAAAAGAGAGATCGACTCCCAAGGAACATGAAGTAAGGCTTTTTAAGAGCAACAGTGGAAACCAGAAATAGTGGAGTAATTTTCAGAGTACAGAGAGAGGAATTGTTAACCTAGAGTTGCATGACCTAATTAAAGCATTATTTTAAAGCGAGGGCATAATAAAGACATTTCAAACAGCCAAACAGTATTTATCACCAATGGGTGCAGACAGGAAGAACAACTTAGAGAAGTATTTTAGGAAGAAGGAAAATGATCCATAAGGATTACGGATGAAGAAATGGATAAACAGTGAAGTAAATCTAAGCCAATGGGAAAGCAACCATAATAAGAATGTCTAGTAATTGAAAGCCACGTGAATAGTTTTATTTTCCCACAAAAACAGAACAGTTCATTTTGCATTTAATTATATTACCACTTAGAAGTTTTAATCCTCTTTTATTCACTTGTGACTTATAAAACAATCAGATAAAAAATGTTCAAGTGTTTTGGTAAAAGATTCCCTTGTTTTAGTCTAAATTGCAGTGGTATGCATAACAGAAATTGGGGTGGGTTTTTAGTTTGTGATGAAAGGTCCGTAAATATCTCTCAGAAGAAGACACTCCTCTGTACGTCCTTCGCGCTCTCACTACTCCACTGCCTCACTGCACGTCTGAAATGAGATGTGTGCAGTTTCCACCCAGCAAGTCTGTGACACCAGCTCGGTCCTACAGTTTAACTCAGTTCTGACACTATCTACCAGAAGATGGTCAGACCCCACAGACCAAGGGTTCATTCCATAGGCGGGCTGCCCTTCCCTCCCCAAATGTAGATGCCAATCAGAAATTCACGTTGTCAGCTGTCCTTCCAACCAAACTGCCAGACAGAAGTCCCTGCAACCCCTATTCTGGTTCGATAACTTGCTAGAGCAGTTCACATAACTCAGAAAACAGCTGATTTACTAGATTACTGGTTTATTATAAAAGGATTTCACTCTGCAGCAGCCTCGTGGAAGACATGCGTAGCGCAAGGTATGTGGGAAGAACACAGAGTTGCTCTGCCCTCTCTGGGCGTACAACTCTCCCAGTACCTCCCGGTCCTCACCAACCTGAAAGCTCCCCGAACCCCACCCTTCTGTTTTTATGGAGGTTTCATTACAGAGACATGATTGATTAAATCATTGCCCATTGTCTACGGGCAGTTGAACTCAATCTCCAGCCCCTCGCTCCTCCCCAGAGAGAAGAGCAGGGGATGGGCCTGAAAGTTCTCACCTTCTCCTCAGTCACATGGTTGGTTCCGCTGGCTATCAGCCCCCGTCCTTAGGTGCTTTCCAAAAATCCCCCCATTAATGTAAACTCAGGTGTGGTTGGAAGGGGCTATTGGCGTAACCAAAGACACTTTTTTATCTAACTCTTATCACTTAGAAAATTCCAAGGTTTTCAGGAACTCTGCCAGGAGTTGAACAGGACCAACACCAAATGTATCTTAGTATAAATTGCAATCTCGTGATACTTCAGATTTCAAAAACTATGTATCTTGTTGATCATGAGAGTTCGGTTATGTGAGTTCCACATCATTATTTGCCAGGAATTTCCAATTTAGGGTGAACTGAGAAAGACATCTTGTCGTTTATGGTTGTGAAAAAGTTGACCCCCAAAACAATGGAACCTCAGAGCCTGTGTTTCTCCCTCTGCACTTGCTGGTCACTTTTGACCATGAGGAGAGTTATGTACCCACTCCAACTAAGAAGAAAAGATAGTTATTATATACTAAACTCCAATAAAAGGAACTAGGCCTCCTTGGAGAAATCAGAACTGGAGAGGAGAAGGTACAAAATGAGTACAGAATACCTCATAGTTCCAGAAAGTGAAGAAGTACTCAAAAAAGTGATGGGAACATGTTTAAGGATATGGGAAATGGACTTGAGGGAGGCTGCCAGGGATTAAGTCTGAGACCATTTCAGCAACAAAATTACAATAGTAAAGGATTATAAGCCATAGAATAGAGTAAGAAGCTATACTTCCATAAATAATTGGATAAGTAAATGAAGAAGGGAATGCTCTTCCTTACAATATAAATCCAGGTGATACTTTTAGAAGAGAAGATAGAAAATAGAAAATAGTTACTACCATGGTAGTAAGTGTTTCTCTCAAGATTCATCAAGGGATGCTAAAATTAGGAGCTGAAAGTATGATGAGAAACAGGATATTTACATAGCCTCAAAATATCATCCAAAAAATATTTCTTAATTCCAAAAGGGAAAAGAAATAGAAACTTTACAGTGGAGGAACCCAGTGGTCACCATTTTAGCCAAGTGATCAAGTTAACATCACTAGCATTAGGACCGACTGATCTCCTGTGTATCTTGGTATAATGCACTGAGGACACATCGTTTATCTGGCTTTCTTGGGGAAAAAAAAAAAAAGGCATAACCTAGGGTTGTCTGGGTCGGTTGGGTGTCCTTCGGCTCAGGTCACGATCTCAGGGTCGTGAAACTAAGCCCCGTCTTGGGCTCTGAGCTCAGCATGGAATCTGCCTCGGGTTCTCTCTCCCTTGCCCACTCTCCCTCTGCCCCTGCTCATGCTAACTAAACAAATGAAGTCTTTTTAAAAGTGCGTAACCTAAATTCAGTTATGAGGAAACGTCAGATAAACTGAGAGACACTCTAAAGTAATCGGCCAGCAGGCTTCAAAATTTCCTCACTGACCACGATTGTGTGGTTTTATAAGATGTGAACAGTTGAGGAATCTGGGTCAAGAGCATACAGGAATTCTCTGTATGAAGTTTGCAAGCTTTTTCTAAAACAAACTATTTCAAGATGAAATTGTTTTAAAAAACCAAAGACAGGGTTACGGTCATTTTCTGAGCCTCTCCATCCTTTCTCCTCGTCAGAAAGGCCGCCTCTATCCAGAGACATCAATGGATGGCTTCGGAAGAAGAGGGCCAAGTGCAAGGCTTAGAAGGAAGGAACCGGTTTGAGTCTGAGGCGCGAGGTCCCTACGGTGTTGAATCAGCGTAGCGGAGGCTGTTAACATGCCATCTCCTTCTCCCTCCAGCCCCCATCCTCCACTCTGCAGACTGCTTTTAATCCTATTGGGAGGATATATGGGGAGAAAGAAAGAAAAAATAATGAATGGCTGTATTCCTTGGCACATGAAGAACAGTTCCCCTTTCGGGGTTTCAAGAATAAAAAATGAGAGGCTTTAAATCTTGCTAACTTGTGCAAGAGTGTGTGTGTGTGTGTAGGTAAAAAATGTAAACTACCACTGTGGAAAGATTAATGCTGATTTTCAAAATCTACTAAAGAAGAGGAAAACATTATTCCAGAATAAGGTGCATTAGAGACCGGAGGGGGAAAAGGACAGCAGATGCTCTGGTTTAGCATGGGGCCAACTAGGAAATACCCTTTTCATAGCTAACCCTAAAGAGATGAGCTGTTGTTGCCAGGACGTGTTTATCAAATGTCTAGGCTATCTCACAGGATGTGAGAGTTGGTGTAGCCGTGTGAGAGAGTTCTGTATTTTTATTTTAGCCAAATCTCTGCAAGGCTCTCGTCTGCTCCCTCCCCACCAAAGTGAAGCAGCCGCAAGGACAACAAAAAAACCCGATTGAATGTTGGCAGGAAGCCCATGGCAATCCAGCCTTGCTTTTTCAAAGGAATCTCTCAGTTTGATGCCTTGCGTCTAACCCCGGGGGAGCTGCAGACTGCTTTTCTTAAGATAGATTGAAGTGGGGGGGGGGGGGGGGAACAAGATGGTCATTGGTAATTCCTTCTACTTACAAAAGAAAAAAAAAATGTGGGCGGAATGTCCAAGCTCGCGTTGACCCCCTCCGGGGTGCAACAGGCTATGGAAACGGGGCAAGGGGAAGCCGCAGATAGAGTATTCCGGTGTGAATTCAGACCGCATGCCTTACTGCTTAGGAGACTTTCTGCAGCGGTTTTGTTTTCCGGTAAACTGGCCTCCTTCCGCTCCATCACTTGGCATTCCGAGATTCCACCAGATTGCCTCTCTGTGGCTCAGAGTCTGGGGCATCCCTGAATTTACATTAAAAATAAGATACGTGTCTGGACCCCCACCCCCACCCCCGCCCCCGCCCCGGACACACAATCAGCACCCGGTCGCGCCCCTCCCTCTGTAAGTGACGGCGCCGCTGACGGCGGTGTTGTTTTTGGCCGGGGGCCTTCCAGACCAGCCAGCCCTTGTGTAAGCACGGTCTGTCTGAAGGGCTGCAGGGCTCACTGCCTTCTTCGAAGTTCTCTCGCTGTTCCTCCTTTGGCCGGCAAGCCGTCACGATTATTCTGTAAATTCCTCACTCTACGTTTTCTGCGCTATAAGATAATGAAGTAGAGAGAATCCTCGCACCATAGAGATCTGGCAGCTTCTTTTGGTCTTTGTTTCTGTAGTTTGGGACTGGGATTTTAAGCCCCGTGGAGAACTTGTAAATTTGCTAAATTTAAACCAGAATAGGGGGTTGGGGGGGGGTGTGGGAATCACTAAAAAGATTCTGCTGATGCTGTTTTTAAAACTTCTGGTGTGTGCCTTTTTATTGTTTGCTCATCGTATGGTCTATTCAGAAAAATTTTAAAAAGAAAAAACACTTAAGTAGCTCTTGGCAGCAGGTCCAAACCAGCATCGCAGGGAAGGTATTTAGAAGTCTTTTAAGTGTGGCTATTTGTATAAGCAGTAACTGAACATTTCTTATGACTAGGGAGGACTATTTTCACAGTCTTTCACGGAAATATTTCTAGACGATTTCTGTGGCTCTTTTCCTTGAGCTCATTTATTTGCTTTTGCTTCGGAACAGAGCATTTTAATGAGCAGTTTTATGAGGCTAACCTGCCTTCTGCAAGCTCCACATGACTGGATTCCTGTTACACATAACCTTTGCCCTATTTTCCATTAAAACACAGAACTTTCCTTTAATCAACTTCTTACTAAGACCTTGGAGGAAAAAATGCAACGGATACTTCGGTCTACTCTCTGGCACACTAAAATGAATAGGTTTTTGAAATAGTTGTTGTGTCCTTATAGTTCCAAAAACTATATCCATATTAATATTTTAGCCACAGATTCTTTTATTTTCTAAGGTGCTTATTTCCTCCTCTGTTTATACCCTCACCTAATCTGTTACTCTATGCCTCCTTAACAGTAAATAACTCATTGGGCTGTCTTTAAAATCCATCGAGGCAGGTACAAGGACTAGATGAGCCCCAAATCGTTCTGGAAATAGAACTTTAAAAAAAATGCCTAGTTTTCTCCATCCTACGTACAACTGCCAGCATCAGGAAGCTCGGTCTTATTAACCGCGAAGCTCAACAGTCATCTGATGCCTTTTGATTCCTTCTCTTTGTGTTTTAATTCAAGTGTAGAACCACCATTTCCCATTTTATACATAGTTGCCTAGGCATTTTTGTGTAGCATAACTTTTCTTTTCTCCAACCTGAAAAATCCCAGTTGGTTTAATTTTGCTCTCAGGTCTACTTCCCCGACTAAAGCAGCATTATTGATATCTGCTAAGCATTTCAGTTCTCCCTTTCATTTGAGCGGTGGAGCCCCAAACAGGATGCAGAGCTCCTGGAAGGTTTCTAACCATTTCTGAGAACAATGGCGCCACTGTGGTGTGGCACTCTCCGCTCCCTCCTGGTCTTGCATTCCAGCACTGTTTGTCTTTTAAAACTATACTGCGGATTTAAGGTAGTCTGCGGTCCCTTAGGACACCTCGCTCTTTTCCTGCCCTGTTTACTCCGGCGGAGCTGTCCTCATCTTCCAGTCCTGTTTACTTTTTCTTTTTAGGACAAGGAGGGCACTCTTTAAGACAGAGTGGAGTAAGTTTAGGGAAAATGAAAGGAAATCTACTTCACACTGCGGGTTATAAACTTATGGAACTCTGTAGTCCCAAAAGGTAGGGGCTGGCAGGAAGTGTAAATGAATTCAAAAAACCTCACAGCCAAATTTATGAATGAGAGCCATCAATGGCAACTAAGAAGACCAGGGCTATGCCTGATTTTTACCGTTGGCCTCAGAGGGTTGCTCCAAGGCCACCTCCTGTGGAGGACCTACGGAGACTGTAGCAGTCGGTTGAAGTGGCTGACCTTGGGTCTGGCCAACATGAGATTTCCCCAGCACCCTGTGTCCTCGGCTCTTGTCCCTCCTCTGGCCCACTGGGTCGTAAGAAAGACCCTGAGGGTCTGTTCTAGGGTAGGCCACTTTCTTTTTGAAATAACTTATTGATTGATTGATTGTTCAGGGGTGGGCTACTTTCTTTTTGAAATAACTTTTAATTTTTTTGTTTATTTACTTATTTGTAAATTTTCCTTTACCATTCAACCATCTGCCTACCACAGTGCCAATTATGACGGTCAGTTAGGGAGTAATGACGTTTGTGCAGTGGAAACTAGCTGAGATCACATTTGGATCCTGAAACATAGATACTCTCTTTTATGTAAAGTCAGGCCCTACTCTTTCCCAGGAATTTTCGGACCTGAGACCATAAATAGCATTTTTTGCTTCATCCTGTACTGTCCTCAGGAGAACCTCCTGTCCCCCAACCCCTTCTGCTCTTCTCCGCCTGTATCTTCTTCCTGCAGCGTGGCTCACCTGGGACACTTTTTAAAATATAGATGCTCCGCCGAGATCAATTAAATCACAGTCTCTCTGTGGATGGGACCCAGGCATCAGTATCCTTCAAAATCATCCCACGCTCTTCTTGGCAATCCAGTTGAGAGCCTGGCCCCATAGGTTGTGTTAGTTTCTTTCTTCAATGGAGTGCCCCCTGGGTGCGCATTATCTCGGTGTCTCTGCCCCTCCCCGCCCCTCCCCTGCTGAATGTTCCCTACCCATGGTGATGCTCACTGCACCGGTCAACGACACGAGGTCTTTCTGCTGTCTGCTTTCTCTGTCCTTCCAATTGCGAACTCCTAGTAAAAAAAGATTTGCTGAACAATCTGGCTCTTGCAAATTTATGATAACCTGGTGCTTAAAGGAACTTCGCTTCCTCCTCCTCACTTCTTTGTTGACTAACCCGGCACCTGATCCAAATACAGTGGGGTCCTTCACGCCAGTCCCTCGCTTTCCTTCCAGGCCAGTGTGTCCCCCCTTTCTCTGGGAGAACACTGAGGCCGACCAGACGAAGCTGCCAGTACCCTCATCTTCATTCTTCCCCGTTCCCTTCTTAGCCTTCCCTTAAGTGTCCGAGAGGAAAGATTCCGCTTTCATTTATTAAACACTATGGAAGAGCACCTGCAATGCACTCAAATACAGTGGGAAAGGCCTGGTAGGAAGCAATTAATAATAATTCATGGGGAAAAATGTAAATTTTTAAGAAGAAAATACATTTAAATAGGCCCTGAATATGTAGGACAGGGAGATCGCTTCTAATTAATTTCACCAGAGAAGATGGTGTCACAGGGGCCTGACATTTAGGCCAGGCCTCGGATAATGGAAGGACTGCAGCAGTCAGATTTTAGGCAGAAGGGCAGTCATATCCAAGGGAGAAGCATGGTCAAAAGCACTAGGTCGTGATGTGCATGTTTGGATCTAGAAATAGTGAATGGCTAGGACGAGCTGGAACATGGCAATAGAAGGTAGTTTTCTAAATATTTCTCCTTTACCAATACAATGAGTCTCCTTTGTTTTTGATATCATCTAAAATCTCATGCACGCAACTGCCTTCTCTGGTATCTTTGGCCTTTTGTCCACTGGTTCCTTTTTTAGCTTCACGTATACACATGTCCTTCCTGCCCTATAAGAAACATTCTGTGACCCTAATATCCTAATACGTACCATGCCATTTCTACCCCAGGCAATAATTAGTCTCCCTGCTTCTGGTCTCACCCTCCTTAAATAAACTTAGCCTGAAAACAGCTGCCATCGTAATCTGCCTAAACCATCATTTGATCGTATCCTTTAAACATGCCTGTCACTGTGCCCTCCCAAATATTTCCCCCAACGTATCAAGCTAATTTCTACCTCTGTGCCTTTTGTTCCCCTTGCCTGCGCGCCTTCTTGAGGTCTGCATGTCCCAGTCCAACCAGGCCAAGTCTCACCTGCTTTCTCACTGTGGTTCCTGAAAACTCTAGAAGTCACTCCTCTCTTGGAAAGCTGATTAGACTTAGAGGCTTTATCACGTTCTGGAGGACTTACTGCGCCACTGTGATTAGGACACGTTGTTTCCTGTCTCACTGGGCTCCTCCCCAGGGAGATGGGAAACTTAAGAGGACAGATTGTGTTGTGTTCCTCCCTCTCACCTCCCTGGGCACCTAGTCCATTTCTCATCCTATGAGATATGTTTAATACATAGCATGAACGAATTCATGTCAGATAATTGTCAAAATTATCTGTTCTTCGGTAAGCTGGTTTAGACCAAGATAAAGACTCTGCAAAGAGGACAGCAGGAAATCGTGTTCACGCTGTATGTGAGGGGCTCATTTTCTACTCTATGATGTTAATAGCTAATCTGCATATCAATTCTGATGTAATTGCCTCTTCCTAACTCAAAAGGAGTCAGTTACAATTGAGGCTAGAGATCAAAGTACCAAATTATAAGAGATACAGGGAGTAGAAGATCAATAATGATGTATTATCAAGTGGATTAAATCTGCCAAGTCCAAACTGGGAAATGGGATGGAATCTATAGGACAAATGACCACAACAACAGATTTTAAAGAGGAGAGAGAGAGAATGAGATGGAGGAGAAATCTTCAGACTAAAATAATCCGAAGAGATGTATCTACTAACCATAGTATATGGACTTATTTGGATTCCAATTCAAACACATGTACTTAAAAGCAGTTTTTTTAGAGACAGCTGGGGAAGTATACTGTGAACACAGAATACAGTTGGCCCTTGAACAGTGTGGGGCTTAGGGGAGCCCCCTGCCCTATGCAGTATAACTTTGGACTCCCCGGAAACTGAACTACTACTAACCTGTTGACCAGAAGTCCTACCAGTAATATAAACCATCAACGCATACTTTGCATGTTCTGTATGTTACATACTTTATTCTTCCAATAAAGTAAGCTAGAGGAAAGAAAATGTTATTTAAAAGCCAGAAAGAAAATACATTTACAGCACTTCGCTGTATTTGTTGAAAAAAAAAATTGTGCCTAAGTGGACCCACATGCTTCAAACCTGTGTTGTTCAAGGGTCAACTATATTTGTAATGTTAAGAAATTATTAATATTTTTAGGTGTGATAGTAGGATTGCGGTTATGTTTTTCGAGGGTCCTTTTCTTTTAGGAATACATACGAAAATATGTACAGGTATAATGGCATGATGCTGAGTTAGCCTCAGCGTTGTTGGGCCCAGATGTTGAAGCTGAGCAGTGAGCACCTCAAGGTTCATATCTGTTACTCTCTTTACTCTCCGCACTTTGACATATATTTAAGTTTTCCCAAATGAAAGGACTTAAAAAGCAGTCATTGATGTTAAATGATCCTTGTTAAATATTTTTTGTGTGACAGTGGTATCATGTTACGTTTTTTGAAAAGGAGTCCTTATCTTTTAAAAATACCAAATGAAATATTAATGTGTGAAATGATAAATATCACACAAGTTGTTTTAAAAAAAATTATAGTAAGGAAAAAACACAAAATGTTTACATTGCCACTGAAAAAAATTTCTAATCCCCAGGGACACATCCCTGAACCCCAAAAGTCAAGAAACAATAACAGGTTATGTAAGGCCTGCCCTGTGTTTTACGTGTTTTTACCAAAAGATTCGCCCAGATTAAGGGGTAATGGGAGTTGTGCAGCCTATAGGTGCGTGCCTCCAGAAGAGGAAAAACAACCAGGCACTGGGGTGTGAGGAGTCTTTGTCCTTTAAGATACAGGATTTGTCACAAGAGTAGCGGCTTTAAAAACTACTGGGTTTGATTCCAGGAACCATCAGCCCTCAGTGGATATGCTTTGAGACGTGCTTGAACACTCTCAAGTTTAAATGACCCTCAGGCTTTCCCTGATACCAGTTTAATTAGTAAGTTCATTGTCAGCCCTCTGACCAACTTTTCAATGAAACATGGATTATTAGCACATTTATTTGATTTGGGGAAGAAGGAGAGTCTTGTGTCCATGATTAAGGTATTCATGAGCAACCAAATGATCATTAAGCTAATACTGGATCCCAGCTGAAGGTCTGGAAAAGTTAGAAAAATCCTTCATGGATTAAGAAGGATTGAGTTTGCTACTAAGAACTTCATCATTTCAAGGGGGTTTCTGTCAAGCATATGGCTCTCTCTTCTTGTCATCCTAAAGCCATAAACACTCACTGAACTTCATCCTCATACTGACAGTGTCTCAATAAAAGTTAAAATTAACTGTGTAACCTGTTAATGAAATCATTTTATGCTCTCTCAAAGTCTCATTTGATGCTATAACCAAAGGAGATAAAACTTTGAATGCTTAACTAGGAAACGTAGGGTTTATCAGGTGGCCTTTCTGAGAATGTGAATCTAATGTAAACATTTTTATCACAATGAATCAGCAATATTGTTTTAGCAGTGGAATTGGCACTTAAGAATAAGATTGTTAATAAGCAATCCTTTATAAAGTTTTAAAAAATAAGCATGTATTTTTTTAGAACTTAAAAAAAAGCACTTTATATGAAAGATATAATACCGTGGACCTACTCTGTATTTACACAGTCTCGTGCAGTAGCCATTAGCTGCATGTGTTTCCTGAGCCTTTGAAACATGCCTGGTCCAAATTGAGACATGCCGAAAGCATAAATACACATGGAAGTCCAGTACTTGGTACAAACCCAGGAAAGAATGTAACTATCTTGTTAGTGATTTTTATATTAATTACATGTTGCATTTGTTTGCTAAAGCTGCTATGACAGAGTCCTGCAAAGTGGCTTAACCCACAGACATTTATTTACTCACAATTCCAGAAGCTAGAAACCTGAGATCAGAGTGTCATCAGGGTTGGTTTCATGGGAGGCCTCCCTCCTGGGTCTGTGGACCGATGCCTTCTTTCCTTGACATCATACAGCCTGCCCTCTCTGTGTGCCTGGATCCTAATCTCCTCTCCTTATAAGGACACCAGTCACAGTGGCTTACAGCCTACCCAAATGGTCTCATTTTAATTTAATTACCTCTTAAAAGATCCTGTTTCCTAATGAGTCCCATTCTGAGGTACTAGGAGTTAGGACTTTAATGCATTTTGGGTGGATACAGCTCAGCCCATAAACACATCAAAACAATAGTATTTCTTTAAGTGATAATATTTTGGATATGTCTGCTTAAATGAAACATTATTCAAATGCATTTCACTGGCTTTATTTGACATGGCTACAGAAATGTGGCTTACGTTTGATTTCTACTGGACAGTGCTGTATTTGGTTTCTTTGGGATGTTAGAACTCTGGAGCATCACCTGTTGGAGGAGTAAGGAAAAGTTCTAATTTTTTAAAAACATCTCACTTTTTTTTTTTTTTTACACTTTCTATTTAATTTCACTTTTAGTACTCCATTCTACTGAGGTGTGGCTAATGAGTGAAAGCAGTGAGAGGGTGTATTAAGAGCAGGAAACATACACAAGGCGAGTTGGATCAGGGTCCAGATTCAGTCTTACCATCTTTATGATCTTCAGGCCCATCCCTGGCCCTCTCTGGGTTTCCATTCCCTCCTAAAGAGGAATAACAGGAATGGCTGACCTTTACTGGGTGTTTATTCTGTGCCAGGCACTCTTCTGAATGTCTACACCAGCCGTTTGCTTAATCCGCACAACCCTTGAAAGGTAATAATTATAATAGGTACAGTTATTACTCTGTTTGACAGAAAACTCAAGTACACAGAGATTAATTAACCTCCCCAGGCTCCCAGAGGTAGTAAGTTGTGGAACCAAGTGTTCTCACTCGGCCTCATCCTTTATCCCCTCACGTGCTTCTGTGCCACAAGATTGTCGGAGGACGAACTGAGGTGGTCTGTGTGAATGCATCTAAAAATTGTTGACTGTTAATTGTTTTGTCTTTGCCTAGAATATCACAGATAAAGCTATTGTTTTTCTGTTTTGACGGGCAGATCCACCTGCCTTACTTGGCCTGGTGATTTTAGAGCTAAAGGAAGGGACTGTGTCTGTGTTTTTGACACATTATTGAATCACAAAATCTTTGGAAAGATTCTTAGAAAGTCATCAGTTCTAGCTCACCCTCTTGCTCAGTCTTTTTTTCCAGCATGCCCAGAAGATGGGTGCTCCCAGGTACATCAGATTTCTGAATGGCTCTCACTGCCTCTATTAAGCTTAGAGGCACTTCCTTTTCTTATGGTGATAGAATGTTGGAGCGGAAAGGGCCTCTAGAGATGAAGTCAGACCTCATACTCCTGCAGTGAAGGACCTGACACATTTAGTACAATAAGCCCACAAATATTTATTGGTAAGATAGTAGCCCAATTTCTTTCTCTGTTTCAGAAAACACTCTCAAAGAGTTTACAAGGGACCGTTTGAATATTTTTTAACCAAGCTCATATTTATGAGTTTGGTAAGCTCATTTAAGTCACTTATATCAATTATCTCAAATAATACAAACAATTAACTTCTGTTGAGCCCTCACTATATGTCAGGCACCGTGCTTGAGTGCCTCGTCAATGATGCTTTATTTCATCTCTACACCTGCCCGCTCCTGTAAAATGTGTAAGATGTTAATATTGCCCCCTCTTATGGCACAGAGATTAAGGCCTAGAGAGGCTGACAGACTTCTCAGCTTTAATTTCACTGAAGTCACACAGCAAATTGGCGACAGAAACAAGACATGAATATAGTTCATCTGATTCCATAGTTCATACTCTTAATTGCTATTCTAAATTGTTGCTGAAACCGAAGTGGTTCGGGAGTAGAGGGTAATCTACAGGTAGAATTTTTTTTTAACTGGATTTGAGGAATGCTACAAATGTGTGTTTGATCCAGGTATTTTCCTTAGTTTCTTTGATTTGGGGGTTCTCCTGAAGACTTAGTAGAGTATGTTACTTACAGAAATATGGAAGATATCATTAAAGGAGACAAGAGTTCTGTTGAAATGGTAGGAATTGCCATCCAGAATTATTTCATTGATTTATTTTAATGCCCTTTAAATTTTAATCACACATACTATCTTGATGTTGCATAAAGCTATTTTTATATGCTTCCTTAAGCCGTGTGCATTCCGGTCTGGAGGTCTAAAAATTGGTATCTTGCCATTCCCATTTTTTTGCATAGTGCCAGATATTTTATAAGTGATTGTGGAATATTGCTAGAAATTGTATTGAATTAGATGGATAATGTTGTCACATTTCTTTTTCGATGCCTTTGACCACCAATGTAGAATGAAACTTCGTGATGATAATTTCAAAGAAGTTTTACTCTTTAATTCAGAAATCATTATACCTATTTTAATTGGAAAGTATTTATATGAATTGAGTAGACATAAACAATTGGCATGGGGGATATTATAGTACTCACTAATAATAACATTTCTAAGAATTTTGAAGCCATGGTTAGGAAAAAAAATTTAGGGGAGATTGTAAATACATGCAGTAATATGTTTTCTTAGCAATATTTACATACCCAATCTAAAGTTACCTTGTTATTCTATAAAGGAACATCTTGATCTGGTCACAAAAAGCATTATTTTAAATTGTAATCTCATCAGTGTTTATTAGTGGTTATAGTCTGATTTCTGCTTCTAAACTACTTTAAAAACAGTCTAGGGAAAGAAAGTTTTAAGAAACCACTTCAACTTTTTCTCTTATACTTCAAGCTATCTTTGCAAATCTTATTAACACAGCCCTCAGTGGAATCTCATGTATATATATTTTAAAATACTGTGGACTTTCTTCTAATAATAAATGCCCCTATCAAATTTACTGGAGTAGTTTCAATTTTTATTATAAATGCTGCCATAAGTTGCTGATCTTAAAGCAATCTTGCTTTTGTTAGTTTTTGTCACTCTTTGAGGAGTAGGCAAAACTTGAAGCAAACAAGGTGAAGCAAAGAAAGTTTTGTTTTCTGTATATTATTTCCTCCATATTGTGAATCAGGCAATACACACAATTTCAGGAAAAGGACAGAGAGAAGTAACAAAGCAGAATAAACTACAGACACAATGACTATTACTTCCGGCATATAGATCTCCGTGGAATCAATCAGTTTTCGATACCAGAATATTTAGCATCTCCAGTATACTGTATTATTACCATCTTCATGAATTTCTATTTTCTGCACACTGGAGATTTGTCTACCTTGAGACAAAGGCCTCTAGGTTTTAGCTTCTCTCTGAATTGGGAATGAGTATTTACAGAGACAGAAGTTCTATTTGGGGCAGCTTTGAAAGTCCCTTTCCAGTTCTGGGGTGCGTCCGTGCATGCTGTCTGCTTGGTGGCCCAGACAGACTTGGTCCATTGTTATCACCAGAAATAGTCTATCTTTGAAGACTGGGGAACAAGGGATTTACAACAACTCAGCTCAGCAAATCAGTTCTGATTTTACTTTAATCTCTCCTGTTAACAGAAATGGACCTAAATTTTCTGGAACAGCTTATAGATTCTTTATCTGGATCATCTGGGAAGGCCATTGGGCCCTAGAATGCCTGACAGAGGTGCATGCACTAATTCACCCATAGGGATGGCTGAAAAAGTTATCTTGAGGCCTTTGGGGAAATCTGCAGTTGACTCCAGATGTCAGCTTTCTCAAGGACCATGTTCAGGGAGCCTGGAGAAATGTAAAACCTTTGACTGTAGCTACTTCTTTAAAAGCTTCATCACTTTGTTTCTCTACTCCTGCAACAAGTCGTGATTCTACCCATGGTTTTACCCTTGTGTGTTTTTAATCCATTGCATTTTTGTTATTTACTAAGAAGTTTTTGCATGTGAAGCAAGGGATATTGTATTTGCACTGCACTTGGAAGGATTATCTACCCCAAGAAGCTTTCCGTCTGGTTGGGGAAGGGACATGTATGCACCTAACTGAGATACAAGACAAAGGCTGAGAAGTCGAGGCTGAGTGTTCAGATGCAGGGAGAGGGGGGCTACATTTCATCCGCAGCTTTCAGAGACAGGCCAGAGGTGCTTAACCACGAAGGGGAAAGAGGTGGAGTTGGAAGGAAAAGCTTTAGGTTGAGAGAACATCCTGAGTAAGCAATTTATTCATCTGAACTCTTCAGGATAGAGGCAAGAGAACTTAAAGTCAAGCCAACCCAACTTTTAAAAATAACCAAAAGCAGTTTACTAGCTGGTGTAACTGCGTAAGCCGGAGACGGGTCTGTCCAGCCGGATCCACGCACTCGAATGATGTCTGGAGACCTCTGCCTCTCGCCTTCCCTCAACGATGCCCTTCTCTCTGTTGGCGCCATTTGCAGGCGGGTTTGGCCCGTCTTCACTCTGAGGCAGACCTGCCTTCGGCTTACTTCTTAGAAAGTTGTCATTCCTAATGAAAGGAAGCTTCTCCTGGTTAATGGTTCTGACAAATGTGCCGTGATTGGCTTTGCGCAGTCACATGCCGTCTCTGTCATCACGGGGCACGGTGGGGGGAGGGGGGTTAGCAGAGTGGGCGGAGCGAGTGGCTCAGCCTGACCTCTGTAGCCCCCTCAGCTCTCCTGCTGTGCCGTGATTGGCTTTGCACGGTCACGTGCCGTCTCTGTCATCACTGGGCGCGGTGGGGGGAGGGGGGTTAGCAGAGTGGGCGGAGCGAGTGGCTCAGCCTGACCTCTGCTGCCCCTCAGCTCTCCAGCCAACATGACCCGGGGTGGTGGGGGTGGAACACAAGAGGCTCTCCAAATTTATCTGTAGTCTGCCCACAAGGGAGGCATAGCAAGACCTTGTGATAGATTGGAGGAACTAAAGATGGATTATTTTTGACTCTCTCTCTCTTCCTTAAAGATTGCTGCGAAGAAAAGATAAATCATTACAGTAGGACCAGTAGGACCAGTCTTACTCCCCATCGCAGCCCTTCCTGATTCTCTGCTTCTCTGAACTCCTGTAGCACCTATGAGCTCCACTAAGCACTATAACATTGAATCACATACTGTTTTATGATCCATAGTGAGACTGTGTATGTGTTAGGGTTCTCCAGAGAAACAATCAATAGAATGTGTGTGTGTGTGTGTGTGTGTGTGTGTGTGTGTGTGCGCGCGTGCACACGCACGCACACGCGCAAGCCAAAATACATAGATACGAACATAGATACATAGATGATTTTTTTTTAAAGATTTTTATGTATATATTTGATAGAGAGAGATGACAAGTAGGGGGAAGAGATCACAAGCAGAGAGGAGGAAGCAGCCCCGCCCCCCCCCCCAGCAGGGAGCCCAATGTGGGGCTCGATCCCAGGACCCTGAGATCGTGACCTGAGCTGAAGGCAGAGGCTTAACCACTGAGCCACCCAAGTGCCCCCATAAATGATTTTTTATATGGAATTGGCGCACATAATTATTGAGGCCAGCAAGTCCAAAATCTGCAGAGTGGGCTAGCAGGCCACAGTCCCAAGAGAGCCAGGGTTCCAGTTCAAGTCTAAAGGCAGTCTTCTGTAGAAGGAGAATGAGCCGTGTTGCAGATGAAGTCTGAAGGCAGTCGGCAGGAGAAGAACAAAAAGAGGGCCTGTCTTTTGTTCTATTCAGGCTTCAGCTGATTGGATAAGGCCCACCCCCATTATGGAGAACAATCTGCTTTCCTTGGAGTCTACCAATTTAAGTATGAATCTCATTCAAAAATAATCTTACAGAAATACCAAGAATAAGGTTTGCACCACATATCTGGGTACCAGCTCAAGTTGACACATAAAATTAACCATCACAAATTGTTTTTATGTTTACCCTATTGTATTTGATCTTACTTTCTGGAAATTTTTCTTTGGAAATATGCTGTTTCCTGTTTTGCTACTCCAAAGAAATGTGATTTTTTTTCAATAAAAAGGAAATTTGTATCATTTGATTCTAATTCTAGTTCTCCTTAGAAAAGGGTTTTCTTTTTAACAAAGTTAAATTTTAAACAGATATTTTTGCCAAGAGTCAGTACTTGAAAAATAATTTTGGCCCTTTTAAAATGACTAATATTATCTGAAACCAAAAAAGGTGGTGAGGCCAGTGGTTATTTTTAAAGAAACTGTTTAAACTGTTCTGCTTAGACCATTTATTGTTTGGACAAAAGGTTGTTATGCTGTGGTAAGCAAACTCAGTATATAAAGATTAAAATTTTCCAAAAATAAATATTCATAAGTTTAGAAAAAATTCTCAAAAATTCTCAAAATTGTTTAAATAGAAGTACTCAATGTGTTTAAAATATTTATTTCTTATTCATAAACTTACCTGTTAATATAAAGCAATATAGGACTTTAGATAGATTAAAAACTAGATTGGAATTACTATAACTTTGGGGCACCTGGGTGGTTCAGTCGGTTGAGCATCTGCCTTTGGTGAAGTCATGATCCCAGGGTCCTGGGATCGAGCCCGCAGTCAGTCATCCTGCTCAGTGGGGACCCTGCCTCTCCCTCTCCTCCCAGCTTGTGCTCTCTCTATCTCTGTCACTATCTCTGTCTCTCTCAAATAAATAAATAAAATCTTTTTTTTTTTAAAGGAATTATTATAACTTCTAGGAAGATGTCAGGACATAGTATATAAGTTTTCAAATTTCTCTAAGAATCCTCATAGCCACATCTGTTTTTACAGTTGTGGATAAAAGCTATTATTTCAATGCATCTTAAATGCAAATGCAGTGACTTGTCAGTTATATGAGGGAAATCCTCCTTCCCCATCACCATTCAAGTTGTTTATCGGAGACGTAGGCCTACGCGGGCCCCACTCCGAAATAGACTGTTAGCAGCTATTGGGCTCAGTCATAGAAAAAAAAAAAAAAAAAAGAGTTACATTGAAAAAAGAGCTACCCATTGACATAGTTTACTGTTGCTGTTTTTAGTCAAGTACATATCTTTCAAATCCTATGCAATCCTATGCATTATTTTTTTAGCGGCTGTTTAATCTCACATTAATCATACAGTTTTGTGATGTTTATGATGATGCCATATGGAGCTGGAAAGAGAGCAAGAGCCGTAGGGAGAATGAAAAGGAGGGAGCAGGGAAGGGGGAAGGGGCAGGAAGGATAGGGATGAAGATGACAGAAGCAGACGGAGTTGGGGCCCCCGCTGCTCTGTCCCGCGAGTCACACTGCTCACAGGATCAGGTGAGATTCAGTGTTGCGTCCCGTCCCTTGGATGTTTCCGGCAGGTTGGAGCTGTAAGTCGATGCCAGCATTGGGCTGCGGTCGCGGCTCCAGCCTGTGGACGTCCGGAGACGTCCGGGGCATGGGCATGTTCACATCGACTGACGCTCGCCTGGATGCAGGTTGTTATTGGTCCTGCCCAGACCGCGCGCTCTAGTGGAGACCTCGGCCCAAGCAGTCCGAGCGGTCCCTCCGGTGGTGGACCGTCGGGCTCAGTCACCTGGAGCTCAGTCTCTTAGCTTGCGTCCCAGACAGACACCTAATCCCTCAGGCCTGGGTGCTTTTGTCTTCAAATAGTCCACATATTTATGTAGCTCCTGCTGCATGCGGGGCACTGGACTGAGTCCCAAGGGTAGAACAGTGAGCATGTTCCTTCAGTGTCCGTCCGAAATCTCACCCAACTCGCGGGGTTTGTGTCTCGTGTGGCCGTCCCTAAGGGCTCCCCTCGGAGCCCACCGTGCTGGGGCTCGGCCTCGGACTCGCTGCCTCTTCTCACCCTGAGTCCTCCCAGCAAGCCCTGTCCTTCGACTTCCTTTGGACCTCTCACAGTTCACCTGAGACACTCACACAAGTACTTTTGTCTAAATAATTAATGAAATACTTGTCACAAGGCAGCAGGCTACAATCCCTATTCCTCTCAACGGTTTTCCGGAGCATGTTTTTTTCCACGGTTTCTGGGTTCGGTTTTTTGGTTTTTTACAAGTCTGCTTGCCTGACTCTGCAAATTAGCCTCTAATGAGCCTCTACAAATTCGAAGAAATACATGACTGAAAGTGGGGAAAGGTTTTCAGTGAGACATTCTTCCTAATGTGGGGCTGGAAAATCCAAAGCTGCGTTACCATGGTAACACTATTTTTCAGAATGATGACCTGATTCACTAAGAAAAAGTTAAGAGATTTTTTTTTTTTACTGTTTGTTTAAGGTAGTAGAGAAATTGTATAATAATAATAAGATGCTTAGAAAGGGGCAAACACTGCTTATCTGGAAAAACCACTTGTATCGATCTGTAGGTTATAGTGCAATGCTCTCCATTGGTTAGAAGAGACGCAGCAAACCTCCACACCACACCCCATTAACTTGTATGTTTATGTACGTATTTTTGCCAGGATACTTTGCATTTCTATAATTCCACTTTTAAAGAGTTGCAGTCGGGGCGCCTCAGTCATTGGGCATCTGCCTTCCGCTCAGGTCATGGTCCCGGGGTCCTGGGATCGAGCTCTCTGCTTGGCAGGAACCCTACTTCTCCCACTAATATTCTCTCTGCCTGTGTTCCCTCTCTCACTTTGTTTCTCTCTGTCAAATAAATAAAATATTAAAAAAAAATAGTTGCAGTCATCTTAAGAAAATAACCTTATAGAGATGGTTTCAGTGGTCCTCCAAGAAGCCTATGACATAATTCAATAAGAAATTTAAGGAAAGAAAAGAGGTGAAAACAAAACACATGAAAAATTGACATCCCCCTTCAAACCCACATCTTTTATAATGGTCGCTTTAAGGTATGGTGGGAATTATTTGCAATGGGACTATTTCGTCCTCTCACCTGCTAAAGTATTAATTCTCTAGGAGAAAGCTTTTAAATTAAAGCATAAAGCAGACCATTTCTTGAATACTGTGCAAATAGTTCCACAAGAAAGAAAATGACAATATTGTTTATAAACAATTTACAGTGCTGAGTTGTTATTTTTCGTTGTTTAGGTTGCGTTAGATTTCACAAAAGCTCTTTAGAACCAAACTGGCAATAGGAAGGCCTGTCCATTGTATTTTTCAGAAGAAAGCTGGTTTTCACAATATTATTCACATTTTGTAAACAGCATCAATGAACCTGCACATAAAAGGTTAAATGTTTGCAGACCATTCTTTTTTGCCTCAAAGATCAGAGACAAATTACTATTTTTATTTTACATTCCCTTGATGAGGATAATGATAAACAGCTGTCACTTCAGTGCTTAGACTGCAAAGAATCCTATTGCAATCCTATAATTTAAACAAAGAAAAAATACATAGTCATACACAGTGTACATAGAGAAAAGAGCACGACAGAGAATTTGGTTAGAACTGGGTCAGAAAAGGGAACATTTGCTGTCTGAGATTACTCAGTCAAAAGAAAAAGTCCATCTCTGCACATTTCTCCCATTTATCCTAGATATATTAGAAAGGGCAAGTACTTCTTTCTTTCTTTCTAAAATCAGAAAAGAAACTCAACTTGCATTCTGAATTCTGTGACTCCCCGTCATGTCCATGGAATTATCTGAGTAATTAAAGTTTGCATGTGACCACATGTTATTTCCAAAAGCTAAAGAGAACTTCGAATTGTTTTATGGGTTATTCTGGAATACTGTGTGTGTGTGTGTGTGTGTGTGTGTGTGTGTGTGTGTGTGTGTGTGTTGAGAATTAATCCGTTCGGTGTTCTCCATCCACTCAACACTTTCCTTATTATTTGCATCTGGTTTTTAAAAAGTGAAAGTGAATGTCTTTTGCGTGTTTTGATAGGCAAAAAGTAAAGTAAGGCTAAATGTTAAAGGTAGTGTGAAGTGGGAAAATTCAGTGTTTCTATGTAAACATGAGGATGATGTAATTTGGGGTGTTTTATATTTCTAAGGGTTCTTTTAAAAATACTATTTACTCTGCTTTTCTGTTTCAATCGTTTTTTGTTTTTTGTGTTTGTTTTTGTTTTTATACAAATAGCAATATTTCCATGACGTCTTTTTCCTGGAAACTCTTTTTATATTTATTATTTTATCTATGAAACTGACTTGATGTATTATGGATGTTTCAGTGTCTCATAATACTTGTTGATTTTTTTATACTTATGGAAGAAAAAGAAATTTGTTAAAGTCCTATGCCTCTTACCACTTACTAAACCAATTTCAGCTCTCAGAGACTCAACATGCTCTTCTGAGGGGGGGTTGACAATAAGGAGGTTGTGGTGTGCATCCTCCAGGCGAAGTGATTGTTCCTGGGGCAGGTGGAACTCTGATGCTGAAAGGTCATCACCCCCGACAATTAAATACCTTAGCAAAACCTCAGTATATTTCAGATCAGAGAGACAAACTGAATTGTATTTTATCCATTGTGAAGGTGTACGTTGCTTGACATCAAAGCTGTTTTCCTCCCAAAGCTATCGGTGATCTCTTCTCATTTATATACATAATTATATAATCATTTTATCATCTTCAGTGGTAGCAAGTAGTCATGGGTCCTAACTCATCACCCTGGGGTTTCTCTGGTCTCCAGTGTCTCTGGCACGTAGGCAGGCACACTTGGAGCCTGAAAGGCACCGGAGCCGCTTCCTGGATTTAGGTAAACCCCTTGTGCAGTTGTTAACTCCTCCTCCCATGCACCGAGCTCTGTGCCAGGTGCTGAGAAGGGAGAGAGAGAGACAGGACCCCAGAATCTAATAGGAGAAGAGCATAAAGTGAGGCTGGGTATTAAATAATAAAAGTGAATACAAGACACAGAGGAAGTACAGAGGAGGGGAACGAGGGGGTCTAGGGGCTGTCAGGAGCTTGTCCAGAGAGGTGATGATGAAGCAAGGCTCTAAAAGATGAAAGACCTTCATGGGTGGGAGGAGGAGTTCCAGGCAAAGGGGACTAGCTTGCAGAAAACAAGGAGGTGTTAAAAAAAAAATACCCTTGCCATTTTTATATTGCTTGAATTGAAAATGTTTTATGCTCGAATTTTTCATCTTAAATTTTCATAGTGTATGTTGAGAGGTAGCTCTCTAACTCTTATTCCATGAATAAGCAGAAAGGAAAGAGATAACATTTTTGTTAAATGTTAGCTCTTTTTTGTTAAATGATGACCTTTGTCATCATTTAACTAGGTCATCTCCTATGAGTTATCTCTTTTAGCTCCCGCAAGTTTATCGGGGACACGTATCCCCATCTGAAAGATAGGGAAGCTGAGTTTTAATTACATCAAGTAACTGAAATGCGGCCACACAACCAGTACACAATAGAGCCTGAATTTGAACCTGAAGTTTTCACTTTCAAATACATTATCCTTAAAACGACTTTGCAGTTACCGCCGACTTACAACTTGGGCTCAGCATGGAGCACATTTGCAGTGTGGTTCTTACACCCCACAAAGAAGTTTGGAAACATGATTGTCTTTTCACTGCTGTGGCTTACCTTCCCTCTCCCTAACGCTGTCTGGCCTGGGCTTTTATCCATTTGTCCTAGATCCTCCTGGGCTTGTGTATTGCCAATTAACAATAAAAATAAAGAACTACAGAAGACTTGATTTAGTTCTCTCGCTCGGTGACCAAAGACCATTTCAAACCACTGTCATTTTTGAAACTCCATGTACCTTGCTGGAGAAATGGCCTCAGAGCTCTCACCTAAAGCCTGGGGTCAGACTCTCAGGATTGGACAAAAGACTGTTGTGTTTTAGAGCGAGCACATTATTTTAATATTTTTAAAGAGTACTGGGTATTTCTGAGCAAGAGAAGCCTATATAAATGACTAGGACCTATTTCTCTCCTGGTCGTCATTGACTTTGGAGGCCTGCAAATCCCCCCTTCACACATGCATGTTGATTCAAAGGAAAAGTCTGCCATTTATAGATCCGTTTAAGCAGAGTTTTGCCTAAAACTGATAGGATGATTGAAAACCTGGCAGATCAAAGTATGTACATTTCCAAAGAAAAGTACTTCATGTCTACAATGGAAGCAATAAATTATCCCCCCCCTTTTTTTGCATTTGTAATTAAATCTTTCCAAATGTTAGAAAGTAGCCAGACCACTAACAATATTTGTATCATGTTCTGGGGCTTAGATGGTCCAACCTGACTTGAAATGGAGACCATTTGTTCTAAATTGATTTCAATGCCAAGCCAATAGGTCAGCGCTTAATGACGAAGATGCCATTCCACCCCAGCCTCTGGTGGATAAGCCAAAATTAATTAACTCAAGTCCCATAGTATAGAAAACAGATGCTTCTCTCATGTTGCACAAATAAATTCTTTGTGTATAGATGTGTTCTGTTTTATTCAAAGAATAACAAGTTGGAAGTTAAAATTGGAAGTTCTCCACAATGGGGCCAGCCTTTAGTAGTGATGACAGAAGCATGAATTTACAGAACAAACTCCAGCAAGTGCATGGAAAGATGAATTATTCCCTGTATCTCTTATTTTGGCTCCAGGCCAGGCCTAGGAGATTTAGTTTTAAAACCTGGGCTGATCCAAATGCTGATCCATTCCAGAACAGACCTAGGAGTTCCAGAAAACAGCAAGGTTATTTCTAATCTGTAGAATCCCCTAGAGACCCCTCCCGGAGGTTTACATCTGCATCATTCGCTTGGATTCAGTTCTTTGGCCAGTTTGCAAATGGCTGAGGAGTAGATTGTTCTCTAGAGGTACGTTGTTAGGTGCGCTGTTTATCTGGTTAGTCATCTCAACATTCACTCAGAAGAGTTGCTTGTCCTAGGTTGTGGGTCGCTGAGAGTAGAGTTCTGATCTCTTCTCAGAATTAACGGGTATGTTTAAGATGAATGTGTTAACCATCCAGCAACAGAACTCCAAATAGAGTGATCAGAAGTCGATCATCTGATGACGTACGGTGTTTTGTTCTTCTGAAGGAATGTGAAATAATCCCTGCTTTCTTTCCTTTCTGTTAGACTGAAAATGAGGAGAACGGCCAAGCAGAAAACTTTTCCATGGACCCCCAGTTGGAGAGGCAAGTGGAGACCATTCGCAACCTCGTAGACTCCTACATGTCTATCATCAACAAATGTATCCGAGATCTAATTCCAAAAACAATTATGCACCTTATGATCAATAATGTAAGTGATGATAAACTGTCTCATTTTAACTTCTAACCCATCTTAGTGTGGAAAGTGCTCATATTCCCATCAGTTTCTTTGTGATATTTTCCGAATGGTTGAAATACCTATTACGCAGGTTCCTCGTTTTCTATTCCAAGTGCTAAGTGACTGACCAGTGAAAGAGAATTTTGGAAACCTAACATGGGACTTAGAGCCCCAGTACAGTGGAATTCCCTATCGCCTATCTGCTCTTGAAGAGGAGCTCCCAAGGAAGCTCCCAAGGAAGCAGAGCAGAGATACTATCGCTGTGGTCACGGCGTGAGTTCATTGCAAAGCCTGCAATAGAACCAGATGCCCCAGCTCCTAGACTTTGGGATTAAAGTAAAAAAATAGGTATTCTTTTCTACACACAAAATACGTCGATGTGATTATTTTCACCTTCTGAAAGCCACGGAATGCTATTTTAACCTGGGAAATGGCTTTTTGCCCTCTCCCCTTAGATTCAAAGTCAGTCAACTTCTCTTTTCTAACAGTATTATGGCCGCAGATGTTAAAGCCCCAGTTAGACGAGCTCTCTGTTGATCCAAATCCTGTGGAATCCTTCCCACTTCATGGTTACTTTACAGTAGTCGGGATATGATACTTAAATTACATGATCTAGTTCGGTTCTTTTGGCAGCTACTGTATTAAAGCGCAAATAATATCACAAGTTATTTGAGAAACTCTTTTAGATAAGAGAGGCTATAATGCCGTATTTTATAAAAGGCTTTCCCAACTCTTGAAAAGGAGACAACAACGTTTTTAGTTCTAGCTCTGGTATCGGGACACCTTTTTATTTAAATCAGTGATACATTATGAGCATTTGCTTGTATAAGGTACTGAACACACTCGAATTCAAGAGAAACCTATACCCTGGGCCGGGTTCTGCTACGGATTCTGGTGAGCTCAAGACAAATCAGTTAACTTCTTTGCATCCGTTTCCTCCATATGTAAAATATGAATTATAGAAAAGGCACCTGGCTTAGGGATTTATTTCAGAAGATAGTATATATGGAAATACTATGAAAAATATACTTGTAAGAAACCAATGTGGCTGCCTGCTTGTTTCAGAACTATACTTTATCCATATTTCAAGATTTCTTTCAAAATTGTGTTCTTAAATATGACATTCTATTTGCGGTTCATGGTGTGTTCCTTCCTTGAAGAAAGGTTTCCGTGAAGAAACTTTCCTGGAAGGAAACCCTTCTTGAAGAAGTCTAAGCACCCATGGCTTTTAACCCTATTCCCATGTACATTTTTTGCATAATCAAATAAGGTTATTAGGAAGCTTTGAAGTATTAGCAGTAAGGAAGCAATGTATTGGAAGTTCAGAAACCATGAATTGTATTCTTCAGCTTAGTCAGTGGCCTGCTGTATAACCGGAAGCAAATTACTTGGCCCCTCTGAGTTGAAGTCAGTCACTTCCCCAGTTAGGTTAAGAACACTGCGCCGCCTCACTGAATTGTCAGAGAACATAATCGATGTGACTCTGTGCCATTTTGAAAAATACAGAGGACTAAACAAATAGTCTGTGTATTTTTAAAATTACCCTCTTAATTTTACTTAAATGGCTTCAGGTTGTTTTGCTGTGGTCTATCCAGGCACTTGCTCATGTAAACATTTTCCTGATTAAGCATCATTCATCTTTTCACTGCTTTATCGCAAGTCATTAGCACGGCCATCAGTTCAAACACTGCTCTGCGCTATATTAAATCCTCAGCCCAGGAAATAGCACTCGCTGTCTATAGCGTGAGGAGTCACCTGACACTAATTAGCTAAAAGGAAAAAGAAAAAAAAGACCCTCTTACAAATCTATCCTACTTTCACCTTCTCGAGAAAGCGCGCACACACATGCACCGGGGGTGACTGCCCTCCCCTGTCACCGGCGCGCTTGTTGGCTTTTACGAAATGGCCGAACCCCGTCTCCAGGGAGTTGTGTGGTCCGTGGCAGTGGAGCTCTGTGCGCTGTCTTGGGGGAGACCTTGCCCGAGAATAATGAGAAAGACTTTGATGCCGAGACTCCCAGGAATGTGCAGAAAACCAAACCATCACGTAACGCTGGAATCTCGCAAAATGATGGCTATATCGGTGTTTTGAAATGTAACTTTTTGTATCTGTTAGAAAATAATTTTACACATCTCAGATGACCACATTTCCTGGAGTATTATTTTGTCTGCTTTTTTTTTTTTACTAGATATGTAAAAATACATAGTTTTATATATGTATATTTATATATATGATAATGACGTCTATCTAAAAATATAAGTTGCTCCTCTTAAATGCCATATTGTCAGGGCATCTTATTGGACAGAATGTCTGAGCCCATTTTGTCTGCTCCGGAAGGGCCCGTGGAGCACGAGGACCAGACACGCACGGAACCCCCAGCACCGTGTCTTGCATACGTGTTGATTGTTTATTCGATGTTAAGGTCTTCAAGGTAGAGAATCCGTCGTAGAATCACAACTGGAAAACAGTCTGCCTCCTCATTCTAAATTCCGTCCACATAACCCTGCTGCTTCTGCAGACGGCTCTCGGTGCGGCTCTGGGTGGGTGCTGGCTTCTGGCACCGACGAATGCCTGACACGGGGTCCCCCGTCAGTGGACAAGCCACCGTCGAAGGCGGTCCTGTGGCCTTTCCTCTTGGAAATGGGACTGGCTCCCCTGCCTTCTGAAAAAAGAAAACGTCTCAGCCAACTTTTATAAAGTTCAGAATTTGGGGGGCAGTTTCCTTTGAAAGTTTACATTAAGTGTTCTGCCACTCAAGTCTCCATATGGAATTATTTAAGGAGTTTAAAGCCAGCAATAAATGCCTGGCCTCAGACATACTGTAAGCCTTTGTCTGCTGAAGCACAGCAGCTGTTGGACTGCTTGAGCTCGCCGGGGAGCAGCGGCACAAAGAAATAGCCAGGTTATGACAGCCCCGCACTCGGGACCGGCTGCAGTCGGAATGGCGGAGTTTTGTCCGGACATCGGTGTTCACGCACACCTAGCCCCCCAGGGCGAGCAGAGCCTGCAGCCCCTGCTCCCCCGGAAGATTCTCGGTGCGAGACTCGGGAGACGGAATCTAGCTTTGCTGTGAACATCTGAATCGGTGTTGGCCCCCAGGACAGCCATCCCCTAGGCGCTCCTGACTTTGCCCAGATTCCAGATGAAGAAACAGAGGCTCCGAGAGGTTAAGTGACTCTCCCTGGGTCACACAGCCGGGGCTGGCAGAGTCAAGATTAAAACGCAGATCTTGTCATCCTCGGTCAGATAACGCACATGGCAAACTGCGGAGCTCAGCCTTCTCAGACTGGGGGCTGCTCTGCCCAGAGCACGTGCCCGGTGTATCTTCCCAGAAGGCTCGTCGACGCAAAGGTTTAATTAGGGTTTGTTTGAATATGAGAAACAGTGTTTTAAATCTTAACTAGTAATTCAAACAAGGCCAGATAATACAAAATAGAGCGTAAAGTCTTTATGAAATTTCTGAGTCAAATCAGAGCCTGGAGGCATTTCACACTTGAAGTGCATGCTGCCTCCCGGACCCCTGGACCCCCGGACCCCCGGAGCTCCGCATTCACTCTCCTTGGCCAGTGGCACTTTGCTGGAAAATTAGTACCATGTGCCCTAGTTTCAAAACTCACTGTAACTTTCATGTGTTTGAAGTCGAGTGTTATTTCAAATGTTCATTATTTGAGAGGGAAAGTACACCTTAAATACCAGGGCACTGATTTGTTTCCACGGGTCAAGAATTCAGCATCCTGCTCAAGAAACAGATCGGGACCAGGATCCAGAAGCCTGGCCCCAGGGCCCCCCGTGTCCTCCCCACCAGGGGTACTGCTTCTGATTGCTCACAGCATAGCTTCTGTCAGCTCCGACTGTCCTTGAACTCTGGAATCATACAGTGGGTGCTTTTTTGTGTCTGGCTTCTTTGGCTCACAAACATTAGGTTTGTGAGGCAAAGGATGTCACCTTTTCAAGAAGGGAAACGTCACCAGTCTTTAGCAGAAACAAATCCCCGAGAAGTAGAAAGGAAGCTAGATTAGACATGGAAAAATGGTGAGATCTCAGAGAATCACAAGCTTCTAACGAAGCCCCTTTTCCCAAACTAAGCAAACTTAAACTGCTTAACTGCATTTTTTGTACACGCATTCCAATGAATGCGAGCGAGCACTGTGTTGCAGACTCCCTCCCGTCTGGAAACAGATTTTAAGGAAATGGTCTCCTTAGTAACAGAATTGTGTGAAAATTCGAGGAATGCCCCTTCTGTTTGTGAAGGCTTTAAAATGGTCGTAATTATGAAGACAAAGAAGGCTGAAGATCCAGAACTATTGCAGGTTGATAGAGAAGGGTTAAAGTAAGAAAGAGAGGAAAACATGTGGAACGTTTTTAATGACCTCACATTCCTTTACACTGAGCAGAACGACATGGTGCGGTCGTGCCTGTTTATGTAGCCCGTAGAGTCTGAGCTGGAATGAGGTTTTGTGTAGGAGAATTTTTTTTGTGAACCATACCAAGCTGTATAGGTTATAAGGTGTTATAATTAAAAGTGTAAATATTATTTCAAGTCTTGCATCCAAGTATAATTCGTGTATGTCATTCTGCGAGGTGTATTCTAAATGCCATCACCTCCAAGGGATCTTACTGGGCCTCGACTGTCATGTAGAATCCTTGATTTATGCATTTGCACCAGAAAGTCCCTGAAGTGTCTGGAAACTCCCTGACGTCCTCCTACCCTTTGTTCTGGCTGTGGCATCCCAAGGCGAGGCCAGCGGGAGAAGTAGTCTTTCTAAAATTTTGTTTTAGCGCAAAATAAAACGTTAACCTCCGCTGTTTATTGAACTGTGTGTGTCGCTGGAGGCCTGTACCATTGCGATGGTTTTCTGTTTGTTGTTCTCCCTCGAAATAGCTCATGCCAGTTTCATCCCCGTGCTTTAGGAAGAACAGCTTTGGCTTGCAGGGCGCTAATGAAAGGCTAGGCATGGGGCGAAGCAATTGACAATCACTCTTCCACTCAATCCTCACAACAGCTCTTGAGACACCCACTACCACTGGCCCCATTTTACACATCAGGAACCCGAGACTGGAAGAGGTGGTTGCTTGCTCAGGAACAGTGAAGTGTGGGCGCTAGGACTCATTCAGAGCTGTCTGATTGCAGAGCGCGGGCTCTCACCCACTGGGCCCTCTTGCCACCGCCTCCCCCCGCCCCCATGCTGGTAGTGGTCCTCCTATTAAATCAGAACGTTCCAAATCTTTGGGATGGTGGGCAACTTTTAGTGTGTCACGTTCTGATGTGGAAGAGTTGACTCAAGGCAGATCTTTGATGAGAATGCTGGAACAAGCCCTTACTATTTTATTTCGTGGTTGGTTTGACAGTCGCTTCTTAATTCAGATCTGCTTTAAATCTATTCTTGGAAGGACCTTCTTTTAAATTGTGTTTAATAGATTCTAAGTGATACTCCAGTTAGACATAAAGCTTCAAGCTAGCTTAGCCCCACTGCTGTTCAATGCCAGGAAAATTGTCTGGTTTTGAGTTTTGCGTTGCATCATCTATCTGAGTGCAGGCACACGCCCAGCGGCGGAAGATTCGTGCGAATGTCCCTGACTCCTACCTGCAAGTGTGTTTTTTAAAAGTGACTAAATCTCAAAAAAAAAAGGGGGGGGGAGGGGAGGACGAAATATTCTTTAAGCCAAATTTACCGTCTTTCCTCTAACTTTCCTTCCTGACTTTTGATTTTCTGTGCTTCGACTCACCCCAACCTCAGTGCCTGACATGTCCTTGTTCTTTTGCTCCTGCTCTTTCAAATCAAAACAGCCGCATGCCCACCTGGTTTTTCCTCTAGAGTGTAACTGCTATGTGCCCATCTTTTCTATTCCACGGCAGTCCCGCCAAATGAAAGCCCTACCATCTCAGAAATGATCTACAGGGGTCTTCTATCAGAATTCTTTCTCTCTGCTACCAGCCTTGCAAATTCTTTTCCAATGACAGATTACTTTTCCTAAAACTCTCTTTTATTGTTTCACTTACTTCCTTAAAAGTCTCCCATGGTTTCTCACTGCCAAGTGGATAAAGTTCAAACAGTTTTCCTTGGCATTCAAGGCTTTCATAGGAAAGCCTGGCCTCCGGTTACCGGGCCAAACTTACCTTCCACAGCTATCACACATAAACCTTCTACCCTACTAGACAGTTGCCCAAATACATCTTGTCTACCAGATTACTTCCACATCTGGATCACTCTTGGTTTGCAAAATGTGGAGAGAATACTTCTGATTTCACCACAGCAAAGCTGTGATTTAGCTGAATTTTCTGATCAGTAGAATTATTTACATAGTTCAATACCTTTAACAAATAATAAAGCTATGTGTTTTGACTCTTGTCATCTCTTGGTTACATATTTCACTACAACCCAGGAATTTTGAGCCTCTCACAGCTATGCCGCTGTCTGTCTGAATTTGTAACAATTAAATGTGCTGGCCTTTGGTCTTTCTTAGAAAGAGCCAGTGACTCTAGATAAGTATTAGTCTCATTTAACAGAGAAACTGAAAAATCCAAGTTGGTTTATTTTTGTAGGCTAAGTTAATCAGCATACTTGTGATATCACTCTACAATCATGATGCTTAAACGTAAGCATGTCTTTGCTAAGCACTCAAAGTAGGGTAAGGAGGTGACGGAAAAAGCACTAGACTTTGAGTTCAAAGACTTGGGGTTCGACTTACTGTTATGTGACTTTGGGCAAGTTTCTAAACTCTCTGAACTTCAGTCTCTTCCTCTGTAAAACTGAGGAAATAACAGATTTCCTAAGTACGAGGTGAGAATCCAGTCAGATAATCTGCGAAGGTACGTGGGACATTCCATCTTCCGTTGATTCCCACATTCACTTGTTTCACATTTAATAGTTGTGCCACGAAGATGCATGTCACACTCAACGGCATCTTGGCATTCTGTCATAGTTTAATTAATGGTGTTTTCTCTTTCTTAGTGGCATGTGAAATTATGGCGTGTCTCAAAATTCCTGGTATCTTTGATTTGATGAGATATGGCGGCCGGTGCTCGGTCCCTTCGTGCCATACAATGTATGAATCCTCTCCGTTCTCATTCGGCTACAAACTGCCCCCCACCCCACATACTTCAGTCTGTTTTCCCAAATCTGTTAACTAAGGAAACCCACGTCAGCCCTCATTACTGTTAAGTAGTTCTATTGTAAACTTCTAGAAAGCTGAAAGTACATCCCCCCTTTTTTTGTAAATCAACTTGCATGATTATATAAGGTTCTGTATTTAATAAAAATTCACTTATTGGGGCTCATTCCACTTTGACTTGACATTGAAACCTGGGATCTGAATAGTATTCCAGTGATTTTGGTAAAAGCGAGGTAAAGGACTGGGAATACCAGGGGTTGGATAACTTGTGTTATTAGCAAGGTTTCTTTCAATCCCTGTTTTCTGCTGAAAATACTGCTGCTAACGTCCTGGTGCCTGCCCTCAGCTCTGGGCCAAGCAGCCTCAGGCGGCCACGTGGAAATGCCCACGGAGCCAGTAGGCCCTGTTCTGGGGACGGCAAGGGTTCATCCTCTTCCAACTAATTGAGGTTTTTCCTTTAGTCCATGGCCATTGACAGCGGGGAAGAGTGCTCCTGCTCTGGTGCCTGGGGTGGGGTGGGGGGCTCAGAGAGGGGGGTGCGGGGAGGGGAGGGGTCCAGTGGAGAAGAGAAGAGTAAACACATGAGTGCATCCTGTACGTCCCGCACCTTTGCCAGGAGTCCACAGGCCCTGAACTGGTTTATATGATCCGCGCACTCACGTATTCCCATTTTTTACTTTTATGTGGTGACCCGACAGGTTAAGGATTTCATAAATTCTGAGCTCCTCGCACAGCTGTACTCCTCGGAGGACCAGAACACCCTGATGGAGGAGTCTGCCGAGCAGGCTCAGCGCCGGGATGAGATGCTCCGCATGTACCAGGCCCTGAAGGAAGCCCTCGTGATCATCGGCGACGTCAACACGGCCACCACGTTCACCCCCGCGCCGCCCCCCGTGGATGACTCCTGGATACAGCATTCCCGCAGGTAGGAGGCCGCCCCGTGCCCCCCAGGCCTGCCGGGCGCGGCCAGTATCACTTTCTGAGTGTGCCCCCCCCAAGCCAAAATGAACCTAAGGAATAAAGAGGAAAAAGATATTTACGTTCAGGAGGGAAAGGGAAGGTCCGGTGATCCCTTCAGAAGCGAACACCATGGAATGTTATACAGGCCTCAAGACGGGTAAGAGGGTCTATTGTGAAATGAGGAGAGAGTCAAGTTAATGTGAAGCTTTCAAAAAAAAGTTGTAGAACATTATGTTGTCACATGTATCAAAAAAAAAAAATATATATATATACACATACTGTAGAGAGAATATTCTCCAGAGGGAATATCGTGTTGTGTTGTGCTGTAGACTACAGGTGAAAACGTTACAGGAGAAACTACTGCTGGTCTTCACCACAGAGTGAAGGGTTGGGGGAGGGGAACTTCCTTTTCACCATTTACCCCCTTTTATACCTTTTTTTAAAAAATGCATTTAAGTAACCTCTACACCTGCGCTGGGGCTCAAACCCAGTACCTGGAGGTACATTCAAAGTGTAATTTTTACAGAGCAGCCCCGAAGTCCTAAAGCGTTTGCTGGAAGCCGAATTTGGACTGACCTGCCGCTGCTCTCGTCTGTCCTCAGGTCCCCCCCTCCGAGCCCCACCGCGCAGAGGCGGCCCACGCTGAGCGCTGCCCTCACGCGACCCGCGTCCGGCCGGGGGCCCGCGCCCGCCATCCCCTCTCCCGGACCCCACTCGGGGGCGCCCCCGGTGCCCTTCAGGCCCGGCCCGCTGCCCCCCTTCCCCAGCAGCAGCAGCGGTGGTGGCAGCGACTGGTTCGGAGCGCCCCCGCAAGTCCCCTCGCGGCCCACGAGGGCCCCGCCCAGCGTCCCCAGGTGAGTGCCCTGCAGGCCGCACGCGCTGGGGGGCTGCTCTTTGGTTCTCTTCCTCTAGCACAACAGACAAGAGCTTATCTGGAAAAGAAAACTGCAAGGATACTGTCACGCACCTTTGCAGTTTTCACCCAGGCCGGGGAGTAACATGGGAAAACTCTAGGGCCTGAATTTAAAAACCAGTATGTGGTCCAAACCTCTCCTTTATCAACTGGCACCAACTAGAGGGGACCAAAGAGAAGAGGGTCTGCATAAATGACATTTGAGCAGCTGTTTGTATAATCTAAGAGAGAGCTTTGCGAGGAACTGAGGAGCCATGGCTGGGTTATTGCAAGCTTGTGGTCCGTAGGTCATTAGAGAGTATCCCGCGGAGGCCTTGCCTTCTCTGTTACCAAAGGAATTCTAGAAAACCAGGAACTTCAAGGAATAGTATCCATTTGCCCCCTGAACTATAACCCTTAAGCCCAACGTTATTAACTTTAATGTAGCCTAAGTAAAAAAAAAAAAAAAAGTTGATTAGTTTTTAACAATTGATTAAAAGTGATTAGCAATATATTTTTAAAAAGCATGCATAGAAATTTTATCACAGACATGATTGCTGCGTGCAGCTACTAACCTCATAGGAGATGGAACATTGTACATGTGAGTAATACATTTTGGCGCTTGGAAGCAGATTTTCCAGGCCTACTTGTGAAACAAGATAGGGAATGAATGAACCTTGAAACATTGTATATAGCTGAAGCTATGCGCTCACCTTTTTACATTTATAGTCAAAGATGTACAATGCGTATAATTAGAGATTTCAAAAATAGGAGTTAGGTTTTTTTCCTCAACATCAGAAATTTTGAAGGGAAACCAGAGCATGCAGAAATTTAATTTTTTTAGAAAACTGAATTCAGACGATGAAAATATTTGCACGCTTTACGAAGGAAAACCTTACTATGCGTGTACTGTGAAAGAGGAGTGACTTCCTCCCACCCATGAAGTCCCCTCACTCTCTGATGATGGGGCTTACATTTATTTTGAGCTTCGGGCTGTTGGGTGTGACGAAGAGAAGGGGCACCTTAAACTGGTGAGCAAAGGGCAGAGTAGCAGGACTAGCAGGGGATGTGGAATCAGAAGACCTGGTTTGCCACACACCTTACCCGGCTCATTCAACTCTGAGCTCGGGCTTCCCCATCTTTGAAGTAGGAACAGTTGCAACAAGATCGTTGCCCCAATCAGATGTGAGAAGCCTGAGAAACTGTCAAGTACTGTGGCTGTTAGGGTTATTGTCACTTTGGTCCTAATCAAAAAGGATATATATACTCTCAAACCCTGCATTTTTGTCCTCTACAAAGAAGTTCAGTTTACAGTTTATTTGAAATGGAGCTAGATTCCTAGTAATAAGAGCAAAAGCAGTAGCTAATCTCTCCTGTGCTCTCGGTGAATGCGAGGCACGGCCCTCGGTGCTTTGCAGGTACGTTTGGGTTTCCTGCTGCAACGGCGGCCCGAGAGGAGAGGCAATGACCCATTTTAGGGCTGAGGCCCGGAGGTTCAGACAGCCTGCCCAAGGCTGCTCAGCCAGACCCCCCAGTGGAGCTGGGCTTTAATCCCAAGCAGCCTGACTCCAGAACCCAGTCTTCCAACCACAATACCAGGGTTTCTCAGCCTTGGCACTACCGCCATTTTTGTTGTGGGGAGCTGGCCTCCTGCACTTTAGTACCCTTAGCAGCATCCAGGCCTCTGCACGCTGGAGCTCAGTCATTACCACCCCGCCCCCTGTAATGACTAAAAATGTCCTGACATTGCTAGTGTGTTTGGGGAGGTGGAGCATGGGGTAGAAGATCTCCCCAACCGCTGAGCTACAATATTGTAGAGATTGTCCCTTCCACGTGAAAAACAAGCGAATAAACATCAGTGTTGAGCCTCATCACAAGCAAGATTAAGTTATTGTTTTAGGAAACCTCAGACTGACTGAGACTGTATCTGCCATTGTGCCAGGAAGGTATGGAGGCCACTGGGGGCAGGCAGGAGAGCGGGCGGGCAGGGGTCCCACCCAGGGGCCTCGGAATTGGCCGTTTTGTCTGTTCAGCTAAAAGAAGGAACCAGAGTACCCTGGTGGTGCTTGTCCTCAGGAATGAACATGCATGTCTTTGTTTGCTCGCTTGGCTGCTTTGCCTCTTGGTTTTGGATAAGCTGGCTTGTCAGTGCCCTTCAGAGATACCACCGAATGCTAAATTGATTTGTTAAGCGGGGTGGAGTCGCCCTTGGTGTTTCCCAGCTCGTGCACAGAAGGTAGTGGGCAGGAATCAGGAATCAGTAGCTCGAGCTAGAGAAGGGCAGTCACCAGGTTTAATGCATCTGCGGTGGGCAATTTATAGGACACCAGTTACATTATTCAAAATTTCTAGAATATTCTCCACTTGGAGCCAGACCTAACTTGCCCTGGCCTTGCAGAGAGTCTCAAATGTAAAACAAATGAGACTTGAGAGTAAAAGAGGAAAGTTGGTTTTTATGCTGAGCCTTCAAGTTTCAGTGCCAGTCCAGCGCAATGGGAGGGAAACCCCTGGGGTGGGGGGGGAGGGCGTCACCTGAGAGAGACCAAGAGAGACGCTGTCAAGATCCTTATGCCTATTAAAGTCTAGCTTTAGATGAAGAATTCTGACCACATAAAGTCTGTTTTTAATAAAAGCCAGAGCAGGAATCCTACCAAATGCAAGCCAGAAATGGGGTTTAAGATTTCAAAAAAAAAAAAAAAGAAAGAAAAAAGAAAGAAAGAAAGAAAAAAAAAGCAAGGGAAGGAAAAGAAGAGAAAAAGAAAGGCAGATGGAAAAAGAAAGAAAAAAGTTGAAGGAAGCTCTTGTCGAAACTTCACCTTTTTCTGTTTATTTATATATTCTCTTTTCCCTCTGTGATTTGCCTCCGTTTTCTCTATTAAAAACCAGGAAAAAAAAAGTTGAAATGCCATTATCCATCATCTCCAGGAAAACAACCCATAGCTTTCCGAGAAGGAAGTTTGATTTTTTTTTTTTCCTAGCTCTTTACTTTCTTAAGGGCCCTTTCTCCTCTTTTATCTGAAACCAGAAACTTGTAACGTGACAAGACAATACAAGCCGCGTCCCGCCGACTCCCCGTTGGGCTTTCATATTACAAAGGCAGTAACTGAACTTTTAGAGGCAAAATATTCTGCCATTCGGCATGTGCCTTGTACATAATTTCCTTCCGGATAATTTGCGACTTCATTAGCAAGCTATGAATTTGACATTTAAGAGCATAGGTACCTTTATTTTAACCCTATTCAAATATAATGAAAGCACTTGCAATTGCACAGAAACCATGAGCGCTCTGATTTTTTTAAATGTAATTATTATTATTACATCTTTCCATTCCAATGTAAAGGAAGAGGAAGGAGAGGGCGGGTGGAGTCATTTTTGGCCCAGCTTTTCTCAGCTGCTCAAGCCGTTCTGCTTTCTGCACATGGAGCCTTTCAGTGAGGGAGCTGGAAATACTAGAAACTACATGCCTGCTGTAATTAGTTTCACCTGAGCTAGGGGAGCATCTCTATCCCAGGGAGACTCCGCAGTAGGGATGCTTCTGTCATTAGTACGTTGAGGGTACGCAAATCTGATTTGTGGACCGTTTTCTATCGCCAGAGTCTTGGGCTCGCCTCCTCTCCTCCCGCCCCCACTCAACTTCTCTGAAGGGGCTAAGACCCGGTTGGAACATCCCAGCCAGGTGTGTTCCTGTTTAGCAAGCTGATCTTAAACAGATACTACCACCTCTTTGGGGGCCCCGTTCTTCTTACTTGAAGATCCTGATCTTCGTCAAATATTAACTGTAGGGCTGATGGAGCTATTTTCGGTTATGGCTTCTTAAAATTAGTTAATTGGGAATCACAGCCTCTGACATAAACAGAACAAATTAACTGAATCAGAGTGTGTTTTTCCTGGCAACAGATGATTCTGGCATCATTTGACTCATTTGTCTTCTCCCCTTTCCTTGGACTAAGCTATTTTGCAACAGTCAAAAGGGGATAAGGGCGGGAGGAAGGGTCTCCATCCAAGGAAAAGCAAACTTCATTTACCTCATCACTCAATCCTCTATTTAAAAAAAAAAAATTGAAAAGCTGAAGTAGTGTTTTTAACCAGCCTTGTCACCAACTGATGGTGTCTTTTAAAAAATGGCAAAACTGAATCATAGGCAAAGATTTGGCCTTTACTCCAGCCATCCACGGGCCAGAAACCCAAGATGGAAACCAAGAAATGCTCCATCAGAAGCCTCTCTGGTGAGCCCCGTAGCGAGGCTGCCATCCCTCACCACACGGGCAGCCCCGGAGCATCCTTGAGATGATCACGGGGCTTCCCACTTAGGCCTGTCCCGTCTTGTGTTCATCTCCCCCGACTTGCCACGGCACCCTTTGAGAGGGTCATCACAGGGCCGCATTCTCAGTCATTGACTGCTGACCCAACCACGGTGAAAGATACAGAAATCCCTGTACATAAAGAGATGACTGGTGCACTCATGGTCTCTTTAAGGAGGTAGAAGCCACGTTGTTCTCTTAACAGGGGAATCTTGTTTTAGATGTTTGACCTGGATACACTGCTGTGCTGGCTCGCTTTTTCATGTTGTATATGTTGATCGAGTTAACAGTAACGCAGAATCCCTTTCACTGAGGGATAAGGTCTCCTTGTTTTGTTTTTTTTCAGCCAGTCCCCCAAATTTTGAGTAAGGACAAACTCACGATTCTTATAAGTGTGTCTTTGCGTCCCTCACATGAAGGGTCGGTGCCATGAAGGGTGAAGCTGCCGAGTCTTGAAGTCATGGGTTCAGGGGACACGGACAATTAAGCGACTTTTGTGACTAGCCTGTGTGTCTAATTCTCCTGAAATCATGTCCTGGAAGCATCCTGACTGAACTCCCTCCTCAAGAGCCCTCTAAGCATGTGACTTCCTGTAGCAACTGAGTGTCATTTGGACACATGATGAATGCGTCTTGTGATTTCTGATTTCGGCCATGAGTTTTTTCTTTTCCTTGCTGTCCTTCCCCTTTAAAAAAACAAATCAATTTATGATTAGGTATTCTGATTTTTCCGGGAAACAGTTTTTATTTTTAGCAACTGGATTTAAAAGTCAAGCAAAGTTTTTTTTTTTTTTTAAGTCTGAATGCCAAGAATGGAAACAACTTCGAGGTGTTCTTTCTGATTCTTAGCATTTAAGGCATTTCGCAAGGCTGCTGTGTCACAACATTTGTTACTGAAATAAATCCCATACGTAATTAGTAATTTGTTGCAGGTTCAACGTGAGTTGAAAATATGACACTTCATATATTTTAATGAAAACAGAAATTTGGCTATAGACCGTTCACTGAAGAAAATATGCAATTTAATTTAAGCTCCTTGGTCAACTAGCCCGTCCAAATCATTCGCATTCCACAGTGATTCTGGTTGTAACATAATATTTCACTGAGGTGAATCGATGGTTAATGACCAGCTTTTTCATTCCTCAGTCTTGGTTTCGGTCTGGTTTACGTGAAGGTAAAATTAGTCTGGTGGTTTCCTCCTTGGGTCCCGCGAACCCGAGTCTACTTTACACAAACATCTTCATCCTGCCGCAGTTTGGAATGACTGGCGGGCTGTTCGGGGGAGGCCCGGGAACAGAACCTCGAGTGTTCTGGAGGTCACGCCGGGGGACTCGTGCAGATGCGTCCAGGTGGACTTCAGATGGCCTGTTTTCCATGCGTCCCTTCCCTTCCCTTCCCCTATATGGGCAGCAGGCCCCGGGACATCGAACACGCGGCCGTCAGCCCGGTGCTGTGCGGCGCTGACCGCGCCACGTCCAGCTGTTTCCACGTCCCGTGACAAATAGGAGCAAATAGCTCTGTCATTGTTCTCTCGGGGGCTCCAGACTGCTAAGCTTCAGCCGTGGCAGGGAGGGCCTCTGAGTGTCAGGACACCCAGCCGTGCCCTGGGTCTCACCTGATTGATGGAGGAAGACAGCCAAGACGGGAGTCTGGCGCGGGAGCCACTGACCAGTGAAAAATGCACAGTAAATGATTATTCCTCTTCCTGTGGCCGGGCAGCAGCCAACTGTCACCAGTTGGAATCTGCTGAATGTTCCTATGCACGAGTTGATGTCAGCTCCGAAAGGAAAAGAAAGGAAAAGCAAAGAGAATCGAATCCCGCCCCGTGTAAGCAGACACACACACACACACACGCGCACACACGTACACACGCGCACACACACACTCGCACGCTGGTCCTTCTCTCTCACCACTGCCCTCCCCTGTCTCCTTCACCGGCAGAGTTCTTTAAGAAGGGTTTTGCAGGGAAAGCCTCCGCAGGCAGACAGGTACAGTTACATGGCAGGTTTGTCAGCGACTTCACACGCAGCACAGTGTGACTCGTGGCTCCCTCACCTCGAGGTTTTCTCCAGGCAGCGGGCTCGGAGGAGGAGCTGCTGGGCTCTTCTTCCTCCCCTCTGACTTATCAGCTACTGTAAAAGATTAGAAGCGAAATTGAGCTTACCGGGCTTGGGCCGATAAACAGCCAGGAAATCAAACACGAAATTGTAAATGCTGCATCTTTCCCTCAGAACGGGCCCTGAGTGCTTGCCCCCGGCAATGTGGGAAAGGAGAGGCGGACTGAGCTGACGGTTGGACGGCTTTTGTCTACTTGTCATAACTTTATTGCTGCTTGAACACAATTTTTAAATGCCCGACTCAGAGCTCCGTTCGCTTGCCTGAGCCAACGTATCGTAACCATTGTCTGGGGGAACCTCTGAATCCAAATACGTCTTCGCACCCTTTAGTTGCCAAAGGAAATCCATCGGGCTTGCTTCATGCCGTTGCCGAAAGAATATTACACTTTTGGGCTGGCCCGTGTTTTTAAGTGCGGGGGAGGGGGAACGGCGTTGGAAGGGCTCTGGATTTGAGAGAATGTGCAGGTGTATTGACGCCACCTTACCTGTATCTGGATGGAAGTTTAGGTGCTCCTACCTAGAAGAATTCCTACCTAGGGCAAAGTCTGAAACCACAAGGCACTCGGGCAGCCTCACTGTGGCGTGGTCCTTTCTTTTCCTTTTGGCTGCTTTTCAGGCATCAGGGCCACACGATAGGCAAAACCACAAATAGCAAGTGCTCTGATTTCTGGAATTTGTTTTTAACAATTCCCATAAACACTGGGACATGTCCATTCCTGTGTTCCAGCCAAAATTATCAGCTCACATGCGCTGTAGGAAGAACACGTTCCATCCGAGGATCAGAAAAAACGGTTAATCAGAATGGCAGATAGCAAAATTCTCCTTCACTCATCAATAGTGGCAAAGGTGGGCCTTCTTGCCTCCGGCTGGTCAGACAAGGAGTCCCACATCTTCACAGGGTCGACATTTCCCCCCACTGGGATTAGATTAAACGTTGAAAAACAGGATGCTGTGTAAATGCTGGGAACCCAGTAAATGGGCAAGTTAATATAAAATTTAGACGTAAGTTCCATTCCATCCCTGGATTTCTTGTGCAAGGGCTGAGGAACCAGTGGAGAGGGAGAAAAATGTGAGGGCCTGGATAAGCACAAACTGGATGTGCCGCCACAAGACAGACCCCAGGCTTCTGTGGCAGTTTCAGGAACCAAGAGGAAGTGAGAGGTGTGAGGAGAAAGCCTCCGGTGGTTTTGCATGTGATCTGGGAAATGATTTTATTTTACAATCAAATATACTGGTTGCCTCTACCATGTAAATATTACCTGTTTTTAGTTTCCTGTTTCCACGAGGCAGCATTATCTACATTTTTCTTGCTCGGTATATATCACATTGACCTAGAATGAGACCGCTTAGGAGGGTAGATGAGAAAGGCTTTCAAAGGTGTTTTGCAGCCCAGAAAGCCCAAAATGAAATTATTTCACTGGAGAGCAGATATTTATATATGATATATTCTGTACCATGTGTATTTTTTAAAGTTTATGTTAGGATTGTTCTCGAAGCCAATTTTAAGAGTGAATGAAATTTTCCCCTCAAATAAATCTGCCCTTAGTATCACACTCAACAGACTTTGGCAGAAAGTCTACATACTCTTCCACCTTTAGACCACCATTCATGGAGGAAAAGCTATAAAACCCGAGGAAAATGTCTACTTATTTTTAAAACAACGAGAATTTCTTTTTGCTTCTTGGTAGTGTTGGAAAATATTTTAATAACTAAAATATTAAAACTTCATGTGAGGCAAATTCTACCTTAATTATTGCCTCTTGGGGTGGAAAATTAAGGAAACATTAGTAAATGTGTTAACTGGAGAAACCACTGCAGTAATTTGCCTCCACATATCTCAGTCTAAAGTCAAAATAAAATCCGTGCTACGCATAGTACTTGAGAGAAAGCAAACTTGTCGTGTGAGCTCCACAGTAGTAGTACTGGAGCGCTCGGGACTGAAATTAACGGACCACAGAAACCCCTGTGACTCGCCAGAAGACTTCGATTAACTTAATTAAATGCCCTAGAGTTCAGCTTAGGAATCCGTAGTGAGGGATGCTGACGTGATTGCTTGATTTAATGTTTCAAACACTCTAAATTACCCCATTCCCATCCTAATACTTGAAAACTAAATAAGTATATTGAAAAATCATTTTAAGGCATAGTAGCTCTGAGTGGACATGTTGAAGTAGTGTTTTTCCCTGTGCTTAAGACGTCGGTGTGTGACTGACTACACCTTGTAAATTTCCTTCTTGTATTCTCCGCTCGTCTCCAGCGCAGGGCCCCTTCTCCGTAGGCTGCTCTTGGACACGTGCTGTGCTTCCACAGCCCTCTAGGTGGCAGCACAGCACAGTGGGGCCCTCACGCCCAGAGCCGTTGTCACTGTGGTCTTCCGAGGTCCCCTTCCCTGTTGGGCAAGAAGAAAATACTCTTGAGGGTCACGAGGAGCCTTTGCAACTTAGACTTTCACAGTCTCCATAGACTGTTGAGCTTTCGGTGAAAATGTTACGATTTCGATCATTAACATTCGCTTTTCTATTTTTTCCCCCCTATGGATTCCATGCTACTTCTTAAATGTGCACTTTGGGGATGTAAAAATATGTAGCCAAAATAACAAAGGTAGTAGCACTGGCCACTGTCTCCAGTTCAGAGAGCAAGATTAAATCGGAAAGGCAAGGTCTGAGAACATTTCTCTGCTGCGTTCTCCTTGCACTATTATTTTGGACCCTAGTCCCGAGTCCCCCTGTCTCTCGGGTGGGCCCTCCGTCCAGTTTGACAGGACGGTCTTCCTTTAGTTACTCAGGTCGCACACCTGCCTTCTCGCGGTGTTTGGCAGGCCAGCAGGATAAGGTAATAATCAGACAAAAACATTCTGGTTCTTTGGCCTCATCCACGTACCGCACAAAACAGTCTTCTGTGTGAGAACAGGGCGGCTGTGCGATCCCTTGGTCTGACGTCCTGTAGGAGTGTGAATTGAACAAAACCTTTTCTCTAAGATAATGGAAATATAAATGATGCCTGCCTTTGCTTGTCCCTTCAGTGATGTTTACACACAGACGTGTATAGAAATGGGAGCCTTTCCCTGGTAAACATTTTGGCTTGAACAGCTGTCTTCTCAAGCACAGCCCCACGGTCATCACAGCAGAGTTCTCCTAAAAGCATATTTTGTGAACCATTTCTCCAGGATGATGGCAATTTTTGTAAGACAGATGCCTAAAAGACATATGGTTTTCATAGATTTTTCCGTCTAGACTAGCTTTATTTAGTGACTTTTGGTCTGAATTGGTCTAGTTAAAAGTTTCGGTAGAAGCTTGTATAAAAGTTTAAAACGTGGGCACACCATTAAGGTGTAAAACAAAAAGTCTGACTTCTTATTGGCAGTAGATTAGAAAGGATTGGTTTAAAGTTTCCTTCAGGTTAAGTAATTCTGACCATCTTGTCTGCCCACTCGTCCGTCCCCCTCCCGCAACACTGTCCAAAATGGAAAGGCTTACCCCCCAAATCCTGTAACTGTTAAATGCATACACTTCTCACTTTTTTCCTGAGTAGATTCTTTGTGTTCCAGTTGTGTGTGTGTGTGTGTGTGTGTGTGTGTGTGTGTGTGTGTGTGTATGAGAGAGAGAGAGAGAGAAAGCTGTAATTCTTTCTGCAGACTCTTTACATGGCCCAGGGGACGTATGATTCCTTGCCCTTTTAGCACCAATTTTTACAAACACAGCATTTCCCTCATTTTAAAAGAGCGCCCATCAAGCCACTGAGTGAAGGCGATGGAACACTGGGGGGTGTTTGTAGTGCCGTCCACCCCTGATAAATAGTCCATTTTTAAGTGCAGTGTTTGAGCGTGTGTCGAAGTCTCGTGTAGAAACAGTAGGACCCTTGGAGAGGAAAAGACTGACTTCTAGACTTGCCTAGAAATCGGCTTTTTGCTCCCTCTTTTGTTAAGAGCAGACACCACAGATCCGACCCCAGGTTAGCTGCGTGAGAGCGAGGCTTGTGCACGTGGGGGTCGGGGGGAGATGTTGGCCCTTCGTGGGCCCTTCGGCCCTTCGTGGGCCCTTCGGCCCTGCCAGGATCATCCCTGGCTGTGCGGAGCATTTCCTGGGACTCGGTCACGTGTTTGGTCACGGCCACAGCAGCACAACCACTGCTCAGTTTGCCTCTGTTTGAGTTCAACGGTTTTGTTTTTAAAAATTTGAGCTCTACGGCGGGTTAGAGCTCCTCCTGCTGGATTTTTTCTTTTTTAATCCCTGGGATTGTAATTAGTAAACAGAAACTCTTTTGTCTCCACTTTTGCCCCGTGGACGGATAGAAGTAAGTGACCACAAAGGTATCTCATGGGACATTTAAAAAAGGGCCTTTGAACCGACCAGGTGTCACGGTCAGGCAGTATGAAATGTCAGTGCAACATAAATCTTCTCTAAGTCTTCAAATTCCTCGCGCTCTGCTGTTACTAAAATAAAAGGAATTAGAAAGGTAACTTGTCCATCAAGATGTCTAGTTCCATATTTGCCCTGAGGCGAGGCCCCAGGTCAGACACGCAGGCCTGCACGGTTCCCACTAACAGAGAGGGATTCAGAGTCTTTTCTGTCTTTCGAGACCAGAAACTAACGTTCCGGTTCTATATAGAGATTCAAAGGGTTGCCTTGTTCCTCCCCATCCTTGCTGCTTTGTCTTCTTCTCGCTGACTTGCGATGACAACGGAATGTGCATCTCAGAAGTGGACGTTGGCCTCTCCCAGTAGCCGGTTCTTAGCACCTCCTTCCCAACCTCTCTTCCTTCCCCCGAATGGCGGCATTGGCCAACCCCCTCCCCTGGTGCCTGGGGTGGGAATGAGAGGAAGGGCAGGGAGGAGAGCACAGAAGAAGATGAAGAGGGTTAGAAATAGTTGTGCCCCAGCAACACCAATGGGACTAGGTCTCTACAGCATGTAAGTTCTTGGAGATCTCTTTGGGGATTTCTCAAAAGAGGGAGAGAGAGCACGGAGGGAGGAAGGGAGAAGACAGGGAGAGAAAGGGGGAAAAAGATCATTGGAGGGGACACTGCCTGACTTCATTCGGTGGCCATGTGCACGCAGAGCTCTTTTCAAGCCACATCCTTTCTCTCTCATTTTCTCACCCCTGTATTCCTCTTACCCTCTGCTGTTCTGCCCAGCCTTTCGTCTTGCCCTCCACCCAGCTTATCTGTTGTTAGTGATCTACAGCGCAGAGGCTACGACATGTTTAAAAATCTCAAAAGCAGTGCTTTTTAGGAATCACATGTTAATTTAACTCCAAACCCTGTAAGTTTTCTGTTTTATGAATTAGGACTCAGAGCAAAACAAGTAATTTTGACACGTCTGATAAAGAACCAGACAATACTTGGTTTCTCAGACGCACAGTACTTTTTCTAGCTTGCTTTCCTCCACACGTACTAGTTCCTGTCTCTGAACTGCCAGTCCCCTCAACTTCCCCTGCTTTCTGGGAGTCCTCGTAACCCCCCACGTCCTCCTAACCCATCCCCCCTGACTCAGGCTAAGACTCCGGGGGCCCCCGAAGCTGAGACACGGTCCCCTTACACCATTTTGCCACTGTCAGCACAGTCTACTCGTCTCTCTCCCCCTATCGCCGGTAGAAACTCCTGGGCAGGGATCATGTCTCTGTGCAGCTGACTCTCAATCCAGCACACAGCACATAAACAGGGCTTACTGAGGGAATGAAAATACAAAATGAGTTGAGGTGCAACGCTTAATCGCAATTTATTTTGGAATTAGCCCAATATTTAGTGTATTTGGAGAGAGAATCTAAACACAAGATACTTTCTCTCTCATTCTGGTCTACTGAGAAGCTTGCCTGGCTGAACGCTACTGTAAAATTCTGTTTTACAGATCACCAACTGAGCAGAGTTAATGTGGGCAAATCATCCTTCAGGCAGCCTTGTTGCTGCAGCCTCAGAAATGGGCATATCTGTACCATCCCTCAGAACAAAATCCAAGTCAGATATTTATATATTATATATAAAGAAAATGTGGCAAGGGAGATTATATTACCATTTCGCTCAGAGACTAATTCATACAGGATATTAGATGTTTGTATCATCGAATAACAATTGGAGACTATGGTTTTCCCCTTCTGTTCTTGTTTCAGATTCTATCACTTGATTCATACTTTCCCAGTGACATATGTTATAAAATCATGGGTTCATTTTCACAGGGGAAGGAAATGCTGGCTCTAATATGTAGCACGAATCAGAGAATTAGAGAATTCTTTAGGCCCTTTAAGTGGACTCCAAGTCCTATGTTCTTTCCAACATCTACTGTAAACTATTCTTGGACAGTATTGGCTCATTTTGTTACTAAAGCTGAAAAGGCCAAAAATCTGCTGGAGAGCAGCCTATAGTATTTTTAATAATAAATTACAAACTATTATCTTCCATGTGGACAATATCCTGACCGCTGCAGCATTTTTTAAACTTCGCCTCGTAGCTGGTAGATATGTAAAATCTGCCTTGTTAATAGATGCTTGAAATAAGTAGCCAAGCACAAATGGGACTGTGTTTACAAAGCTGCATCCATTGCCCACCGGCGCGGACACGCGCATCGGGAAGTGCCGGGTCCTAGTTAGCTGCCCTTGCATTTCCCCGGGAGGCGCGCTCCTGACGCGGCCCTGGGCGTCTGCCTTCTTGCACACCGAGCCACCGGGTGGGACGGGGCCCTCTGCAGGTGCCGGGCAGACTATATAAGCAGGATGAGGAATAATCCGGGTTCATAGAAGGTTTATAATGTCATTCCGATGATAAACTATACATACATGCCTTAAACTCTGAAAAATGAGACGAGGATGAAGTCATTCCAGAGGACCTTGGGGAAACAAGGTATTACGGTTCCCGAGAGGGACGCAGGCCAGGCAGTCCCCCAGCCCAGCTCCGTGATGCCACCGGGGCCCTTCTCAACGAGTCCAGCACAGCCCACTGCGCAGATGCTCTTTATGATTTGAGAAAACTCAGACACAGTTTTTTTAGTTCTATTGTGTTGTTTTCTAAGAAATTCGCCAGCTGTAACCTCACTTCCTGTCGTTCGGTACACAAAACCCTTCATTAAGAAAAAAATTTTTTTTTTACCTGTTTCATCAATAAGATACACAAGTTAGGGCCAGTTGCTATCAGATCCTTGTGGCTTCTAGAAACCTGGGATGTATAACCCTCCCGTCATCCTAAATGTAATTACATGCACTATGTAATTATATGTAAATTAAATTTTTGAGACAGATGTATCTTAAAGCCTCAATTATACTTAATAAGTAGAACTTGCAGTACAAGAGAAGCCTATTGAATATCCTTTTTTATGCAGATACTACCCTGGTAGGCAGATATCCTTCCTCTAGATGTGTCCATCTCTATCTTTTTGGAGGGATTTTTTTTCTTTTTTGTGGGGGTGGGAGGGAGGGGTTCACCTAGCTAATTAGATTGGACTTCGGTCATACCCTCTCCAGAGATGAGAATTTGGAATGCACGTGTATAGATGCCTCCTTTCTATACTTACTGCCATTTTCATAAGCAAATACAAGCTTCCCTAAGCAAGTAGTTATTTTTCTGGTGATGATTAACAAGAACATGACTGTAGTACAGTATCTTGGTCTTTACGAGATAAACCTAAAAGTGGTCTGAGCCATGCTTAAGTCTAATTCCCAAATGTCTCCAAGTATTTCTCCAACCATTTCTTCCTTCTTCTTGAGACTTTTTTCCAGTGCTTTCTCTTTTGGCTTGTACTGTATCTGGCAAGTGAGGACTGCTAATAAAGCACGATGAAAATCACTTATTATGCCTTAGGACAACGGGTTTTCAAAGCATGGTCCCAGGACCTGAGGCAGCAGCAGCAACATCGGGGAACCTGCTAGAAAGCTCTCACTCTATCGGGAACTCTGTGTGGGGCCCGGCAGTCTTGAGTTTTCACGAGCCCACCAGGGAATTCTGATGCACAGTCCAATTTGGGAACCACGGCCTCGGGACATGCTAATGTAACTGTCCGACAGAAGGAATCCAAGAGTCCTGGACTGGAGTCCATGAGATCTTGGTGCCAGCAGGGAAAAGGAGGCTACATACACAGACCCGGTCTGGCTCACATGTTTCCCGGTCTCGTAATTCCCGCTTCCCACGCCGACAAGGAACAAGGGCAGGGGCAGAGAGAGCCGTGTCAACAGCGTTACGCTGCCTGGTAGCAAGAAGCGAGAGGAGTGGTGGTTTCCACCAGCCCCCCACGTGCTGGTGTGTCCGCAAGCAACCGGCCCTACAGAATTCTCTGTGTAATCTTCCTCTCTCTCAGCCCCTGAGATTGGCCTCACACATGAACACTCAGAACCAACTAACCCAGAGCAGAACAGATGAAAGCTTAGTTCTTCCGTTTTTCAAAGAGAATTGAGACGGAAAGACAAATAACGCATTCCTCTCTCTTATCCGGAAGGCCCATTTCTTCCCTTCAGTGCCACCCAGCCTGTGTAAGCACTGGACTCGCTTGCAAAACCTGTCATTGTCCAAAGGACTGTAAAAGGTCCATCCCTGCAGCTACGAATGCAAATACAAGTATTACATCTCTCCCTTTGATTTGGAAGCAGAAACATGGCTCTTATATCATGACCATAAACCGCCCACACACCACACAGGGTTTCAATAAACACTAAGTGATGCAAGACGCTCCATTGCAATGTAATGGGTTCCTTAATGAAGCCCGTCACTAAACAAAGCAACTGAGGAAAATTTGGAACAAAACAAATAACTTTGCCCAAAACAAACTGTCTTATGAGGTGAATGTCTTTGGAAACTCTTTGAATGGTTAGGAACTAGACCAATGAAATGAACTCTTAACAGTAAACCTTAAATGTATTTCTGGTGTTGAAGTTGGCAAACAGCACTGCTTATTAAGAAAATCACAATGAACAACTTAATGCTCTTTCTGAATTGCTTTCTAGTAGAGTTTTATTGTTTTAGAAATGAAATGATGCTCATTTTTTTCCAGAAGGGTCGGGAGGGGGGAATCTTTCAGGACTTTTAATTACTGAGGACATATATGCGTAACTTTAACCTGAAACCGGGCATATTTTAAAGATGTCATAATTATTTTGAGAGAACGTGATGGAAATTTTGTCTTTTGTTCTTTCAGTCATTCGTTCACCATGGTGTGTGGTGTCTATTTTTTTTTTTTTTTTTTGAGAGAGAGAACAAGCGGAAGGGGGGAACAGAGGCAGAGAGAGAGAGAGAGAGAGAGAGAGAGAGACAGAATTTTAAGCAGGCTCCATGCCCAGCATGGAGCCAAAGTGGGGCTTCATCCCATGACCCTGAGATCATGACCTCAGCCAAAATCAAGAACTGTTCACTTAACTGACTGAGCCACCCAGGCACCCCTGCTGAGGGACACTTTTAAAGAGCTCCTAACGGATAGATTCCCTTGATTGATTGCTTTCTCTCTTTCTTTCTTTTCTTTTTTAGATTCATTTATTTATCTTAGAATCCTCACATGCTCGAGCAGGGGGAGAGTCAGAGGGAGAGCAGACTCCCCACTGAGCAGGAAATCAAGAGTTAGAGGCTTTAACCAACTGAGCCACCCAGGCACCCCTCTCCCAAATCTTTATTTAAAAAGCATGCTGTCAGGGGCACCTGCATGGCTCAGTAGGTTGAGTAGTCAATTCTTGATTTTGGCTCAGGTCATGAGATCCAGCCCCACGTTGGGCTTCCTGCTCAGCCGGGACTCTGCTTAAGATTCTCTCCCTCTCTCCCCCCTCCCCCTCCCCCAGGTAATGTGCTCCCAATTTCTCTATCTTTCTCTTAAAAAACAAAAACAAAAACCATGCCATGAGCCCAGGATCATGCTAGTTTTGGGAGATGGTGGTGAACAAGACCAACCAAAGTCCTAGCACGGAGTAGAAAGTTGCATTCCCCTAGTCTCCTGCTTTGCTTGTTTCTGAACTTGCCCATTACCCTTGTCCTTTTCTAGTTCCATCAACACGGTCCAAAAGTGGGGAGGAGGTTAACGAGAAGCAACTGTGCTGTCGGAACATTTAAATCTCTTCATTCTCTCCGTTGAGCTCTTCCCTTCCGTCCTCATCACTTAAGTTTCTGGTTTCTTATAACCTCATTATATAACCATTCTCTTATGTCTTCCAAGTTTAATATGTTGCATTTAAAATCGTATGTACCCCTGCTTTGACCACACTATTTTCAAGCCTCCTAGAATATATTCTTAGGGTCTGAATTGCAAAATTTTGCCATTTTTTCCACTTAAAATGGGATACAATAGTAAAAACCACTTGCATACTTGTCTGTCCCACTTATCTTCCACTCTGAGTAGACTGAGTTCTTAAAAAATCATGCAGCATAATGCAGTCTACATAGTAAAAATGCTCAATAATCGTTTTATGCCATGTGTAACTTGAAGGTGTATTATAGATCATCTAGTCTGTGTCTCCAGTGCCAGTGGTGGGGAACCTGAGTCTTTGAGAACAGCAGATGGGTGAGTGACTGGACTAGTGGGCAATTGGGAGGCATCCAGGTCTCTGACTTCTGATCTGGGACTCTTTCTGTGTCAACTCACTGCCTCAATAATAGCCTCTGATGAACACCTCAAAAATATTTGGTACTATTGGGTCTACTCCCTTTAACTTGGCTAAGCATTTCTGTTTAGGTACTTTTCAGTCATTCATTTGTCCATTATTTAATAAATATTTACTTGCTGCCTTCTAATCACATTATACTAAATGTTGAATACACATAATAAATACAGAATATGTGGTCTCTGCTATTAAGGAATCTATCGGGGGACATGGGCAATAATCTAGTAAATAAATATGTAATTACAAACAGGGTTAAGCGCTATGAAATACCCAAGTATCATGAAGTGATTGGGGGCAGAGTGGTTGGAAACTATAGGATGGTCAGGAAGGACTGAGGAATGACATTTAAGCCAAGAACTAAAGGATCAGAAGAGAACTTGCTTGTATTGCTTTCTCTAGTGGCTACAATCCTTGGTCCAAGCTACCATGCATGCATGAGACAGTTTCCAACCAACCCACCATGCTACCTTGTGTCCTGCCTCTCACTGAACTTATAGCTTAAGATCCACTTAAAAAAAAAATCCAACCCAATATTGAATCTTCTGGTAGAGTTTCCTTCCTTTGAGTTCAAATTCTGGCTAGCTAATCCCCCCACCCATGACTGCTTAGCTGCTAAGAATACCATTCTACAGGTTATGTGACTCTTTATCAAACTCGCTGAGGACAGGGGGGCTATTTTTTAATATTTATTCCAAACATCTATTAAAGAATTGAACAAATACGTTATAAGTAATGTTTCCAAGGGTCAAAATCCTACATGTCACCGTAGCTTTTTTTTTTTTTTTTTCTACAACAGCACTGATTTCCTAACAAATCCCTTTATGTAATGTAAAGATCAGTGAATATCACAAGCATTTAGAAGTTGCTTCTTGCTTCTAGGAATAACTTTATTCAGTTGTCAGGGTTCAATGTTCAGTGGCTGAATGATAAGCATACATGACAAGAATAGGAAGACGAGTAAGACACAGCCCATTTCACATCAGTGGAGATAAACATATAACCCTAGTCAGGAATCAGTGTGATGGCTGTAATAGAAGTATGCTGAGATGCTTTCGGAGCAGCTCTATCAAGATAGGGGGAAGGAGGGGCACCTGGGTGGCTCAGTCGTTAAGTGTCTGCCTTCAGCTCAGGTCATGATCCCAGGGTCGTGGGATCGAGCCCCGCATCGGGCTCCTTGCTTGGCAGGAAGCCTGCTTCTCCCGCTACCAATCCCTCTGCTTGTGTTCCCTCTCTCGCTGTGTTTCTCTCTGTCAAATAAATAAAATCTTTAAAAAAAAAAAAAAAAAGATGGGGGAAGGGAAGGCTTCATGTGCATGAGTCTTACTCATGACGAAGGGCAGCACTTCTAGCAGATGGCACAAAACAGCACCGAGCACCTAATTGCATGTAGCATCACACCAAAGGCCAGAGCAGACAAGTTAAGTGGGTGTAGCATCTGGCCTCGACTTCACAACAAAGATGATGATGCAGGTTCAGGATTCAGGACATAAGCTAAATAAATGTGGCCATTTTAAATGAAGATGAGCAGTGTGCTAGTGGAAGGACAGTGCTTTTGCATGGTCACAAGTAAAAGGAACTGGGGAAGATTTTTCCCAGTAGGGAACAGCCAAAACATTTCGGGTGGTCACAGTAGCCAATAGACTTCCTGCAAAAAAGAGGACTCACTTGTTTACTCGAACAACTAGTATTGATGGTTTAGTTTGGTTACTGTGCCTCTAAACTATAGCTGGTTAGACTTTAAGACAGTGAGTGCCCACCTAATAAGGAGCCTAGCATAAAAGGTTAAATTGGAATGCACCTCCCCAAGGAAATCTTTCCTCTAAAGCCTCTTTGGATATTTTTCAGGTGCAGGGGCCAAAAGGAATTCTGCTAATATCTATGAGTTTGTGCCTAAGTGGCCGGTACTTGTACCATTAATCAACAAGATCTCTTTCTCATTGATTTTTCCTTGACTATCTAATTTAAATCTTACAGCTTTGATTTTTTAACATTTCATAATTGTTTTCTTTAATTTTTCCATCTTCATTTCTTTATACCTGAGAAGGGACATTTGATTTAAAGTCGTGTTAGTGTTTTCAGTACAGAAAAAAAGTCCACGATATGACTATACGTCCAAAAGGGATTGGTATGAAACTCACTGGGAGAGTTTCATCAGAAAGAAAGGTTACGATTTGTAGAATTTATTGAATTTTGTGGGTTATAAAAATTACTCCCCAAGAAATGACATATGAAATCAGGTACACACACCCACACGCACACACACAAAGTTCCTCATACATCTGGGAAGTAAATGTAGGGGTTCGGGACAAAAAGAGCATTACTTGGTAATGTCGAGATTCTCGTGTACAGTAGTATTTCATTCCCTGGAGTTTGTGGATTCGGCCCCCTCAGCTCTCAGAAATACAACCAACTAGAAAGTGAGCAGTACTCCTCCTGAGTACTTACACGTACTACAGAGAACTCTAAAACCTGGATTCTCTGGTTTTCTAGGGCCCTGCAAATTAGAAGTAAAATACAGAACTGGAGAAAGCTACTGCTGAAGGCAATGAGAAGTGGTGACATTCTAAGACAAAAAGAGGAAGGATATTATGTAAAGGGAAATAACAGTTCAAAGACCATCATTCTTGGAGGCCTAACATACCTCCTAGGTGGTTGGGCAGGCAGAGCATAACACAGTTCACTCTGTGTGACCATCCTCTGCTGGCTGAGGCACGTGCGGTACGCTTCAGATGGCTTTTTAAACGGTTTGTTGTTTTTTTTAGTATTGGGAGGGACAGTTTCTGTTTGGAGAAAGATTTGCAGATGACAAAATACTGCATTTTTGTCTCAGAATGCTAGCTGACTGCAAGGTGACCGTGTTGGAATCCTTAGACGGCGACCACGCTGCGGGCCTGTCTGCATGGGCATGTGTGTTCGGGCTCGCGCTCAGTGTCTTTGGGGCGACCTGCTGCTAGATAGTCTCCTTGTTGCTTTACCTTTCTCTTTCTCTCTTTCTAGCCGGAGACCACCCCCATCACCAACTCGTCCCACTATAATCCGTCCACTAGAGTCCTCCCTGTTAGACTAAGCGAAGTGTCTGGCCTGGCAATTAATTACTAATGAATTATGCGAAAGCAACATATCTGACCAGTAAATCCTGAGTAGTCGCATGTGTGGACATCAGTAGGCAAGTAACCAGTTTTACTAACGCAATCATCACTCATCTTCGTCGCTCATGGTGTATCAAACCTTGGGAGTTTGACTCTTGAAAACCGCTGACCCTTCGAGACTTTAGAGGTTGTACTGACCAAGGGTAGGTCTGTATAGCAGCCCTGTATTTTGGAGACCGTTTGCCTACCCTGGTATGTATTTGGAATTGCTTTGGACAAGTTCCCAGGTTACCCACCAGGTAGCCCATTAAGTGTAATTCTTAAGAGCTTTGAGATGGTGGGCTTAGCCCTAAGCCATACGTGTATTGACTGTCCCACATTGTTTTGGCTGACAGAGATTATGTTGTCTGTTACTGATGTTCCCTCCCACTCTTTAATTACCTATTCAGATCCTCTTTCCTTCCTCTTTATTTCATAGGACTGCTAGGAAGTTTTGTGTTTTGTTTTTTTTTTTAATCAGGATTCCTTAAGAATAGACTTTTCCAGAAGCACAAGGTAGTTTGCAGAGGAAAAGTTAATGCACTGCTTGCTCTAGAGAGCTTCTCCTCACCCCAATGTGTTCTGCTTCGGGCTAGAAGCATATTCAACAGCGAATCAAAGCTTAATTTTCTGGTAGTCGGTCAGAAGATTTGGCTCGTTAGTTTCAGAGTTCAAGGAAGAAGCAAAATATCACATCTCTAGAATTGTCTGGAAATACGTAATTTCTTCATTCATGTATATATTCACTTCCCTATAGGTTACAGTGAAGGGTCACATGGAAAATACGTAATGTTTCAAAGCGATCTAGATTTAGGCTTGGCTAATTACACTTTGACACTAATTCCAGTGTATTTATTTGGTTGGAGCAAGGCATTTTCTCTTTCCAAGCTAATTTGTAATTCCCTCGTGTAAGAATTCATCCTACCTTTAAAACCAGTTTAACGTAACTTCCCTTCCTTCCTAGGCTTTCTTAATACATCTTGAGCCTTTCTCTGGGGTAACCGTTTTTAAATGGGGCCCTGGAATGAAAATAAAAGTCGATGTGTGAGAGGTGCCATGGTGTAAGTGCAGGAGCTCACACGTTTACAGCTGTACCTCAGTCTCTGCACAGCTCATTCTAAAAAATGGTATCAAGACAGAGACCTAAAGCAGCTTGGCAAATGCTCACATTGCAAATATTTAGGAAATCGATGTAGCCTGGGGGTTAATAGTTCAGCCCTGAGGCTGAGTTGTAGCCGACATAGGACCAGATGATTAGCATGTAGGAAACAGCCAGAAGCCAAGTGGAATTCTGTCTGCTGACTGTTCGCAGACAGCAGGTCCTCACTGAAGAGCGGCGTCCCGCGACACTATTTCACATTCCACAGAGGTAAATCAGGTCTCACCAACCGAAATGTCTCCCTTTGAAAGCAGCAAACATGATTTGTATGTTAACTTAGCTTTAATTTCCTGTGTACTTTCTACCCAAAGCAGACACCCATAAAGTATGAAGTCAAAACTTTCAGCCATTATTAAAAAGAGAACTCGCCAAGGTGAATGGCATTGTGTTGAAGTTATTCTAAAGGGCTACAGCTCGCCCACTTACAATAAGCAACAATAGGACTACGAGATTTACAAAAAGAACATTTCAACTTTTAAGTTCCAAGGGATCATATAAAGACCACCACCCTAAATCCTCTCATATCTTTTTTCTCCTCCTCATTTGAAAAAAATCGTAACTCTTTGTGAATGGAACAGATGTGCAAGGTACATAATGTGTTTTTAAAAACAGTGCTGCAACTAAATGGAAATGTTACGGAAATGTCCACAGTAAAACCAAATTGTCTTCGGAGATCTTTTCATAAAATTCCCTCTCTTTAGAGGATTCCCTTTGCTTCTTCCTTTGAATTCTCTAAAATGGGCAGCTAATGGATTATATACTTCAGGGTTTGGCCTTGTGCTAAATGTGGTTTTGCATTTTGCTGTATTTCAAAAATTTCCTTCTGTTAAAGGAAAATATTGTGGATAACCACTGGTGTGTTCTTAGATCAGCACAAACCATGTCAAAGAAAATTGGAGATGTTTTTCCAACTTTCTTTCCACTGATCTTATGTAGTCATAAACAATGGCATTTGCCATCTTTGGCTTTGGCTCTTGGATTATAATCCTGCAGTTTCACTGTCTCAACTGTCTGTCTGTAGGCACATTTTTGTTCTCTTACTCCTCCTCAGTTATTTCTAACAGAACCCAGCCTCCCCTGGAATTCCAGAAGCATGTTGGAGAATACTTTCAGTTTGCTGCAGTACTATGATTAGTATTAATACCATTTCCCATAAGAGTTTGCATCCTGCTAGGAGGACAGATGTCAAGGTGAATGAAGTCAGAAGCTCTAAGATGTGTGTGAAGTGCGTTGTTCACACCAGGCCTTAAGGTGGGAATGCAGCTTCATGAGCTTTCTAAGAATTTCCCGTACCACCTCTCATCTTTTGTGTAGCTTCCTCCTAACCGATTGCTCTGATGTCGTCTACACAATAGATGTTCTGCAAAATAAAATAAGACATACAGTATTTTTAGGATTTGGAAAAATTAACTGTATATGTTTGCTGGTATGTCACTTCTTGTCACATGCTAAATCCTGCATGCTTATTGACTAATTGGAATAACCGTTTCCTCAACTGTGGACAGATTATTGAAATAGTATTGATTTAGAACAGATATATTGCATTTCCAGAAGTCATCTACCAAGATTACTCTTCTGAGTTGTTCTTAGCTGACTTCTACAACGAAGAAAAGCAGTAGGGTCAGTTTGTTAGCAAATTGCCTACTTATTCAGAAACAAACTTGTTCTGTTCCAAAATATTATAATGAAACCAGTTCCTGTGATAAAACTGTAAGCCTTCTAAACTTAGAATTTAAACGTAGTCATAGAGATTAATTTTATGATTTTTTAGTGTAGACTGTAGCCATAATTCTCAAATATGAAATGGGACCTAATACCAGTATGTGATAAATGTTGACGTTTTCTGTGTGCAAACATATTTTCAATGCATGTGTCTCTGTGTATACAGTATATACATGGGAAATTCATTCCTGTAAGTACACGTGTTTAAACAGGTTTAAAAACCCCTGTTAAAATGCCACAAGCATGAGTGTGATTGTGTATATAAGCGTGTAAATATTTATGTATACATGTGCTTTGTGTGTGGGGGTATGAGTATATTTTTTAAACTGTGTTAATTCAAGAGCTCACTCTGGAGGGTCTGCCATAATACCCAACAGAGGTTCACAGAACAGTGATAACCTACACGAGGTCTCAGATTTTTTCCAGGATAGGCACAGTGCTCAGAATTACCCTGACAACACAGCAGGGTAACATCCAGGCATTTGTACCTAAGTCCACAGCACTGCTTATCTAAGAAGAAATGACCTTTGCCAAATACAGTGTAAGATCAGGAGACCCACTTTTAAGAACTCTGACTGGAATTATAAATGATTCTTGGATTGCTGGGCTGAATCTTAAAAAGCTTACATTGGTCTACGTAGTCATTTTTTTCTCCATAGTAAACATCAAAAAATAAAGTGGAAGGACACCACAATGTAACAGAAAGAGCAGCCTCTCCTGAGTAAATTTGCTAAAAATGCAGAGTAGTTCCTTAATACCTCGGTGGTAGGTCATCCATCCCTTGTTTTTGGTAAACATTTCTCATTTGGCAAACAAGATAAGTATTTGAAATTGACAGTTACCATTGACAGTAACATTGAATTGAAATTGACAGTAACATTGAGAATAAAACCTAAGTAGTAGGTCTCCGAACCGTGGAATCCAGTCAAAGGAGAGAAGATGTAAGCCTCAGGTTGAAGGTTTTCCATCCGCTTCACCAAGAGGACTGCTGGCTGTGAGCTCAAGAGGGTGATGTGAGTAAGGCTGGGTGATTGTAGAGAAAACGTGATTAGTTCACTAGATCACTCCTTTCTTAAAAGCTCCGGTGTGTCTCCTAGATAATCTTAAGTCATCCTGTCTAGTTGGTATGCTTAAAATCACATGGTGCTCTGTATTGTGAACCTTTCAGAATATTCTGAAGCATGTGTAGTATATGCATCGCTAGTTGTATATATGTGTAAGGATGCGTTTATGTGTGAGATCGAGGAAACTCAAGGAAGAGTCTCCTGTTTGTCTTAAGACCTGTGCATACTGGTACACTGGTGAGACTTCTCACCTCTCTGGTCTGGGGTTTCACTCATGGCTCAGCTCAAGGCATTCCTTTCTTCTTAATTTTTACCCTTTGAATTCCTTAAACTTTGCTCACTGTGTAATGTTTTAAAAAAATATGATCAAAAATTACGCTATTGACCTCTTGCACTGTCTGCTGCCAGTGTGGTAAAAAATGATTCAACTAGAAATTTCACCATGACTTGATTTCTGTTTACTTTCATATGTACAGCCTCTGTGTTGCTTGCTCGTCTATGTTTCTTTTTTTCTCCCTTTGCTGAATCACATTCCCCTTTTGCTTTTTTTTACGAAGAAGCAGTGTGTAGAAGCAAAATCTCACCTTCTCTGTTGATTCTTTAAGTAACTTGAGCCAGAATACTTTCCACTGTCTTCTTGGCACTTTCAGGATTTCTTAATGTTGATATATGGATGGACTCTGTGAATGGAATTTTTGAAGGACGTTCCTCAAGCCTGTACCATTCTTGAAGGTCACATGTACCAATTGTGAAAATGTGAAGCTGTATTTCTGAACCTGAAATAAATGATAACATTTGAAGGACTTCCCCCCTTCTTCGTTCTTGGGTCATATTTGGGTCATATCTATGCCTATCAGTAAGATCTGAGCGCTCTGAATACTTATAAGTCTTTTAATCAAATTGGCCCAGAATTACCAAACTGGGGAGTGGCATTTGGCATTACTGTCACTTATCTGGGGTGCGGTGGGGACACAGGATTTTTAAAGGGAGCAAATTGGACAAATCAAAGGCAGGAGAGTGGGAAGATATTTTCTGATTCAAACTCCGTGTTGGACTAGGTTTGAAAAAGGCACAAGCCTTAGACAGTTGGAGGGTGCAGTGTGACAGTTCATAAGAGGCACTGTCTTATTTTGCTACTGAAGAGGAAGTGTTCATGAAAAACCCTGGGAAGCAGTAAGGACACTTGGCCCAGCTGTCAGGTCCACAGGAGGCACTTCTTACAGAAAGTAATCAAGCTCTTGACTCAATCATTGGCCTTCACTTATTTACTCATTGGGCATCAAAGGCAGAATTTACCCCTCTAGTTTCCCTACTATTAAGAAAACGGAAGAGTAGAGTGCTAAAGAGTAGCTAGCCTCAGTTTCCAGAACACAGAGAAAGACTCTTTATTAAAGAGTTTTGATGACAGGTCACTTACCAACGTACGGAGTCCCAGATGGAGCCATCCATCCCAAAACAGAAGACAAGAAGGGGATGGGAGGAGAACGTTGGTTTACTTTGTGTTCAGGACACATTCACTGGGAAAAGATGAATTGCAAAAGGCTGTTGTAGTAATTCCTGTTTTCCTGTTGTAATTTCTTTTTCCTATCTGTACATCTTCCATGAGTGGAGCCATTAATGCCTTCAAAGGAAGCTTTTTAGTGAAAGAGAGAGGAAGACAATCATGCTGTACACTTGTGTTGTGTGTGGGGCATGTGTGTGTGTGCATGTGTACGAGTCCTACGGCATGATTCTTTATTAGGAATAGTTTCTAGTGGAAATTACCCGAACCATCGGACCTTATTTGGCAAACTACTAATTTGGTAACTATGTGGCAAATTACCATTTGTATTTTTAAAATAGTTCGGGCATCAGTGTAAAGATCTTTGCAGTTGTCAAGATTCTTGTTTTTCTGCTGGAATCTTTAAATTTCAGATTGAGAAACTATCTGGGGTTTGAGTTAGATGGTCCTCAGACCCTACCTCTTAGTACGTCAGCACACACCTGGCACTACCACTATGAAGACCCTTCATTCTTTCCCATTGTGGCAACCTAGTAATTAGAATACACTCAAGAGAGGTTGGCTAAAATAACAGTCTTAATCCAGAGTTTCCCAAAGTTAATTCCGTGAGATTTTAGTTGGTTTTGCACATACATATACCATGGGTTTCTTGATGAGATACACTTGGGAAATGATTAAAAATTAAACGTCTCTACAGAGACTCTGGTATCAGATTGCATTGTGAATCTCTAAGGAAGGGTCAGTGTCTACATGTTTCTCAGACTTTTTTGACCATCCATGCTTTGTTCATAAAGCATCTCAGAGGTCTAGTGTTGTGAGGAAACACTGCCTCCGTGGCTTTAGGTGAGAGAGAAAAGGCTTTGAGCAAGATTTAGTCCAGTACAGATAGTCGCTATCACCAAGTCAGATGATAAAATCAAATGTAAGGGCAACTAGAGCTGCCAACCTGGGACAAACTTCTGGGGCTACCATGCTGTGTCACAGGGGTGTCCCAGACCCAGTGAGGACAGGCTCAGGGAAAGAGAGGCATGAAAGCAGATTGGAGACATACATGCAATGAGTCTTAGTAAGCGCTGTGGAGGAGGCAGATAATTTTCCATACCATCTTTTCTCTCTCGCTTTCCAAAGAAGGAAACCTGAATCCAGGTTGATTTAAAATTTAAAGATTACCAAACAAAAAGAGAAAGGAATGCCTATCTTATTGCTTTACCGGTCTCACTTTCCCAAGCCTTCAGGCTCACCCTGATTTGAGATAGGAAGTTATCTAAATGATGGGCAAAGAAAGCAAGCAGAGAATGTTTTGTGAGATTTTTTTTTTTTTTAAAGATTTTATTTATTTGACAGAGGGAAACACAGCGAGAAAGGGAACACAAGCAGAGGGAATGGTAGCGGGAGAAGCAGGCTTCCTGCCGAGCAGGGAGCCCGATGCGGGGCTCGATCCCAGGACCGTGGGATCATGACCTGAGCCGAAGGCAGACGCTTAACGACTGAGCCACCCAGGCGCCCCTGTTTTGTGAGATTTTAACAGAAAAGTAAAGAGTCATAAGACCTTCCCTGGGACCCTGCTACAGGAACTTCACCATAGGAACAGATTGAAGCACCGAGGTAGATCCGAGAGAGGATGTGGGTAATTAATCATCCTATTGATAACTGAGTCTTCTATCTTTGATCAATGCCCGTGTTCCATACACAGCTTTTCCTGCCTCCTTCCCTTACTGTTCTGGCCAAACAATGCTTTGAAGCTATTTTTCAGAAAACTTAAGAAGGTATAACCTGAAATTAGACTCTTGATGAGGTAGATTTGCTTGCATGGTGAATAGTAGCATTCTGAACTTTAAAACCGGTTAGCAAATTTTATGCATGTGCAAAACCTACTCAGCATTTCAGCTCAGTGTTCCAAGTCAGAGGCAGCAACAGTATGAGGTATGTTCATAGCTCTTTGTGTGAAAAGCCCGGATATTTTCAGCGCTTGCCCTCAGGCGCTTCGGCATTGTCTAAGTAACATAGAAAGTTCTGGGAAAGAAATAGTGAAAACCCAAACCCGCAAGATCCATGCTAGAACTAACTCTGAGCCACTGCGTGGTGTCATCCTTGACGATGCTTTTTGGCAGTGAGAGGAAAGTTGGTGCCAGAGAGTGAGGAGGAAAGGAAAGGAGCTGCCTGAGGGGAATAAATGTCACTCTGATGTTTGAGGCAAACATTCTAGCTGTCGGGTGAAATATATTCCAAGACATGGAGTTTCTGATCCTGCTTCTGGATTAGCGCACTGAAACGAGCCCAGACAGGAAGGTGCTTTGGCATGTGCTAACAGAACGTCTCTTCAGCACTGTGGACTCGCTGTTCAGGTTAATGGCTCACCTCCCCGCCCTGCTGAGGTAATTAAAGGGTTCTAAAGCCCCTTCAGAGCTCAAAAATCGTTCTGTTTGCTGGGCAGGTGATAAATCTCATTGAGCCTGACAGGAATTTAATTACACTTTCTTCATGAAAACACCAGGGATGCCCATTACCTGGATCTCTAAAGCTAAAGGCTCGCAGACCCCCCGCAGTTGAAAGGTTACCAAAAACAAGTTCTTCATCATTTAAATGGATGAGAGGCCTCCTTAGCATGGCCTGCTTAAATTGGACTGAAGAGAAATTGGTCTCGGCCTTGAGGGGAGCTAAGATTTTTCACCACTGCTCAGAAACAGCCCCATCAGTCCACCTCCATTAACATCTCATAGAAGATGAAAAAGTTTTTGTTTTTGTTTTGGGTAGACGTCACTGCCCCACTTGCTGAAGTGTTACACGAGTAAGAGGGAAGGGAGTATGGAAGCCTGTCGGACACCTGGATGAACAGCCAAAGAGAAGCCCCACAGGAAGCAGGCTACAAAGCTCACCTCACCCTGTTCCCTGGCTCGCTGTAGCCTTGCACTCATTACCAATTTGGTTAGAAAGAGGAAATTAAAGTACAGATGGCTGCTGGAAACCAGTGGGAAAGTTTCATTTGGCCTGTTGTTTTCCTACATACACAGTGCATTGCAATGTAGAGTTGACTCCTCCAGCAGCAAATCATCTGGAGAGGTTGATGTCAAAAGGAAACACAGCTCTAGACCCTTATTTCACAACCATCGGCCTGACACGATGCAAACCAGGCTAGGGATATGGAGAAAGATCTGGCAAACTACATCTCCTTCCCCCTGCACCCAGTTCCAAATAAATCAGACCTTGGGTTCTATGCGGTTCTGAGACAGACTCCCGGGCTCCTGTGGACCAGAGCTAGCCTTGTAGTGTCCCTGGGCCTGAAAAGGCTATCATATCGGGATAGTCACGTGGAGCAGGTTCTTACTGGCAGATTCTTTTCTCCAAGCTCAACTCCTAACATGTTCTGCATGATTGTTCATGGGATCCCACTGCTCGTTGGATCTCATGACACCCAATTTGCCTCACCTTAAAAATTTTTTTTACCTGTCGTTATTTCTCTTTCAACTCCCTCTCCCTATGGAGATTTAACATTTGCTGGGATCTTTGGAAGTAACCAAACGTCACAAAATCAGGGCTCAGAAACAAAGACTCAAGGTCGTAAAGGCATTAGGCTCTGCTACTATTTCCAAGGCTCCTGAATATGACTGCACCGGTGGAGGGTCCCAGGGCACAACACAAGAGTCTGGAGCGGGCTCATGAGGCTCACACCTAGCGCACTGCCTGCAGCCACGAAGGGTCCCGGGAACTGCTCACTTTGCCCTGTGGTTCTCTCATTTCCCCTGCGTGCCTGCATGTTTTTTGTCTTAATTTGAATTTGACTCTGGTGGGATCATTTTGCATGCTTTTATTTGGATTTGTTTTATAATTTAAACATTGTTTTCTTCCTCTGCATCTGTGTTTTTCTTTCTGTTGTTTGGTTTGGTTTTCACTAGGCGACCCCCTCCTGCGGTTCCAGGACGGCCATCCTAACCCCCGTGACTCATCTCCTTTTGTTTCCAACAACATGTCTATCCATGGTATTTCAAAGCCTTTCGTTTGCACTACATGTCATATGTACATAACAACTTTTATTTTTGAGCCATGTCTATAATAAAAACAAAGTTTATTCTATATAAAAATGAAATGTGGTCTGTTTCTTTTTCTAAAGAAGACCCAAGTTAAAATAGTTTTCAGCTAAAACCAGGTAAGTGGGAAAATATCTAACTTGATGGTATATAAGGGGCTTAACTTGAAAAAAGCTAGTTTAAGATGGTATTTGGTGAAGAATGATAATCTATCTTCAACTGGAATATCTGTCCGATAGAAGTATAGAAAGACAGAAACAAGTATTGGTGAGGATATGGAGAAAAAGAACCCTTTCGTACTGTGGGTGAGAACGTAAGCTGGTGCAGCCGCTGTGGAAAACAGTATGGAGGGCCCCCCAAAAGTTAAAGACAGAATTACCATATGATTGACTAACTCCACTACCGGGTATTTACCCAAAGAGTGGAAAAACACTAATTTGAAAAGATACACGAACCCTACGTTTACTGAAGTGTTATTTACAGTATCCAAAATATAGAGGCAATACCAAGTGTCCACTGACACTTGGATAAATGGATAAAGATGATGGGGTGTACATATTTATATACAATGAAATACTATTCAGCCATAAAAAAGAATGAGACCTTGCCATTTGCAGCAACATAGAAGGATCTAGAGGGTATAATGCCAAGTGAAATAAGTCTGTCAGAGAAA
>CM053618.1:47371567-47395133 GCA_028646535.1 Procyon lotor
ATGTGTAAAGCTTAAACTGACCTGATGAACAATGAGAAAAGAAAGCCCAAATTGCACAAGGATGAAATGATTCCCTAGCAGCCTTTCACGGTCTCCACAACAGTGCCGGCCCCTCCTCACGTTGATGAGGCAAGAAAGAAGGGATGAATCCGGAGGGGGGCTGGGAAGAAGCTGCCTAGAGCAACACTCAACTATGCTATGGTTGGTTCATATTTATTTGCTCTCCGTCGTGTCTGTGTGTTTCATAATGGACTCTTCCCCAACTCTCCCTGCCCCTACCTCCACCCTCAGTATTTGAGAGCGTTGGACAAGAGCAGCATTCTTCAGAGTTGACCAGAACTCTGGATCATCACGAGGAGCCAATATACCTACAACAAATATGATATTTCTTACATGTTCTCATCCTTATAATTTATGCATCAAGCATAATGTCCTCTTATGTGGTCTGGAAGCATCCAGAGAAGGAACAGGGTAAGAGCAGCTTACAGAATAGCAATAACGTGCTATGGCAAGAGAAAATTTGAGTCCTTTTCCTAGAGAGAACGGTTACTGAGTTCAGTGCTGAAGAAGCCACTTAACTTCTAGAACCCAAATTATCCACCTGACCCAATGCATGCTAACATTCCAGAACATGGTGCTTCTGACCTCTGACAGAGAAAGGAACAACAGAACCCATTTCAGCCAATCAGAAGCCAGACGTATTATTTCTAATGGAAAAGCCTAATACCAGACTCTCATGTAAGTGCTGGCTGAGGAAAAGACAGTGGACTTGAAGCTGCAGTAGTCCATGAACTTTGCCTTGGCTTCTAACAGAAAGCCTCCGAGTCAGAAGGCACTCTGTAGCACTCTGCCCCGGGAAGCAGCGAGGGGAGGTGCCCAGTCTCCAGCTAGAAAAATCTGGAAGCAAGAGATGCAGAAAAGAGAACTAAAGGTAGGAAAAAGTAGACAAAACTTCCAATCCTTCCCTTAGGGAGCTTCACTGGTAAACAAACAGGGACCACATACGCACGGACGGGGATTGCAACCAACGTCCTAGGAGCTGAGAGCCAAAAGAAGATAAGGAGATAACCTGTGCTCTTCCTTTACTGACATGGACACCGTCAGTTGGCTTGGCGCGGGATACGCTTTGATCCTCTGGATCCCAGAATTTGAAAATTCTGTTTCATAGCTCGGCATTAAGTATGATTTTAAGAGTTTATTTATTTGACAGAAACAGTGAGAGAGAGAACACAAGCAGGGGGAGTGGGAAAGGGAGAAGCAGGTTTCCCACTGATCAGGGAGCCCAACTCGGGGGCTCGGACCTGAGCTGATGGCAGATGCTTAACAACTGAGCCACCCAGGTGCCCTGATTTTTTTTTTTTTTTTAAAAAAACCTCCAATGATACTGGAGTCTTTAATCCAACTCTATGAGATTCTGAAGTGAATCTTTGCAACCACGAATCCATTTTAAAGACATGAACCTCGGGATACCTGGGAGGCTCAGTCTGTTAAGTGTCTGCCTTCGGCTCAGGTCATGATCCCAGGGTCCTGGGATCCAGCCCCGCATTGGGCTTCCCCAGGAGCCGGCTTCTCCCTCTGCCTGCCGCTCCCCCTGCTTGTGCTCTCTCTCTCTCCCTAATAAAATCTTAAAAATAAAAATAAAATCTTAAAAAAACAAAACATGAACCTCACCTAAAGGAAGATAAGCTTGCTATAAAAGGAAAAAAAAAATTTCCATAACCCCTTTATAATACGATAGTCTATCTGCATAAATCAGATGGAGCTTGTGGCCCTACACTACTCTGTCCCCACAGACAGAACACACTAGCTGCCTCCACCATGATACAGGTCCTTGTTTGTTTTCTGTAAGTTACTCTTAAATCAGATTAGACAGCAGGCTGTGGGATACACCAAGACTAATCTGCGACTCCCGTACTGTTTTTAATCAAATCTCACTATTTTATATCAAGTTCTGATTTCCAGGCCCAGGGCACATCTTTAGAGCACCTCATGAACGGGGGCCATGAGCAGGCAGAGGAAACCCAGCCTTAGCACACTCCCCAGGCATCAGGGAGACCGAAGGATCCTCATGACAGGAGTGGAGAAGTCACCCATGCGGGCTCTACCTCTCAAAACAGCTGCTGGCAGAGTACGCCACTGACACTCTGGAAAGCCTAGGGTGGGCGGCTCTTCTGGGCTGGAGCGTTTGCTCCCACTCTCATCCCCGAGGGAGCATCTCAGAAGGCAGCAGAGAGCAGGTCAGAGCCTAGGAGACAGCTCCTTCTGCCTGTCTGCCTTTTTCTCTTTTAAAGACAAAGCTACAGCTTGCACACACAAAAGCTGCCTGGGGCCCAAGGATCTGTTTATTTTGCAATTTTAAGAGTGGGAGGCCCACAGTGTTCTCACTGGGCAGCGTCCAAATGTTGCTTGGGCTCCGCACAAGGCCACAGGGCCGCCCGGAGCGGGGAGCAAGTGGGCCTCAGGAAAGTAGGGGCAGCCGGCGGGCCAGCTTCTTACCGGGGCCCCAAGGGACCGCCGCTTCCCTCGACCTCTGCGTTGGAAAATCAATCTGTTCCATTGTCCTGGCAACATATGGTCTAGGGATCGTAGGGCTAGTCCGTGTAGGGCACAAGACCTCGGGCTGATCCCGGCTGTCATCTGAACCCGGGTGCCAATTGGTGCCAGATGATGGCAGAAAAGGCCATTTGCCTTCCTAAGCCTCTTCCTCCGGCCCTTGGGCCCCTGCGGTAGGGAGCGTGGGAGGTGGCACCAAACCCCTGGTGGAGCCAGGCCCCCGGTGCTGAGCAAATGCCGGGCAGTTGGGAAATAGAGGCTCCCCAACCCCCTCATCTCGGGGATCCACCATTACTCACAGTAACGTGTCTGGGAGGGAAATGTGGTGTTTGGGTTGGGTTAGTGATGGCTCTTGTTTCCCTAGGTAAAAAGACCAACATTCGTCATACCTGTGAGTTGACAGAGAAAAAAAACAAAAACAGCCCAGAGCCTTAGCCCGTCTAAGCGAGCTCGCCCCAGCGGGTCTCCCCCGCCGTCCAGCGCCTTCCCGTGCTCAGAGCAGAGCGCCTCTTCCTCGGGGCTGCCCATCCACAGGACCCTGGCCAAACTCTGGCTCCCAGCATAGCTTCCGTCCCTTTACCCAGAATCTTCTAGAAGACTGCACAGATCTCAGGAAGTTTGTGTCATCATCCCTGGAAGGCTCTTGCTACAATGTGCATTACCCAAAGAATTAGTACATTAATCCCATTAGCAACAACAGTAGCACGTTGGTGATGACGTGACCAAGCCTGCTCGCTCAGACCGCACCTGTCTCCCTGCCCACCGACACTTGTATTCTCCCCGCCATCCGCCTCGAACCCACCGGGATTTTGTGATGGGCCCTCTTCCCCAGCAGACGCCCCCTCCCTGCCGGCCCTCTGAGCTCCACACGGCTCTGCACGCCTTCCCTGTGCTGCTCTCCCACCCTCCCCGGCCTCGGGAACCCAGACCCTGGGGCCTCTGTAATCTACTTCTCACGATCAGCAAAATGCCCCGAACCTTCAGCCTGTTGTCCGGATGCGTCCCTCACCTTCTTGCTCTAACACCACCTGAATCCCCTCTCCGGGCCCCGCTCCCCTGCAGTCGGCTCAGAAGGCGGCCACTGGCGCCCCACGGCCCTCACACTGCCGAACCTGAGTGGGGTCTGCGTTCCTCTCCTCTTCTGCTTTCAGACCATTCTTGCTCCGGCCGCCCTAAAGCCCTCAGCTTTGAGCCTCACGGCCCCCGACTACAGCACGTACTCCCCGGCCTGTCGCCTTGAGCCTGACCCCCAGTTCACGTTCCCTCATTCCTTGACGATTTCACCTCCTGCTTCCCTGCCATTCTCCCCAGGACCATCCCTGTCTGGATTCTCGGGGATTCCACAGACGTACACATTGTCCGTCCAACACCCGGCCCATCCTTCCCACCTCTCTACTGTCTCAGGCTCCACTTCCCCAGTGTTGCTACTCTCCACTCTACCTCGGCTACTCACTCCCCGAGTGACAGCGCGTCTCTGTTCCCTGCTCTTCACCTCCTAGCCTTCTGCTGGGACCCCCGATTCACTGATCTGCCCCCTGCCCCTCACCCCGTTACGGTTCACTCTCCTTGCCCGACTGACATGCCCCGGTGGATCCTTATAGTCATGCCTGTGCATGACTCTTCTCCCTCACCCCCCCCCCCGAGGATATTCACCTCTCCATCTCCTCCGCTTTGCACCCGTGTACGTGCTCGTGGTCGGGAAAACACGCACACAACCACACCAATTAGTTTGGCTTTAAAGTCATGATCACGGCGTTCAGGTGAGCCTTGAATTCTGTCGAGCAGTTACACTAACCATCCCCATTTCCTTCACTGCCCCGAGGTCCCAAACCATCTCCTGGCTTCTCTCTCCTCAGTCCCCCAACACGTGCTCCTTTATCCTCACTCTCCGCTGATTCTTTGCCTCCTACTTCCCTAGGAAAATTGAAGCAATTAGAAAGGAGCTTCCAAAAACCCCCATCACCTTATTTACCCACTTACCATCTACCCTCTCGCCAGCATTTGTATTAATGTATCTGCCCTCCGCCTGTAAGAGTTACCACGGTGACGGTCCTGTCCTCTGGCCAAAGCCAGGCCGTCCACTCATGCTTAGACCCCGTCTCCTCTCAAATGCTCAACATTCTCACTGTCCTCTCATCAACTACTGCTTCCTGTTGTCTCACTGCCCTCAGCAGACAAATGTGGTATCGTCTCTCCCATCTGGAAAAACAGTTTCTTATATCCTCACGTCCCCTTTCCGGTTCTATCCTGTTCCCTGGTACCCCGCCCCACCCTTTGAAGCAAAACTTCTAGAAAGTTGCCTGTACTCACTGCTCCAATTCCCCTTCTCTTTCCTCTTTTCAACCCACCCCAAATAGGTTTTTTATTCCCCCACTCCGCCCCAAACTGCTCTTTTCAACACCACCAATGATTCCCTCCTTGCTAAAGCCAACGGTAAATTCTCAGTCCTTACGTCACTTGATTGACCAGATTTTCCCTTGATCACAGCTGACACCTCCTCTCCCTCGAGTCATCTGCACTTGGTTCCCAGGACTCTACCAAATCGATTTGCTTGTTTCTCTCTCCAAACTTAACTTGGAGTTCTCGGTTCATACTTCCTTAGTGACCTCACCCAGCCCCGCAGCATTTATATACCGACAATTCCCAAATGTATATTTCCATCCCATACATTGCCCCTAAAATCCAAATTCATCGAACTCCCTACTCAACATTTCAGCCCTTATATCCACATTTCATATCCCACATGCCTCAACCTGATTTTCTTCCCCCAAATTTCCACCCATATCCCCTTGGCCCCCAGCTCAATTGATCACATCTCTATCTTTCTCTTTCAATTTGCTCAGGCCAAAACCCTTGGGTCATTTATACTTCTCTTGTTTTCAAACCCCACATCTAATATGTCAAGAAGCTCTTTACTCAGCTTTCAAATTGTATCAGAATGTGACTCGTTCCCACCACGTCTGCTATCACTGTGTTCTGAGCACCACCTCCCTTGTCTGGATGACTCCAAGCGCTTCCTAATGCTTCTCTGTGCTCTGGTCTTGCCCCACAGCGACCGGAATGCGCCTCCCAAAATGTATGTCAAATCACGTCCCTCTTTTCTCCAAGCCCCTCCGATGGCTTCCATCTCCTAGTAAAAGCCGGGGTCCTTTCACTAGCCCTCAGTGTCACATGTGATCTAGAACCCCACACTACCTCCGTGGCCTCGTCTTTCGTTCCCCTTGGTCGCCCCACGTCAGCCCGTCCCTGCTCTTCCCCAAACATGCCGGGCAGCCGGGTCTTCTGCCAGCACATTCACAGCAGCTCTTCCCTCTGCCCGGAATGTTCGTTCCCTGGGAATCTGAATTATTCACTCATCTTCAAGTCTTTGTCACATGTTACTTATAATATCTACCCGGACCCCCTTATTTAATACTATTGATACTTCTCCCCTTTCTTCCCATAGCATTTATTATCTTCTACTTATGTTTATTGTCTGTCTCTTGCCGCTAGAAGGTGAGCTCTACTAGACTGAAGACCTTGGTCCACTTTGTTCCTAGATCTATTCCAAGCACATAGAACAGTATCTGTCACCCAGTTAGTGCTCAGTGAGTATTTGCTGAATGAACACATTCCTGAGGCCAAACATCATAAAATGTGAATGGCAGAGAGTGAGTAGAGATCAGCGTGGGTGGACAAGAAATATTTTGCTAGATGTTGGGGGTAGGAATAAGGGACAGAGGGAACAGTGAGGGATTTGAGAAAACACTAAAAGCAACTGCCTCCCAGTTAGTCTTTAGCCCTGGATGCCGCTCAGCTGTCAGAAAAGCAAAGCATCAGCCGAAACTGGCAACACAGCCTTGGGCAAGTTCCTGGTTCGCTACGAGTCTCCGTCACCTCAACTGTAAAATGCAAATAATACCTGTATTACAGGATTGTTATGAGAAGTAAAGAAGATAAGGCATATAAAGTGCCTAACACAGTGTCTGAAACACACTGGGCGCTTGAAAATGTAGCTGTTGTAATTGCTCAAATCCCAGCATGGTATTTATTTCCTGAATTCGGGGGGACCTCAAACAATGTTGTTATTTCTCAAACCACAATTCATCAAGAATTCCAAGACCACTGACTTTATTATAAAAAGGAATTATCAGTAAGTTCCACAGGATGGCACTGTGTCCCAGCCTGTTTCCCCGCATCCAGGGGTTTTGAAATATTGTAAAATTGTGTGACTGATGCCCTCTGCTGGCTTTTCTTTGTCTTGACCTTGAGCCTTTGGCTTGGATGTAGAATGGCTCCACGCTTCCCCGACTGCACTCAGCATGGGTTCTTAAATCCACAATCGAAGCCAGCTGCCCAAAGACTCCCTCAAAGGTTTACAGCACTTCCGTGGTACAGAGGCGTAACGCTGACACCAGGCCGGTCACTGCACAGAACCAACGTGCTGCTCTCCCCAGATTCTCGCACAGCCTTCCAACTACCTGCCCATCCTCCAACAGCCACATCATGGCCACAAAACAAAGCACAGCTGCCGCTCTACAGCTCTGCCCTTCCCTAATCCCTTCTAGCCCAACTCTAGCCCAACGACAGTCCCTGGTGCCATTTTGAGGGAACAGGCAAAGCTGCCTCATTCCCCCCTCTTTGCTCTCACTTCCCTCTAGCCTTTCCTATCGACCAGAAGGTTGACAGGAAGCAGAGCTGGGAGAAAGGGGTGTGGAGAAGGGAGGGCTAATAGTTTCCTATGCAAGCAAGCATCTGGTTTGGGATTTTATTTTATTTTTTAAAGATTTTGTTTATTTGACAGAGAGACAGAGAGAGCACAAGTAGGCAGAGAGGCAGGCAGAGAGAGAGAGGGAAGCAGGCTCCCTGCTGAGCAGAGAGCCCGATGTGGGGGCTCGATCCCAGGACCCTGAGATCATGACCTGAGCCGAAGGCAGAGGCTTCAACCCACTGAGCCACCCAGGTGCCCCATGGTTTGGGATTTTAATTCCGAAGCTACTGGAACATCTTCCCCTTTCCTTTCCCCTTTCCCTTCGCACATGCACCATAATATTCTCCAAAAATCTAAGTCATTAGTATTCTGCTTGCACCCTTTCGATGTAGATTAAATTTAAGAGACTGGCTGCATCACTGTACATCAGTGATGAGTAGCTTTCCCAACAACTATCACACCAGGTCATACCCGTCACCACCTAGGCTGCACCCCTGTGCCAGCAGCAAGCCCAAGCGGCCTAAGTGAGCCTCATCATCCCTCAGGGAGCCCATGTGGACTTGGGATTTCTTAACATTTTCTTACAAAATATTTATGGCCTATTTGTATTTTTTCCCAAATCTTTTTGGAATCCATTTATGTTCTTGGTCTGAGGAACTTCTTGGAGCTACATGCAGAAAGTGCATAAAATTATGCTTTTATTTGTCTGAAACTCACCCTGCTCGAATTTTTTTTCTTTTTAAAGATTTTATTTATTTATTTGACAGATCACAAGTAGGCAGAGAGGCAGGTGGCGGCAGGGCGGGGGGAGCAGGCTCCCCGCTGAGCAGAGCCCAATGTGGGGCTCGATCCCAGGACCCCGAGATCATGACCTGAGCCAAAGGCAGAGGCTTAACTCACTGAGCCAGCGAGATGTGCCTCCCTGCTTGAATTTCAAAAACTGTCCTCTCCCACTCGTGATTTGGTGAACCAATCAACATTCACTTTGACTCTTTTCAGTGTTATAGATGATGACTGTGTATCTCTGTTGAGCCTTCCTTCCAGGCCATGTGTTCAATTCTCTAATCTGTTTTCATAGGGCATTCTTTCCCTTTGGTTATCATTTTGATTTTTTAATTCTCCTGTGATCTATCTCTGATTCCTCTAGAGCCTGATTATGAGGCAACCAACTCTGTACAAAGAATTCCAAGTACAAAAGTACTAGATTCTGTTTAGATCTCATTACCCTCCAAGAATGTGCCCAGAATTTGGAGCCAATGTCTTCCAGATACATTTGGAACACCTCAGCCTGAGTGTACCATCTCAGGCACCGAAAACTTAATGTGTCCCATTCTTATCTTCTTCACCTCCAAACCTGTCCTCAATTCTGGTTTTTTTTTTTTCATGGAATAGTGAACGGGACAGAAATCTGCTTAGGGCAGAGGCCCCAACTCATCCTCTAGGCCCTTCCATTTCCCAACACGGGTCTTCCAAGATCTCAGAGAATCTAATCAGGCCCTTCATCTCCACACCCACTGTTGTCACCACCCTTCGTCCAAACACTCTCTTCACTATTGCCATAGAGGTCCCCAGGCTCAGCCTCCGTAGTTCAGCCTGAAGACTGCGGCCAGAATTTGACACATATACATACATACATACATATACATATGCACAAAAGTGCGTTCGAGGCGCCTGGGTGGCTCAGCGGGTTAAAGCCTCTGCCTTCGGCTCGGGTCATGATCTCAGGGTCCTGGGATCGAGCCCCACATCGGGCTCTCTGCTCAGTGGGGAGCCTGCTTCCCCCTCTCTCTCTGCCTGCCTCTCTGCCTGCTTGTGATCTGTCAAATAAATAAATAAAATCTTTAAAAAAAAAAAAAAGTGCGTTTGGTGGGAATCTTATACCCCTTTTCAAAACCTCCTTAATTTGGACGGACAACAGGATAGGCTGATTCAAAGTTCTCAGCACTTTCGGACCCTACAGTCCGTCTATTCTGTGCTTCTGTCCGCTGCCAGGATGAATCAGGATCGTGCACACTTTGAACGTGCTGTTCATCCTGGTTGGAATACCCTTCTCGCCCCATTTCTACCTGGACAGAGTTGGCTGCCCCACCCTACACCCTCACATCCAACCCTCAACTCCCCATCCCCCCGTCACCTCCACACTGAACAGGATCAGGCCTTGGGGCGGGGGCACCACATACCATACACAGTGTGATGGAGAAGGGATGAAAATGAAAATTCATCCCACTGAAACTACTCCTGAAAGTGATTCAGATGTGGAGAACTTTCTGCTCATCAACATGGATGTGGCTGCTGCGTGAGTTCCATGAAACTGATCATCAGAAATCCATTCAAATAAGGCAAACATATTGGGATATAAAGAAATAAGGCACAATTTTATACAATTCTGTACTACCTTCAACCATTAACACCTGGCCCTGTTCCCGATGTGACTACAGGAACTCGTAGTCACTACGAGCCAGTTCCGGCCCCTCTCGAGGCACGAAAAGGCCACGCCCAACACAGGCAGTAGATGGACGCTCTGAGCTCAGGTCAGTTTCCAAGATCCGTGTCTCCCCACGAGCCAGTGTCCCTGGGACTGCGAAACGAAATCTAAGGTGCCTTAGGGAAAACTACCCATTCTAATGAAACACTACACTCTTCAGTCCACATTCAAATTGGAAAAAGAATGATGTGAGGTGACAGAACTGAAGACACTAGTTCACAATCCTGAAGACACTGAGAAATCTATGTTGGGAGAAGATAAAAACACAGAACTCTTTTGGAAGATGACGACTCTGACAAAATTTCTGACTTGAAGCTAATCTCTAGTGAGATGGTTCAGGGGCTTGTCCCCAGCGAGTTATTTCATGAGATACCAAGTACTCTGGGAGGCACCTGATGCATTTTGTACTTTATACCCCCTTCAGGTCCTCCTACAGGTCCCCGCTGGCACAAATGTAGTGCCATGTGCCCAGTGTTCTTCGGAGCATTCTGCGTGGATCTCAATTACCACAGTTCTAGGGGAAATACTTCCATTCCCACTTACAGGTAAAAAACGAGACACAGAGCAGCTGCATAATTAGCCCATGATCTAATCATTTCCTCCTTCCTTAGATAAGCTGGACTGCTCCCAGTGACCTGCAATATGAAGCCCAAATTCCTGTCACTCAAACCTCCCGTTCCAACTTCTCCTCCAATCCCCATAACCCTAAGTCCCCATGAAATACTTTCCTACCTTTGTGCTTGCCCGAAGAACAGATGTGGCACAACGGTGGCCAAAGGCTGCATCCAAGCGTGGTTTCTGTCAGCATTTAAATTTGACAGAATTTACAAGTCACATTTCACATGAAAAAATCCCACTTACAGCTATTGACACTTCATTTCGGATTTTACTCAGAATTCTACAGATGGGCAGCCAGGCCTACATTCTGGCCAGAAACCCTCAGCTGGAGCAGTGGCTGCCCTCGCTGGCCAGGGAGCACTCCATCCGGCGTTCAGCTGCCATTTGTCACAGGAAGTCCGCTGGTTTCACTTGTTCGTCGTATGACTCACCTGGTTCCTAAAGGCCTTTGCCACCTTGCCCTAAAACCATCTTTTACCTAAATCCCAGTCTAACCTCCGAGACCAAGCACAAAGGCCACATCCTCCCGGGACGAGTTCCCAACTACTTCGGCCTCTCTGAATGTCGCCGGCATTCTGATCATGTATTATGACACCTCACACCCTCCCCTGCAGTCAGCGTGTCCACACTTCACTCAGCGCTGTGGAGAAAGAAACTCGGGAGTCAAGGTGAAGTGACCGAGTCTGTGATCCTAGCCAATAACAGAGCAGGGCATCCAGGATTCTCGCATTTGAGCTCTACATAAATAAAGGTAGACAGAAGTGACTTTACACATAAACACACACATTTTCATTTTCTCTTCACGCCCCTTCCGTCAGCCTTCGGCTTACAGAAAAATCGTGAGACAGCTTAATAGGTGTGTTGTTATTTTTTTTAATAAATAGAAACCACATCGCTTCATTTGTTACAGTGAATGAGAGGCAAGATTTCGAGAGGGCCCCAGGAAGCTTCTTCATCCACAAAATAACAGAAAGGACAAGCACCTTCACCACCCACGCCTTTGGTTAGCTTTTTCTTTTGATCTCTGTTCCCCGACCCGCATGGTACGTTGCTTCCAGAATGGGACTCTGCCTTCAAATCTTACACTAGTTGGGAGGCTAGTCTATCAGCTTGCCTTACTAACGGAATGGGAGTCTCTAACTTAGCTGAGAAACCTGGACAAGTCTTCTTTGATTTCGGCCTCATCCCAAGGCCCATGAATGTTTTCTTTAAAAAGCTGCAGGCGAATGAGGTAGAAAGGGCAGAGACACGAGATGGAAAGTAGGAGAAGGGCAAAGAGGATGGCCCCCACAGCACTGATGGACAGCAGGCCTCCCAACGCCGAAAATGCAAACAGTAGCGTCACGCCCACGTAGCTGCGGGGAGTACACGCCTTCAGTTTCTTCTGTAACATGGGCCACAGCGCAAAAATCTGGATGGCAAATGTCACCATGATGAAGGCATGCAGGGACCGGGGCAGGCGTGAGGCGAGGCAGACAGAAGCAAAGATGGCCATGTTCAAGGACAGCGTGCTGGATACAATGGCGGCATTGGCACCGTAGTCAAAGAAAATGAGGTGGCCTAAGAGCATAAAGACCGACATGGCATAGATGGTGTCCGTGCTGACGGACTCCGTCAGGGTCTTCAGCACCGGCGAGAAACCATATGTGAAAGTAATGAAAACGAGGGCGCTCTTCAGGTCTGCCCACCGGGTCCTCCCACTCTTCTTCCGTCCCTCACCTCCATCAATGAGATCAAACAAAACATAACCAATCAGTGAAGAAGCCAGGCCAGTCCCAAAAAGCCACTGGGGGGCCAGGAGACCCTCATCCATATACCACCAGATAACGACGAAAACACAGACACTACACAGCTGCTGAACCACCACGCTGGACTCAAATACCACAGCCCAGTACTGGTATTTCCGGGCGTAGATGTTTTTCCGGAGCTCTTCCAGGAAACGCCGGTCCACATAGTTATCGGGAAAGGGCTGTCGCTCATACAAGACCTTCTGCCACTTGGCCTCCTTCGTGTTGGTTACAGGTTGGGCGCACATGATCCTCTCCCTCCAACACAGGCCGGTTCAACCTCCCACGCACAAGTCCATGTGGTTCTCGTTCTAAGACCTCTCTGGAAATTCCATGCTGTGCTGTGGTTGATATTGTTGTGAGTTTCAGAGGCGGCAATCCAGGCCAGGCCTGCAGTACATGAGTTTGTTCTCTGAGCCAAGTTCCTAGAAAAAGAAGGACTGTGAACTTATGAAAGCTGCGAAAGGTCAAGGGAAGGACTGAGTTAAAATCACACCACCTCAGTTCATCAAATAAAGCTGGAGCAAAATGCATGTGGTGGCCATTTTATTATTACGGACATTAACATTTTATTTCAGACTAATCCCGTGGATAATAACAGACATCTGTCAGCTATTACTCACCGAGTGCCTTCTCCAGCTTCTTTTAGTTAATCCCCACCTTTCAAGTTAGCATTAGCTCCATTTTAATTAGTAAAATGATTAGTACTTAGTAAAAACACACACCTGAGATTCAAATTGCTTCAGTAATTTTAGACCAAATTAACAGTGGTCAACAACGGAGCCAAATTCAAACCAAAGTCTGACCCCAAAGCCTGGGCCTCGCAACATGTCTCAACTCAGGGGTTCATATATCCCTGAGTTCTGCGGATGGGCTCAGAGCACCCAAAAACCCACCCATCCCTGTATCCTTTAGCTGCAATTAATGCAAATTTCGAGGGACAGGATCCAGAGCAGCTTTTATTTTTGACATCTCAAGGGCATCTATTAGGGAAAAAAAAGTACCGGCCTAAAGAAAACAGTAAACTGCACAATACAAAAAGGTATGAGCTCTGAGGTTTATTCGGCCAAAACCAAGGACTCAGAAAAACTAAAGATTCTTAATCCACTGACTGAGCTTAATTCCCTTGGAAGAGTTATCATTCTACTTCTAAAGCGGGAACTCTCATGGGGTTCGAAGATAATGACCCCTTTTTCACAATTTAACCCTGAAGGGTAAGAAATACCGGGGTCACCCAGCAAGTCTGCGAAGAAAATTCTGACTGCCCGACCTTATTTCTCCCACGGAGACCACGACAGGTTTTGGCACAAGCGTACCCTCCGGGAGGCCCCTCACTGCAGCAGGGACCCCGGCCCCGGGACCCCAGCCCGGGAGCTCCCAGCCGCCGCCCGGGCTGGAGGGTCCGCGGCGCCGAAAAGCGCGAGTGAGGGCCGGCAGGTGTCCCGGGGCCTCCCCCGCCGGCCGCCGCCCCTCACTCACCTGCCTCGGGCCTGCGGGGACAGCGGAGGAGAAAGCGGCCCGGAAACACTGACCCCCGACTCGGAAGCCACCTGCCCGCATCGCCTGGGGCTGCGCGGCTCGCGGAGGACGGTTGCCCGCCTCCCTCCCCATCCGGGGCGCCGGGGTCGCGGCGGCGGCGGCGGCGGCCGAGCACTTCCGGGTCCGCCCCCACCTCCGCGGCAGGAGCGCCCTTGCCCGGCCGGCGGAACTGCGAGGTCGCTGCTGCCCCCTCCCGGCGGCTCTGAGGACCTCCCGGCTCCTCGACGGAGGTCGCGCCCTTCAGAGCCTAGGAGGAAGCAAATGCCCAACAGAAAGGCGGGATCTAGCGTCCGAACGCCAGGGATGGAGGCTGGGCTGTTATCCAGCGATCATAAAACCCACTTTACCGAGCTCCTACTGTTAAGCCAGGCGCTCAACTGGGGACGTCGCATGCATCTGTGAATTCACTGGACAGATATTCAGGGAGAACCTGCAGACACTGTTTGGGGGGCTCCTGAGACCACAAGGACTGGAAGAGACAAAAATCCCTGCTCTCCTGGCGCTTTGCGTCTTGTGCGTTGTAGAGTGATGTTATCTTCACAGAGGACAGAACCGAAGCTCAGAGCGGTTGTGAGTTGTCCAAAGCCGCCAGCTGAAAAGTGGAATAACGGAGATTAACATCCAGTTGCCTGTAGCTTCAAAGTGTGATTTTTTCCTCTTTGCTGCCTAGAAGGAATTGGGGTGGACGGCCCTGTGGCTGAAAACAGTCTGAGACTGAATAGGAGGTTGCTAATATTCAGCTGACTGCATAGACGCATAAGCAGATGGAAGTAATAAAGAAACAAAGGGATAGATAGAGTAGAACGCAAAATGCAGTGGGCACAGAAGTCAGAAAACCTGAATCCACTTATTAGCTGTGTGACTTGGCAAATCACAATGCCTAAGCTTTGATTTCTTCATCTGTTAAGCGGAGAGAACACTATTTGCTCTTGGATACTTTACAGGGGACTCAAAAGGCTCAAATCATAAAAATGTTTTGTAAAGTGCTGGCTTTATTTATATAGCTGCCATTAGCTTACTTTGGTCCTTGTTTTGATGGCCGGGCTCAAATGCAATAAATTCTGCAAAATGATCTCTTTCCATTTCTCTCCAGGTTTCCGGTCCCAAATTTGGCAAGATTCCTTGGCTTAGTGAGGCCAGCCTCATAAACAAGCCATTAGTGCTCAGCCTCCCCAAAAGGTAACAGCTCAGCCCCTGAGGGCAAAGGTTGTAAGAAAGACCTTACCGAAGATGATTTCTGGGGGCAATTATCAGTGGGGAAAATCTGCTCAGTCGAGAAACCCAAGCTGAGGGTTTAGAAACCAGAAATGGCCTGGGTGTCTCAGACAAAAGTGGGCACAGAGTAAGGGTTGGCAGAGGAATGACATCTCAATTCACCTCCCTCTCTACAACCATCACTCAACAATACAGAAGAATTTTGCCCCTGGATGCTGCCTATCCAAACACGTCCACCCTTCTCAGCATCTTACTTTGTCTCCTCTGCTTTAATATGAAACTTACTAACTTTATCCATCAAAGTCTAGAACCATAAATTCCTGTCTCTAGAGAGGGGCGACAGCCCGCATATGCCTTTGAGACAATCTCCTCCAATCCCACCAGTCCTGCCATTTCCAGACAAACTGCCATGGGATACGATTCTGTGTTTCAAAACTGGAGCTGTACGTGTGTTAGCAGCATTTTCGTGCTGACGCTTGAAATAACTGGGCTTCCTCGTTCCTCCTCCACTGTTGGTCCCTGGCTGTGGTGATATACCCTGCTCTGGGGAGGGGAAATGGAAGGAAGGGGGGATGTGAGGTACTGTGGGGGCAAATGGGAGAAATCAGGAGGGGAATAGGGAGACACATACCCTCCTGGCCCCAGATGAGTGAGTCTCCCCGAAGGACACTCTCTCCTATGTCCCCTCTTCAATAGCATAAATGTCTATGGGCTGCCCTTTTGAAAAGCTACATTCTCAGTCAACAGCTAGACAGCTGTGTGTTTTCAGAGCACCTCTGAAGGGCTTATTGCTCTTTTCTGCTACTCTTACTTAACTTTGTATCTAAACTCTAGCTCGTGTGAGCTGGCTAATGTTTAAGGTCTAAATAGGGTAAGAGCTCACAATCCCGTGTCAGCCCTGTTCCTATCAGGTCTGCCCCTGCAGCCAGGAGTAAAGCATCACCTGTAAAGGGCATGGCTCTCTTGTTCCCTGACTATACAGTTTTGGGGTTGGGAGAAGGGAGGGGGAACAGGATGGGGGCCTGAAGAAGGCAGACCCAGGATACAACTGGGCAGCCCCAGGATGGTGCCTGCAGCTTTCGGGGGGACAAACACAGGAATGCAGAGCCCTTTGAAAGGATGGTTTGTTTAAGTATCGACACTTCTTAAAGATTAGAAACTCTTCACGTGGCTAAAGCTCTGGGTTCCAGGCTGTTTGTATTTGGCAAAACCTTTTTCTAGAGCCTCAGTAAGATAGTTATAAATGTGCTTTAAGGATTCAGACAAGCAGTTCTAACAAGGAACAGTCTGGAAAAGAGAAAGACGCTTTCAGTGCAACGTACTCAGAGCACCCCAACTACAAACCCCAGAAACACACGTACAGGGCTGGCGGAGCGAGGCGCTGCTCAGAGCCCAGGGGCCTCCACAGACCTCTTTCTGTCAGAGAAGACAGTCCTGCTACGCGGAAGCCCCACTCACTGTCAGTCTCGAAAGCTTGCAGGTCACACGGAGGGCTGTTGATTTGAGATCACTGAGTGCTAAGGCAGCTCGAGAGTGGCCTCTGGTCTCCCTAGGTCAGCATTTGGATGTCAAGTGCAAGGCACGCTGTTCACAAGTCAAAGATAAAGGCAGTGAAGGGGTCGGGTCAGACCCACCGCCCCTGCTCCACCAGGGCCCAGGGAAATGGTGAGCAGAAACCAAACTGCAAATGCCTCGGAAACACCGAACTCCTTTCACATGCCTGAGTTATAAATGAACAATGGACAATGAAATCTTTCCTCATTAGAGAGGAGAGGTGTTCCTGGCATGCCGAGTTTCCATTTCTGGAATGCGGGGGGCAGGCACAGTGTTGCACACACAAGCAGTTTGTGACGACCAGGCCTCCTTGCGTGCCTTGGCCTCTGATATTGTAATAAAATGAACCACAACAGCCGCGAGGCAGGTCACACCCCGTGAGGAAAACTGATAGTGTCCCCACAGTCACAGCTTCACCCCCTGATGAGAAAGAATGTTCCAGAGTGGTTGGAAGAAGAGTATGTTCCATTGGAAGAAATGAGTAGATTCAGTGTCTAAGGACACAGATTCCAAGAAAGCAGACCAGGCATGAAAAAAAACCTGCACTTATTAAATATGAATAACGTCCAAACAGGTCTTTTCAAGGAGATCTGGTTGCATTTCACCCATTACACATCTGCTCTTATGAACAACTTTTTTCCTGCCTTCATTTGCACACTGTCTCCGACAATTCACAACTGGCGCTGGTTAGTTTAAAATAAAAGGACAGAGAAGCCAGGGTGACCTAAGAGGGCAAAGTCATCCTTTGGGAGCTGCCAAATGGTCTGTGCCCTTCAGGACTGGGGTGGGAAACAACTCCTCGGGGGCCTCTCCCTGGGTTATCTCTGTTGGAGAGGAAAATATTTTCCTCTGCCCTTCAAGTTTCTTCTGGGTGGTCTAAGAATCAAATTGACATGAGATACACTACTAAGAGAAAACCAAATTTAATTTTGTACGTACAGGAACCCACATGAGATTCCAAAGACAGTCATGCCAAATGACTATATATGTCATCCTGAACAAAGTCAGGAGAAGTGGGCAGGGGTTGGGGACCTCAAAGGGAAGGAAAACAATTCATAGGAAAAAAGGAAAGGGTAAATGTTTGGTAAACAAATGTTTTCTGGGCCATCCAGAAACAATGGGACACAGAGATGAATTTCAACAGACTTTGCTAAATTCCTCCCCGTCTACCTTACCTAGTGGCTATTAAATGACATATAATCTATGTTGACAGCTCTCTTTCCGGAGCAAGTTCTTTAACTAAAATCTTTTAGGCAGTTAAGGGGAAGTTCAAAGTTTCTTCCCAAGTCTTTTGGGCCTTGATGGTTTTTAGCTCAAAATAATATGCAGGCCAGAGTGGTACATCTTGGGGCTATTCGTTTTGACCCCTACATCTCTGAACCAACCAAGGGCTTGGCTCTTCAAACAAGAGATTGGGGTTCTAACTTGCCTTGTTTTGATTACTTCAGATATCCTCATGCCTCTGCCACTTATCTGATTTCATCCAAGAAGGATCTGAATTTGCCTATTTTCTTTCAAGTTCCAGATGTCTTATCTAAGGTACTCAATTTTTTTTTTTTTTTTAAATTGAAACCCACAGTGGTTCTGGTATGACATTGAATGTCCATACAAAGGCGTTTCCTATCTCCTCAGCAGAGCCCTGGGCCTAGAACATCATCACTACTCCACAGATAGTTGAACAAAATGAATGAGCATCACAGGCTCCCCCAAGCTCAAGTGCACTAGCCCTAAGTACAAAGGTTACAACTATCAAAAAGTGAAAACAAACAAGCACAATCCTCTTGAGAAACAGGCCCTGAGGACCTCAGGGACTGCTCTTCAGCCTGTGTCCAGAGCCAGCCCAAGCTTCTAGAGCCTCTGACCCTGTCCCATCACTGCCCTGGATCCCTTATGTCTCCTACCTACCAGATCTTACACCTGTGGAATTTCCTATTGTCCTCCTCCTATGTCCTCCACCTCTCAGAAATCAATTGTGACTGGCTCTTGGGGCGACACCCCGTACACTGCAGCACCCAGAGGGCTCCCGCTCTCAGAGGTTCTGGTGAAGTCAGCGGTGCTGGGAGACAGAGGGAGAGAACCCCTGGGTGGATGAGCAGTTTCTCACCTGAGAAGTACACAGGGCAGCTGCTGGTGGGCCAGGGCGGCGTTCCTGTGCCCTTGTCACAGCGCCCCACTCCTGGGGATGCCCCGTCGTGGGGACAGCTCCGCTCTGCGAATCACCATCATGTCAGGGGGTAGACCCCTGCTTAGGAGACCTCTGGTCGTTTAGCGTAGATAGAGGGGTGAGTCCGATGCCACCTCCATGAATGGGTGCGCGGACCACACAGGTGCACAGCCGCCCTGCGAGGGGGTGGGAGGGAGAGGAGGGGTAGGCAGGGAGCACCGAGGATGGTTCCAGAGGAAGCGGCTTCCCATGCGATCTGGAAGGTATTTCCACGGTGAAGGGAGGCACCAGGGGAGCAAAGATGCAGACCCTGAGCTTGCAGGAAGGGCTTGAAAACATCAAAGAATCAGGCCGCAGCAGCGAGGCTTTAAGACTCTAGGTCCCGGACCCACTGGGCAAGAGGCGAGAGAGGAAAGCATCAATAATGGCCAGGGCGAGGGAGAGGCCAGTCTTCCGCAGGGCTTAGAATTTCATGGTGCAATACTCATAGGTGACCACTAGAGGGAAGCGAAGAGCAACAACGTCCCAAGTCTTGGCCAGCAGGCTGAGGCAGGCCCAGGAATCCAGGCATCATTCCTCCCGCAAGGAAAGAGACCTCACCCTCGTCCTCACCATGTCGGGGGCTGATCCTCCACCTGTCTCTCTCTCTCTCTCTCTACCGCTCTCTGCGCCTGCATGAGAAAAACAGTTGCCCCTGCAGATTGGAAAGGCAAGGAGGTGTGGAGAAGGCAAACTTTTACCTTTACCATCTTTGGGTGTTAGGCTGCACCAGAGCATCAGTTGATGTCAGGTTAACGGCAGAAAAGCATACCCACATAGTTGACCTAAGTTTCACCTGACACAGGAGCCCTCCTAGGGAAATGAGGACCCAGAGAGGTGGCAAGACCTGAATATTTTATGCTGGGCCGAACAAAGGGAGGCAACCATGGGAAAACAGACGGGGGGCGGCTAAAGGCAGATAAAATGTATTTTAACAAGGTCTGGGTGCACCAGAATTGCAGAGCTGGCTGTGACCACGAAGGCCTGCACTTGGACTCTGAGAGGCAAACACGGGGTCAGCCGGCAGCTGCTCCTTTCTGGAAAGAAACTGTGCTGTATCGGGTGGGAGTGGAATGCACCGTGGATACCGTATGTCTTCCTTTAGCCTCTAAATCAGGGACCCGCCAAAGGGCTGCCGGCCGCACGGCAGCTGACCAGAGGACCTGGCCTCTGGGCACAGGTGCGAAGGTCCTGCCAGCTGGCTCCCTTCCCCGTCCCAGTCACAGGTCAGAGGGCAGAGCTTGGAGCACTCACATTCCAAGGGGCACCCCTGCCCTGCCCAGAGACCGTCCGTCCTGTGGCAGAGGCGGGTGTCTGTGGGTCTGGGGCGATGTTCACCGATGGACAGAGAGACAGAAAGGAAACTGAGGCTCAGAGACCAAAAAGCAAGGAGAGGAAGACAAACAGAAAAAAATTAAAAGCAAAAACAGAATCCGAGAGAGACCCAGAGAGGTAGGCAGGGGCACAGAATCCAAAAAAGGAAACAGAAGAGTAAAGACAGGGCTGACAGAGAAGAAAAATAGACAATGAGCCCGAAGACACAGAGCCTCAACACTCCCCCGTTTAGACATCAGCCCTGTGGAGCGGCACCTCCATCAGGCATGACTTTCACCAGCCCGGGGCAGGCATGGACTCCTGCAGGTGCCCTGAAATCATGGGTTCTGGCACTGGGGCGGAAGGGAGCTCCCTAGGGAGATGGTGTAGAGGGTGGGGCCGTGTGGGGGCCCAGTGGAGACCCTGGGACCCCTGGGCCTACTCGCCAGGTCGGGTCTTGCTGAGCGAGAGCTCCTCGGGTGCTAATGGGAGTCGGCTCTGCCCCCCTCCCTCTCTCCTCTCTTTGATCTGGGTTTGTTGTTCAGGCTAATGAGTCAGAGTCCAGAGGAGAGCCTTACTTAGTCCGCTTTCAGCAGACCTGTGACAAAGAGCCTTGCCTGTCACAGACGCTCCAGGGGCCGAGACGTGGCTGGGAAAAGGCACAGGACAGCAACTCCCCATTTTCTCACCACCGAGGACTCCTTTTCTTATTTCTCTCTCGCCAAATGTGTTTTTGAGAGCCCGTGACCACCACAGAAACTACCCTGCGTACTCCTCAGGCCTTTTCTTGTGTCTGTGGACCAGACACATGTAACTAAAGATAGGATTTTAAAAGGGAGGTAATAATGACCACCACTGATCTGACAATAATAAAACCCAAGTGTAGGAAGTCTGGGCAGTAAATGCGTGGCTATTGATAATATTTTGTGTGGGTTTGAAATGTTTCTGAGTCAACCATATGAGTATTTGAAAAAACTATATTCACTTTATTCTTTAATGGAGATGGCTGGTATTTTCAGACCACAGGAAAATCTATAATTATCAGAGGGTTTTTTTTTTTTTTTTTTGAATATTGAAAACAGCACTCTGATCACTACTTTTTTTTCTAAGGGATATAGGAATCATTATGCCCTCATATAGACCCTAAGAATCCACTTTCTCTCAAAAGAAAGGGTAATCTTCTTTTGACCCTTTATCAAAGGAATTTTCTGGTTCACTGAAACTATATACATGTATGGTGGGGCCAAATCTCTCAACCCTTCTGGGTCACAATTTCCTCGTTGTGTTCAATGAAAGAATTGAACCAGAGGGGACCCTCGAGGTGTGTCTCACTGAAGGCAGGAGTGGAAAGGAGGAAAGGAACAGAGGTGTCGCAGGGCAGGGAAGATGGGGGCAAATCTGTCACCACTCCTCAGTGTGCCCGTGAGGGCTATTTTTAAAACCACCATCTGGTGCTTTCACATTTTCAGTTTTTGTTACGTAGAGAGGTATGTGTGTGTGTGTGTGTGAGACAGAGAGAGAGGTGGAGGGAGGGAGAAGGAGGGAAATACATTTCTCCATTTCTTTATCAAAGATTCAAGAAGCCCAAGGACTTGAGCGATGAGCCAGACCTTACGAACCTCAGCAGGTATTAAACTCAAACATTAGGACGTTTCCAGTTACAACTTGTGAGCAGCAGACTCTGGCTTCTGGAGCCCGGCTGAGCTGTGCGTGGTACCTTGGCCAGGCTACAAAAGGTTGCTCTCACGTTCTCATCACAACTGCCATCTGCCATCCGGGGGACAGCTGCGTGGAAAACGAGAAGCCCATTAACATTGCAGAACTGCTTTTCTTGGTGACTCTGGCTCTGCAGACGATACGACCAGGGGCCCAGCTCTGAACCGGCAGCCCCTTCACCTGCCATTCCTGCTGCTGCTGCTGCTGCCGAGGGGGCCTTAAGGAAACCAAGAGTGAGCAGCCAATGCTGCAGAAGGAAAAGAGCTTTGGTTCCAGGGCTAGGAAAAAAAGCAAGGTGGTGGGTGGGGGAAGGTGGGGAAGCAGAGGCCTATAGAACGTGGCATCCCAAATTATGTGCATCGACTTCCCTTTACACATATAAGTATGTGTTATGGGTGATGGTTTAAAATGCTTACAATGGGGCGCCTGGGCGGCTCAGTCGGTTAAGCGTCTGCCTTTGGCTCAGATCATGATCCCCGGGTCCTGGGATGGAGCCTGCGTCTCTCTCTTTCCCTCTGCCCGTCCCCCTCCGCTTGAATACCTACTGTGTGCCATATTCTTGATGGGCTCTAGCGATGCAAAGACGTTTGAGATGTGATTTTGCTTTTCAAGAACTCTCACCCTGGCAGAGGAAACAAACACATTAAAGAAAAAAGAAAGAAAAGAAAGAAGGAATAACAGGACAAAATGCAACAAAACGCTATAGAAGTCTGTGGTGGCATCAGAATGGCCAGCTCCCAAATCAGGTCAGGGTGTGCAAAATGCTAAGAGGCCACGAGAAGGACTTCACTGAGAAAGTAACGGCGAAGCTCTGTCTTACTGGTTGAGGAGTTAACAAGGCTGGCCAGGACAATGTATAAAACATTCTGTCTTTAGGTGCCACGGGATGGCGGTCATTGTGGTGATGCAGGAGAGTCACTAACCTGGCAGGATCCTGCCATGCCCCTCGGAGGCCTCTTAGAGAGATCTGTTGCTTGATTTGTAATGCACTCTTATTCTTGGGGAGAAACCAGGAATCTGGGAAAGGGGAAGGAAGCCACTGCAAGAAAGACAAGAATGTGCTGATAACTCCCCCAAAACCAGATCTGCTCAGGGTGCTCCTGCGGCCACCTCCACCCATCTACGCCTTCCGCGTCCTTTCAGACTCCGCTTAAGTGCCATTTCTCGAAGCCTCTCGGGATCCTGCACTGGGACACGGTCTCTCTTTCCTGAAGGCCCGGAGGTCTCATTGCTGCTTCTGTGATATCCAGCTCATGTGGCCTTGGATCACAGTTGCAGAGATGGATCTTAGCGTCAGAACTCACAGAGGGGAAGGATGGAGCCCCAGGGTATCAGGGAAGATGTGGCAGAAGGTGGAATCTGCCAGAAGTCCAGGAGTCTCTCTGGCCTCTCTGCCCATCCCTCCAACCCCCACCGGACGGTGGCCCTTCTCAGCGGGCCTCAATTACCCGCAGCCCATCTGCTAGGTCATCCGTCCATGCTGCTGCAGGGCCCCCTGGGCATCCGAATGCCCTCCCTGCAACTTGTTCACCCCAACACCTAGTGGAGCATGGCCGGCTCCCAGAGCCTTCCTCAGACTCTTCCCTCTATGCCCCGCCCCACCCCCACCCAAGTGAGCCGTGTGGCTTTTTCAGTATCACTGTGCCCACCACCCCCCCCCATATTTCCGACACAGTACCTTCCACACCATTGTGCTTCTTTGTCCGCTTCTCTACTGGGTGGTGAGCGGCTTGAGGTCAGAAGCCGTGTCTTATTTGTTCCGGGGACCCCAGTACCGGGCAAATGCATGGGCAAATGAATGAATCTGTGCTTTTCCCTGGCCTGCCTGAGGGCCGGAAAGTGTCTTCCTCATCTTCGTGGCCCCAGCCCGGCCCCTTCCACAGGGTGGCCTC
>CM053618.1:47395633-47414438 GCA_028646535.1 Procyon lotor
TCCTCATCTTCGTGGCCCCAGCCCGGCCCCTTCCACAGGGTGGCCTCACAATAAAGGTCTGTTTTTGAATTAATGGATCCAGCTGTTCAACACTCATTCTTCAGCATCGCAACCCACAACATTGTGATACTCGGTTGATTCTCTTTAAGCGGCCTGTAAAAATGACAGGTATTTTAAATATTGCCCAAAGAATCCAACTTTGCCCACAGTTTTCGGTCCTCATACCTTCGATAACCGTGCCCCACCCGAAGGCTTTCTGTCCCTCCGAGGATGAAGCCACAGGCAGACCAGTCCCCTGCAGGTCGCCCGAGGAGCACGCCCTAGGTGCAGACACGGGTTCCTCCTCTTGCTGTCCCCAGCCCCGCCCAGGGCAGCCGGAGGGGGCAGGCCACAGGTGTGCACACATGTAGTACGACGAGGTCAACAGACAATCGAATGGCAGGAGGGGGCTTTCATTGCTCCGACCGTCTTCTCCCCCATGTTATGTCGCACACTTCCTGTGAACACACCTCGCGGCTCTGATGTCGCTGTGAGCGAAGAAGGGTAAGCTGTACTTGTACCACTGTGTGAGGGGCCCTGAGGCCACCGATTGGTCTGCGGCTCCCACCCCCCTGCCTAAACTTTCCATGAGCCTCCCCGCTGCAGGGAAGAGTCCAAGCCTGGACTCAACGTCCCCCTGTCCCCCTACGATGGGGCTGAGACCAGTCTTACTCCTCCGGGCCTGTCCCCCTTCTTTGCTGCCCCAGTTACCCGCACTGTCTCCTCACCTCCTCTGTTTCTCTCTCCCTTCAGGTCAGGAGGCTCCAGGGCAACCCCATGCTGATCAGAAACAGGCAGCTATGCTCCACGTGTCAAGTGATGAAAATGGTAGGTTGGCTCGATGGCAGAGATGAGCATGGGCATCCCCGGGCACCGCACTGGCCCTCCCCACCAGAGCCCAGTGGAGAGACGACACTTTTTGCAGGGAAGGCTGCAAACAAGGACCTCTGGGCCCAAAGCGCACCATTATCTGACACAGTGTGATAACCCCTCTCCAGTTTCAACAAACCAAAAGATGACATAGGGTAGGTGAGTCAGAGCAGAAGACGGGAGATGAGCCCCTTCACTCTGAGACCCTAGAGTAACTCCGCTGCTGCAGAGGTCCAGGAGGCACCTGTGTGTGGAGCAGTGCTCTGCAGGTCCGCATTGGGACTTGGGTCCGTTTAAGGATTAGGGTTAGGGTCAGTCAGGCTTGGATTGAAGGTTAATTGAGTTAAACAGTTAGGTTTAGGATAGGAGTTGAGGAAGAGGCTCCACAATTCTGATATCCTCTGATTCTCCTTTGACTCTGGGCTGATGTGCAGTAAGAGGAAGAGCAAGGAGTAGAAGAAAATCAGGAGACATCAGAGAGCCTCCTTCGAGGCATTAATGGTGAAAGGGCTTTGACTAATAGGATATGAAAGAGACCAGCAGTTTTGTGAAATTTTTCTGTGGGATTTGGAAATCTAACTGAAGCTATGGACAAAGGTGTATCTGAATATTATTTTCTTCTTAATTAGGATCACAGGGTTCAGTATTTGCATTGACGGGAAATCTAGGAAGCCGGGATTGGGATTTCTCCTGGTCTTATTCCCAGAATCGCTGTGTCCACATTTAGAATGCACTGACCTGGGCCCAAGCTGGCTTTGGCCAGCTGGCTCGCTTGGGACTTCAGCAGCAGCTCTCTTTCTCAAGACCTCTTCTCTGACCTTTGCCCTTGCCCAGGCCTGACTGGAGGAGAACCACACACTGTGGTTTTACCATTCACTGCAGATCCCTAAAAGAAAGACCTCAGACGCTAGTCAGAACCAGTGCATGCAGACCCTAGTGGGAAGCTATCGACAGAAAATGAGCAGGAAATAAATACCCTTGCTTCACTATGTGCAATAGTGCTTCAACTTCCTCCTGGGGCTGGGGTCCTGCGTATCTGCTGTAGTCACTGAGACCCCTCATTTCTCAGCAGGGGGCTGAAGATAGATGTTGGGGAAGATATAAAAGGTCTCCTAAAAATAGAAAGAACTTCCTCAACCGGATAAAGCATATCTATGAAAAACCCACAGCTAACATTGTACTCAATGAACACTGGATATTTTCCAGACTGGATATTTTCCCCTTAGATCAGAAACAAAACCAGGATGTCCAATCTTGCTGCTTCTGTTTAACATCATTTAGTTAGGGCAGTTAAGAAGAGAAAAAGAAATAAAAGACAACCAGATTGGAAAGGAAGACATAAAACTGTATTTGCAGATGGTATAATCTTGCATCTACAAAGTCCTAAGGAACCCACAGAAGACAATTAAAGCTAATAAACGAGTATACCAGAGTTACAGGATATGAGATCAATATACAAAAATCAATTCTATTTCTATATCCTAGCAATGAACAATCCAAAAATGAAATTAAGAACACAGTTCCATTTATAATAGCATCAAAAAATTAAAATACTTAGGAATAAAATTAACAAAATAAATGTAAGACTTGTACATCAAAAGCTATAACAACATCAAGTAAAGAAATTGAAAAAGACCTAAATAAAAGGGAAAAAACCCATGTATACAGGTTTTTTAAATGGCAATACTCCCAAACTGATCTCAGTGCAATACCTCTCAAAATCTCCTATGACATTTTTGAAGAAATTGACAAGCAGATCTTAAAATACATATGGAATTGCAAGAGATACAGTATAGCTAAAACAATCTCAAAAACAAAGAGCAAAGTTGAAGGACTCACCTTTCCTGATTTCAAAACCTTCTATAAAGCTACAATAATCAGGACTCTGTGGTACTGGCATAAAGATAAACATATAAGTCAGTGGAATAAAATTGAAAGTCCAGAAATAACACCTTACATTTGTGAACAATTAAAAAAATTCTTAACAGGAGAAAATCAAATTTAATTACCTAATACGTGATCTCTGTGAGAATAAGAGGTCCTAAACAGCTGATTTTTGACAAAGGTGTCAAGACACTTTAATGAGGAAAGAATAGTCTTTTCAGTAAATGCTACTGAGACAATTGCATGTCTACTTGCAAATGAAATTGTGCCCCTCCTTCACAATAACTGCACATAGATAAAAAAAAAAATCTCTATTTACGAGAGCTAGAACATCGAACTACTAGAGCAAAACATAGGTGTAAATCCTCATGACCTTGAATAAGGCAATAATTTCTTAGATGTGACACCAAAAGCATAAACAACAACAAAAACTACCTAAATTCACCTTCATCATAATTAAAAACTTATTTTGCTGCAAAAAACACCATCAGGAACATGAAAAGACAATCCACAGAACGGGAGAAAATGTTTGCCAATCATATATCTGAAAAGGGACTAGAATCCAAAATATATTTTAAAAAAGCTTACAACTCAACAATAAAAAACACCCCAATTTCAAATGGATGAAAATTTGAGTAAACATTTCTCCAAAGAAGATATACAAATGGCCAATAAACACATGAAACGATGTTCAACATCATTAACCATTAAGGAAATGCAATCGAAACCATAATGAGATATTACTTTACACCCATTGGACTGCTCATAATAAAAAGTGGACGATACCAGGGTTGGCGAGGATATGAATAATTGGAACCCCCATACAGTGCTGGTAGGAATGTAAAACAATGCAGCTGCTTTAGGAAACAGCAACTGGCAATTCCTCAAAAACTTAAACAAGTCGCCATATGACCCAGCATTTCCAGCCTAGATATATACCCAAGAGAACTGAAAACATATGTCTGTGCGCAAACTTGGACAAGATTGTTCGTAGCAACATTATTCATCATGGCCAAAAAGTGAAAATACCTCAAAGGTCTATCAACGGATGAATGCATAAACAAAATGTGATCCATACAATGGAATATTATTCAGCCATGAAAAGAAAGTACGTATATATGCCGCAAGCTGGGTAAACCTTGAAAACACTTTGTTATGTAAAAGAAACCAGAGAGGAAAGGCCACAAGTTACATCGATTTCATTTATATGAAATGTCCAGAATAGGCAAATCTGTAGGAACAGAAAATAGACAGTGGCTGTCAAGAACTTGGGGAATGAATGAATGAAAATGAGTGCTAATGAGGACAGAGCTTCTTTCTGGGCTGTTGAAAATCTTTCTGTTGACGGCTGTGCAACTTTGTGATGCTACTAAAAACCACTGAGTTGTACACTGAGATGGTGAATCTTATGGTGTCTGAATTTAAAAAAAGATTAGCACTAGGAAAATATTTTTAAAAATAAAAGCATAAATAGGGCACCTAGGAGGCTCAGTCAGTTAAGCGTCAGCCTTTAGCTCAGGTCATGATCCCGGAGTCCTGGGATCGAGCCCTGAATGGGCTCCTTGCTCAGTGGGGAGCGTGCTTCTCCCTCTCACTGCACTCCACCCCCAGTATTCTCTCTTGCTATCTCTGTGTCTCTGTCACCTAAGTAAATAAATAAATCTTTTAAAAAAAATAAAAGCATAAAGTGGATGAATATCAAAAAAAGAAAAATCCTAATAGGACCTGGCTTGTACGACTACTCATATTCCTAGGTATGAGTGCCTTGGGCCAGGAGTTCAATTATTTAGTGTGGAAGAAATTACCTCTTGAAAGTTATGGCTGTGAGTCACCAGCGTATATCCACCTTAGTTTTATGTAAATTGTCTCTTATTAGGTGTCTGCTCCAAACGGCTCCTCTTCCCTTAAAACAACTCTTTTGTAGTCCTTCTGTTATGTGCATTGCTCTCTAATACACACTTTCAAGCCCCTTCAAAGTAGGAGGTCAAGCTGCACATACTGTAGGGAGCCATTCTTCATTGTGTGCATGTTCATTGGTTTCAAAAGTCTATTTACATAATTCAGTTCATTTCAACAAGTATTTATTGACTGCCTACCACGGGCCAGGTACTTAGGTAATAGCTCAGCTACGAAGGAAAAAAAAATAAACAAAAGAATTAGACATAAGCCCTACCTTCAAGGAGCCACGGGTAAACAAATAAGTATAATAAACTGATGAATAGAAATAGAAAGAAACTTCGTAGGAGGTGAACAGGCATGGAAAGTAGGTATCAGGGAAGTCTTCCCAGAAGACGGTGCATTGTTTTCAAGACTGAATAGGAGTTGCCCACGTGACACACTTCTTCTCAGGGACCAAAATGCTATCTTTGGTAGCTTTGTTCTGGGGTACCCCCCAATAGCCCACTCGTGCCTGCAACAGCACTAGCTGCATTTGGGGGCTTTTGAAAAGGGGTCATGCTAATAAGGAGAAGGTAGAGTTTCCTCCATCTTTCCTTGCAAGAGCCAACTTTAGAAGAAACTTTAAAAAGGCCGTGTGTCTCCTTCATTCTCGTCCCTTTTCTGTAACTAGAAACCTCTTCCCTGGGTTCTCACCAAAGCCTTTGCTGCCCTCCCCTCTCCCAGATGCTCCTGTTACTAGATCATTTCTTTTCTCCCCTAGCCGCTTCCCCTCGGCTAATGAGTTACAACAGTCTGATTAAATACCCTAAGTGATTGGCATTTCTACAGACCCGACGTTCAGATTTTTCTCTCTTTTCAAGCACCTCTGAAGGCCCTTAACACATAGTAATTTGCAGGTTTGTTGTGTCATACATTTAAATCACAAGTCACTTGATGAATAGCCCAACTGAACACCTGCACCCACACCTTGTGATTATCTTTTCTCTGTCATGGCTATGATATCTTTTGAGAAATGAGGGGTGGCATGGGGAATGATTCTTACTGAAATCCTGAGCTCCAAAAGAAAACCAGTATCTAGTGACAGTAACAAATCTGGAAAAGTTCAAGAAAATAATGTCTTAATCAGGAATACTGGAACTGTATAATTTATTACAGTCCTCTAGGAAGGGCACATTTAAAACTTTGAAATGTGCTTCAAGGTGGGTTCCTTCATTCACTAATTTGATCAACAAATATTTCTTCAACAGGGACTATGTTCGAACCTGGAAATACAAAATTAGGGACATGGTCTCTGTTGAGTCTTGAAGCTGAAGGTCTATGAGGGAAACCAGACATCAAGCAAGTAAATAGAATAAAAGCCTTAGGAGTATGTTGGTAGGGGAAGCCTAGGGAACAGTGAGAATGTAAGACAGAGGACCACTTACCAGTGGTCCCGGAGTCAGTGATTCTCAGAGAGGCTAACAGGTAGTCTGAGACCTGAAGAATGTTGGGGGTGAGCTAAACAAAGAGAATCGGAGGCTTTACCAATCTTGAGGTTTCTAACTTCAAAATCTGATAACCAGGGAAGAACACAGACCCTATGACTTCTGGGCCGGTGATCCCCTCTGGTTCATTCATATCCCAAAAGAATAAATGAATGATTCTAATATTAAATACAACTTGTGTTTGTTAAGGTGGTGCATTATTTATTTAAATTAGAATACAGTTTTGGGCAATGTTCTAAATGAGACTTTCTTTCTCAGGCACAACCAAGAACTGTCATAATCCCTCAAAATCTGAAATTATCCTTTGAGAATTTTGTGACTCATAGGTAAGTCTAAGATTTAAATCAGGACATTATTTTAATTCTGTCTCTATCAGTTTGGGGACACAGGACAGTGAATTGAAAAACATAGTAAGTAGAATGTTCAGGGAATGCTTAGAGCATGGGCTTCTCGGCTGGTTTCATTTCCTGGTTAAACCAGAGAATTAGACCAGAAAAGTTGTTTTCACCTTTTTGCTTGAACAACTATTGAAATTATGGTAGAAAGTATAATCTGCCTTTCCACCTTCCCAAGAACAGTACAAAGATTCCTTTGGTAACTCAGGCAGAACTGAGTACAGATTCTCCGTGTAGATGACTTCTGTAATTCAGAAGGTATGGGACATAACACACGATCTGTTCTCAGCCCATCAATTTGTCTGGTTGTCGTTTGCTACTTTCTTATCAAGATCAAGTATATAAAAAGTAAAATCCAGTCTGAATTTTGATTAGTTGGATTTCAGGGTCCCCCCCCCCCGCCATGTTTAGCCATAAGAAAGGAAAAAGGGACTTTAACAAAGCTATTACTTCATTAAAAAACTGGAAATACAGACTCACCCAGTGTAAGGCTCCAGTGTAGACCAATTTGAATGAGACTCAAAAACTACACCAGTGTAGACAGACTTGCCTTATAGTAGATGGTAGGAATGTAGGCATACAACCATGGTACGATTTGAGGGGACTAATCAAACAAGTTATATGTGAACCAATGACAATCTTCAACATTTTTCCTCATAGAGAAAGCAGTAATATGGAAAAATCGGTAGGTCTTTTTGTAACCTTATGTTGGAGAGCAGTAGATGTTTGGATTCCTTTCATGAAATTTGCTCCAAGCGGCAGTGTAGACTTAGAGGCATGGACGCCATGTGTTGGGCACCTAGCTCAGAGAGACAGGGTCTAGGAGGAATGGGCAGTGTCTTTGAGCCCAACACACTCCAGCACCAATAACATTTACCTGCACCTTTTCCAAAAGCTTCTATCAGATCATAATAAAACTAATTTGAATAAATATTCTGTATAGACTTTAAATAGAAAACGGAACTATCTAAAGTCTGGGATTTCTGAGCAAAAGTTTCACTCCTCTATGATAGGAACTTTCGAAATCTGTTGCCCCAGTTCATTTATCTTGCAAGTTTGGTATTTCAAGTAAAGTCCCAAATTCCAGAATCATTACCTGATTTTAAACAAGTAGCTCTTACTCCTTGAGCTAGACTAAGGGTTGAACCAATACTAAATCAGGTCTACTAAATAAGTATAATTAGATGGGTCATTTTTTTTTTCAATGTAATGAAGGAAAACAGACCACTTGTATTTGAGATTTAGCTAGTGCGACTATAAAAGAAGGTCCCAGTTCTGTTTGTAGTTTATAAAATCTGTCCTCATGGTTTTGAGTCTCACTATATATATGGGCAGGTAGAATTGTCCTTACTGAAATAAGAGTTTTTAAAAAGTGACTTTAATTGTAACCATTGTAGAAGTTAAATGATGTTTATTCAATGTAAGGAATGAAGGAAAGAAGAAAGGGAGAGAGGGAGAAAAGGAGAGAGAGGAAATATGAGTGGAGAGATACATATTTGTTGAATTATAGTGCAAATAAATCTTAAATTACTCTATCTTAGACACTTTCCTGTTTGTTCAAGATGGGTAATAGAATGAATTTTTCTTTTCCTTAGTCCCACTGATTCCTCCAATGGCAATTGACTAAAATAAACTGGCCAGATATGGGCCAGTTTATTTTAAATTTTTTAAACTTTAAACCATATTTAAACTTTATTTTAAATATGGGCCATATTTTTGGTAGCAAAGTAAAAATAATCTTGGAGGGGCTTCTGGGTGGCTCAGTGGGTTAAAGCCTCTGCCTTCGGCTCAGGTCATGATCTCAGGGTCCTGGGATCGAGTCCCACATCAGGCTCTCTGCTTGGCGGGGAGCCTGCTTCCCCCTCTCTTTTTGCCTGCCTCTCTGCCTACTTGTGATCTCTCTCTTTAAAAAAAAATAAATAATAATCTTGGAAAATCTTTGTAGAAATGGAGACAATGAACTGAATGGGAATGGGAAAAGATCCCATCAAAGTTTACAGATTGGTCGGTCTTTAGAAATTAAGCAATTTAATGTAGAAATGGTTTGGACTCATATGATTTTGGTCAAGGGTCACTTCCACAGGCTTAGCCACCAGGAGAAATAGATGTGGTCAAGACATTTTTTCTAAAATTGGAAGGTGAAATAGGTGATGAGGATTAAGGAGTAGACTTCTCTCATTTATGATGAGCACTGGATGATTAAAATAAAAACTAACTAACTAACTAAATAAAAATATTCTTTATAAAAATTGATTTAGAGTTGCCTGGCTGGCTCAGTTGGAAAAGCATGCTACTCTTAATCTCAGGGTCGTGAGTTTAAGCCCCATGTTGGGTGTGGAGATTACTTAAGAAATTTATTTAACCAAAGTTGGATTGACAACAAAGTATTTCTAAATGGTTTCTGTCCTGCTTTAATAATATCCAGCAGTAGAGAAACCAGTCTCACAGAATAATATTGGTGGAAATAAAAGAAGGGATTTTAAGGCAAAAAAATAAAAATAAAATAAGAAGAAGGTTCTCACCAAAATATTCTATTTTGCACCTGAAGGGTAGATTACTGATCTGGAAGAGTTGTTCCTTTTTTTTTTTTCCTGGAAACTGAAGGATTATTGATTCCTTGATTTTTAGACCATACATATTCTGACAATAAATAAAATATTTTTTCCAATGAAGTTTCTATCAAAATCCTTAAAACTGAGAGAGCGTGAGGTGTAGTGGTTTCTGGCCCCGCCATCTTATACTGTGGCAGGGTGGTCTGAGCACCAGGCTGGCCGGTGCTGGTTTTAAGAAGGCATGTGTGTTTTCAAATGTCTAAAGGCACATTCCTTTCCACCAAGCCTTAGCCACATAACTGATGTGTTTTCTTGCTTCTTCCAAACAGAATGATGAGTCTTCATCCACCAAAAGCCCAGACTGTAGCCAAACAGTCTCGTAATGACATCTCAACAGGTTTGTGTTCTTTTAGAGTACTTGTGGTGGGGGATATCCTGCCCGGAGTAGTAGGATGAAAAGTTGAATCCCTAAGATCGTTTCTAAATGTTCTGAGCAGGTTCCCTTTGTCTGCCCCTTTCTCTTTTCACATACTGCTTATGGCCTGTTTTGATTGCTCCTCAGTCCCCCCTTTCAGGCCAGCCTCTCCTGTCCCCTCTCCAGGCCTCACTGACCTTCATCGGTGCTATGCTCCTTCCCAGGTCTTCTCCAGGCCACAAGGATCTTCCCCATTCTTCCTAAAGAACCCCATAATCTACTGGCTGAAGAATTTTCATGGAAATGAGGCTCCATGTAGGTAATTCCCTTTCAGGCAGTTTAGGTGGGAAAGGGACCGCACCCCCACACCCTTGGAATGGCCTCTCCAAAGCCCTGAACCTCCCACCCCACAGGCTTCCTAAACCACCTGCCTTCTGGCGGCTGCCCTGTGCTATTCTTATGTCCACTTGCTATTAATAGACAAAAGGAGAGAGGCTTCAGCTCCAGCTTCAGCACCGACCTATGTCTCATCTTTGGGAGATGTCAACACTGAGCTGGGGAAGGTGGGTGCAGGTCATTCTTTGGGGGCAGCTCACCAGTTTAGCGCAGCAGAGGCTGTCGTGTTAGTAAGTTTATCTATCTTCTCATTTGCTCCCATATTAACCGAGGTCACCTCCAACTTTTCTCTCATTTGATATATCCAATGAAGAAAATCGAGATCCCTTTCTTGGCTTTATACAAACGGGAAATTCTCAGCTCCATCTGCAGGGGAGCTTAGAGCTAGAAGTGACTGAGAAGACATCCAGAGGGGAAATTTGAAGATGGAAGGGATACCTTGAAGGGATGCTAAAAGGGAGGACCACAGGCTCGGGTAAATGGTTTGGAGATATGTGCATTAGCGACGTGGAGTGAAAGACTGCCAGTCCCAGTGAATCCCTTCTTAGGTGTCCAGAAACAGGGGCCCAGCTCATGGATCTCATTTAGCCAAAATGAACTAAAGAGCCAAGAGCTAGGAACATCCATCCAAGAAAAGCTCCCCCTACGCTGTTAGCTGGTCTGTGACCACCTCATTCTCTGGAAGGCAAGAGAACATTGGGTGACAGGCACGTGCGCTTGGTTTCAGTGTCCTCATTTCTAGTCATATGCTCATTCTGAATTTCTGAATCCCGAACTTGGATTTTTTTTCAGGCCTGCCTCGCAAAGGAGTAGAACACACACACACACACACACACACACACACACACACACACACACACACACTTACATGCCCTTCCCTCAGCAAGAATGTTTATTTTGTGATTCTACAGGGCAATGCGATAAGATGCCTTTCGTCGATTTATTAACCATGGGAGTGTATTTCAGTCACCAGTATAAGAACTAGACTTTGTGTACATAAGGTCAGCACATTGTGTTCTTGGACATATTGTGACTCTTGCCCATAGAGTCCATGCAAGGGCGGCAACCTTAGAGGTAGGACTTTAGGGAGAAGGCTTAAGGAGCTGGCTAGGGGCTAAAGCCTGGTAGATCTACTGTCAATTCCAGCTGTGACATTTCCGAGCTGAGCTTCGCTCCCATGGGTGCCCTCTGAGGTGAGGTAAAAGCACTAGCCTAGAAGCAAGGAGACCTGGGTTCAGATCCAAGTGTTGCTGTACAGGACTGGCCAAGTTGTGTAAACTGCCTGGGCCCTCTTGGTTCCCACCAGTAAAGCCTGCTGCTGCCCCGCCCCTCCTAGCCACCCCCCTCTCCACCACACGCTCCTCCTCCCCCGCCCCTGAGAGCCAGACACTGGGTAGGAGCAGCCTTCACCTTTGATCAACCCAGAAAAGCTGCTGACGCTGCCCCGGCCCCACGGGCTTCCACAGCTTAGACGTGTCCCTGCTGCAGCTCTTGCTTATTGCCGAAGCTGCCACCTACCTGGGCACACGCTACAAAGACCAAAGGGCTGACTCATCCCAGGGAATGTAACTGCCAATCATTGTCTAACGCCTCTCCTTGATCACACCAGTGACTTCTAGTGTGTTTCTGGATTCAGCTAACCACTACGTATTATCAGTAACTATTAGTGAGAACTAAGTAAACAGAACGAGCCTATCTCCGGAAGCTGTGGGGATTCATTGATCTTGATTCTGGATTCATTTATCTTAACTCTGGCTTTGAGTCCAGAGGACCATGGCATGTGTAGGCTCCTGTGGTCAATAAACATCAGGAGACAGGCGAACAACCTGCCGTGGCCTTCCACCTGGCACGCTGCTGTAACATAGTTCAAAGATCACCGGGCTAGTATTAAGGAGACCTGGGTTCTGGTCCTCGGTCCATCAGTGCCTGGACCCTGGACCTCTGTTTCCTCTTCATTACAGTGATGAGACGGAGCCAGATCCTAGGTCTGTGGTCTTGGGACATCTTAGCTCTCATTCATCTGGAGTGAGGTGCTTTTCCAGAGAATTCAGGACTCCAGTTCCCTTTCATTCAGTGACTTGCAGTAGAAAGATATTATCCTTCAAGCAGTGTGTCTTCTGGAAAAGCTGAATATTAACCAACATTTTTGTAAATAAAATCACATTTGAAGACGAGGTCAGGTTGATGAGGATTTTAGGGAACACTAATTCAATTATTTCATAAAATGAAGGTTCCTGTTGAAATGCAAGGACTATTGTAGACTTTTTGTTAAGATGTTTTGTTTTTGTTTTTTTTTTAAAGATAGAACTGTGTATGTGCCCCTGAAAAGTCTTCTTTTTTTAATATTAATTTTTTAAATTTTAATTCAATTAATTAACATACAATGTATTGTTGGTTTCAGAGGTACAGGTCTGTGACTCATCAGTCTTAGATAATACCCAATGCTCATTACATCACGTGCCTTCTTAATGTCCATCACCCAGTTATCCCATCCTGAGGACTGAGTCTTCCTTTCCCTTTAACTCACATTATAACTCCAGACACATTTTATAATCACTTTTTATTTAATTGGCAATGACTCCTAATACTTGAATTTTGTTTCTAGGTACTCTTTTCTGACCTCTTTGATAAGATGGTTAGGAGCTTCAATCTTCTGCGGGATAAGATGGTTCTATTAAAAGGAATTCTTACGTGAATTTTGAATCTGTTTTATAAGGTCGAAAAAAAAGTCTTCGGTGACCTTTAGATATTTTGAGTGTCTTTAAAAATAGATGCTAAGAAGCCCTTGTTTTTCCTTCTTGCACTGTCCTCCAGAAAGCGTTCACTACAGACTACCCATTATGGGCCCCAGGACAGCTGTCTTCCACGGACTGCTGGCAGAAACCTACTTGGCTCTACAGGAGACACAACTCTCTTCCTTGCCCAGAAAAGAGCCAGTGGGCAAGACAATGAGGCAATGAGTGGTCGGAGCTCATCACCTTCCAGACTCACAAAGAGAGAACAAGTTAACCAGGCCAGTTTCTGAAACCCTAGCCTAATTTCTTCCTGTCACCAAAAAAGTGACTCACTTTTGCCTTCCTGAGAGTTGCTCGAATTCTAGCTCTTGCCACTGTCTTCTCACTCACTTTTCCTAAAGGCAAGTGGTTTAATTTCCATGATTATAAAAGTTCATCGATTAAAATGGAACATTTTGAGTGTCAATTTTTTTTCAAGATTTGTAACTGTGTTATAGTAGATGACATCCTTTTGTTTCTAAGACTTGAGTTTTCTTGCAAATTATTTCAGCTCTTCTTCAGGGCAGGGGGTTGAAGATGGTTCCTGGAGGTCTCTCATGACTTCAATATTCTATTGAATTGTATCCTATTATGAATACAGGAGAGAAATGGAGCTCACCCTCCTGTCCTTATCTCTGTCAGTTAAGTTGTAGATGACAGGCTACTGTGATGCAATGGGAAAATGGCAAGTGATGGGCGACTGCAACTCTCAAGGACAGGGAACATGCCTTGTCTTGCTCCCCTCATTTAGTGCTCTGTGTATTATCAGATACTCATCTGATCTTTGCTCATTCATATCTAAATCACATGCTTGCATTTTGTTCTTTGGTTACTTTGGTTTGAGATTGTCTACCATTAGCTCTGTCTTGGTCCATGTGTTGGCAATGTGAGGGAGACAGAGGAAAACTCTAGGCTCGCAAACATTATATTTATAAGCACAAATGCTCCATATCCAGCTTCAGGAGGGCTCCTATAAAAAGGGTCCCTTCCAAAACCAAAACCAAAACCAAAACCAAAAAAAGGGTCCCCTCCATTCTTTAGGATGAAATGGCCTTGTGAAATCCCAGGACCCTGGCTAAATGGACATTGGACCCACATGTGAGAACCAGCCTCAGTGCTGACTGTATTTGAAGAATGGGCTTCAGGAATCTTTAACAAATGGCCTGGTACCTAAATTGACCCCATTTCTTTTACACATACAAACACACACACACACACACACACACACACACACACACACACACACACACATTTAAAACAACCCCCCAAAACCAGAAAAACTCGCTCGATTGCCCTATATTTATGGTAGGTCATGATTCTTGGTTTCAGTTCAGTTAGAGTTCAATAAATCCAAAAATAGTATGTACTTCCTCTCAGGGCACACACGTATTATGAGCCTGCTTCAGATCATTGCCGAAGGACAGACAAATCATGAATAAAAATGTTCTTTCTTCTTTTTTGTTTTGCAATTTAATGTATCCAGTAAGAGGATTTGGGGTACCTCTACTCCTGAATTAGGAGGATACAGGCCCTAGGCGCAATTATTTGGAGCTTTTGAGATAATATTATATAATATATATAATATTAATAATATATAATAATTATATACTAATATTTATAATATTATATTATAAATTATATAATATTATATAATAACATAATTATATAATAGTATATAATATATTATATACTTAGAATGCTTTCTAAATCTCAAAAAGTCCCCACCTGGAGTACAAAGGTATTTCTAAAATTTCATCAAAAAGAATAGCATTCTGGTGTTTGCTAATGTTCTAGTATGGTCTGTATCAGTGGTTCTCAAACTTTTTCTTCTTAGGCAAGTTTTACACTCTTAAACTCTCAGACTGAGAGCCCTAAAGATCTTTTCTTTTTTTCTTAATTTTTAAAAAGTTTTTAGACTTTTTGAGAGAGAGAGAGCTGGCGGGGGAGGGGAGAGTGAGAGGTAGAGAGAATCTAAAGTAGGTTCCATGCTCAGTATGAATCAGGGCTCGATTTCATGACCCTGAGATCATGACCTGAGCTGAAATCAAGAGTCGGACGCTTAACTGACTGAGCCACCCAGGTGCCTCCCTAAAGATCTTTTTTTAAAATATGGGTTATATCTACAGATATTTATCACATTAGAAACTAAAATGGAGAAAGTTCTAAACACAGTAATAAACAAGCACACCGTCTAGTAACTGTCAAAGTGATGACATCATCACATGTCCTATAACCCCTGGAAGACTCCACTGTAGCCTTGGGAGAGAAGAAAGGTAACAAGGCAAATAACATCTTAGTATTACCATGAAAATAATTTCGACCTCACAGACACCCCCAAAAGAACTTCAGAGACCCCCAGCGGTCCCCAGACTATACTTTGAGAACTTCTGGGTGCACGATATACCCTTCCATCCCTGGCCTTGTAGGGAAAGGGATGCTGGGATGCTTTAACTCACCCACCCAAGCACTCTGGTCTCAGGGTTGGGGTCTTCAGGAGAAGGCAGCAACAGGTTTTCCAAGTGTGGTTATATTAACTTTTGGCATCCCTTGCCTCCCTTTGCTCACACTGTTTACTTAGCAACCTTAATTTGGTTTCTCAAATAGTATCCTGGTGAGACTAGACTGAATTGACTGGTTGGCACAAGAACTCTCATTCCCTCTGAACTCACCATTTCTCTCTATGGATGCTTGCTAGTTTATTTGCTTTTGGTTAGTATGTACTCTTCTTTTCCCTGAATCTGAGGGGTCAACCTCAGGGACCCATTGTGACCTTGGCATACTAGTGATGTCCCATCAACATCTTTGTTGAACAATTTGCCAGCTGGCAAATTTTCTTTTTCTTTTACTCTTGCAACCACACTCCAAAGAGTAGTAACACTGGGGGTGAAGTTTGGGAAGTCCAGCTCTTGACAGTCTTCTCCACATGCTACCCCCCGCAAGGCCACCATTTCAATTTAAACTTGCAAAGAGGTCTATGTGGATGCTGCCTGATTTTTTCACCATTAGTAAGGTTTATAAGAAATCACATTAAGCACACTAAACTTCATTTCTCTTTGTACTAAGGGAGTCAAATGGTTGACTCTGCCATCATCTTGATGCAATCTTTTCTGTGCTGAGTTGGATCCTGGGAGGTAATAGAGTGGACTTGTCACTTATTACTTTACCTACTGCATGATCCTTCCAGAATCCTGATTCTGCATGCTTCATCCAGATACCTCTCATAAATGGGCCCAGACAGTCTCTTCAATCATCATGTTACTCCTGGTTCAAAGTCATGTAGAGTTCAGATTAATGTTTTTAAAGGACAATCTTGGGTAAATTTTTTTTAATTCAAAGTTAATGTTTGATTTTGCTGTTTTAAAAATAAATGACTCTTGTTACAATAAATAATAAATATTATATAATTATATATATATTATATAATTATAATTATATATAATATATAATAAAAATTCATAGACAACTCTTCCATCTTTCTGCATCCTAACAGGGAATGTAAAAACCAATCAGTGTAATTCCTTCCCTCCAGAATGGAGAGAAATGCTATGTTGAGGAAAATCCAGGCCGGATCTTTAAAAAAGAACTCAGGCATATGTCACAAGGCCATTGTCACTTCCAGTTCCCAGTTTAACCCCGGGAATCCTGGAGGCCTTTACCGCCATGTGCTTTGCTCAGGGGCACCCATCACTTTCCTGGCCCCTGACTTCAAGGCTCACGGTTTTACACATCAGAGTCACTCAACTTCCTGCATATGTCCAAGAACCAAGAACTCCAAATAATAGAAGTAGAATAGAGTTGGCAGAACTGCCTTGTCCCCTCCTAAGGAAAGCCCTATTTGGAATGTCCTGTTTGAGTCTAGTAACTCAGGTTGAAGGAGGTCCTAGGGATGAGGAGGATATTGTTCAGTAGAATCCAGAAGACTTGCAAGAAATGGAGGAAGCGCAGAATTTGTTTCTAATATTGATAAACCTATAAACTAAAGACTTAAGACTCAAGATAATTAGGAAATGTAGAAATAGATAAAATTTAACCTCTAGAGAAAACAGGGATGATCAGTCTTGTTTCAACCATTTCCCTTCTCATGCCCCCCTTAATTTAGTACTTCAAGTACAATCCCTGTTTCATACATGTAATTCTTATCTCTCTAGAAAAATTGTCTAACTTAATGAGGATGAGGATGATATCTCATGTTGAGATCGCTCCATATCTCCATATGGTAGCTCCATATCTCCACAGGAACTACTCAGATGCATACTTGAAAGATACTTAGAAGAAAAGTCCATTCCTAGGATGTCCAGCAATGTGAGACCATAGGAGCTGAGTTCCCTGTATTGCGGACAGTGAGAGTACAAAGGGTTTGGGTATTAGAAACTTATTCCAACTGGAGAAATAACACACATACACATAACCAAAAAGCATATGGACAGGCCAATATGTAAATAAGCATGAGTTACTCTCCGCTATAAATCCCCAGTGATATCAGCAATAAGGTTTTCTGTAGCACCAACTGCCGAGCTCTCTGGACAGGAACGAAGAAGCAATTGCGTGACCTTGTCAGTAGTGACGGGTGGAGGAGAAATAGTCATATTTACCCTCACAGAATGTTATCTCCCCCTTGCAAAGTCTTTGGCGAGACATTTCACTGCCTGGCCAGCAAAGTGCGGAATAGTGAAATTAGGCACTGGCAGATACCCGCTGTTTCGAGGAATACTTGTTCCTAAACCCCTTGGGATTGAATCCCATTCTATCTTTTGTAACAGAGAGCATCCTACGAGTCACATAGCCAGAGAGGCAGGCAACCCTTGCTTCCTAGACTCTCACATCGAGAAAACTGGCTAAAGAGTAAGGTGGCCAGGAAACAAGATATTGGTTAACACCAGTTGGCTCAGGTGTGGAAGTGAATGGCCGGAGGACAGAAATTGGCAGAGGGAGGGGATTTTTCATAGTAGTTCCTTATCTATTCTTTGAATGTTAAACCACATGAATGTTTCACTCCCCAAACAAATAAGAACTTTAAAAAGTCACGGGGGCTATCTAACTTTGGGATTGTAAGCCTGATAAACTATCAACATAATTATTTGTCTTTGTGAACACGGACAACACGGTCCTTGAATACGGTGAAGTTTAGGCAAGCATCCAGGGCAAAGATAAATTTTATCTCTGCCCCTTGGAAATTTTGCTCTTGAAATGCTGCTGGCAAATAGAAACACATGCTTCAGCTTAGGAAGCATTTTAAACTTTTCGAGGCCATTTCACTTGTTTTTCCTCTCTCTTTGTCTCAAATTTGCCATTGTTCTCTTACTGTGAAACAGGAGTGATTAATGTTGCCCACAATGCTCTCCATTTAACAAACGCGGTCCTTCCCTGGCATCTTTACAAAAATTCTTCATGTTATTGTAACAAGTGTATCTGGTTCTTTTTTATGAAGCTGCCTACACAGGGCTTGTCCATCTTGCACAAAACCCTTGAAGTATTTGATGGCATTGCCCATGTTCCTCTTAGTCTTTTTTAAACTTATGATCCCCAGGCTCTTTGGTCAGTATGACATGGCTCAGTCACCCTCTCTAGACTCACCCCCAGGGCCACTCAAAATAAGGCACCTAGAGTGGAAATGGAAACTCCAGATACGCCCCAGCCAGATGTGACGTGGGACTCAATCTCTCACCTTCTGGATTACCTGCTTCCAGAAAGGTAGACTGACAGGAATTTCGGGTTCCTGCCAGTGGTGTCACCTCATTCTCTCACCTTGACTTGCCACCAACTAAAGCTTTTTTGTCCTTTTGGCGAGAATTGCTGTTCTAAGAGCTTTCCTTGGGCTATTAATTTTTTTAAGACTCGTACCCATGACCCCATTTTCTTCCTTATTAAGTAAGGTACCTTTAGCCACATTCCAGCCAGTGACCAACTTTCTGAATCTAGATTCCAGCAATCATTAGTCCTCCTAAATTTGATCATCTGGTCTTCCTGTCTTCCTCATAATCTTTGTAAGTAACAAGGCTAGGGACCAAGCCCCACAGCACAGCTCAAGAACCCTCCCTTTAGGTCAGGGGTTCCCAAGGGCCTCTTCCTTCACCTACAATTTATTATGACAACTTTA
>CM053618.1:47414938-47505027 GCA_028646535.1 Procyon lotor
GGGAGAGAGTGTGCATGAGAGGTTGGAGGAGGAGGGATGGGGGGGCAGGACAGAGGGAGAAGCAGACTCCTCACTTAGCAGGGAGCCCTATGCAGGAACCCATTCCAGGACCCTGGAATCAAAAGGGTCATGGCAAAGGCTCAACGGACTGAGCAACCCAGGTGCCTGAGCATGTGACTCTTGATCTCAGGGTTATGAATTCAAGCCCCATGCTGGGTGTAGAGATTACTAACTAACTAAATAAATGCATATTTAACTGAATTAAAAAAAAAATCACAGCCCAGTAACTCCCAAATAGGCCTATAACAACATCGCAGACTAGAGTATGCCCAGTCACTTGTTAGTCACATGGGAAAGTTAAGTCATAAATGGGTGGGAACTGGTTCAGCCAGATGACCCATGTCAGGGGCCATTTCTCATCTCCCTGGACTAGAGTGGCTGTTTAGAACTGGACCATTTCAGGGAAAGGAGTGTCTTAGGATTTCCTACAAGTCAAAAGATGCATGTGGCAATAGTCACGGAGGAGATGGAGGTGTTTGGGAAGATGAAAATGATAAACACCAACATTAATAAAACTATCAGTGACTGAGCAACTCCATTAGGTGTGAAGGAGGAAACCATGACTTAACCATCTCTCTATAGCCAACTGGCATGGTGCCTAGTACATAGCAGGTGCTTGTAAGTTTGGGTTGATGACAGAATAAAAGTGACATTTGATTATTTGCAAGTAATGCATAATCTGCAGCTTCCTAAAGATATAAGATTGACCCTCTAGGAATGAAAGATATCCCTCTTTTTACTGTTTTAACTATCCCTCATTGAACTCTGATTTGATTTTTCTTTTTCTTTTTTTTTAAGATTTTATTTCTTTATTCGACAGAGAGAGAGATCACAAGTAGGCAGAGAGGCAGGCAGTGGGGGTGGGGGGGAAGCATGCTCCCTGTTGAGCAGAGAGCCCAATGTGGGGCTCAATCCCAGGACCCTGAGTTCATGACCTGAGCTGAAGGCAGAGGTTTTAACCCACTGAGCCACCCAGGTGCCCCTGATTTGATTTTTCTTAATTGTGTTCTTTGTTAACTTTGGGAATTTGGTTCCAAAAAGACTAGCTCCAAGTGAAATGAATAGAAACAAGGAGGAGTAACTCATTCTAGGATCTAGAAACTGAGCGTAGGAGAGGGATTCCTGGAGATTCCCAGCCAAGCTCAGAATTGAAGCAAAGAGAAATGTCTTGTGGAGTTATCTTCGCTGAGGAGCCACTCGATCACTGTAGAAAGGCCAGCACTGTCTAGTCGGCATGAACTTCTCTGTGCATTCCTTCCGATTTGTAAAGCCCTTAGACCTTACATAATCAAAATCTGGGATTTTTCAAAAAGCAAGACCTCTCCTGTGTGCATGGGAATTGTTGGGGTAAACTGGCTTAAAATTGAAAAACAACCAGAAAAAGATAAGCAATGGGAATTACACTACATTTGTGATGTACTGTAATGATGCACTGTAATGATGTACATCACAAATGTAGTGTAATTTTTGTTGAGAAACAACAAAAGATACGTCTGTAGCTCAGTGGTTGAGAGCAGAGTCTCTGGTGGTGGCCTGGCTGGGTTTGTATCCTGACACTATACCTCACTGCTGCCATATGGCGCCGGGAAAGGCTATTGTGAGATTGACATGCATTATTAAAAAAAAATGCCCCAAATTTGTATGTGGTTAACAACTATTGATTACTTTTAACTATTTTACTTAAAAATACTTTTTAAGTCACAACTCTAATAAGGTCATTCTCTTGCTTAAAATACTTCAATGGCGCCCAAACTGCAAGTTCCCTAGCACATCCTACATTCCAGAACGTTCCAGGGCTGGCCTCCAATTAGTCATCTCCTGCCACTCCTCCCTGATCAAATCCTAAGCTCCAGCTCTACTTAGAGCTCCTCGAAGTATCTTGTTCTCTTATGTCTCTATGTGTGTTCTCTTTCTTTTGCTTGAAATACTATTTCCCCACTCACTTGCCTAGATAATGTCTATTTGTCCCTAAACTAGCCCAGATATCACCTCTTCCAGGAAGCTTCCCTCAACATGACTAGGGTGGTTTAGGAAACCCTTCCATAAGCTCTTACATACCTGTGTTCTATTGCATCCTGTTTCCTAACATACTCTGCTGGCATTCTTTCCTTCTCTTTCTCCCCCATGGGCTGTGTGCTCCTTGTGGGGAAGAAATGGCATCCTCTTCCTCAGTGTACATACCTCCGGGATGTATCACACAAAATGTATACCAAAAAATGCTTGCTGTCTTTAGAATAGGGGAGGCTTAAAAATGAAATACCCTGGAAGGATCAGCAAAGATAAAGAACTGAAGCCACTAGTGACGGAAATAGAAGGAAAAAAAAAATCTGTAATTCCCTTACCTCTCACCCCATTTCTGTACCCTCACACTTGAGGACCTGGGATTCTCTTTTACCATTTTCCATTCTCAGGTTCCCCTTAAGAGAATGTCAGGGGTCACATTCTCTGGTGACCCAGGTCTTTGAGGCTGTTACCTGATCCTGCTTCATTTCCTGTGAGCAACCACAGTTCCAGCTCTGATCCTCAACGGGAAATTCTGAGCAGTCACAGTTTCAGGTCTTTTTAAGCTGATTATGGTTCTTAGAGGTAAGGGATCCAAGGCTTTCCACAATCTAGACAAAGCAGGTCCTGTCTTTTAAACAAGCCAGTATGGGATAAATAATAACTAATTGCCTTTACGTTTTCTAAGATTGCTAGGGGGCCAGAGTTAAACCTTTAAATGTTTCTGTGGTTAGAAATGCCATCCTGTTGCACGCTGATCAGGAAAGTGATAGCTCAAGGTCATGGAGCAGAATCAGGAGATCAGACTAGCTCCAGCCACGGGCGAACGAGGCTCACGTAACTCAAGTCAGTCTATTTTTTCCCTTTGGCATTGTCCATTCTGGTCATACCCATGGAATTAAAACCGGAGCAAGAGGCAAGCTAATGATGAGAAAATCATGTATTTGAACAAGATTAAAAAAATAAACAAAAGATGAGTAGCATTCATGAAATCCCTATGAATATGTTCCAGCAATCTGGAAGGCCCTAGCAAAAGCAAAGGCCCTGAGGTCCCCAAGGGAATTTCCGTGCTACGTTCTTTTCTTTGGCATGAAACCCCTCCAAGGATCCAAGGTAAAATTTAGGAAAAGAGATAGAAGGAGAAAAATACTTCTAATGAGTCAGGGGCTTGATTTTTTTCCTGCCATTTAGTAAAGATTTCATTCTGAGATGAACTGCTTACAAGCTTCTGAATTCCTTTCTTAGGATGTTGGATCATGACAAGTGGGAGAGACTTCAACCTCAGGTGCAAATAGACTCAAAGCTTTTCACCTGTCTTAGCAGTAAGCAGAAGAACGGTCAGGGAGTGGCTCAAAGTCAATGAGGTCTCACCGCTCCAGAGATCACGCATCACCTGTCGTTAGAGCTCTACTACCTACTAGGAGATCTGTCATTTAGGAGATGCTCACGAAGTCTGGCTGAAAAAACTGTGAATTCATGGTGTGTCCAGTGAAGGGATTGTGATCTTTTATTTGTAGTTCACAAATGAAAAAAAAAGAAAAGTCCTGATTAATGACATTTGCTAATTGCTGTGGTGTAAATACTCCAAGCGTGGCCATTTTGAAACTTAACAACAAGCTCATCGATTTTCTAAAAATTTAACAATCAGTGCTTGTGACCAGTAGGAGTTGACTCCAGCACACGTGACAGTACATTCTTGGCTCTCTTTGTGCACACAGCAGGGAGGCATTGAGTGCTTTCAATATATTTAGCTCTCTGAGAGTAAAAGGGGGTCATGGATAAAGTTGGAGGTGTCTTGGGAACGAACAGATATTTTGCAATACAATGAGGCCTCTTGCAGAGAAATCACATCGATGGGGTCCTGTGGAAACTGCTAAGGGCCTACATAGTTTTCTGTCCCTAGGCTACCATGAAAAATTGAAGACGTGCTTATAGATCCTTCCTCTGCACACTGTGCGCCTCTTCCTCCAAGCAAAGGGGAAAGAAAACTTCAACAAGGCTAAGGTTCATGAGAACAGGTAAGAAACCTTAATCTAGGTACGAGTGTGCTCAAATCAGAGTTAAGTCAAGTCAAATGTCTTTATAATGTGGAGATTAGACCCAAGAAGGTTATTTCTTATTACCTAAACACTGTGTCAATACTAGGAATAGTTTTGTGTGTATTTGGTAATAAGCATTCTTTGTTAAGACAAATAGATCACTGTTTCTATTCTCCCACAATTTATATCACTCATGTAGTTTTTGTTACAAGTTTCTCCATTTCTCATGTTGCTAAATTAACAGGGTTTCTTGCTCATGAGTGCTTAGGAGGAGTGTTCTGTGATTTATGTTTGTTAGAGACACGCATATTCAGCCAGTGTGACTCCTTTCAGCCAATACATCCTCACCACCATCCCCTGGATGGATCTGGAGCATGATACAGGGGATTTGGTTATGCAATACAGAAATGCACCTGGGTGCGGGTTCTACCTGAAGCACATATACTTCCTCCCAGTTTTGTCCTGTCTGGGAGGTGGGAGACTTGGATGGGGCAAGGAAAGGGCAAGTCAAGCTAGCAGGACTCTCTTAGGGCACACACCTCCCCTACCACACAAACAGGCATCATATAGAAGAGAGGTCTCATGTCAACTGTACTTTAACTAAACAAACAAACAAACAAACAAACAAAAACAAAAACAGACAAGTCTCAGATGGTTCTATTTCTAGGTTTACTTCTACATCATTCCTCTCAATCTACTTTTTGCATGTCACTTGATCCCTGGAGATCAGCTCTTGGTTTTCCGAGACTTCACTTGGCTAATTGTTCTTTTCCTTTTTCCCTAAGACCATTCTTTGAAAATTATCCAGCCACGTTTGGGTTGGCGCCTCTCAGTTCAGCGTAAGAGGTAATAAAAGAATCTGAGAAGTCAAGTGATCCGGGTTTGTCCCTTGACCCTTTCACTTGCTGACTGTGTGACCTTGGGAAAGTGACTTGACCTCTCTAAGCCTCCAAACCAGGTCACCATGAGTCCCTTTCTTACAAGTGTTGTGAAGCAAAAATGAGAACATACATGCCAAATTTCTGGCAAATATCTCTGTGGTGGGCAGTTAAACACATTACCTCTCCTTGCCATTACTTCTATTGTTGATATCATTGTTCTCATTAGAAGTGGGGTTTTCATGGCACAACGTTGCCTTGAGTGTCTTGGCTGATGCCCACATTCCAGCCCCAGCCTGACTCTACCTCCAGAGATTCCCACAGACCCGGTTCCTGGGCTCATGGAACTGAGGCCAACCATACCTCTAAGCACAGGACTGTGTGATAATCAGTCTCTCGAGATGTCCCGCAAGTTTATCTTGGGTAAGAAAATCCTTAACGATTCTTTTATTTGGTTTGCCATGTGCTCTGTTATTGCTGATATGAAAGTATGTCTAGAAAATATACACCTTTTCTTCAATTTACATTTGATAAACACTGACTTCTTAGTCTTTAAAATGAATGATGGCCCTTGTAACAATGATGATAACGAAATGGTTTCATTATTTGTTTCTCTTCTAAGAAGCCGAACCAAGGATAGGCGAGGTGGCCTTTTGTACTTCTTGTAATTAAAGGAGTCTGGAGTCCTGCTTGAAAGCCCTACTTTTTTTTTTTTTTTTTTTTAACTTTCCTCCATTCGTTCTGGGGAACTAGCCAAGCTCCTGAAATAGGACAGATGTCGCCTGGATTTGTCAGGTCTGGATGCCCTTGAATGCTGTAGCCAGACTCATCTGTCAGGGTCAGAGGTTTGAGCTTACCTTCAAGACCAAGAATGCCTCTGAATTTTCCGAGTCCATGAAAAGAGATTCCATGCATGCAGTCATGTGCAGCCCATGTGTCAGAGGATGAAAACAGACTTTCTAGGGACTCCGGCAACAGGCATTTGAGAAACTGGAGAAGGCAAGAGATAGCCAAGAGGAAAGGCCAAGAGAGTACTTGTGGTTTTCCGATGACAAGAAAGGCCACTGCCCAGGTCACCAGTGTGAGGACCCCCAGCAGGCCCTGACGGCACCGTGATCCTTCGATGCCCCTCTATTCACAGCCTGTCTTCTTCCTGCTCTGCCTCCAGCCCCTTCCTCTAAATCTTGCCCCTTCCCCTAGGTCCCTGTCATTTTGTTCTCTTCCGTTTCAAATGGAGGAAGGACTACATTTGGCAAAGGGGTTACCACAAACCTGGCATGGTGTCTGTGGTCCATTTCCCTTTGATGCTTCTTTTGTCATGGGTTGGAATCTGTCTGTTGCTAAAAGGGCTGCTCAGAACTGGTCCAGTATCCCCACCATCAGCCCCTAAGTCCTCCACCCAGCCCTTGAGAAGGGAATGTGTATTTTACAGATTCAAACTCAATCTTGTGATAACCCTTTAAGGATTATGAGCTGGAAATGTAAAGGGGGAGATCCAAGAGGTGGAAGATTCTCAGAGGTCATCTTGCTCAATGCCAGAAACCATGGCCCACGTACAGTATTCCCCACAGAGAGTTGTCTGGCCTTTGGTCAAACACCAGGTAAGAGATATTGCCTCTTCAGAAGAAAATGAAAGTCTGGGAAACATGAGTAAGAAGGAGACTAAGTCTCATAACATATAGGTTACATAGGTTTGAATTCCATCCCGTTGCGTTTATTACCTGTTCAAAAAAGTAAGTTAAATATCTCAAACATGCCTTCAGTGTGCACAAACTCATCATCACGAAACAGATCATTCCATTTTAGATGGCTGGAATTGGTAGAAAGTTGTCCCTCCTGCTGAGCTGAAATCAGCCCCCATGTGTCTTCTGCTCTTGTAACTACCCCTCATAGTAAGTAGGACAACACCAGCCAACCCCTCTCCAGTGTCAATTTTTTTCCCGCAGATATTTGAAGATAACCACATGTTTTTTCCTTCAGTCATTTCTTCTCGAATGCCAGAAAGGTCATTTGCTGTGTCAGCTCTCTCAGCTTGAAGAGCTAGAGGAAAAGAAACTAATTTTGGTGTTGCTGGAAAAAAGGAACCGGTCCCGGGGATGAGTTGCCCCTGTGCTAGCTTGCTGAATCTGGCCTTCGCGGCTCCAAGAAAGACGGTGACTGGGACAGCCAGATTTCACTCCAAAATAAAGAAGTAGTTCCGGCCTCCGTTAGCTTTGTAGCCCAAGGGGAGGGAGGGGGGATCCCCTTGACAGTGGCCATGTGAGCCCCCTAGCAGCCTCAGAAAAGTTTCGCCAGTTTCCTTAGTCGATTGCAACACATTTTTTGCTGGGCCCTGTTTCCATGTCACAGAAGTTTCACATAGGCTTTTACCTGAGGACACTGCTTTTGGATCGGAAATACAATGGACAGGCCTGGAGCTTTGTGCCCAATGCCTTTCTTGATTTTTATTAAATTTCAGAATGTACTGCCTTCCCTTCTCCCTCTCTTCCCAGGCCAAGAACTGAGCTAAAATACACAGGAAGCGCCAGACTGTGTACCTACCCTCAACGAGCACATAGTCATCCTACTGAAGTAAGAATACAAAACTGATGAGACCGTGGCTGAGAGTAACCGGTCACCAGGGGCAGCGCGCAGGACCACGGAGTCCTTCTGTAGCAAGTGCACACTTGGGAGCCTCCACAGACTATCTGCTTTCCCAGCAAGAGGAATCCGTTGACCTATTAGGAGATGGCCTTAGAGGTATCTGTCCAGAGGTATTTGTCCACCCACCCAAATACCTTTTTATCTTGATTCCCCTTAGGACCAAGGGTTCATATTTGGGACCAACTGACCAGAGTAGGAAAGAAAGTCCGCACTTAGGGGGTCTGAGGAGTGGGCCCAGAGAGATCTGTCTGCCAGGGATGTGTTTAGACCAGAGTAACGCTCCGCCCTACAAGATGGCAAGTCCTATAAAGCCTTGTTTCGCCAGTCTGCGGTGCTCTAACCCCTTCCTCATGGTGAAGGCTCTCTGGAAGGCTGGTCTTATCAGACTTGTAACCACAGGAAGAACGAGGTATCTAGAAAGGCATTAAACTGGGCAGGGAGGCCTGCTGTGTGAGCTCTTTTGTGTCAGCTCAGTCACCTTCTCATTCATGTGTCCACTTAGGACCAGCTCACACGCATGGAGTGGGCACCTCTTGTTTGCTCAGCTCAACCAATTCTCCCTTGGTTGAAGCTGGTGCACATCAAACACGTTTTCCCCTCCGTGTTTACCACTAACCAAACTGGATTGATTAGTCAGCAGGCATTTCCTGCCTTTCATTGTTCTCTCAGAACATAGGAATCAAGCTTTGCCCCTTGCATTTAGCATAGCAGGGAGAGGGAGGGCATGCACAAAAAAATTTAAACGAGTAGATGTTAAATGGTTATCTACTCCAGCTTGGTGCTGTGCTTGGCACTGGGAAATCAAAGTGAGTAGGGTGCTCGTGTCTTCATGAGGCAGACAAGTCAGGGAGCCATGGGACAATGATGGGATAAGAGGGGGGTTGAACTGAGGGTAGGCACCTCATCCAGCCAGGGCCAGGGTGTGGCTGGGAAAGGGAATCGGGAACCATCCAGCAGAGGTGACATCCCAAGGGTTGAGCAGACAGGAGCAGACCCAGAGACAGGGCAGGGTGTGAGGACAGAGAGAGGAGGCTCGGCTCGGTAGTCACCTGCTGAGAGGTGATTGAGCGTGGGTTAGAACTATGATAAGTCCTCGTATCTCGGAATATTTTCTTATAGCTAGGAAATTCTGCAGGTTTAATCAACAGCTTTCACTTCATTTAGTGATGGCAATTAATACCAATTAGTATTCACATTCAGCCCTGGTTGGATGAAAACCCCCTGTCCAGATCTGTGAAAAGAAAGCTTAAAAATGTGTTGAGGTCAGGAAAAGCACGGGCCCAGTCTTTCTCCCCTCCCCTCGGGCTCTGGTACAAAAACAAAGGCCACTAGCAAGTGTCAGTCATGCTGGAATGTGCTGGCCCAGCTCAGGAACTAGGGGCGTTCTCTCTCTTCTCTCTTTCTCTCCTCTTTTGGTCTGGTGAGCTTGCAAACCGTCTGCATTCTCGAGAGCTGTCCCTGTCAGGTCCCATAGAGGCCTCCCTGCTCAACCAGGCACACACACGCCATTGCTCCCCACTGCCATTTCCACTTCTCCACCCACGCATGCCCCGGGGCCCTTGGAGCTGCGACAGCTCTCAGGAGACAGAAAGTCTGCAGGAGGGGAGCATGAGCTCTTGTGGGAGGACCCAAATGTCTGACAGGAGGTGGGATGTGATTTGCAGATCTTTTCCATAGGACCGGGAAGAGAGCAGGATGGTTCCTGGTGTTGGGTAAATCCTTAAAAATCTCAAAAGAAGGGAGTGGAACTTCAGATCCTTGGTTCCATAGTAAAAGTAGCTTCCATTCTTAGATGTTCAAATGGCAGTTCGGCATGGATTATCTCATTGAGTCCAAACAATAATCTTATGAGGCATTTATTATTATTATTCCTCTCTCTGCCTTAATTTACTCATCTGTAAAGGGGGGATAATAGTAACACTTACCCCATAGTCTCATAAGGATTTACATAAATAGTAAATACACTAGGACTGTGCCTGGCACACAGTAAGCTCTCAGAAGATGTTAGTAGTTGACCCTTGAACAGCACAGATTTAAACTACATGGGTCCATTTATACATGGATTTTTTTTTTTACAGTATCCTACTATGAATGTATTTTCTCTTCCTTATGCTTTTCTTAATAACATTTTCTTTTCTCTAGCTTCCTTTATTGTAAGGTTACAGTTTATAATACGTATAACTCACAAATTATGTGTTAATTATTTATGTTACCAGTAAGGCTTTGGTTAACGATAGGCTTAATAGTTAAGTTTGGGGAGTCACGCATGGATTTTCAACAGAGTCGGGGCGGGGGGAGGTCACCCTTGCATTGTTCAAGGGTCACCTATATTTTTTATTGTGAGGAAATCTGGGGAACAGAGGTTAAGTCATTTGACCAGGATTACAGAACCGATAAACGGAGACCAAGATTCAAACCTAGGCAGCCTGACCTCCTGATGGCAGTACCCTCTACCCGGGCCCTCTGCTCTGCAGAAGAATGAAGTAGTGAAAAGGGCACCTAGACTTTGGGTGGCTACAGAGAAGCCAGAGAATCCTTTTGGTTTGGATCAACCAGTGGGTCTTGGAGCAGCATCCTTGGCATTTCCCAGGAACCTATAGGAAAGACATATTCTCGGGCCCCATTCCAGCTTTTCCAAAGCTGAAACGCTGAGATGAGATCCAGCACACTGTTTTCAGGAGCCCTATAGTTGATTTCGAGGTGCACTAAAATCCCAGGAGCATGGGCCTAGGCTCTTAGCTCTCCTTGTTTCTCAGCTCCTTGTGCTTAGGCTCCACAGCTAAATATGGCTTGCAAGTTGTTTTCAACACATTATGAGGCTCTTCAACCCCTTTCTGGCCCAACTTGGGGAGGGAGGTTTAGAAAAGGCCTAGGGAAGGGCCTTGTGGCAGGCCCTCAATCTTTTTTTCCAAGAGGCCAATGGGACTTTCTGGAGTCTCACCTTCTTCAATGTTCCCTCCAGTAGTGAAAGAAACAATCCTCTGAAGAAACACACATCTAAATATGGAATTGATTCGGCCTCACAGCCAGCCACCTTCTGTGGTGGCCTCGGTTTTTGAAAACACAGGTGGAGAAAATAGATTTGGTACTTGGGTATTGGTTATTGGCTTAACCCGCGTCTCCCCACCCCCCAAAATCCACTGGAAGTAGAGTTGAAGGGCCAGAGAAGCTGAAAAGCAATGAAACGAATTTTCCCCTTGGGGCGTGTATCTGTGAGCTGTGGGGGGCCGGCAGAGCTATATCTCAGGCCACCGTAGCCTTAAAAGCTGGGTGATGTAGGAGATCGATAGTGTCAGCGAACAATTCTGAGGTTCCATAAAGACAGTTACATAAGTAACACAATTTCCCCAAGGATCAGGGGAATGGAAAGGGTGGCCCGCGGGTAGGGATGGGGAACGCGGCTCCATAACGTATTTTAGCAATTTAACGTTCCTTAATGCCTTCTACCTGGCGCAGTCCATGAAAAACAGCTCCCCGGGGGGTGGAGCTGGGGGAGAACCCCGGCTTTGCTGAAATAGAGCAGGCTTCGTGATGCAATTCTGCTCTTCGTCAGGGGGCACGTCCACAGCGTGAGAGAAAGAGAAGAGGGAGAGCAGGGAGAATGTTGTCAGAAACACAAGACTCTCAGCTGATTCTGGAGCCAGATTCGCTCAGCCACACTCTGCCCTGTCAGCCTCCTGGGCTGGAGGGTGACACCCACGGCCCATTTATCAGAGCCCCGCAGCAATAGCACATGTAGTCCTTTGCCAGGGAGCATCCTGGCGGAGGTATCGGAGCCCAGCCTTCCAGCGCGGTGGTGCACAGACCCGCAGAGACCCGAGCTCAGAAGGCACCAGCAGAACTTCCCTGGCCACTGGGGAGTTGGGCTCAGGCCCTGCCCGCCTCTCTGCTCGGTAGGAAAGAGCTCCGAGAGCAAGCATCCTGGCCCCGAGGGAGGGGCACGTTTTCCATGTGCTTATTTCTGCTGAGGATGCTGAGTTGACAGGTGTAACCGGCCTGTCCCCCAGAGCCCACCCTGTCCTAGCGCGCAAGCAGAGCTTTCTTGGTCTGAGTCTTCCCTCCCGGGCATTTTCATAGGGAGAGAAGACCGCCTTCCAGATTTCTCTGGGGGAAGGAAAGGAAAAGCCGACAGGTTTCTCTTCTTGGGAGATGTGCCCGGGTTCCCGGGAAATTGCCAGCTCACCCTGCCTGACAAATCACCTTTCCTGACAAGGGGCCGATTGACTTTCCAAACAGCAGTGCCACTGACTAAAAGTAAATTGCCTCTTTTTGTTTGTTTGTATTTTTCTTACACATCTGTTTATTTTTTATTTAAATTCAATCAGCCAACATATAATACCTCATTCGTTTCAGATGTAGAGTTTAATAATTTATCAGTGGCATGTAACACCCAGTGCTCATCGCATCTTGCGCCCTCCTTAATGCCCATCACCACGTCACCCCATCACCCCACCCATCCCCTCCAGCAACCCCTGGTTTGTTTCCTAGAGCTAGGAGTTTCTCATCGCTTATCTTCCTCTCTGATGACTTCCCCGTCAGTTCTCTCTCCCTTCCCCCATGATCCCCTGTGCTGTTTCTTATGTTCCACATGTGAGTGAAACCCTATGATAATAGTCTTTCTCTGATTGACTTATTTTGCTCAGCATAACCCCTTCCAGCTCCATGCACAGGAGATGTGAATGGTAAGTATTCCTCCCTTCTGAAGTAAATCGCCTCCTTTTAAGGAGCACAAGGTACTTCTTAGGTGGGATCAGATCTCCTCCCCTCTGTAGAAGGAGGACTATGGAGAGCAAGGGAGGACTCTCATTGCCATTGGACAGGAGAGTGGGTCACTCCTTTGCAGTGGGGCTGCCTCACTTCTATAACTGTGCAGATGCCTGAGGGAATGGGCAGCTTGAGGTGGGCACAGATCCGTGGTTACTATTGATGTTTCTGCACATGGGAACACCCACCACGGATCAACTCCGTCATTGGACTGGGCTCTGACTTCTAACTCCCGGCCTCTGAACAGTGTGGGTCCTGTTGCCTTGCTTAAAGCCAACTTTAAACTTAGATGTATGTGGGGTGTGGATCATGTTTTTCCCTGTTGGACAGTCTAAAAATCCTGGCACAAATACAAAGAACCCTTGTTCCCTGGACCAGGATCTGAGGAACGACGCCATATCCAGAAAAGGACTCCAGAATACAGAATATTGAGGCTGACACAGTCCCCACAGAGAGCTGGGGGAACTGATGAGTAAAAGCCTAGAGCTCCCCACAACCTGTGGGGCCTCCCAACATTGTCAAGTCCCACCAGGGGCTTCATCCTTCCACCTAACCCATTCCAGATCAACTAGCCTAAAATCCATCTGTGCTTAAATGCCTTTCCCACCTCTTCCTGGAAGACATTTTCCTCAGTCCTCAGTTCCTGAAAGTTTCTACCTTTAATTCTTGGGAGCTGGCTTTTCACCTGGATGTTGAAGAACACCCATTTGAGAAGCAGGTTGTCAGCCTTTTCTTCACAGTCAGGCTGTAAGTTTGGATCCCCAGCTCACGCTTGAAAGGACCCTCAGTCAACCCTGAAACTGCATGATTTAGGCCCTGGAGATAAACTCGTGAACCAGACAATAATCCCTGCTCTCAGAGAGCTTACCTATATTCTTTTTTTTTTTTTTTTAAAGATTTTATTTATTTGACAGAGAGAAACACAGCGAGAGAGGGAACACAAGCAGAGGGAATGGTAGCGGGAGAAGCAGGCTTCCTGCCGAGCAAGGAGCCCGATACGGGGCTCGATCCCAGGACCCCGGGATCATGACCTGAGCCGAAGGCAGACGCTTAACGACTGAGCCACCCAGGCGCCCCGAGAGCTTACCTATATTCTAATAAATATAAATAAATAAAATTTTAAATATTTTAGGAAGTGATAATTGCTTTGGAAAAAGCAAAACAGGGGTAGGAGGAAATCAAGAAGGCTGACAGAGACATGAAGACCCAAAGGAACCCAAATCCAGACCAGGTCCCTGGGTAGGGTTGTCTTCTGACCCGAATGCCACTGCTTCCCTCACGCCCAGCCCCTACACTGTGACCAAAAGCTCCTTCTATGTCTGCCTCCCTTCTTTTGAGCCTTCTCTTCCTCTCCCTCCTTCCACCACCCAAAACTGCTTCTTTCTCTAGCCTTCAGATTCTCCTGATTTTTTGAGGTCCAGCTCAAGCCTAGCCTTTTCGTGGCTCCTCCGAGGTATATGGAGCTCTCTCTTCTCTGGGCACCATAGAAACATTCAGCCATATAAGTGCTAACTGATCTAATCCTGTCTTGCGCAGCATTCTCGGCAAATTGAGAGCTGTGACAAAGGAGGCTGACAGCATGTGGCTTTGAATCTAGGACGCCTGCATTCACACAGGCAATCAGACCAACAAGCCTCTGTGCCATTTGGTGAGAGCTGACTCCTGGTTCTGGGAAGTTCCAGGAAGCTGCAGCTTTTTCTCCTGGAGACATCAGCCACTCCCCCTACTTATTCTCTCAGTAGAAACTTGCTTAGGGTCCATCTGAAATGAATTTGCTCAGTTTTCTCTCTCATCCCTTCTCTCTCATTCCAATGTCTATTTTCCCCATCTCCTTCTTATTTAAGAAGAATTCATGCCAATTCTTGACCAATACACTTGCTCACCATGGCCACTCATGTGCTCTGAGATCCTGCTTTTTTCATTATCCAGAAATTCTTCTTTATTCTCTTAAAGTAATGGCTTCCTTTTCTTAGCACCCGATCAAGTTAAAGTCTTCCCCATTAAAAATAGGAACAAATCTTGATAATTTTTTTCTCAAGTTACTATCAAAACTATTCCAGAGGCAGGTGTGTGTGTGTGTGTGTGTGTGTGTGTGTGTGTGATGAGTTAGAATAAGGACTTTTCAAACAATTTGCTTAGTTTTTTGTTTTTGTTTTAATGTCAAGGCTTCCATTATTACTCTTATTTGTTTATTTACTTAAAAAAATTTTTTTTAGAGGCACCTGGATGGCTCAGTCACTGAGCCTTCTGCTCAGGTCATGATTCCAGGGGCCTGGGATCGAGCCCCACATCAGGCTCCCTGCTCAGTGAGAAGCCTGCTTTTCCCTCTCCCCTCCCCCTGCTTGTGTTGCCTCTCTTGCTGTCTCTCTCTCTGTGTCAAATAAATAAATAAATCTTTTAAAAAATTCTCTTTAAAAATTTTTTTTTAAAGATTTTTATTTCTAAGTAATCTCCCCACCCAACATGGGTCTTGAACTTTTAGATCAAGAGTCTCATGCTGTATCAACTGAGCCAGCCAGGTGCCCCGGATTACCTATAGTTTAAATATCAGTTCTGTTCCTGCTAACTGTGGCTTCAGACATCTTACTTAACCACTCTGTGCCTCAGTTTCCTCATCTGTAAAAATAGAGATAATAATGACTGTGATTATGTAGAGTTGAGGATTAAATCAATTCATTTTTATGAACTGCTTAGGACAGTGCCTGACACATTACAAATGCTATGGAAGTGTCCATTCATTAAAAGAAATGATATTAAAAATTAGCTATTATTACTTCTTTCATTTCTTGGTTCTATGCCTTCTTAGAACTACCATCCAATCTGTCCATTGTCTTTCACTACCAAACTTCTCAAGAGGGTGGTTAACACTGCAGACACCCCATTAATTGCCTCTGCTTCCTCCTATCTCTTTCATTCCTCAACCTACTGCTGAAACCACCCTCTTCAAATTTGCCAGGGTCCTATGAAACTGCTAACATGAAGTCTCTTTTCGTTCACTCGACTTTGGGCGTCTGAGTTGGAATTTCCTCCTCCCTTTGGTTTTCCTGCCAATCCACTTCTCCCCGGCCATTTCCTCTCCCGTACTCCATGTCCACCTTCCCAAGGGTTCCTCTCGGCCTCTTCTCACGCTATATCGTCTCCCTGGTGGTGAAATCCATGCTCCTGTCTTCAATTATGGCCTACATGCCATTGACTTGCACACTTATTAGGCCTGCCATTTTGCCCTGAGCACCAGCCCAAAAGTCTGACTGGCCCAACAGGTATCCTATCAGATAGTCAACAATTACAACAGGTAAATCTTCCCTCTCTCAGGTTTCACTCCAGGTCTCTGTTTTGGCCCTCAGTTACTAAAGCTAGAAACTTTAGTCTTTGTTGTTCTATACCTGGATGTGCCTTTGTAGCTGACAAATCAGTTGTCACATCCTTTAGTTGATCTGCTCCTTACAAGGACCGGGAGAGCATTATTTGATTAAGTGATTCAGTAAGTCTTCATTTGGATGAGTCTTATTTTCCCACATTAACGAAATACGCCAATCCTTTTAAGAAAAGGTAATATGGGGCGCCTGGGTGGCTCAGTCATTAAGCGTCTGCCTTCGGCTCAGGTTATGATCCCGGGGTCCTGGGATCGAGCCCCGCATCGGGCTCTCTGCTCGGCAGGAAGCCTGCTTTTCCCGCTACCACTCCCTCTGCTTGTGTTCTCTCTCTCGCTGTGTTTCTCTCTGTCAAAATAAATAAAATCTTTAAAAAAAAAAAAAAGAAAGAAAAGGTGATATAACTTCTTTTTACAAAGGACAAAAAAAATGAAGCTCATGGAGATTAAGTAACTTGTCCAAGGTGTTAGAAGGGTCAAATGAGATAGCGTGTGTTATGGAAGCTTCAGAGACCATAAAAGATCATGTAAATGCAAGGTTGCACAACTAGGTCCTAACAAAACTCAAAAAAATGCAGTTTTTCCCACTTGGACAAAATAAGAGATTATGTACTAACTAAAACTTCCCAATTCTTCTTGAGCAGAAAATACAGTCTTAGAGCGTACCAAGTACTATGGTGCTTGTCCTCTTTTTCCAATCTTCTCTATAGGCAGGGTACTTTCCTTGGTGCTTTGTGGCTTTAGATAAATTACATGTTTTCTAGTCATAGCTGAGCCTAAGTGTGTTTGTGACCATGGTGTTTGTTAGAGATGAAATCTTTCTTGGTGTTCTAATCTACTGCCTCCTAAATTTGTCATTATATCTTTCTTAGCTTTTCCTTACTGAATTATACTAATCTTACATATGGGCTCCAGGATTACAGGCAACTATAAAACCCAAGCTTGGAAATTACTTAGGTAGTTAACTGGCGAATCTGAGAGTGAACTTCTATAGAAAATAACTAAGATTATTCATTCATTCAACATTTATTGAATATATAGTATTGCTGGGCAGAAAGCCAGGAGGCTGAAGATATAGGTAAATAAAACTTAAACTTTTCTCTGCCCTGAAGGGGTTAGAGCCTACTAGAGACCTTAGTGGAATTTTTACTGTAAAAGTGATACTGAAAAAATAAAATAAAAGTATTTAGGGGGGAAAAAAGTTATTTGGTGGTGACCAGGGGCTGGGGAGTGGGGGAATTGAGGAGATGTTGTTTAAGGGTATAAACCTGTAATTAGTATATAAGTTCTGGAGATCTATTGCACGACATAGTGTTATAGACAACAGTGCTATATTTTAAACTTCAAAGTTGCTAAGAGTCTAGATCTTAATTGTTCCCACTACAAAAAAGAAATAATAATGTGACATGACAGAGGTGTTAGCTAATCTAAGGTTGTAATGATTTTGGAATATACAAATGCAACAAATCAATACATTGTATGTTTTAAAGTTACACAATGTTATACATCAATCATATTTCAATTTTATTTATTTTTTATTTATTTTATTTTTTTTCATATTTCAATTTTAAAAAGTCATTTGAGTTGTCCCTACTCTCAAAGAGAATTGCAGAGGGAAAGTGACCCTTGAAGCAGAGGCTTCAAGGAGAAATAGTTCACAAGACAGACAATGGAGGAAGGGAGATCTTTATTAGTTCATTGCATCAGGATAAAGATTAATTCAGAAACTGTAGAAGACATGTTTAAACAAGGCTGAACAATTATTCCCATCACTTGACAAGATGCACGAAGCCTAATTTCCTATAGAGTGAAACAATAGATCACCCAGAATAATGGAGCTCCTTGCCTGCTTAGGAGATGCCTTGGATTTCATTCCTAAACTTTCTCAGATGTAAGGTTCTAAAAATAATCAAGGTTGCAGTAAGACTTAGAAAAGAAATTAAAAATATAGAGAGAACACTGGAAAAGAACAAAAATGGATGGGCGACTTCAGGAGGGTTTGTAAGGGGAAGAGAGATAGCAGATCAACAAATAAGGGATGGACTCCAACAAATAAGCTAGGTCTTCACTTTGCAGCAATTATGTTACCCATCACGGTGAAAATGATCTAAATAAAAGACTTAAAAAGCTAACTACTAGATGGATCTCAAGTTTTTGGTCAGTGAGTTATTAAGTTTAAATCTTCTTTTACAGTGTCTAGTTATAATTTGGCCAAGACTAAGCCTAGTGATATCGACTATTGACTCGATGAAGGCTTATCTGTCACCTCCTTCTACAGCCCCTTTTAAACCTTGGCTCCACTATATCTTTGAGCACCAAACAAAACCCGCCACCTTGGTGAAAAACCTGTGTCCAAAAACCTCTCCCTGCCTAACACACACCTTCAGTTCTTGGGTTCTGGATCCAACTTCAACATGGCCCCGCTCTTCACTGAAGAACAGAACCCATGAATCAACCACAGTAAAGCTTCCATTGAAGAAGAAAGTGGAGCTGGTCAAGAGACAAAGAAGTATTTAAGAGCTAAGAAGAGAGCCAAAGAAGCCTAAGATGTGGCTTTCAAAGAGATGTGGAATTCAAACAGCAGATGGTGAACCAGGAGACTAAACGCTGGAGAGAGGTCCAGGACAGCTGGGTTCAGGGATTAGAACTGGTAGGCAGAGCAGACCAAGAGGAGAAAAGACAGAGGGTAGCATGTTAAGGGAAGAAAGCAGCATGGGAAGAAATGGGGGAGCAAGTTATAATAATAACGTTGATAACCGATGTTTATTGGAGTGCATAGCTGTGCATTTAGAATTCTACTAAACAGTTGGCATGTCTTACCTCCCTGCACGGACCCTATTAGATAGGTACTATTATTATCCCCATTTTACCCATGAGCAAATTGCGACACAGACTGGACAGTAGTTTACACACATTAATTTACTACGTCACATTACTGATAATCTGAAATTGATGAAGATCAGATGCAAATTTAGGTCTGTTTAGGTTAGTGTGCCTCCTACTCTAGGTTTGTTTGAGTCAGAGGAAAGAAAGTTTTATCTGAATCTCATGTGGAGAATGTGGATTTGGGGAACCTATACTAAACCAGGGAAGATATAAGGATACATGTGAGCAGATGGGAAAGGAAGAGTGGAGGGGGAGGCTGAAGATACAAATGATGAGGCTAGTGGACGGAAACTTGCAGCTGATGGGATAAAATTTCCCATGGAACAGAAAGGACTCTATGGACACAGCAAGACAAGTTGACTTGAAACAAAAGAAGGAAAAAAAATAGTCACTGGGGTCGATGATTAGGAAATAATTTGGTTTGAAATAGCTTAAAACTTGGATTTCACAGAGGAAGTCAGTTGTTAACAAGTAGTCAGTTATTTCTTTTCTGAGTTGTGCACCCTGTCAAGTAGAGTCAGCAACAGCATTGCTCATCATTTCTAACTATTTTCAAGAAATGGATTATAGTGCTGCAAAAAAAATTATCAGCACTCTATCACGTCAAATATTTGCATTGCTCCTTTCAACTGAGGAATTATATTCTTAAGGTTGTTTCTGGGTAGGTAGGGCATGTCAATTGAAATTCTTTTGATTTCAAAGGTCAGAAACCCAACTTGAACTTTTCAGTTAAGAGAAGATGGTCTTAAAAAAAAAAGAGAGAGAGAGAAGATGGTCTTATCTTGCACAGCCAGACCTCAGAAAAGAGAGGGATGTAACCACCTTGGGAAAACTGGAACCCAATCTCCATCCCTTCTCTACCAGAAAAAACAAACCAAGAAAAGCCACTTCTCCCAAACTCCCAGGGAAAGGTTCAGAAAGTTCCAACCGGGTCACGTGCCCACACATGGGACTAACCACTCACTGGGATGGTAAGGTGAACTCCCCACTTGGGGCAAGGTGCCAAGTGGGAGATTTCAGACTCCTGAGAAGAAGGGAATGCTATTTCAGAAGAAAGAAGGCCTCAAGTTCAGAGACAAATAATTAAAAATCTACATAAGTGGAGTCAGTTCTTTTACCAATGGGGAGAATGAAGCACAGAGTCAGTAGAAAAGAGATTGTGTGAGTGAATCAGAACTAATAGATACAGTTCTGTTACTGATCTTGGTACTAAATTATTCCAGTTACTGTGTTAAGAATTGGGTTTGGGTTTTATTATAATTATTGCTGTTCTCCAATTTTATTTTTTGTTGACAAATAGAAATGTTCTAGGTACATCCACCAAGGGTGGCTGCCCTTCCACACATAAAGCGATAGGGAAATACTCATAACAAATTTACCTTGGAGCAGCAAGACTGTGCCTGCTTCAGGCCTGTCTTCACCTGGATTATTCATGGTAATCTCAGAGAGCCCCACCTGCAGAGTCAGAGTGAGTGAGCTGAGGAATGGGAAACGTGAAACTTGCTCTCTGATCTATCACTTCACCTTCCATGGTTCACTGGAAGTGAGGACTTGCTTCCTCCTTGGCCTGGAGAATATGGACATTATAGACACCCTAGACTATAGACACCATACGTCCAATTTGTATCTCTTCACTTTAACTATTTTAAAGGAATTCGTGTATTTCATACGGCTTAAGGATATTTTTTTCATTAATGAAAAGAATTTGCAAAAGTAGTTATTGAGGGGCGCCTGGGTGGCTCAGTGGGTTAAAGCCTCTGCCTTCGGCTCAGGTCATGATCTCAGGGTCCTGGGATCGAGCCCCGCATCGGGCTCTCTGCTCGGCCTGGAGCCTGCTTCCCCCCTCTCTCCACCTGCCTCTCTGCCCACTTGTGATCTCTCTCTGTCAAATAAATAAATAAAATCTTTAAAAAAAAAAAAGTAGTTATTGAAGGCTTAGAAATAAAGCAGAACATAAGGATGATCACACAGGCAGAGTTCTCGGAAGTACACACACATGCAGGAAGACAACACGGGCTTAAAGAATAATGCTTATATCAGATTTATTGTGTACTGATCGTAGCTGGAATGCCAAAAAGAGTCATTGGAAAAAAAACTCAACAATTCGTTGGTTTATTGTTGAGAAAACTGAAAGGACTTCATGAGTTACCTCTGGATTAGTAAAAACAACACAAAAAACATGTTCCTCAATCAACAGAACTGCTTTGAGGACTAAAAATAGTCCTAATGGATGTTTTTCAAGTATTTTGTGTTCTCTTCCACCCACTGGTTCACAATCAGAGTCAGCTAATGTTCATGAGTGACTGCCCTGTGGCCAGAGACTTTGCCGGACACTCCTATTACTTCATTTGGTTCCTGCTTCTCTTCCAGAAGAGTCTAACTGATCTCATCTCACAGACACTTGGAGAAATGAAGAGCCTTACCTAAGGCCTCATAAATGTTGAGTGAAGGGCTAGGGTTCTGGCATTATAGTCTGGGGCTTTTTTCTGATACGATGACCTGTGTTCCTTCTGTTAACACTTGTTTCCATTTATCAGAGTCAGTGAGTCTTATCAACACTTAGATGTTGAATAGCAATGAAGGGGGCACTTGGGTGGCCCAGTCAGTTAAGCATCTGCCTTCGGCTCAGGTCATGATCCCAGGGTCCTGAGATCGAGCCCCTCATCTGGCTCTCTGCTCCCAGGAAGCCTGCTTCTCCCTCTCTTCCCCGGTCTTGTTTTCTCTCTCTCTCTCTCTCTCTCTCAAATAAATAAATAAAATAAATCTTTTTAGAAAAATAAATACATAGCAATGAGGGTGAGAAGAAGACTATTCTTCTTTGCTGATTTTAATTTTATAAACAAATAACAAGCAGCTGCATAGGAATAATAGAGAATAGAGCAACCCATAATTTGAGTGGTCATGAGTCATGACATGATATAAAACCCATGTCTTTTATGTGTGTGTGTTCACTTTTTACAGTGTAAACAAGCTTGCCGTGTGACAGAAAGGTGTGAAAGGTGAACACCGCAGATTTGAATTATAGAGAATATAGGTGTAGGCTGTCCCCCAGCTCATGGAATTTCATCAAAAGCCCTATGGAGCATGTGTTCAAAGACAACTATGTCTTGGCAGAAGCAGCATCACACTGCTGATATCAGAGAGTCACGCACCCGTGTGGGACATGAAGATAAGAAGTCGCCCTGCACGGTCGGTCCCAATCAGTACACTATTTGCCAACTTCACGTGAAATGTTCTTTTGGTAAATACAAAGGTTCTCTTGGGGAAACACAGGGTGGACTCATGCTGTTATTTTTACCTAAAATTAAAATGATCAAGTGGATTATTAAAGAACAAAAACCAGTAATCCCTAAAAGCATCACCCTATCGATAAGGCTAATTTCACTTTTGTCTAGACCTTTCCCAAGGACATCACTGTCTTTAGAACGCATCGTTTTGGTGCCACTGGTCTCTTGATAAATGACCATTTGTAGGAGTTGGAATACCTGGGCTTACATTTTCTTTTCTAAAGACTATGGCCCTGAGGAGCAGGATCGTATGGTGTTTGTTTGTCCTCTTATATACTCCCTGGTGGTGTTTTGGTGTTCAAACAAATGTAGTGAGAACAAAGTGAGTGTGCTAAGGAAGACCATTTCTTGGCAGGCCTGGCTCCCCCAAGTCATTTCTAGTACAAAAAGAAGAACCCAGGGACTGCTTCCTGGTTACACATTTTCGTTTTCTTAAGCAACTCCAACAGGAAGGCTGGGACTAAGCCTATTTCCTATGGTGTGTTATATTTATCTCTGCCCCCATTACAACTCAGCATCTAGCTTTTACATTTTTAATAGCTCCCTCTTTTCTTTAAAAAAAGAAAAGTCATACCCATAACTACACATTCATCGATGCCATTAAAATCCAGGAGGAAAGAGAAAGATATAGGATCTCTTCTACTGTTCTTTGGGCTTACTTCACTATGGGTCAATCCTTCGAGTATTGATTTTCTTGGAACATTAGGGAGGACACAGAGGTGGCTTCATGGGGGTCAGCATGATAACCCAAAGCAGCAGGACTTGTCATGTTCCTCATCACTCTCTCCTCTCTCCAGCTCCTCCTTCTCTTTTCTTTCTCTCTTCTTGCCTCTTGCTCATATTCTCCCGCCACACCTATCTCCCTACGTCCTTTCATCTGGACAGGTTTTTTATGTTGTGAGGATGTTAAGATTAGAGAAATAATGTCTGAGTGTTCTGACGACCTCAGAAGAAGGTTCTTTGGATTTTCTAGTTCTCTGATGACTAATTTCTTCTCTGGGAGGGAACCATTCATCAGTCAGACAAACAAGCTCTCCTCCAGCACAGTAACCATCTGCTGGTTAAGAAACTCATGAGGTAAGAAACTCATGAGGCAAGAAACTCATGAGGTAAGAAACTCATGAGGTAAGAAACTCATGAGGTAAGAAACTCATGAGGCAAGACACTCATGAGGTAAGAAACTCATGAGGCAAGAAACTCATGAGGTAAGAAACTCATGAGGCAAGAAACTCATGAGGTAAGAAACTCATGAGGTAAGAAACTCATGAGGTGCTTTTTCTCAAGATTTCGGCAGAGAATCTGCATCGGCTCCTCCCTGGAAGGAAATAGAAACAGCTCTTCCCAGGGCACTGTCCCTGAGCAAGCAAAGAGCAGGACTAGTGTGAGGAGCTGACAGGGCAGTCAAGGCCTTCTGTAATCTGCCCCAAACTGCGTTTTTAGCTTTGTCTTACAACCCCCTCAACTCCCTCACGTGGGTGTAGCCTTCTCTCAAGGTAAACAGAACTTCCTTTTTTCTTGGTAAGTGGGGCCAGGCTCCAGACGTTAGCCTGTCTGCGCTTCCCAATGTCTAGAAAGCACCATCCTGCACCTGAACCACGACACAGGAACCCAAACAGCGGCTCAGCTGCCTCCTGTGCCGAGAAAACATGACTGTCCTTCAGAGGTCGGAGGTCCAGGCCTAGGCCCAGCCTTCCTCTGCTTCTCTGGAGGAGCTCAGCTTGCTCTGTTGCTCCCTTTCTCCCCTCATCACCTACAAGGGTCGGGCAAGAGTTCATCCCTACCATGAAAACACACCGGCACTGAAACTGGATGGGTCGCTTTTGATCAAATTGAGCAGGCTTTGAAAAAGTGTGTGTGTGTGTGTGTGAAGAAGCTAATGGCAGACGGCATGACTGAGAGGATCGGAGCAGAGAGGATGCATGCCGAGAGAATAATAAAGTGAGGTGGTGGAAATAAAATACCACCTTCTGGTCCTGATCATGTACCTTACAGAACCCAGTCCCACTAGGCCTCTCACGTGGCGCCATTAATTTTCCATTCTTTCCATCTTGGCCTTCATCCTGCAACTGTCAGTCTTACAGAGGCTAGAAACTCACCAAGACTTCCCAAATTCCGGTTCAATATTTACAAAACATCTTTTCAATGTGGAGAGAACCAACACATGCACACACACACACACACACAGCCAGACATAAATACACACACACTCTCTACACCCCAAATTCCAAAATGTCCCCTAAATTGCATTTAACCTCCTAAGTGCTGCTTTGGGCTCCTTCCGTATGTCCTTGATCCGAAAAAAAAAAAACCCAAAACCAACAACAAAAAAACTGAATGGTTTATATTCTTCTCCCTTCCCTTCTCCAGCCTTTTCCTGAAAGTTCTAACTTGGTATTAGAATAGTTTCAGACAGTCTCCATCTCATCCTGCAGTTTGTGTATACACTGAAGCCTTTGATAGATCAAACAAAACCTCCAAGAGCCTTTATTGTCTAATTAGGTACATACAGACCCTTAGAATGTTGTAATAATATACTCTGTAAATAAAATGTGAGCATTAAAAAGCACTTATGGATATCTGAGCTTGCTTCTACAATATATAACAAATACATATTTGTGAAAGGTAATGGAAAAATTATAACCCTTGTAATACCTTTTCCAGATAGAATCTGAAAGATACTCATTATATGTCCATAGCCATACACATGTCAAATTTATAATTTGTTATTTTGTGTTATTTTGTGTTGTGTGTTTATAATGTGTTGTTTGGTGATGGAGGAATTTTGAAATAAATAAGGAAAGTGGGGCACCTGGGGGGCTCAGTGGATTAAAGCCTTTGCTTTCAGCTCAGGTCATGGTCTCAGGGTCCTGGGATCGAGCTCTGCTTCGGGCTCTCTGCTCGGCGGGAAGCCTGCTTCCCCCCTCTCTCTCTGCCTGCCTCTCTGCCTACTTGTGATCTCTCTCTGTCAAATAAATAAATAAAATATTTTTAAGAATAAATAAATAAATAAATAAGGAAAATATTAGAAGTAAAATGTTCCTTCTTTCAACAAATAGTATCTGCTACATATATATTTAATGGTGTAGGGAATAGAAAAAATTAAAAAATTGGTCTCTGTCTTGAAGTTGCTTTCAATCTAGTTGGGGAGATAAGGTGTAATGGCAAAGATTATACGAATGACACAGATATTAAAAGATAAATATATAAAATGTCATGAGGCAATATGTGATTATATAGCAAGAAGTGTTGGCAATTAGTGTTATGATTTTGAGGTAGATGTCTCTATGGGTTGGGTGTTCCTGGGAGGTGGGTGGTCCTGGAAGGCTTCCCGGAGGAGGAGGAGCAGCTTTAGCTGGGCAGGAAAGCGAAGCACAGGACCCTTCTGATGGAGGAAACTAAGCTAAGCAGTGGATGAAAAGACTGTATTTGTGATTAAAATATTGTATCAGCAATGGTATCTTGATAATGTCTAAAACTAGATGCTTAGAGAAAGTAAAGAAATACAGAAAAATATTCACTGTGGTTGGCTTTGAAGAGTGGAATTATTATTTTCTTGGTGTTTGTATTTTCCAAATTAAGCATCACTAGTATCAAAAAATAATATCCAATAACACTTTAAAAATTAATGCTTCAATAGCCTATTGACATTCTCCTCACAAACCTTCTGGTGGAAAGACAGGATTCTCTCTCCTAATTTATGCTTACAACAGACCAGTAGATTATTTTTGTTTTTCTCACAGAAATGTGGGGGCAAATTTCTGTGATTTACTTTGTTCAGCATGTTAGGTAGCCTTTGTATTCTGTTCCATTTATCAAATTAGACTTTATTCTAGTTATCTTCTGTGTGATAAAATTACCCCAAACCTTTGTGGTGTAAAAACGATACTTTATTATGCAGATGAATTCTGAGGATCAGGTATAAAGAAGGGCATAAGGGGATGATTTGGATTTGCTCCATAATGTCTGGGCCCTCAGCTGGAAGGTTAAACGGCTTGATGGCCAGAGGTTGGAATTATCTGAAGGTTCATTCACTCACCTCTGGCAGGAGGAGCTGGTTGTTGACTAGAATACAAACCGAGACTATGGGTCAGAATACCTACATGTGACCTCTCCACGTCACCTGGGCTTCCTTATAATATGGACACTGAGTTCAAAGGGTGAGTGTCTGAGGGAGAGATCCAAGCAGAGCCTGTATCTTTATGACTAAGCCTTGGAAATCACATAGCCTTACTTCTGACACATTCTATTTGTCAAGGGAGTAACAAAGTCCAAGCTGCCCCCCTTCTCTTTCCAGGGGAGGAGAGACAGACTGTCTCTGACTCTGGGGGGGGTGGTGGTGGTGGTGGTGGTGGTGGTGACAAGGTTCCCGAAGAGGATATGGGACTGGATAAGTTTTGGTGAGAATTTTTGGAAAACACAATCTATCACAGCCATTGTCACACTTTCTCCTGCAACTAAGTCAGTTGCTCCCAGTTGTTGCTGAAAGGGCCGGATGAGCCACAGATTTACAGGTCCAGAGCTTTTTCAGATGGCAAGAGACTCCTTGGTTGAGTGAACCAAGAGTTTGCAGCAAGTTGCTTTCCCACTAGAGAAAGTAAGTTCCCACCTTCCTCTTTGAAATGATTTGGTTTATAGCCTGAGAACCACTATATATTATGCCGTCCATGCAAGAAAGTTCTGCTGAGAGAGTCTCATTGAAGTTGACATTCTATATTTGTAAATAAAGCTAGAAAGTCATTCCTTGGGTAGGAGAGGACAAAACGGACTCAACAGAGGGAACGTGGGAAAAAAAAAAAAAGGAGAGAAGGAATACTAGTACACGAGGGAGAAAGGACCAGTTGGCAGGAGCTTTTCTAGCATCTCGCATTCACCTTTGCCAAGTGGGAAATCTTGAATGATAGTAGTTGGGTCTTAGTGGACAGAAGATAGCAGAATGACCTCCAAGCAACAAAAAATTGAATTAAGCCAACATAATCATCATCAGCTTCCTGCTTTGTCACTAATAGACAATTTGATTTATTTCAACTCAAGAAATATGTATTTTACACTTATTATGTGTCTACTTTAGGTCTGCAAAATCATAGCTGAAATGAAAAAATAATTCTCTGCTATCACAAAGATTCCTTGTCAGGGTGAAGGAGTCAAAGGAGAACCATATATATAATAAATTTCACTTTTTCACCCTAAAATATGAGTGTGAGTTGTCAGAGTGGTGGTACAGCTGTACTCAGGTGGTACACTGAATGAGATCAGAATAAATAATGCTTACCAAGTTTTCCTTGCAGCCACATTTTTAGTACAGAAAATAGAGAGGCACCTGGGTGGCTCAGTTGGTTAAGTGTCTGCCTCTGGTTCGGGTCATGATCCCAGGGTCCTGGGGTCAAGCCCCTCATCGGGTTCTTTGCTCAGCAAGGAGCCTGCTTCTCCCCTGCCTGACATTCCCTCTGCATGTGCTTGCTTTTTGTCTCTCTCACTCACTCACTCACTCTCTCTGTGTCAAATAAATAAATAAAATCTTAAAAAAAAAAAAAAAACAACGGAGATGTTTTATCTACTCTCATGAAAATAATGTCTCAAGGAGCCCAGATGAATGTTTTATTTATTTTTTATTGATTTTATTTATTTATTTGAGAAAGAGTGAGAGCGAGTGCAAGCAACAGCAAGGGGGGGGAGGGAGAGGGATGGGGAGCAGCAGACTTCCCATTGAGCAGGGAGCCCCACATAGGGCTTGAACTCAGGATGCCAGGATCACAACCTGAGCCAAAGGCAGACACTTAACCAGCTAAGCCGCCCAGGTACTCCTAGAAGAATGTTTTAGAGCAGTGTTTCCTCATTTATCTGACAATAAATGTCATCCATTAAGTACAGATTTCCCAGTCCTTCTCCTAAATTTTCTGATTCTGTTTATCTAGGATAGGCTTAGGAAACTATGTTTTCACAGAGGATTCTATTAAAAGGAGAATTTGGGAAATCGAGATTTAGGAGAAATTGCAATTCACCAAAGAGGAGTGAAAACCCAAAGAACTATTCCTGCAGGTAAGAGAAAAACAAGCACAGCTAACTAGGTGATTTGTGCACCTTTCACAAGTTGAATCTATACTTGACAACATTGCACTGTAAAAAAAAAATTAATAGAATAAAATTAATAACAAAGAAATTATTTAAAAATATTCCGTCCACCTACTAAGGTTTTTTTCAGCAAATGTGAGTCTCTGACTGGAAAGTAGATATAGCTTATTGTAATTGTACAAATAAATGCATCTCATTAATTTTTTTTTTTTTTTTTAAAGATTTTTTATTTATTTGACAGAGAGAAACACAGAGAGAGAGGGAACACAAGCAGAGGGGATGGTAGCGGGAGAAGCAGGCTTCCTGCCGAGCAAGGAGCCCGATGCGGGGCTCGATCCCAGGACTCTGGGATCATGACCTGAGCTGAAGGCAGACACTTAACGACTGAGCCACCCAGGCGCCCCGCATCTCATTAATTTTTTATACTATATCTAGGTTCTGTAAAAAAGGTAGGATTAAAAGTATGTAATGTTTTGGGGTGCTCGGCTGGCTCAGTCGGTGGAACATCTGACTCTTTGGGGTTGTGAGTTCAAGCCCCACACTGGGTATAGGGACCACTTAAAAAAATGAAAACATGTAATATTCAAAATTAACCAAAATTATCTTAAAGAATGTAATATTTAAATTCTACTTATAGTGATCACAAATCACTTTCTTCTCCATCCCTATTCTTCAAAATAATCAATTTTCCCTTTCAAATGCCTTAATTTTTCTTTCCCATTATATCTTGGGAAATGGGACTATAAATATCGACAATCCTACTGAAGTCCAATTAAGGCCAAATGTTTATAAACATTCAAAACAAGTCAGACTTTCATATCCCATCTCACACGTTACATAACGAGGCTTGTATTGCCCACCCCTAGATTTGGGGTTCTTTGGTCCATTTCAGTTTTAAATGAGAGAATGAACATAAAAGCTCTACCTCTGTGTAGAAGATGCTTGAGACATTTCAATATCCCATTTCATGAATCATCACCCTCACCGTCATGATCATCCTGACGGTTAGGCTTGATCGAATGGCTCCTTTGTGCCAAGAATAATGCCAAATGCCATAGATGATACAGAGATGAAATAAGATACACTTTCCGTCCCCCCAGGGAAGGACATACTAGCTGCAGTGCAAGTAAGAAGGGAATCATCCAGGGCTTGAAGAGGGTTGGACGACAGGAAAAGACTTCACAGACAAAGTGATTTCGGAGCCTACACAGCGTTTTTATATTCCACATGCTCAACAGTTTCTCAGCCTCCCCTGGAAGCATCACGGTTCTCCTTCCTTAATTATTTGGTGATGTAAAATGATTCATGTTTAATGCTTTCCTAGGGAACGGACTTTCCCAGGGAGCTCAATTAAGTTGTCGGAGTGAATTTTGTGTAAGGAACAGAGAGGTGCACAGTGAAAGGAAATGCGAAGGCTCTTGGATCCCAGGATACCTGGATGTCGGTTCATGCGGATCCTTTAACAATTTTCAGACTGACACACTTTAATATCACATGATCTCCCTGTGCAATACGAAGAGGGATAATTACTTGATCCTTATAATGATTTTCACAATTCGGGCCTCAAAAGGCCTGAATGTCAGACCCAGACTGACATAAAGTCAGTCTTTTGTTCCACATATACAGTATAGAGGAATGGAAAGGAAAAAAATATTAAAACATTTAAAATACGAACTTATTTTGCCACAAGTCACCAACATTAGCAACATTATGATAAAACATCTGATTTTTTTTTTGAAAGTTCAAAGTTACATATGCACAGAAGAGTTGGAGAGTTCCGACTAAGGAAAAATAATGATTCTCTACTGCCCTCCTCCTGCTTCTACCTGTTCAGAAAATCCCAGTGCTTTCCCCTCTTATAGTCATTTATTATACTGTTTACCTCCATGTCCTAAATTACATGTGTTGTTATTCTTTGTTTCAACACCTCCATGTCCTAAATTACATGTTTTATTATTCTTTGTTTGGACTTTTCCAAGGTTTAGGCAATACTGATTCGCCTTCTGCCGTGGAACCTGAGGATTTTGCTTTTCCCCCTTTTCCCTGACCAATAACAACTACCAGAGACCTGGTGGTAATCCTTTCAATCCTTCCATCCTTCTGATGTAGTTCTATCATAATTTTAGTTACATTGATTTTTATCGTTATTGAGATCACGCCAACACTATTCACAGACGAATCTTTCCAGCATGGCTCTGTTTTCTAAACTGGTTTTGTTTTCATTTCCTAGGATTTTCACTAATCAGCTGCCTTTTTGCGATTGTCTAAATTTCCCCACAAGTCTCTCAGATGGAGTAGATGTTCTATCAATGCCATCTTCCTAAAAAGGTCTATCCGAGTGCCTTCTCATAAGCTCTGATCTGGAGTGGTTGCTTCTTACTCGGGGTACTCAGCTGCTGTGCTGGGTCTTTCCTTCACTATCGCCCTGGGGATCCCTCTCACCTTTTTGTTCTGGGTTGGATTTCATGTCTCCTGTATCAAGTGTCTTCTTTTTCGGTTTCGTATCTTGTTGTAGTAGAGCAAAATCTCCTGTCACGAGAGATGGTGCATAGAAGGTAAACTTCTTGAGATCTTTCCTATATCCAGACGGCTTTATTCCCCTAATATTGTTTGATGGCTTTACTGAGCCTAGAATTCTGGGTAGGAAATGGCCTTCCTTCAGTATTTTGAAGACATTGCTCCACTGCCTTTCAACTTCCTGTCTAAATGTAGAGAGTCCTAAACTATTCTTACTGCTAATTCTTTGGGCATAGTCTGTGTTTCTCACCTATCTTTAAGTGTTCTGTGGTCTCCTTTTTGCCTTCAGTATTCTCAAATTTCACAAAGATGTGCCTCATTGTTGATAATTTTTTAAAAGATTTTATTCATTTACTTTAGAGAGAGAGAGAGAGTAAGTGAGAGAGAGAGAGCACGAGCACCAAGTGAGGGGGAGGGGCAGAGGGAGAGGGAAGAAGCAGACTCCCAGCTGAGCAGGGAGCCCAACCAAGGTGGGGCTCGATCCCAGGATCTTGAGATCATGACCTGAGCCTCGAAGGCACACACTTAACCGACTGAGCCACCCAGGTGCCCCAGTGTTGATCTTTTTTTATCCAGACAGCTGCACACTTAGACTAGGGCACTTTCAATGTAGAAACTCAACTCTAGACAATGTCTTAAAGTTCTTTATGTCTTCACTCTTGTTCTATTATAGCTACCCTGGACCTCCTTCATTCTTAGTCCTTGGGCTTTTTGCCTACTTTCTGGACAATTTCTTCAATTTTATCTTCTAATTTTTCTCTTGAGTTTTTTTTATTTCTGTTTTCACATCTTTATAAAAGATCTTTGTTGTTGTTGCTGTTTTTGACTGGTTTCTTTTTTATAGTCTCCTGTTCCTGTCTTATGGTGGCAATGTCTGGCAATGTTAGAGTTTCTTGTTTTAAGATTTATTCTCACTGCCTAGTCTTTTTCTTTTACTCCAAGTTCATGTTTCCCTGTTTGTTTTAGGTGTTAGAGCCTTTTCTTTTTGGCTAGTAATCATTAGTTGGATGTTCCTTTTAAGAGTAGGGCACTAAAAAGCTTGTTGGATACTCTGAGCACATGGCTGGGCTTGACTATGACCTTTCCATGGCATGAATTGGTTGAGAAAACTCAGGTGTCAGTATCTTTTAGGTCTTTCCTCTTAGAGTAATCACATTCTACAAAGAAGACTCTTCCAATCTTCTGCCCGGAGAGGGAGAGATTGGTTGCCAGTACTGGAAAAGGGCTGGGGTCTCAGATTCATGTGTGTGTTCATTCTATCCTCACATTGCTACTATACAATTTTTAAAAATATACAGAAGAGTTGAAGGGAGAGTACAATGGTCACCTATATTCCCTCCACCTAGATTTGACAATAGCTAACAGTTGACCACATTTCTTCTTGCTCTCCCCCTCTCCAGACCTTTGATGGTAAGATGCCATTATCATGACATTTTACTCTTAAATATTTCAGCATAAGTTTCCTCAAAATAAGGACATTTTCTATAGAATCACAACAGCATTATTATATCTAATAAAAATAATTTATCATTTAATGATCAGTCCTTATTCAAATTTCCCCAACCACATATTTTTATTTTTTGAAGGTATATACCTGCCTTAAGTTATGCTAGGTGTTCCCCAGTCCAGGGGATCAATCCCCAATTAATCCTCTCCTGATAATAAATCCAGTCTTTTGCTAGAGGTAAGGGAGGAGTAGTTATCTAGACATGTAGAATAGGGGATGGTCCCTATTTCTTAATTTGCAACCCTTCCCTTCTATGGCCACCACCAAACACATACAACTTTAACGTCACTTCCGGGAGCACTTGGTGTCATTTCCTGAATGAGCTGTTTGGGGATACTATATCACAAACTAGGTCATTTTTTGCTATTTCCTCTTGCTAAATTAGGATTTAGTTTTCTCATGTCTGCTGTGTTGAGGATGGTTATATTATTAATTTTTCAAACCAGAACACATTTGAAAGTAAAATTCTCTCTCTCTCCCACTGACTCTCTCAAATAAATAAATACATCTTTTTTTAAAAAAAAAGAAAGTAAAAGTTGATACTATTATTAATTACGCCAGGACTGTTAACAGGGGTAAACTGGGACTGTCCTTGGAAGATGAGTAAATGGTTGCTTTAGGAAGATATTTCCTACCTATCCGCTTTCCAACTTCAAATCTAGGTTCTTCTAGTCCCTTCATCTGCTCGCCTCATTCTTGTGGCTTTATCTGCAAACAAACAACCCCTTTCCTGTTGTTTTGTGTGGTTTTGGAAGTAAAAATAATGGTAGATGTTCATCTGCATTATCTTTGAGTTAATTATCTTGAACTCACTTTGATCACTTCATACTTGCATCACATTTTGTTATTTTAATGTTCTTCAATGCCTTGACTGCTCTTTAAAATCATCACATGAGGAGCACCTGGGTGGCTCAGTGGGTTAAAAGCCTCTGCCTTCAGCTCAGGTCATGATCTCAGAGTCCTGGGATTGAGCCCCACATAGGGCTCTCTGCTCAGTGGGGAGCCTGCTTCTCCCTCTCTCCCTGTCTACTTGTGATCTCTCTCTCTGTCAAATAAATAAATAAATAAATAAATAAATAAATGAATAAATAAATAAATAAATAAAATCTTTAAGAATAAATAAACAAAATAAAATCATCACATAACCTAAAGTGAGGTGTTTTAGATGAGTTTAATAAATATCTACTTGTTTTATTTCATTAGAGCTTACCATCACAGTTTATTTCATACACAGAATACCAAGTCAGTGTCGAGCAGACCAAAAAGAGAAGGCATGTGATTGTTAAGGTAGATTTTAATTGGATTCTAAGATTTATTGTTCTCTCTACCGGAAATAGCTTCTCCTCACATCTCAGTGGAAACCCTAGTCATCTGTTAAGGTCCACCTAAACGCATTTTTTTTTTTTAAGATTTTATTTATTTATTTGACAGAGAGGGACAGAGCCAGAGAGGGAACACAAGCAGGGGGAGTGGGAGAGGGAGAAGCAGTCGTCTGACCTGAGATGAAGGCAGACGCTTAATGACTGAGCCACCCAGGCGCCCCGGTCCACCTCAGATCTAGCTTCTCCTTGAAGTCTTCCCTAATAATTTTCTCAGAAGAAAAAGAAGGAATTTTCTTTTCCTCTAAAAACGTGTGACACCAACAATTTATATTATATTCTACACACATGCATGCCTGTACACACACATACATATTATTGAAACAAGAGTACCTGAAAAATACTTCCTCTTACTGAGAAACACTCTGATATTTTTAAAAATTATTATCTTTTACTTTTTAAAAAGTACTGATGGACTCCCTAAACATTGATTTCTTCACTCTCTAATGAATTGTGACCCACGATTTAAAAAACATTGCTCTGGGGTGGGGGGTACCTTAATGGCTCAGTCGGTTGGATTTTGGCTCAGGTCATGATCTCAGGGTCCTAGGATCGAGCCCCAGAGTGTGCTCTGTGCCCGGGGGAGAGAGGAGTCTGCTTGAGGATTCTCTCTCTCTCTCCTTCTCTCTCTGCTCTACTCCCTCCAACCCCCCAACTCTCTCTCCCAAATAAGTAAATAAATCTTCTAAAAAGCACTGCCCTAGTGCAATGCTTCTTAACCCGTGATCTATGTATACAACTCACTGGTCCATGAACTTGAGTGGAAAAATATAATCACATCTTTATCTTCACCAATCTTCTACTAAAATTTAAAATACCCTCTTAGGAATATAAGGTAACTAATCTTAACAGTATTAACTATAACTTTGTCACTAATAAAAACTCGGGTATTTTCATATCATATTATACACATTCTAAGACTCTTGAAATATCTTTTATACTCATCACTGTTTTGGACTGAAATTACCAGACCTGTTGCTAAGTGTTGTTATTATTTAATGCCTTAAAAACACATTTGTTACTGGGGCACCTGGGTGGCTCAGTCGTTGAGCGTCTGCCTTTGGCCCAGGTCAGATCCCAGGGTCCTGGGATTGAGCCCCGCATCGGGCTCTCTGCTCTGCAGGAAGTCTGCTTCTCCTGCTACCATTCCCTCTGCTTGTGTTCCCTCTCTCGCTGTGTTTCTCTCTGTCAAATAAATAAAATCTTTAAAAAAAAGTACATTTGTTACTATATTACAAATTTGCTTTGTAATATTTTGATGAATGTATTTCACCATACTATGTTTCCTTTGTAATTGATTACTTAATTTTAGGCCTTTGTAAACATCATGAGAAGGTACAGTCTGGAAGAAGGTTAAGAGGCTTGCTAAGTTTCCTGTGATTTTCCTGGGGGCAAATAGTTGTTGCAGTACTTTTCATATATGAAAGGCTCAACAGATATCTATTGAGCACATTATTTCTCAGGTTATTCAGGAGTAATTTAAATCTGAAAAATTCTAGCCACATATAAATCAAACAGTGTTATGCCAAAAAAATTAATTTGGCTATTTGTCGTAGAAGAGATCTTTGGCAGGGGTGAATTAATTGCATAAAACCTTCCTGTCCTAGGGCCTTGCTACTTCCAGAAATTTAAATTATAGGGCAGATTATAATTTGGTATGAGTAGACACATGAAGTAATAGCTACATTAGAATGTATTTCTTGAGTCCCTGTAATAAAAAAAAAAAACAAACCATTGGGTTTATAACATACGACCTTATACAGTGCACGGAGGGACAGAACATCATGAGGACAGAGATGGCAGGTGTTTCAGGAGATGGCAAGCAGTATGGTTTGGTGAGGAGGCTGAGTCATGAAAGGAAAGAGTGGGGACTAAGTCTTGAACCCTCAGTTGGGTTGGACTATGGCAAGCTTCAAATGCCGGCCCAAGGAGGCAAGACTTGGTTCAACAAGGATTTAAGGCCTTTTGGAGATTTTCCCATCAAGACAAGGGTTGATGTTGGTAACGTTTTAGGAAGCTTCATTTGAGACTAGGATTCAGCAGGTAGTGAAGGACGCAGCAGTTAGAATGCCTAACACGTTGTCTTCAGTTGCTGATTTCCTCTTCCTGTGTGGAATCTTGCCCTTGTAAATACTTGCTAGAAACTTGTACCAGAATCTCAAATTCAATACTGTACCTCCAAACAAAATTTGCCTACAAACTTGCAACTCTTGATTTTCCTATTCATGCAATGACCTAGAGACCATCTTTCATTTCTTCCTTTTACCTACTTCCTGAGTTATCCTTCCTCTGGCTAATTGCGTTAATAGCTTATTAAACTCGTGTATCCTCAAAATATACATAGATGATAGAAGATTAAATTTAGGGTGGCTCATTCGTTGAGCGTCTGCCTTCAGCCCAGGTCACGATCCCAGGGTCCTGGGATCGAGCCCTGCATCGGGCTCCCTGCTCGGCGGGAAGCCTGCTTCTCCCGCTACCATTCCCTCTGCTTGTGTTTCCTCTCTCACTGTGTTTCTCTCTGTCAAATAAATAAAAACCTTTTAAAAAATAAAAAATAATAAAAAAAGAAGATTAAATTTGGGATCATAAAGAAGAATATTTTTTAAAGAGAAATGTTATGTTTTTGTTGCTTGCAGTACAAAAAGAAGTAAATAAGCCAATATTGCAAGCTTTGATTCTTGCATCTGTTAAAGGGATGGAGGTCTCAGGCTGCCCAAGAGAAGAAGTTTATTTTCTTATCTCCCTCCAAGTTCTCCCTTTACCTCCTGAAGTAGCCACATTATCAGTACTCTGTCAAGATAGATTTGACAAAGTAGTTTAGGCTCCCTTTAGATAACGATAATAAATAGAACAGGTGTAAGCTATTTTGTGCACATAGCTACACACACTCAAAGAAGCAGCAACAAGTGGAGTGGGGATGAATAGGAAGAAAGCTCTGTTTGTATTGTATGTACACTTAGTTAATATCTTCAGTGCCGATTGCCTCATTCATCCTTCTTTTTATCTGGTTTAGTCCCCTTTATCATCTATTTGTCTCAGTTCCCTGACCTTTCTTTCACTGATTTCAAGGGAACTTTTGTCCTAACTGGCTTTTACCTTGGAAGTATCTGATACATTTGAGCCTCAGCTGTTCCTCTTAAAGATACATAATATCTCAGCATTGAAAGAGACAGATAACATTTTGATTAATTCAAAATAGGTCAAGGCTTGTCAAATACCACCAACTTAAATTGGACAACTATATATATTTTTCCTCTGGGGCTTCTTGAATATGATTTACATGTGAAAAATGACAAAGGAGATGAGAAGAGGGGTTGTCTCCTTTTCTGAGATCTGCAGGTTCTCTCTCTCTCTCTCTCTCTCTCAGATTTTATTTATTTATTTATTTATTTATTTATTTATTTATTTATTTATTTATCAGAGAGAGAGCGTGAGAGAGAGCACAAGCAGGGGGAGCGGCAGGCAGAGGGAGAAGCAGGCTCCTCACTGAGCAAGAAGCCCAAGGTGGCACTTTAACCCAGGACCCTGAGATTATGACTTGAGCCTAAGGCAGATGGTAAACTGACTGAGCCACCCAGGTGCCCCAGAGTATCTGATTGTTATCAGAGTTAGCAGAGACTTGAGCTCTCCCGAGTTTCTGGACAACATTTAGGGATGAAGGACTTATGCTCATCAGTCAGTTTAGTCCATGGTGACTTCCAGAATAATGCTAGGATCTGCAGTGCACATGAGTTATTGTGTGTGTGATCAGTGATTTGTAGGTTTTATTGAGTTGGGAGATTCTGTTATAGCAGAGTTTCCTTGAGCTTTGTACTTTTGACTTTTCAGGCCAAATAATTTTTTGTCTTGTGCATGGTAGAGTGTAGCATCCCTGGTTTCTACCCACTAGATGTGGTACTTCTTCAGCTGTAATGACCAAAAATGTCTCCAAATACTGCCATTTTTTTCTCCCAAGGGGAAAAATTGCCCCTGGTTGAGAACCACTATGGTAAATTTCAGAGGTGGTGGATGATAGTTACTTAGTCCATGTCTTAAAGATTTTCCATATTCTTTCTTGCCATTCTTTGGCATATGTTACACCTTAAATACGGTTGCATTTATCTATACTAAATTTATTTTGTAATTCAAACTTCTTTTCTTGTTATATTTACCTATTGAATGATAACAAACATTCCCCCCTTTTATTTAACAGCCACGTAGGAAATCATCCAGTTTTTCAAAAGTCAATTACATGGAACTTCTCTTATTCTATCTGAAGTCTTAAAACAAGGAAGAACTAACACAAATAGAAAGTCAGGTGAAGAAGCTAATTTATGGGGAAGATGAGTTATATTTTATTCAGGGAAAATTTGAAGTGATGGTAGAATATCTAAATGTTGTATTCAGCAACTGATTGAAGAGAGGTTGGGCTATAGACCTGGGAGTCAACAGTATATTTATGAACTGAAATTATGAAGTTCTCAATTGAAAATTGAAAAAGATCAGAGGACTGAACACTAAACCTTAACATGAAACTAAAATGAAGCTAGCAGAAAGAAAAAAGAATATTTATTGATTGAAATAGTGAAAGCTAATGATTGAATAGGTGAATGGCAATAAAGCCCAATGGTAGGGAAAAGGAAGAAAGAAGGAAGAAACCTAAGAAGAAAGCAAGCTAGAAAGCTAGAAAGCAAGAAAGCAAGCAAGCAAGAAAGAAAGAAAAAAAGAAAGAAAAAGAGAAAGTTAAAGAGAAAGAAAGAAAAATTCTGTCTTGTAAAATTCAGTTGTATATTTCAGAAGATCACTATAGGGACTTGTGGAAAAGTAGTGGGTGGGCTTGTGGTTTGGAGCAACAAAGATAGGGAATAAAAAAGGTGCCTGATAATTTGCCGGTCTTGATATAAGCATGTATTCTTTTTTAAAAATTAATTTTTTTATTTTATTTTTTTATTAACATATAATGTATTATTTGCCCCAGGGTACATGTCTGTGAATCATCAGGCTTACACATTTCACAGCACTTACCATAGCACATACCCTTCCTGATGTATCCTAATCAGACTTCCTTGGCTGTAATCTACTGAGGATCACTGGGGGGAGCACCTATTCCCTGTACCGAATAGGGTAATTCTTAGAATGAAAGGAAAAGGATGCTCAACATGGTCAAGAATGTTAAATAATTCCCATCTTTCTATTGTCCCTACCTTCTTTTTAATTTTCGTACCAATCTTTTGCTACTGCTCTTGAGTGAGACAAATGCTTGCCTACTGCAAAGATAAATAGAGAAGAAAGAATTTTATTGTTAAATACTAAGAGTGGTATCAGCAGATCATTGGAATTCTAACCTAATTATTGCCCCAAAATTTGTTACTGCATCATCATTTATAGAATTAAAAAAATATATCATTGACTTATATCAAGACTCTTAGAATGGGTCAAATCATTCAGGTCCCTGGGAATACAATTACCAACCATTTCAACTTAAAAGATTCATAAGGAATTTTCATCTCAATTTTAAGCATTTTACTAAGGTGTTTTATTTTTCCCCCACGGCCACATAGGAAATACGTGACCCATGCTCTAATAATATTTGCTTCAAACATTTGTCCCCCCACCCCCAAACATTATGCTTCTATTCCCCCATTTGTCTGGCTGATTTCTGGGGAAGAGAGTTTTGAATCTCCGGACAGTCAACACACAAAAGGAAACCACTGAGTTACACTTTTATATTTTTCATCTAATAAAAGAAGCATCCCTCGGTAGAGACTAACTCAGTGTCAGGGTCTGAAACGAATATATCACCAGAGATAGATGAAGGAACACGCTAGTCCCGAGGCCAAACGTGTTCTCTGAGCAGAAACTAACGCCTCATCTCTATACTCTCTGCCATCTAAGAGAGCTTGTAGCACAAGACGGGCTTGGGAAGAAAAGCGGTCCAGCGTTTTGGAATTTCAGGCAGAAACCTCTTCCGAGAGATTTTTTTTTTTTTTTAAAGATTTTATGTATTTATTTTTGACAGACAGAGATCATAAGTTGGCAGAGAGGCAGGCAGAAAGGGGGAAGCAGGCTCCCTGCTGAGCAGAGAGCCCGATGTGGGGCTCGATTCCAGGACCCTGAGATCATGACCTGAGCCGAAAGCAGAGGCTTAACCCACTGAGCCACCCAGGCGCCCCCCAAGAGATCTTTAGGGACCCCAGTGGCATGAAAATCTAGAGTGGGCACACTGCTTGTTACTAAAGATTGAGAATCCAGGACACTTTTCTGCTCCGCACAGTAGCAATAGGCGCGTGTACGCGACCGCCCTCCTCGCTTTCGGTGAACTCTAGGACTTCAGGCTCCTTCAACGGGAGCCCAAGTTTTCCTTTCCGGCCCCTACACCGTGCACCCTAAGCACGAATCCAACAGAATGCAGACCAAACCCAGCGACCCCAACACAACAATCAGGAGCGCTGAGATTCTCCCCAAAACGGAGAAAAAAAAAAAAAGAGCGACTTTCCGCTCCAACCAATCAGGTGAGAGGAAATCTTGGCACACCCCTTTCCGATTGCCAATCAGCACCTAACTCAATGGGCCGGGCCCTTAGACACCGGGAAAACACCTTTTAAATCTTATTAGTTATAGCTTTTCTTCCCACCACCATTCTAGGCTGTCCGTCCCACGAACTGTACTCAAAAGAGGAGAACTGAATATAACAATTCCAAAGCTAGTCATTCTTGCAGTGAGAAGAGAAATTATAGACCTCTCCATCAAAACTGATTCTAGGAGAGATGGGGGAAAGGGAAAGGAGCGTTCCGGACGACAAACTACAACTCCCAAGAGGCCTTGCGCGGACTCGGCACGCCCTGGGCGAGGGGGCGGGCCATTGCAATGAAGACCGCTGAGGGTCATGGGGCTCCTCTCCGACTTCCTGAACACGAGCCACTGACCAGGGGACTTTGGGGTGGGCGGTGCGGCCGCAACTCCGGCTCTTGGGCTTTGTGTCCTCCCACCTCGCGCTCCTCCGCCTGAGACGTCGGAGGGGGCGTGGCCCGCGCGGAGGCTGGTGGGGGCGCGAGCGCGGCAGGACGTGGGTGACGCGTCTTCTTCCAGCTCAGCGGTGTGTGAGGTGGCGCGGCCCCGCCGGCGATTGGCTGTTGGGAGACGAGTACGCCGCGGCCGTTGGTCGCCGGCAGCACGGAGGGAGAGCCGGGGCAGGAGGGGGGGATATGGGGCGGCAGTGGCGGCGGCGGCGGCTGGAGGAGGCGGGCGCGGACGAGCCGGCGGCTGCGGGAGCAGCGGCGGTCCCCGGAGTCCTCCCGTGAAGTGCCCCTGTCGGCGCCGCCGTGGGCCCCTCGGAGAGGGCGGCCAGTAAGCGAGCCGCTGAGCAGCCGCTCCCCCAGCGCCGCAGCCCTTAGGACTCTCGGTCCCATCCTCTCCCTACTGCTCCGGCTCCTCCATCTTGGCCTCGGCAGTGGCGGCTGCCGGGAGGATGTGCCGCCTTCTGGCAGGGGGAAGAAGGAGGAGAAGATGAAGAAGTACCGCCGGGCCTTGGCCCTGGTCTCCTGCCTGTCTCTGTGCTCCCTGGTCTGGTGAGTCGCCGCCACAATACGGGAGTTTCCCGAGAGGGGAGAAGTGAGCAGCCCAGGTCACACCCCCGGATCGTCTAGGCGTTCGGGGTACGGGTCTCCCAGGCCTTTAGGACACACCGCTGCCTGGCCTGGCTGCGATCTGTACGATTTCCATGGTGTGTTTTGGCATTTACGGAGACTAAGTGGGGAGGGAAAGGTGCCCGAGTAGAAGGGACCGCCTTTGTACTCAGCTGCTCTGCCCCTTGGAGACGGTGTGGTGTTCAGGTAGCTCTCAGACAAATGCTAGGCGAATTGCTCGGGTTTACTGCCAGCTGCTCTCTTTCTTAGGGTGATAAGGGTAGAGAGTGTCGGATGTGATAAGTTCCCGAGGTGAGATTTTAAAAACGTGATTGTCACGAGGGTGAGAGTACTGTACAGGCAGTAGTTCTGTTTTTGGCCTCGGGCACACTCGGGGCTGCTGTTCTTGGAAACTTTGGGGGGCGTTATGAAGCACTTTTTCAAGGGGTAGATGATGAAAAGCCGGTGGTTTAGTAGAGTGTCTTAGGTGTAGTGTGTACAGTAGGTTCTGGTGGTGTGGCTTGGGTAATGTCCCTTAGTAATAGGAGGTAAGTCCTGTATTTTGAAGGCGGGAAGAGTGCTTTGTTCCTAAACTTCATGGAGTTTCTGTTGATCCTTGGCACACTTGGGTGTCTTTGAGGCGCAAAGAGACCTTCTCAGTAAAAGGATTGCTGTCATTATACTGGGAAAAGCCATTTTTCCCTCCTAGGGAATTTCTTAAGAGATGTGTGAGGTTAGCTGAGGTTAGGATGCTTCTTTAGTCAAAGCGATTTGCTGTTTATTACAGTCTAGATAAACGAAATCTCTTGTTTATTTCCGGAAAACACCGACAACGTGTTTATTTTTTTCCGTGCTTAATAGATTCCAAAGATACTGAAGTTGTAGAGTTGTTGCTCACATAAAATAATAAATGAGAGGAAAAGGAAAACACCTGCCAGGCTGAGGAATTTTGATCAGGAGATTGATAGAATTTTTAGAGAACAAGACATTTGGCCTTTGGACTGACTTTAATTCCAAACCCTTTTAATAGGACAGCTGTCCTCCCCCCTTTCTACTTTTTAGTATCATGTTGGGTACCAACAAGTGCATGCAGGAGGTGAGTCCACTCACCCCATTTTAAATTTAAATTTGTAGGTGAGATACCAACACCTTGTGTTCATTTCCACCTTTTTCCTAGGGACTGCTTGGTAATTTACAGGATATGTATCATTTCTTTCTTCTTTCTCCAAGATCTTGCCCAACTTTAGATTATGTTATTCTTCACCAGCACTCTCGGAAATGGCTCATAGGGCAAAGAAGTTACACTTTTCATTCAAGTTTAGAGTGTACCAGTATCTCAGATTTTTTTTTATTGAAATATATTTGACATTGTCTAAATGTCATTGTGGTATTGTGTAAATTTAAGATGTATAACATGGTGACTTGATACATTTATGTATTGTAATCTGATTGCCATTGTAGTGATAGTTACCACTTTTATCATATCACATAATTATCATTTCTTTTTTGTGGTCAGAATAATTAAAACCTAGTCTCATAGTAACTTTAATGATTGTCATACAATATCATTATCTATATGCACTATACTCCATAGCAGATCTCTAGGACTTAGTTATCTATAGTTGAAAATTTGTACCCTTAAACATGATTTTTTTTTTTTAATTTTAAGTAGATGGTGGAGATGAAATCAAACACTACAATGTGTTTTCTAAAATCACTTGTGAATTTAAAGTAACCATGGTTCTATTACTTTGTGTAACTTCTGGCTATCTTTTGTTTAGGCTAACTTCAATATGGTTTCTCAGCTTTATTCATTAGTGAGAAGATTATGACCTGCTAGAAAAAAAAAAAGATCAGTCAGTTTACTATTGAAAGTAGTAGTCATAAAGTTCTGTAAAGTTTGTTGACTGTCACAGGGAAAAATGGATGTTGAGAGTTTAAGGAGTGAAAAGTTTAAGAAACTTTAGCTTAAGAAACAATTAGATTAGTATATTTTGAGATTGGTGTGGACTGCCAAATGGAGGGACGTTTTAATTATTCTTTATTGAAGCCATTAAAGGACATTGAAAAGAGGATGTTTAGGCTTGAGATTTTCTTGGAAGGATGGTGATGAGATTGGAGAAGAGAAGTGGTACGGGGTAATGACTGGCAGAGGTTAATTTATGTCTCTGAAACGTCCTTCCTTGGGAAATTGAAATGTTGGAATTACTGCACTGATTGATCGGGAGGTCTAATCCTTGTTATAGTCTGGTCTGTACGTCATTTCCCAATATCTCCATTCTCCCTTTACCAATAATGGATATGTTAAACCATTGTAGGGTTAGATGTTTACAGAAGAGTAGTTAAGTTTCTTTTAATAGCTATTTTTGTCTAATTTGACATAAATTGTCTCTAAATTTTGTGACCCATTTCTTTTTTAAGCTGTATCATTTTGTAATTTATGAGTGCCGTGTGTTCATACTACAGTTCTCTAGTTTCTAAGGTTCACCTCCCTCCCACTAATATTACTGAAGTTCTTTATCCCCTTTTTTATACTCTCACATTTTTATAGATTTTGGTGGTCTCCCCTCTCCTTTTGTCTTTTCAGCCTAGAGTCCTAACCTTAGATTGCTGTCACACAAAACCCATCCTTCCATCTTATTAGTCATTCCAGTTGCTATTTTTTTTACTTCTGCATATATTGTGTGATTCTTTATCAAGTAGTACAAAGAGTATTTTAGGCATAAATGTACTATAGCTGCAGCACAGAATAATAATGATTAATATTGTCTATCTTTGTGTCTAGCTTGTGGTGTGTACTTTTACACACTTTAGCATATTCAGTCTTCACAACCCTGTGAGGTTGTACATTTTATAGTTAAGGAAGTAGGTAAATTAACTAATTTAGCAAGGTTAAGCATCTGTTAAGTTTAGGAGCTTGGATTCGAATCTAGGCAGCCTGATTTGTGGCAGAGGCTCCTGATTGTTGTCAAAGATCGGAAGGCCTGTATTTTAGATACCACTCCATCATGTACTAGATATACGTCCTTGGACATGGTATGTAATTTCTTTGAACCTTAATTCTTCTAATTAATTTTTCCTTAATTCTTAATTCTTCTTCTATCCTAAAAGTAGGAAAACTAATTCATTCACACTTCACGGGGTTGTTATTAGGAATAAATGAGATAGTACATATGACAGGTCTTTATAAAATAGTAAGGATATATTATCTATATATTTCATAAAATATAAATAGGGTATATAATCTATTTCATCATAAAATTATTCAACATGGATTTTTTTATGCTTATTATGTACCATATGTTGTGGGCATTGAAAACCTAAAAACCTAAAAATAACCCAGCTTATCCTGGTTTTGTCAGTGAAAGTCCCATTTCCCAGGAATAATCTGAATTATTTCTTACTGCTGCTGTTAACAAGTTGCCAAAAATTTTAGTGGCAGCATACATCTATTATCTTACAGTTCTGGGGTCAGAAGTCCAAAATTAGCCTTAATGGGGCCAAAGTCACGATGCCAACAGAGCCAGCTCCTTCTTGAGTCCTGAGGTAGAAGAATCTGTTTCTTGACCTTTTCTTTTTTCTTTTCTTTTCTTTTCTTTTCTTTTCTTTTCTTTTCTTTTCTTTTCTTTTCTTTTCTTTTCTTTTCTTTTCTTTTCTTTTTTCTCTTCTCTTCTCTTCTCTTCTCTTCTCTTCTCTTCTCTTCTCTTCTCTTCTCTTCTCTTCTCTTCTTTTCTTTTCTTTTCGTTTGTTTCTTGACCTTTTCAGCTTCTAGGGCTACCTGCAGTCTGTGACTCCTTCCTCACATCATTCTAACCTCTAGCTTCAGTCTACACATATACTAAATGACTGATCCTCTTGCCTCTTTTTCACAAGCACTTTTGTGATTACATTGGGCCCACCGAGACAATCCAGGATTATATCCCCATCTCAAAATCCCTAATTTAATCACATCTGCAAAGACTGTTTTAACATGTAACTTAGTCAGGGATTAGGACTTGGACATCTCTGGGAGGCATCATGCAGCCTAATATATTAGGCCTCAGTCCTGGCAAACTGGGAAGATTGATCATTATCCTAAAGAGGAAAAAGATTTGGTCTGTGCTTTAAGCAGTGGATATTCAAAATTTTTTGCGTGTCCCCCCACTCAGTAAAACCGTGTGCATGCATCTTTTAATGTTTATAAGTTATATGCATGTGCCAGTATGATATTAGTATAATAGTATTACTAATAAGTTACATAAATTAGGTGTTTAAAAAAGGTGAGAAAAATGAAGAGTCTAATACTTTCTATTAATAGAATTTTTTTGCTCTCAAATAATAATTTCTGGTGAGAGCTTTGTGATTGACCGACTGGATTATTTTACATCATGATGTGATTGATGAATAGCTTGTACTAGTTAAGATTCTTAGCCCTGCAATTTTCTTGTTGACTTGTGCTTGTGTAGTTATTATCTTTGCAGTCTTTGCAGGAATTTTTTCAAAGCTATTTCTCCATGTTGTGAGAGTCAGTTTAGTTAAAACTAAATAATATAATCCCTAAGTCTACTTACTTAATTGGACATACATAAACGCCGGTGCTTCACAATGCCTGGAAGTAAACTCCATTTTGTGGAACTTCCACATTTTCCTATAGGTTTCTGATTATATAGTCCTTAGGGTTATTGATATGTGACCAGCTGACCTTCAGAACAAGTATAAATTCTTTTATTAAACTTAGTAAAGCTTAATTAATTTAAAAAAGACTGGGGGCACCTGTGTGGCTCAGTGGGTTAAAGCCTCTGCCTTTGGGGGCGCCTGAGCGGCTCAGTGAGCTAAAGCCTCTGCCTTTGGCTCAGGTCATGATCTCAGGGTCCTGGGATCGAGCTCCGCATCGGGCTTTCTGCTCAGCGGGGAGCCTGCTTCTCCTTCTGCCTGCCTCTCTTCCTACTTGTGATCTCTCTCTCTCTCTCTCTCTCTCTCTCTCTGTTAAATAAATAAATAATATTAAAAAAGATTATTTTATAGAGCCATTTTATGTTCACAGCAAAATTGAAATTGAGTGGAAATTACCGAGATTTCCCATACACTCTGTCCCTACCCTTGTATAGCCCCTTCATTAGTCAACATCCCTTATCAGACTCATTTATTTCTTTAAGACTAAAAAAAATTTATTCTTCTTGCACCCAATAGGATCATCTTATTTAGATCTAATGAGAAAAACCTGACATTTAAGCAATTCTCATATATTTGACAAATAATTACAAAAAAAATTACATGGATCTTTAGGAACACCAAGGGTAGAATTTGTATTCTAGATATGGTTCTATCACTCGTTATATGTCCTTGGACAAGTTACTTCTATGGATCTCAGTACTCATTTGTATAAATGGTTTGCAGGATGGATAGTTCAAAATGGAAGAATTTTGTTTCAGGTAGAGGCAAGATTGCTAGAGTATTTGTGGGAGGGATGGGAAGGGAGGCTAGAGCCAGGTTTTGAAGGGACTTGCTAATTATGTAGATGAACTCTGATTTTTAGCCTGGCTGAGAGTATGAGCCAGGGCAGTAGTTTAAGCAAGAGCATGAGGTCAGATTGATTTTTTTATTTAGATCACTATGCGGATAGAGTGGATTGGAAGGGACAGACTTTGGAAGGTGGAAGCTCTAAAGTGACAGACTTGATAGGTACCTACATCAAGGTGGTCTGCTTTGTATGCTTTTTTGTCCTTAGTAGTAATTTTTCTGAGTATGTTACCTAGTTTTCTTTGACTTCAGAGGTAATATTTCTTGGTTTGTGACTTTATTTCTATAGGCCTTATGTTGCTTTTTCTTTGATAATTTTGCTGATTTCTTGCTCATTTCTCAATACACATAAGTGAGCAGAAATAAAAGAAACAAGAAAAATAAGCAGTTTTATCATTTTTAGGATAATGATTGGAAGTATCCTTGAAAATCCTATCTTTTGTGTGCAGTTATTTTCTTTGTTGTGTTTCTGTAAATTTTTTAAATAAGTCTCTTTTCTGAATAAAATAATATTCAAAATAAAATAATGAAGTAATCTCTCTTCTTTAAATCATTTGATGACTTTTTCTTTTAATAGTCTTTCTTGTCCTGGGTGTACAGTTTTTAGCATGGTGACTCTGGGTATGTATATCTTCAAGTTGCTAAGAGTCGATCTTAAAAATTATCACAAGAAAAAAAATATAGCTGTGTGGTGATGGATGTACTTTGTGGTGAACATATCACAATACATACAAATATTGAATTATTATTTTGTACACCTGAAACAAATATACTTTACATACCAGTTTTATCCCAATTTTTTTTTTTTTAAAGTCTTTCTTGTGGAACTTGATGTGAAAAACTTTGGGAAGTTTATCTTTGCCCTGGGATATACATTTCAAAGAAATGTATGGTACTTAAAAGAGGTGTTAAGTTATTAAAAACAGTGTTAGAACTTTTCAGACAAGTTAGATGAAGCCAGATTGCTTAAATAGGAAAAGGTCTGTGAAAAGTGTGACAGGAAGGTACAACATATTTGTATAAAACTCCGATACTTGTGTCCAATAGAAAAGTGACAAATTACTTATTTATAATATCCTTTGAATTATTTTTAAAATAGATATGTTTTATAACAATGTCTTTAGGTTATTAAACATTTGAGGGTATATCGGAATGGAGGCAGGTAGTTGGGTTGGCTGGTAATGAAAATAAACAAAAGATACTAACATCTAACATACCTTTGGACATTGGTTATATCATTTTCCCATTGTTTATGAACTCTTAAATTATTCTTTCACTTTTTCCAACTGTCTAATAGAGAAATAGGTCAATATGTATAGCTAACATTCTACTGCTTGTAACAAAAGGGAGGAGAAAAACTTATAAAAAATTTAAATGCTTTATTATTCTTTCAAGCCATCTTCAAGTAGAAACATATGTATGAAATACTTTTGTTTAGTAGTTTATACATAAATGGAACTCTTTATTTGAAACCTAATATGTACATATTGTAGATCGTACTTGAGTACCAATTGTATGTGGTTTTGTTTTTAAGGCTATATTTTAAAATAGTTTTAAAAAATAAAATTGTACGTGTTGCAAGGATATGAGAAATTGTTTTTAAGTATTTGCAGTATAAAAATATTAATCCCTTGGGATAAACTTATTTCATAAATGCAGACTTTTTTTGAAAGCTTGATTTTATTTTAGGACTCTATTTTTGTAATGAATCACTAGTTAAAATTCTTTTATATTTTATGTAGAAGTAACACCTAGCTTTGTTAGAAAATGTTTTGTGGCTTATAGGTACTAAGCTAATTTTGTATTTCTTGTTATAGAGTATTTGTAATCTAACAGGAGAAAATATGTAAAGTGCTTAAAATAAGGCCTTGCTCATAGTAAGCATTGTTATAAGAATTCTTTTTATTCCCTCTGGGTGGTTTGGTATAATTAGGAGGGCACAGGTGGCAGGGTTCAGAAATAGGAATCCATAAATTCATTCAAAATGGTATTTAGTTACCAACAATGTATTTGTTGTGGTGGGGAATACGGATCATGCAGGAGACTTAAGCTCTGCCCTGGGGAGTATACAAGCTGGTTGTGAAAATACACATATATACTTTGTAGTGGAAAGGGCATAAAACTAATTCAGAGTTTGGTTGTAATCCTTTTTTTTTTTTTTTTTGCATTATTAATAGTGGGCCTTTACTGAGTGCTTATTAATATTCTCAGTGTTTCATGTCCACCAACTTACTCTCTTTACAGCTCTTTTGAGATAGCCATGCCATTTTAAAGATGAAAAAAGATAGGCACAAAAAAGTGAACAAACTTGCCCAAGTTCTCACAGCTAGTAAGCAATGAACCAAAGCCTAAGCAGGCTGAGTCTGAGCCTGTGTTTTGTTTTTATTTTTTGTTTAAATTCAATTTAGTTAACATATAGTGTATTATTAATTTCAGGGGTAGAATTTAGTGATTCATCGGTTGCATATAACACCCAGTGCTCATTACATCAAGTGCCCTTCTTAATATCCATCATCCATTTACCCCATCACCCCACCCACCTCCCCTCCAGCAACCTTATTTGTTTCCTATAGTTAAGAGTCTCTTACAGTTTCCCTCCCTCTGTATTTTTATTTTATTTTATTTTTCCTTCCCATTCCCTATATTCATCTGTTTTGTTTCTTAAATTCCACATATGAGTGAAATTATATGGTATTTGTCTTTAACTGACGGACTTCACTTAGCATAATACCTTCTAGTTCCATCCATGTTGTTGCAAATGGCAAGATTTCATTCTTTTTGATGGCTGAGTAATGTTCTGTTGTGTGTGTGTGTGTGTGTGTGTGTGTGTGTGTGTGTACATACATATATATACACAAAGGTATATATACACACCACATCTTCTTTATCCATTTATCTGTTGATGGACATTGGTGAGCCTATGTTTTTGTCACTACTTTATGCGGCCAATAGTCTGATGTATGGCCTTAGGCAAATTTCTTTACCTTTTCTTTGTGTGTTAGTTTTCTTATCTGAAAATGGGCAAACTGGATTGCCTCAACTAGGAATGGACTTTAGAATTATTCATGAAGCTGTAAAAAAATACACATGCTTAGGATTCTTACCTTGGGGATTCTGTCTCAGTAGGCTTGGGGTATTCTTCTTCATTCCAGTCATTACTACTAGATTAGATGAATTCTGAGATATTTTTTTGTACTTGTAACATTCTAAGATATCTGATTTGAACATTTTTGAATAATACAAAAAGCTGAATTGTTCAGCAGTGCTTAAAGAAGGGAAAAATTGGGCCTGGAGTTGTCAGGAAAGACTTGACTTGAGTTTAAGAGAAAATGATGTGTTGGCTTATAAACTTCGCTTCTTTGGAAGGTAAATGTTTCATGAACTGAAAAAGTTGTACTGGTGCTGCTGATATGAATAATGGTCTTTTCCTAGTGTGCAGTGTTTGTGTGTGTGTGTGTGTGTGTGTGTGTGTGTGTGTGTGTGTGTGTAGCGGATAGATAGTACTTAATTGTCAAGGAGAAAGAGAATAAAAGAGATAATGTACTTGATTTAGGTGCGAGTGATAGTAAGCAGACAAGCTTGCATAGAAACTAAAAGCTATATTTTGGGAATTATAATGGGTTTTACAAGCTAACCTAAGGAATTAGTAAAGATCCAGCAAGAGAAGTGGTGATCCAAGAATGTTATTTTTGACATCATTGTGTTAGGAATATTTCAGAAAAGACTTGGAGGGATGAATGCTAAAAAAAAAAAAAAAAAGCAGTTGAAGTAATTGACGTTTATCATAACAAGTATTTGGCAGTAAAAGTGAAGAGGGTGCATTGAGCAGAGTTTTGAGGAAGTAAACAATCTGGTTTGGAGATAGATTGGCCGTTGACAGTGCAATATAGTAGAAATAGCATTGGTCTAGGATTCAGAAGGGAACTTGGTTTTAGTTTGCCTCTAACAGGTTCTTATTCTTCAGAACTCCCTTTCTGTCATCCATGTCAATTTTGAAAGATATTTACTGAGGCTTCTCTGTGGTACATTCTTTGTAGGATTCTGGTGGATAAAATAAAGTTAGCTGCTGTCTTGGAGTATACTGATTGAAAAAATAAATGCTAGGATCTAATGTTACAAATCTGTGCAATAAAGTTCAAAGAGAGAAGAAAAGTTAATTGTTTTTTAACTGGGGCAGCTAGAAGAATTGGACATGTTCAAAAAGAAATGGAAGAGTTGCAAGGATTTGAATAGGAGGAGCTGTTGAGAGAGTGGAGTGATCCAAGTGGAGGCATTGTATAGGCACTTAAAAATGCGGACTTCGGGGCACCTGGGTGGCTCAGTTGATTAAGTGTCTGCCTTTGGCTCAGTCATGATCCTATTGTCCTGGGATCCAGTCCCGCATTGGGCTTCCTGATCAGTGGGAAGTCTGCTGCTCTCCCTCCTTGTGCTCATTCTCTCCTCTCTGTCAAATAAATAAATATTTAAAAATTTTTTTAAAATGCAGACTTAAGTGCATTTAAGAATTGGGCTGGAGTTGTCCTCCCAGAAGGGATTATTTTTGAAACAAGTTTGACTGAGCTTCTGCATATACTTAGAATAAAGATGCCAAGCGAAGTAAAGCTCTGAAGGGAAGGAGAGTGGTTTGAAATGAAAGATGGGAAAAGGTTTAAAGAGATCATTTGAGTGGCAGCAATATAAAATGTCTCAGATAAGGCTGAAAAGTTTGAAAACTGAGAAAAGGGCCTCTTTTTAAAAAGAGAGAATGGTAAAAGCTTATGAGAGTGGAAATAGACGATACTTGAAGAGCTGGTAGGCATGAGTTTTTACACATTTGTTTGGCAGCGGGAGAGATAGAAGAGGCTAGAGTAGTCTCACCCTTACATGTATGCTTCAACCCATTCTATACAGTGCCATGATTTATCTTACTAATGCACGATTTTGATTATGTCAGTCTCTAACTAAAACATCTTTCAAAGGTTCCTATCTTCCTTAAGAGTAAAAATTTAAACCCTCACCTTAAAGGCCTGAAGTCTGACCCAAACCTACTTCTGTAGCTTTTTCATTGTTCTTAGATAGGTTTTCTGTTATAGCATGACAGAACTGTTAGCCTGGTAGTAATTTATTTGGGGACTATCTTTGTAGTTTTGATTTGAAAATTAAGGTCGCAAGGTATTGTGACTTGGGGGTTTTATAGGCTAAATACAATCTTACAATCAAGTAAGTTTAGTATATGATTATCGTCAGCAGCTTTGAGAACAATTGTATTGGCTGAATTTCTAATGGTATGTTAAGATGTAAAAGCAGAACATATCATATTGTTTAATAAGTGATACTCCATGCTAGATCCTTGAAATTATAGGCAAATTTAGTGAAACAGTCCTCTAATAGATTTTCATATATGGCATAATTAAGCTAAGAGAATACAAGAACAGCTCTACATGAGAGTGATGACTAAAGATCAGAACTTTTGAAATTCAGGGGTTTGATTAGAAGCAAAAACTAGAATACAGAGTTTTCTTCACCTGAGCTCTGCAGTTCCACGTGATTTGATTGGAAACTGCTGTGGCGGCCAAAGAGCATAAAAACGGGGAGGAGAAATGAGCACAGTGTGACCTCTTGTGATCAGCAGGTAGACCTCGCAGAGAGAAGCAACCTTAAAGGAGTCCCCAAGCTGGTAATAGATTAAGAAGACTGTCTGTCTTTTAATTCATTGTGATTGAAAGTAGAGTGCTTATGAAGCAAAAGCACTGGAGGCCCCGTGATCTTTTGGTCTTTTTTGTATTTCGATCAAAGTGGCTTCTGTAATACCCATTTCCTAAAATTTCCCTGTGCTTCATAGAATTTCTTTTAAGTTTTTCAAATTTCTGGACAATAATGTTCAAAAAACCATAATTTTTTACTGCTACCTGCAAGTTAAGTTCTACTTTCCCACCTTTATGTTTTCCTGGATTGCCTTTTTTGTTTGTTTGTGAAGGGGAATGTAGGCAGGGCATTACTTTAACCACACTGCTGTATTGCATGGCTTACACTGTTTCCATATTATGGATCAGATTTGTACTTGTGTTTAAGAAGCAATTCTTCATTGCCCAGTTCTTTCTTTTACCATAAATTCTGTGATTACTGGACTCTCCCTTTTCTAAGTTCTTATCCAAGCTGTTCCAATCCATAGTCAAAGGAAGAGCTTAGGAGATCACTGTGCTGAGAACAGGGCAGTAAATTCTGTGCCCTGAAGGTGCTCAGTGTTGTGTGAGGAACAGAAGTATAAATAATTTCAGTTCAGGATTGTAGTAAGTGCTTAGATATGCCAAAGGGTTGTGGAATGTGTCCTAGTCCCTAACTTGTTCCTGCCCCCAGGGAAAGAAAAAGAATTTAATCAGGTTTTGGATGGTGAGGAGTGGGAGCAGGAGCAGAACAGTCTTGGAAGACAGAAGCATGAGCCAGAGACTTGGAAGCATGAGACAGCATAGAATTTGTTCAGGGAACAGCTACAAGTAGTTTTGTACTACTGAAGCTTGAAGTGAGAGGCAGGGAGTGGCAGAAAATATAAAGCTGAAGACTTAGGCAATAGAAGAATTCTAGATATCTTAAAATGTGCATATGCGAGGAAGCTTGACTTTTGTCATGGAGAGTTGATAAAAGGTCCTACGCAGAACAGTATTCTGACAATTAGTTTTAGGTTCTTGGCAGCGGAAGGGTTGATTTGCAGAGGTGGTAAGATAGGAATTAAGGAACTCTGTTAGAAGGTTGCTCTAAGTAAGAGATGAGGACTTGAGCTAAGGCAATCATAACAGGATGGAGAAATGGATTACAGAAATTTGAGGTAAAATAAACTGTAGATAGTGGAGGGGGGATGAAGGAAAAGGAGTAGTGTAGATGTTTTTCAGGTTTCTAAGTTGAGGACTGGGTGGGTAGCAGTATCACAGGATGAGATCAAGGATATAGGAAGAGGAGATTTGGCAAAGGACGATTTTTGTGTTCAAGTTTGTATTTAGTTGTTTTGGAGATATCTTGGAACATGAAAGAGAGAGATTCAACTATTAAATGAGGTATACAAGAAAGATTGAGAGCAGAACCCTGGACGCACCGGAATTTAATCTGCTGTAGTTAGCAGAAGCAGCATATCAAAGAAGACTGAGAAGGCTCAGAGGGAGGTGAGAAACAGAATTGTATAATTTGACGAACCGAAGGAGAAGGTTTCAAGTAGAAGCAGTAGTCAAAGGTGCCACACACAGCAGAGAAATAAAAAAAGAAAAAGTAGATCTTGCTACTACCATACCGATTTCAGTAGTTTAATGAGAGCAGAAATTAGAATCCAGCAGGCTGAGGGCTAACTAAGAAGGTGAAGAAATTGAGACTACAAGTATATACTCATCTGGAATTTGATAAGTAAAAGAAGGTAGAAAGGACAGTAGCTGATAAAACAGTTAACAATTGAGTGCATATCTTATGTCAGACTAATAAGCACAGCACACGCATCATTTTATTTTCCTCATAATAACTCCATTTTGTTTATTTATTTGAGAGAGAGCAGGCAAGCAAGCGAGTGCGTGGGCATGGATGCAGGAGCCAGGGGAAGGGGCAGAGGGAGAGAGAATCTCAAGCAGGCTGCACGCTTAGTGAGAAGCTGGATGCCAGGCTCCATCCGAGATCATGACCTGAGTGGAAATCAAGAGTAAGAAGCTTAACTAACCAAGCCACCCACATGCCCCAAGTAACTCTATTTGAGTATTGACATTGAGGCACACAGGTTTTGTAATTTACTCAAGAACATACAACTAATAAATGGAGGACCTTGGAATAACACTTGGGGATCCTGACTCTGAAGTCCATGTCTAGCACTATGCTATAAAACTTCATATTTCTATTTTTAAATCTGAGGTAAATGTTATTCTGAGGTAAAAGTTATTCCTCTTTTGTGATAGTTCTTATATTTTTGTTATGCTATAACTAGCCTTGACTAATGCCATCAATTCTTGAGTGAACAGATTGGTGTTATTTTCTCACTTTTCATTTATCTGTTGACCAGAGAATATTAAATATGAAGTACAGCAATAAAGAAAGATCATAGGCTTGGGAGAGAGATAATCTAGGCTTGTAGTCACAAATTGAATGACTTTGGGCAAGTTAATTTCTGAGCTTTAGCTTCTTTATTTGTAAAAATTTATCTAAAAGTCTGAATAAAAAAATAAAAACAGAACTATTTTTTTTTCCTAAGATGTCAGGTACATAGGATTGCATTGTTCATACTTGATGCAGAGTTCTGCATGGGTCCCCTTTTTCACTCCATTTTACATGAGTACTCTTTTATCTTGTATCTTTAGTTTCACTCCTCTTTTCCCCATTTTAGGCAATTAACCCAGCATATATTTGAGCCTTTCCAGTCAACCTTCATGTGTTTATTTGATGTGTTTTCTTCCCAAATGTTTTGTTTTGCTTATATGTTATAAAATTTTACATAAATCGTATAGTGCTATTAATCTCATGCTACTTCTTTTCATTTAACACTTTTATTTTTAATTGCTTTAGTCATCATTAAAATGAATTTTAAGTAGTTAATGATGTGGCAGACACCCTCAGGAAAGCCTCATAGTATCATTTATTCATTGAACGCTTTGTGCATGGCTGCTTCTGAAGAGAGACAGTATGGAATTTTTTTTGTTTTTTTTGTTTTTCTGAGGGACTATATGTTAATAAGTGCATTTGGGTGTATTCTGTTCCATTTGCTTGTCTGTTGCTATCCTAATACTATAGTCTAATTAGAATGGTTTTGTAATAAGTTTAATTATCTAGCAAGGTGAGCCACATACCTTTGCTTTTTTTGTTGTTAATTTAGTTATTCTCAGGCCACTTTTTTTTGTCATATCTAGAACAATAGGATCCTTCAGGTATTTTGATAAGATATTTGAGTGATGAATTGCTATCTTTACATTGCTGTCACCAGCATTCCATCTATGAACATACTAGATTTTTATGTGTTTATTTCTTTATTGTATGATCATCATGAGAGTTAAAATTTATCTATAAATCGTCTATTATTTTTCTTAGATTTCTAAATTGTTTTATAATTTTTGTTATTGCTGTAGCTTATTTTATTTTCTTTTTCGTATTTTCTTTTTTTCTCTTTAAAACTTTTCTGTTTTTTTAATTTTTGAGATAATTTCCATACAATGAAATGCACATATATTAGCTCTATATGTAGTTGGATCAATTTTAGTAAATACATATATTTGTGTAACCACCTGTACCCATTAAGGTATAGAACATTAGTATCACCTCAGAATGTTCCTCATGTCCTTTTCTAGTGAATTCCCTGAAGCAACCTGTGATTCGATTTCTATCAATGTGGATTAGTTTTGCTAATTCTGGAGCTTCATCTAAATGGAATTATACAGTATGTTCTTGTATCTGGCTTCTTTTACTCTGCATCATTCCAAGATTTATACATGTTGTTTCATTTGTCAGTAATTCATTTATTTTTATAGGGAATAGTCCATTCTATGAATATACTATAGTTTATTTATTTTACTGGTGTTGGACATCTGGGCTCCTACTAGTTTTTGGCTATTAGAAGTAAAAGGTACTGGGGCCATTTTCTTACAAGCCTTTTTGTGGACATAGTTTTCATTTCTCCTGAGAAGTACCTAAAAGTGGAATTGCAAGTGCTGAAACAGATGGGTATCATATGCTTCTGGATATAATACCCTGAGAAAGACATAACATCACTTATGAAGGATGAAGGCCAGGAATATATAACCTGAATCTGGTCTGATGAAGAAACATCAGACAAACCTCAAATAAAGACCATATTATTTAAAAATTAAAGGACTGGGTTCTTCAAAAATAACAGTTTCACATAAGGTAAAGGCCAAAATCTATTCCAGGTTAAAGGAGGCTGAAGATTCATGATAAATGAAGGACATGATTCTAGACTCAATTCTGTACTTGGAAGTAGTGGGGAGAATACTATAAAGTTATTTTTGGGTTAACTGACAAAATTGCGATATGGATGATAGGTTATAGTATTATGTCAGTGTAACTGAAGTTGATAACTGCACTGTGGTTACTTGAGCAAATAACCCTTATTATGTGGAAATACATACTAAGGTAGTTAGAGATAAATTATGTAGAGAGGGAAAAAGTGAGAAGGAGGATATGAGAGTGTGCTATGAGCAAATGACAAGTGATAGAAGAAATGAGGCAAAATGTTAACAGTAGGTTGATATGGTTTGTGTATGTTCTTTCTACCTATGCTGGCACTTTTTCAGGAAACTTTGAAATTATTCCCAAATAAAAAGTGGGGGGAAAACAAAACAAAACAACAACCTGGTTTGGATTTTTCCCTTCTCTTTGTGAGGGAAATCCACTCAAATTTCTTTAATTTTCATTAGTTTTATGCTTTGCGCCACTTTTGCTGTTTTTCTAGAGAAATCCGTTTCTTCAGACTTTTCAAATATATTGGTGTTTGTATAGTTTGTAATATTTTATAATTTTAAAAACTTTTATTTGTGGTTATTTCATGTTTTTGTACCATATTTTATTAATTCACATCATCACACATCACCAACTCTTCTTGATTGTTTTTGCCAGAGGTTTATCTTTTTAACATTTTCTTCGAAGAATCACGTTTTGGTTTTCTGAATCTTTGCCCTTTTTGTTCTTTATTTCAGTGATTTCTGCCCTTAAGCCTCTTTTTTTTTTTTTTTTTCTTAATTTACACTGTTACTTCTTTGATTTGAAACATTAGCTTTTTTTTCTAGGGTTTGGCTTCCCATGTGTTTAGAAGCATAGTCTTCCTGCTATTATTTTATCTTCATCCCACCAATTTTGACCAGTAGTCCTCCACTGTAATATTTCATAATGTTCCTTATTGTTTCCTCTTTAACGGAAGTATTATTCTGCATAATTTTTGTTTCTAGACTTAGAATGTTGTTGGCTTTTTGTCACTTCAAAAATTTCACACATAGCTTTGGTTGTTTTATATATTTTGAAGTGATTTTGTTGGGTGGATATGTATTTATAATTATATCTTCTTACTAAGGAATCTTTTAGGGACATAATGTTTATCAGTTTTTATCTACTTAATTAAAATTGATACTTTTTTTCAGTGTATCTTTAATCAAATTTTTAATGAATTGAAAATTATGCCTAACAAGCCTTTGTATCTAACATAATATCTGGTAAGTGTTGGTAGTCTTAAGTGCTTATATAGTTTCTTCAGTATAATGCAGAGGCAGACAGCATTAATTCATTTGAAAGTTTGACAGACTCCAGTTTAGTTTTTACCTCTCCCTGGATTATCAGGCTTGGCTCATTTGCATATTAGCATATTCTTTATTGCATGTTAGTGTGTCTTGGAATTTATAATTGCATTATTTTGCTAAATTTCTTTGATAAGATTATAAATAGTAATTGTTTAAGGTAGCTAGGTCAGTATTTCTGAGCTAGCAGTTGTAAAACACTTTCATTCTAAGCCATTGGTATTAAAAAATGGTGTTTCCTCAATCACTTGTACATTAAAGAATACTTAATGAAATATTTTTTTGTCACTTCAAGGCCTGATTCAGTTGCTATACCCTCTAGAAAAGATTTCCTGAGTTATTCAGTAAGAGCTAATTGATACTTAATATTTAAATCTTAACCACTATTTTTTGAAATACATGGTTGTAACATACCTTTAAAACAGCACAATGCCTAGCAGTATTAGACTGTAGGTTCCCACTTCAAGAAAAATTTTGTCAGTATATATTAAAGTTGAAAACCTTCATTCAAGAAAAAACTATGTAATGTCATCTGGATGCAAATATTCATTCCTTCTACATTGTGGTACTTTTTTTTTTATAAGACCATATCTAAAAGAGCTTTTGTAGAAATTATAGGCAAATAACAAATAGTCTATTAATACATGGCAAGCCTATTTTTTGGAGAGTGAACAAAAAAAGATAAACATTAATGATATAAATACGAAATTAAAATGGGGTACTCAACAGTTGCTACTATTTCTATCGCTTTTAAACTCTATACAGTTTAAGGAGGGCACGTATTGCATGGAGCCCTTGGTGTGGTGCATAAAGAATGAATCTTGGAAAACTGAAAAATAAAATAAATAAAATAAATTTATCCATATGCTTTTTGTCTATTTTAAAGAATTCTATTCTGGCAACTGTACCCAGACAAGTATTACAATAATATATGTAGAAAGTAAATACAACATTGAATTATTATTTTCTTTCTGTTTTAAAAATGGACAGATTTCTAAAACTTTTTCTTATGGGAATTTAAAGACATGCCAAAAAGTATAGAAGGTAATAGGCATGCACCTTTTGCCTAGCTTCAGTAATGATTAATTAACCTTTTGTCAATCTTATTTTTCTCTGCTCCATTTCTTTATTTTAAAATTTTTTTTTTTTTTTGGATGGATCACAAGTAGGCAGAGAGGCAGGCAGAAAGAGGGGGGGAAGCAGGCTTCCCGCTGAGCAGAGAGCCCGACCCGGGGCTCGATCCCAGGACCCTGAGATCATGACCTGAGCTGAAGGCAGAGGCTCAACCCACTGAGCCACCCAGGTGCCCCTCTCTGCTCCACTTCTTAAAACAGCTTTATCAGGGGCATAATTGGCATACAAAAAACTACATAAATTGTACAGTTTGATACATCTTGGTATATGTATACATCCATGAAACTATCACAAGCTATTAGTGAACATATCCCCTTTACCCTCAGGAATTTTCTCATGCCCTTTTGTAATCCCTTCCTCCTGGCTTCCTCCTCCAGGCAGCCACCGATTTGCATTCTGTAGCTATAGTTTAGTTTGCATTTTTTGTATTATGTAAACGGAATCATAAACTACAATTTTTTTTGGGGGGGTCTAGCTTCTTTCACAGGAGAATTATTTTGAGGGTATTGTATGTTTCAAGTTCATTCCTTTTTATTGCTGAATAGTATTACATTCTGTGTCTGTAGTACAAATTGTTTTTCTATGTACCTGTTCATGGACATTTGAGAATTTTTTTCCATTTTTTGACTATTACATATAAAGCTGCTGTGACCTTTTGTGTTTTTCTTTTTTTTGAGTGGATACTTAAGGGTGGAATGGCTGGATCATATATAAGTGTATGTTTGGCTTTGAAAGCAATGCCAAATTGTTTTCCAAAATGATTGTACCATTTTACATTCCCATGAGCAGTATATGAAAGTTTCAGTCCTTCCATATGCTTTGCAGCACTTAATATGGCCAGTCTTAAATTTCAGCCATTTTAATAGGTATGTAGTGGTATCTCATTATGGTTTTGCTTTGCATTTCTTTATGATTAAGAATGTTGAGCATTTTTCACTTTTATTTGCTATCCCTGTATTTTCTTTGGTGATATGATGGTGAAAATCTTTTGCCTGTTTTTTTAAAAGTTGGGTTGTTTCTCATTTTTTTTTAAAGATTTTATTTATTTGCCAGAGAGCACTCGCCTGCACTAACTCACACAAGCTGGGGAGATGCAGGCAGAGGGAGAATCAGGCTCCCCACTGAGCAAACAGCCTGATGCAGGACTCGATCCCAGGACCCCTGGATCATGACCTGAGCTGAAGGCCGATGCTTAACTGACTGAGCCACCCAGATGATCCCAAAATTGGTTTGTTTCTTAATTGAGTTTTGAGAGTTCTTTACACTGGATACAAATCCTTTACCAAATACATGTTTTGCAAATATTTCCTCCAGGTCTGTAACTTGCTTTCTCATTTTAATAAGTGTATTTTTTGAAACAGAAGTTTTTAATGTTGAAGTTCAGTTTCTCAAATTTTTCCTTAATGGATTGTGCCTATTTTTAAATTTTTTTAAAAAGATTTTATTTTTTTATTTGACAGAGAGAGATCACTAGTAGGCAGAGAGGCAGGCAGAGAGAGGGGGGGAAGCAGGCTCTTCACTGAGCAGAGAGCCCAATGCGGGGCTCGATCCCGGGACCCTGAGATCATGACCTGAGCTGAAGGCAGAGGCTTTAATGCACTGAGCCACCCAGGTGCCCCATGATTGTGTTTATTTTTAAAAGAAACTTGTATTTTTGGATTGATTTTGACAATATGCAAAGGCAGTACAAAGAGTTAATTATATATCCTTTACCCTGCCTCCCTGAATGCTAACATCTCACATAACCATGGTATATTAGTCAAAACTAAGAAATTAATATTGGTAACAGAACATGGGCCATGTTTTTTATGTCATATATGAAAACTCTGCCTAGCAGTTTTTGTTGGGGGGAGGATCAGATGGTGGATTATATTAAACTAAGATGTCCTATAATTGTACTTATAAACACTTCAATAAAAGTTAAGATTGAACACATTTTTTTTTTTAAGGCAGTTGTGTGGAGTTATTTCCATGTGCAGGATGCCAGCCTAACTACCCACTAATTTAAATTTCTCGATTTAATTCTGTTCATGTCAAGGTCAGAACCCAAAATTTAACAACATAATCAAGTTAAACTGACCTAAAAATCATGTGCAAATGAAGAAACACCCCCAATGTTTTGTTTTGTTTTTATGTAACTATTTGTGTTCAAGGTTGTAGAAGTTATAGGATAGGATAAATTTAAGTGTCAATGACATTTTATAGTACTTTTTTTTATTGGATCAGCTGTGGGGAAGAGGATGAAAGAACGTATTTCGGATAGTTCAAAAGTAAAAATTAACATTATGTATCTAATTCTCCCTGAACCATGTTCTTTGGCAAAATTAACTATTTTTATTCCTTCTCCTAGAATCTAAAGTATTTTTTTGTTTTAGTAAGGATAGTGCATAATATTGTGTTTACTCCGTGCTGTTCCAGTTACAAGTGCTTTAAGCTATCATAAAATTCTCATAACAGTCCTAGGAAATAGATATTATCATTTTGAGAAAATAGGCACAGAGAAATAAATGTGTTCAGTGAACTTGCCCAAGATCCTACAGGTTGTGCAACTGTTATCCACATTCTTTTAACCATCATGCTAGGCCAACTAGCAAATTGTCACAGTTGAATTATCTTGTAATATTATGTATTTCTGCAAATCCTTGCCAAATACTTCTATAATTTTGACCTCCTGAAGGAATGGAAAGATTTCAACTACTACGTCCCTTTTATGAGGCTTTATCTTTATTCCTCTATTAATAGTTATATTGCGTACCAAACTCAACATCAGTGATCATGACTTGAAACCTCTTGCCTATAAATTATAGTAATGATTGTAATTTTGCACCGTAACATAACTAGTGTAGTGGAGATAGATTGATCTATCTACCTATAAAGGATATAACTTTTTAAAACACTTGATCAGAAAATACTTTAATGAAAAAAAATTAATGAAAGATAGCTATGCACACACTAGGCATGTTCTCATAATGTTACCTCAACTTAAGTTTTATTTTTATTACTTTTCGCCTCTTATCAGATCCTAATAATTATTTGCTAAAGGTCAGAGCTTTTGAGTTTGTTGATGTTTAAAGGTCTTTAAAGGTGACAATTTCAGCTGTCAGTTAAATTTTTTTTAAATTAGATCATTCTAACTATATTAGCTGAAATTTGATCTCATTTTTGTTTTATTTTTTCATGAAATTTGTTGATTGATTTAATGTTGATGCAAGTTTTTCTTACTGTTTAAAATTTTGGAGAATAGTGCTGATATAAAAGGGTCCCCTGATTGCAAAGCTTTTTTTGTGTGTACAGTTACTTGTATAAATAAAACTGATTTCATATTTCGTAGACAGTCATTGAGAAGCTGTTTGGGTGATTGTGGGGGGGGGACGGGGAGGGGACTCTGTTAAGGAAAACCTAAAGCTAGAGAACAGAAAGCTAGATTGATGGTATTTTTACCCCTCCCACTCTTACCCTCAAAATTCCTACCCAGAAAACTATTTTGTTTTCCATAAGAATATTCTACATATACAGTATACATACGAACATATTCATAGATGTATTTTTTTGGTTAAAAATGGTTTATAAAGAGTTTGGAAGAAGAAATCACTTAATTATTTGTTGGCTATTTGCCATGGTCCTCTGCTAGGTTTCCTAAATACGATGATTGGTTGTATTATTTAGATTAGAATATCAACTACATTTAAAAGGAAATCACAGTTTGACTGGCAGAACATTTGCAGCACTACTGTGTTGATACAATAATAAGTAGGTCAGGTTAAAAAAAGAATTTCTTTTCTAAATTTAGGTAAGAAAAATTAAAATTTAAGATCTGCTTAACATAGGTTTTCTTTTAAAGATGCTTTTCAAGCATGTAGACTCTACTTTGGTTCATTTTGTTATAGATTTACAGTCTTTAACCCTTCAAACATATTTCTTGCTCAAAATGTCAAGTGGTCATTTTTTGTTGAAAAACGTGTACATTGGGGGCGCCTGGGTGGTTCAGTGGGTTAAAGCCTCTTCCTTTGGTTCAGGTCATGATCCCGGGGTCCTGGGATTGAGCCCCACTTCGGGCTCTCTGCTCAGCAGGGAGCCTGCTTCCCCTTCTCTCTCTGCCTGCCTCTCTGTCTACTTGTGATCTCTCTCTGTCAAATAAATAAATAAAATCTTAAAAAAAAAAAAGAAAGAAAAAACGTACACACACACACACACACACTTTATAACTACTGGTATTTGTGACTGCTAAGGCTTTCAGACTAGATGTTAGTGAATATTTTCGGTAAGCACAATCATGTACTCTTGTTTCACTACAGCGTGTAAAGCTTGGTATTCTAAATGGTGCTCAGATATGCTTTTTGTAAGACCTTTAATTATATCTACTCTAAAAGTTGATACCTTTCTTTATGAATGGTGAATCCATGCCACCTTGGTAGAAAGGAGCTGATAAAAAGGGGTAAATATCCTCTTAATTTTCAGATTCTCTTTTTTGAGTTTATGTGTGTGACTTGGCGGTGAGTAGGTGAGTTGGGGGAGTGGTAGTGGTGAGGTGATGGTAGTGGTGGGAGGAGAGTAAAAAAAATTACTGAATTTCCTTCTGGTATGTGCTAGAAAACAGTTCGCCACCTTCTATTTGCAAGTTCTGGCTTTGTAGGGTGGGATTAAAGTGGTTAGGAATTGGTTTTCAAAGAATTTACTTTTTCAGTGTAAGTGATGATATACATAGAATCAACTTAAATAGAAACTAACAGTTATCACTGATTGTGAACTGTGGGGAAATGTCAAAGGCTCACAGATTGCCATTGATCTTGATGCAGTTTCTGGTGCTGAACTTATTAAGTCTAGAAACTCATTTCGTCACGCGTGGCAACTTTCATAGTGCAGTTTTAGGAAGTTTCTCTAATAATGTTGAATTAGACCTATTTAATCATGCAACAAAGTGCCTTCAGCCAATATGATTGATCCACTTGTTCTTAAAGTGGAGGTTACATATCTGATTCACGGGGATATGTTGAAAGTAAGGACTCGCATTATAGATATCCCTTCTTGTTCAGCAGAGTTACAGTGCTTTTAGGGTATTTTATACCCTATAGGGTGTTTTAAAATTTCTTGACAATTATTACTTGGTGATAATTTTTATCTATTTTAGATTTAGGTTAGAAAGTTAGGGTTATCTCCTATAGTTTTACTAACATCTGTATTAAGTAGAGACTGATATGTTAGAGGTGTTTAAGTACCATTGATAAAGCTATAATTAAGAGGAGGAATAGGGAAGATAGTTAAAGAATGTATACTAATAACAGATGTATTAGGGTTCTCCAGAGAAACAGAACTTGTGTGTGTGTATGTGTGTGTGTGTGTGTGGTTTTGTTTGTCTGATTGTTTTTTTAAAGATTTTATTTATTTGACAGAGAGAGATCACAAGTAGGCAGAGAGGCAGGCAGAGAGAGAGGAAGAAGCAGGCTCCCCGCTAAGCAGACAGCCTGATCTGGCCCAAGACTCCATCCCAGGACCCTGAGATCATTACCTAAGCCGAAGGCAGAGGCTTTAACCCACTGAGCCACCCAGGCGTCCCTGTTCGTTTGTTTTTTAAATGAGGCATTGGGCCACACAATTATGGAAGCTGAGAGGTCCCATGATCTGAAGTCTGAAAGCTGGAGACCAAGGAAAGCCAGTGATACAATTCAGGTTGAGTCTAAAGGCCTGATAAACAGGGCTGTTGGAGATATAAATACCAGTTCAAGGGTCAGAGAAGAGATGCCCTAGCAAAGAGGCAGGAAGACAAACTTATAAAGGGCAAATTCTTCCTTCTTTTGCCCTTTATTCTATTTAGGCCCTCAAAGGATTGGATGGTGCCTACCCACATTGGGGAGGGCAGTCTACTGAGTCCACTGATGCTAATGTTAATCTCATTTCCAAAAATCTCAGAACTTTGAGTAATAGGATTTGATTATATGATATTAAAAACAAGGGTCATGAGATTTAATGTTGGTCTTCACACTAACTGTGGATACTGGGACTTATACATACACAGGCACATGGAATTCCTGAGGATAAAACTAATATATGCTTGAGGTAGAATGTTTAGAAAGTATAGAAAAGGATTAAGAAAATAAGGGGGTGTAACCACCAAAACGCTAATACCCACAGTTTTGGATACCTGAAACTTTGGTTGTCCCAAGTACCTACATACACAGACACACACACACAGACACACAGACACACACACAGATATACACACAGCTGAGAAACAATGTGTTTTAATTGTTTAATTAATTATTAAACAATAAAAGTCTATTAATAAAGAAATATGTAATAAATAATGATGTATCAATAAGAAGTTTTGAAAAGTAATATATTCTTATGGTTCAAAATTCAAAAGACATAGAGTATTATTTAGTAAAAAAATGCTCTCTCATCGCTTCTCAGCCTTTTGCTAAGATCAAGTAAGTGTAGTAAAAAATGCTCTTGTGACTCCTAAACTCACGAAACGAACTAAGGGTAGCTGGGAGGTGGAGGGGTAGGGATAGGGTGGCTGGGTTATGGACATTGGGGAGGGTATGTGCTATGGGAAGTGCTGTGAAATGTGTAAGTCCGATGATTCACAGACATGTACCCTGGGGCAAATAATACATTATATGTTAATAAAAAATTTAAAAAATTAAATAAAATAAATGGGAGAATATAAAAAAAATGCTCTTGTATTTTTCTTGTGACTCTGCCACCCAGTTTTCCTCCTTGGATGCAACCAAGGTAGTGCTTTTTAAAAAAAATTCTTTCAGGGGAGCCTGGGTGGCTCAGTGGGTTAAAGCCTCTGCCTTCGGCTCAGGTCCTGATCTCAGGGTCTTGGGATCGAGCCCCACATCAGGCTTTCTGCTCAGTGGGGTGCCTGCCTCCCCTTCTCTCTGCCTGCCTCTCTCCCTACTTGTGATCTCTCTCTCTAAGAAATAAAATCTTTAAAAAATAAATTCTTTCAAAGAAACTTATGCACACACAAATACCTTTAATATACATGTACATGTGGTAGCCTACTAAGTATATATATATTATTATGTACCTTTATTTTTCTCCCCCTCTATTTTTTTTAGTTTTAATTTTATCGAAATAGTATATCCATATGAAAGTCAGATAGCTCTAAAAGATTAATTTATTTTGGTTTGAAAGAAACCACTTTCATCTCTTAGCTGATTAATTTTATATTCTTTATCTCTAAAATGCTTTAATGTCAGTTTTATATATTCTAGCGCAGATGATCAGACTCTATTCACTATGCTGGTAACAATTCTGTCATAATTTGGGTTGGATTCATTATTTATATAATTATTGACTTATGAAATGCTGTTCACAGCTGAGCCATGTAGTAAAACATAACTACTTTTCCTTTTCTGTATTTTCTCCTGGAACTAATATATGACTTATTAAATCTGCTTATTTTTTTATTTAATTATGAGCTGTCTGCTAGTTACATAAATTTGTACTTAAGGTTTTCAAAGACCAGACTCTTAATCTCAGGAAACAAACTGAGGGTTCCTGGAGGAGAGGAGGGTGGAGTGGCTGGGTGATGGACATTGGGGAGGGTATGTGCTATGAATTGTGTAAGACTGATGAATCACAGATCTGTACCCCTGAAACAAATAATACATTATATATTAATTAAAAAATAATAAAAAAAAAGTTTCAAAGACCGATCAGATGTGCTCTCAAGTTCATCCTCTGAAAGAAGTTCTACTAGAGTTTCCGATAACCTCCAATTTAGACTGGTTGCTTTCTGTTCTCTCTGTATAGCTGTCATCCTAGGATTGTCATCCTATTTCCGGTCACCCTGGGGATTCCCCTTTCCTCTCTCATCTCAGTACCATATTGTTGTAATTATTGTGGTTTCATAGACCTATAGTTCCCTCACATTAAAATCTTCTTTATTTTTCTTACTGTTTATATAAATTTTAGAGTCAGCCTACCTACTTAAAAATCTCCTTCTTTATGTCTTCAATATGTGGTTTCAAATCTTCTGTATATATTAGCTTAAATTGTGTAATTTGAGTTTTTCATGTTAGAGAATTGTCAAATATTGGTGATTTCAAACAGGTCTACATAATAGAACATTTCTTGCTAAATTTATATTTTAGTTTTTATTATTTCTTTTGCAAATGGGGACTTCTGTTTCATCTTGTAACTGATGGTGATGGTTTGAGTAGAGTTGATTTGAATCCTAATATTTATTATACCTAGGAATATAATTTTTATATCCAAGACTTCTTTTAATAGGTGGTTCTTTTTAATTTTCCACCTACATAAAGTCATTATCTGTAATTAATGATCATTTTCTGTCTTTTTTTCCATTTTTTTACCTTTTCTCATATTATGTAATACAATAATGGACACTCTTGTTTCAGATCTAAATAGGGTTATTTTTAGATTACTTCACTAAGTTTGGTACTGACTTTTAGGCTTGTATATTATGTATATGTGTTTCCATGGTAAACATCTGCTTATTCCTATTTTAAGAAAATCTTGATGGGTGTATAAGTTTATCAGATGTCTTTCAATGTCTGTGGAATAATCATATTTTTCCTTATTATTGCATGGTAGACTAAATAGATTTTATTATATTGAACCACTTTTGAATATCAGAACTAAACTTTACTTGATCATAACAGTGGTATATTATTTCTTCGGTGCATTCCTAAACACTTTATTTTTTATCTTCTTTAGAATTTTTAGACATACTACATAGAATATTGTAGACAATACTACAGGTTGATCAGACACCTGTATGTCTATTTGTGTATTCATAGTATTCATTTATGTGTGCTATTTCTCTTAATTTTGGCCATCTCTGCTTTGTTCCCTATGTCAAAATTATTTGGAAGCTTAGCTCCTATGCTTTGAAATCGTTTAGGCAGCTTTAGAGTTCTCTGTTCTTAAATATTAGTAAAATTTTGACTATTATTGGCATCTGGTATTTTCTGAGGAGGTTAACTCCTTGAAAACTTCCTTCTGTGATAATTATCCGATACTCCTTTTGTGAAATCTTTATTGTTTTGCCTTGATGAAATTCATAGTGCCTTACTTGGAATGCTGATAAAACACAGTTTATGGTTTTTTTTTTTTTAAGGGTATTAAATAAAAATACTTGTCCTAAAGTACTTCTGTCTTCATTAGATTGTTAAGTTCTTGAAGGCGTTAGGATAGGAGCCATCTATTTATTTATTGCTTCAAATTCTAGCCCATAGTAGGGAATATGTTGGCTTAACACCTTTTTCTCCTTTCTTTCTTTTGGTGATGGTGAATGTTTTACAGGCTTCCCAGTTGGCGTGTATGTTGTAAAGAGAGTTCTTCGGCTTCATCATATTACTCTCAAGATGACAATTGTGCACTAGAAAATGAAGATGTACAATTCCAGAAAAAGGTAACTTAAATAAAGTTGATAATGTAATTTGTGTGTCAGCTTTTTAAGATTTCCTCAAAGCATTTGGAATAAAAATAATTTCAGAAGTACTTTGACATAGTTTTTGGTGATTTGTAATCTCCTTTCTGCAATCTGAAGAATTACGCAGGTAATTCTGAAAGTAAGCATCCTTGAGATATTTATATGTTTATTTTTGCAGTGTTATAACATCCTTAGTTCTAGAGTGGGGAGAAAAATAGTAGCTATTCAGAAAACTGAAAACCAGTGGTTCACTTTTTAATATGCTAAATAGTTAAAAAGTTTCAAAAGAAAGTCTAATTAGTAAAAACTTAGAACTGAGGATTATAGGGAGACTCTGCAGTCAGTGGCTATGTACATTTTTTTTTTTTATATGATTGGGTGGAGTGAATAGACAGAGTCCAAAAAACCAGACCAGATGGTCCTTAATTCATTTATTATTTTATCATTTTAAATTATAAAAGGTGGGGTGCCTGGCTGACTGAATCAGTAGAGCATGCGACTCTTGATCCTCAGGGTCATGATTTCAAGTGCCTCATTGGGCATGGAGCCTTCTTAAAAAAAATGTTAAATAGAAAATAAAAGGTGATTATTGACTAGATTTGGCTCCTCTATCGATATATGTATTTTATTTAATTTATTTATTTATTAAAGATTTTATTTATTTATTTGACAGAGATCACAAGTAGGTAGGGGCAGGGGGAGGGCAGGAGCAGACTCCCTGATGAGCAGAGAGCCCTTGATCCTGGGCTTGATCCTAGGACCCTGAGATCATGTCCTGAGCGGAAGGCAGAGGCTTAACCCACTGAGCCACCCAGGTGCCTCTCAATATATGTATTTTAGAATACAGTTGTCCCTTGAATGACATGGGTTTGAACTGTGTGGGTACATTAATATGCAGATTTTTTATGGTACAATGCTGTAAATGTATTTTATGATTTTCTTAACACTTTGTTTTCTCTAGTTTACTTTAAGAATACAGTGTAATAATACATATAACATGTATGTGTTAATTGACTGCTTATTATTGGTACAGGTTCCAGTTAACAATATTAGTAGTTGACTCTGGGGAGTCAAAAGTTATATGGAGATTTTTGACTCTGCTATGGCTTGATATCCCTAACCCCTAAATTGTTCAAGAATCAACTATATAGAAGTTATTTATCCTGACTATAAATTATTCATATTTATATCCTGTTCTCCTCCCTAAAGGAACCACAATTTATTGTTTCTTGTGAAAACATTGAGACTGTTTTTTGTGGGTATCTATATATGGAACACAAATTAGTATTTTATTTTCCATAAAATGTCATAGTATAAATATTCTACAAATGACTTCCCCCTCTCCCCCCCAATAATATCTCATAGACATCTTTAGACATCTTTTCATGTTGCTGTATTCTTGTGATGGCTACATTTTTATTCCATTGTATAAATTATATATTTCTTTATCAACAGACTTTTGCATTGTTTTTCAGCTGTGTGTGTGCATGTGGGCTTGTGTGTGTGCATGTGTGTGAAATAAGTTTATAATTACATACTTGGAGGGGTTGGCATGATATTTATTCAAATTTTAGAGTTATGTTGGATTTATTTCTGGGATGGAGCATTTAAAATTTTGAAGCCTGCTGCTGAATATCTCTTTAAAGTTTTTTTTTTTTAAGGTTTTATTTATTTGACAGAGAGAGAGAGATCACAAGTTGACAGAGAGGGAGGCAGAGAGAAAGGGGGAAGCAGGCTCCCTGCTGAGCAGAGAACCTGATGTGGGGCTCGATCCCAGGACCCCAAGATCATGACCTGAGCCAAAGGAAGAGCCTAACTCATTGAGCCACCCAGGCACCCCTGAATATCTCTTTAAAAAGAATATAATTTTATACTGTAAAACTTTGATCTAATCTCTAATGAGAAATTTGAAGACTAAATGTGAGAATGAATATAAGCAAAGCATTCAGGGGGGGAAACATAATCTTTCAGCAAATATTTAGGTATCTGGTATATGTTATAAAGGCTTAGATAAAGAATATGAATATTGCTATTATGAAACTTACATGCTAGAAGATACATTTAAACTTGAAGTATCTGAAATCTTGAAAGTCAGTGTCAAAGGAGAGATGGTACAAAGAGCTATATGTACATTCATTTATTAGATGTTTCCTGAAGTCTTACTGTATGCCTAACACATGCGCTGCATGTAGGACTAAAGTGCTTTTTAAATGCTTATTAAGAAATCAAATAAGGGTCTTAAACTCATTTAGTGTACATTTTAAGTGTGGTGGCAAGGAGGGGAATGCGGGAAGATGGACAACAAGCATGTAAACAAATAAAAGAAATTAACAGTCTAATATGTTATAAAGCATATAATATTGCTTAGGACTGCTTTGTGAAACAGTTTTATCAGTTACCCTTTTTTCTTTGTTGCAATATAGGATGAAAGAGAGGGACCTGTCAAAGCCGAATTATCGGAAAAAGTAGGTTCAAACTTACCTGTTCCTCCAGAAGAACATAAATTAAAAGATGACTACATTGTGGATGTACAGGTAAGCTATGTTGCTTTGATTTTTAGTGATGTCTTTTAAAAACTGCTTTACAAGATAGAAAACTTCTGTTTGGTCACCATATTGTTTATTGCTACTTTTTCTTTTTAAACTGTTGTGCAATTGGCTTTAATACTGTTCACCTGCTAAGAGTACTGCTTTTGAGAAAATGTAAAATTACAGATTTAATAATAAATGTGACCATTTTCTTTGTAGTAAGAGTTTGGGTATAAGTTCTTATTTCTTCTTAGGTTCCATTTTGGTTCACTATAATGGATCTTTGTCTCCAGATTTTTAGATGTTGGGAAATTTTTTCTAAATTACAACAAAAGAAAGTATTTGTAGGTAAACCAAAGTATTTTAATACCAAACTTTTGTCAGTGTGGAATATGAATTAATAATAGGTTAAAATATATTTTATATATTTCATATGTTACATTCTGAATATTACTTTCCATTTGGTACATCAGATTTTATGAATGATGTTAAAAACTAGACCAGAATATAAGCTCACCAGAATGCTGAAGCATCTGGAACCCATTTAATATCAGGAATAGCTGATGTTTGCTCTGGAGGAAGAAGAACCAAGGAAAATCTTAAGTATATCAAATATTAACAAAAACAAACTTCAGCTCTAAATGAAGAAGAATTCTTTTTTTAAAAATACAGTTAGAGCTATTTTAGACTTAATTGGGCTAAGTACAAATAGTGAGTTTCATTTTATTGGATCCTGGAAGATGTGTCTCAAATGTTAGTATATATGAGTAAGAAAGCGTTCTCTAGAGCCCTTCTAATTATATGTCTATCCTGAACAGTCCTGCCATAGATCATTCCCTAGAATTTTTGTCATGGTATACTCTTGCTCAAATACTTTGAAGTGCTTACTGCGTCTTAAAGATCTTTGCTGTTCAGTATGGTAGCCACTAGCTACATTTGGCTATTGAGCACTGGAAATGCATTTAGTCCAAATTGAGACTCGCTGTATTAAATACATATTGGATTTTGTAGACTTAGTAAAAAAAAAATGTAAAATACCTCATCGATTTTTTTTTATATTGAATACATATTAAAATTATAATATTTGATAATAATATAAAACTCCTTTTCTCAAGGCCTCCACCATAAAATGCAAACTATTTTCATTCCTTGAGTTTTTCATTTTAGTGTAAATAATTTCCCAAATGATCATATTTTATATTCTGCTGACTCTACAGCTTATATTTTCTTTCTGCTCCCATACTGGGTCCTGTTTTTCTTCAAAGTCCTAGTTCTTCTAGTCCATTAAAGTCTATAGTTTCTCTTTTCCTTGAACTGAGCATGAGTACCTCTCACTTGATACCCACTTAATAAACATTAAGTGTCTACTATGTGCCAGGGAACATGAACATCAAGAGAACATAGTTCTTACTCAAGACATTTATAGTATACTCGAAAAAGAGGAGGAGACCTAAATAAGGCAATTGAGGTGTTACAGATGCTGTATTAAGTCTGTACAGAGAACAGCAGAGGCATAGAGGAATAGGAATGGCTAATTCTATTTAGGGTTGGTTGTGGGGGAGAATGTGCTGATAGAGGTTTCAAGTATGAGTGGTATTAGGTAGATTTCCAATTTTGTTTTGGAGGAGTGAATGGCCCAGAGCATCCAAGGACTGAAGGATCAGTGAGAATCATTCAGTGCATTGTAATGTTACTTGTACATTCCCTGTGTTGTTGTTTATTGATGCACATTATCTTCTAAACTGCTCTGGGAAAAAAAATAAATAAACTGCTCTGGGCAATAAGTATGTATGTGTTGTACTGTTTTGTTTATTTAAATATGATTTCTGTGTTGCTACTTGCTTTAATTTAAGAGGGAAATATATGTAGGTCCTGATAGAAAATAGGAAAGAAGAAATGCAAGCTCCTTTGTCCTAGTTTGTTAAATGCCATGAAAAATGTCTAGAGCTTATATTTTAATATGAAATGTTTCCCTTGGGGGGTAGTGTTGGAAGATAGGATTTTTATAAAAGTACATTCTTGATACTGTCACTTTTGAGGCATATTTTTATAAAATCCTGTATAGCTAAAGAGATAATTTTTTAGTCTCAACATTTAATATAACTTTTTTTCTTTTTAAACAGAATATGGAGTCAAAAAAGTTAAGTGCATCTGTGATTGAGACACTCCCTACAATTGATCTACATGAAGATCCTTCCAGTGTAGTTGTGGGCAGTGAAAACATTGAAAATATTTCCAGCTCATCTACCTCAGAGATCACTCCAATCTCAAAGCTTGAGTAAGTTATTACAAAGAAAAAGAATTTCATTAGGTAATGATAGAAAAATGTCTTTATAAGATAAAGCAGCTTGAAACTCAGATTTGAAGTTTAGGCTGTGTAGCAGACTTAAGTTATGATGCCTGTGTTTTGTGTTTTTATATATTTTTATGTAATGATCTTTTGATGTAATGAGTATTTATTCTTCTTCCAAACTCACTGAAGTTGATTAGATCTCAGCTGTGAAATCTCTACATCACATAAGTGAAGTTCTACTTGTTCAAGTGACTACTTATTTGAATAATCTTCCCTATAATTATTATTCAAATGTCAGATTATTCATATCTATCAAGTATTACTGCAGCATTCCATTCAGAGTTGTATCTTTTTGTGAATAGCTACCTTTTTCAAACTTGATACTAAATATTCAGAATGTATAGCTGTAAGATTTCCTTAATTTAGAAAATCTGTTAGGTACTTTCCTAGTCCTTACAGCAACACTACAAAGAACAAAATTCCCTTCTCTGATACCACATTTCCTTTATCAAAATGAGTGTGTGTGTGTGTGTGTGTGTGTGTGTGTATACACACATGTATATAAAATGAATAAGACAATATCTGGCATATAGCAATAATATGTCAGTTAATATTATTATTATCATCATACCCTTTTAATTAATTTTTTTTTTTTTACCACAGGCACTCTTTAAACACTTAATCTTCTCGAGAATGGAAGGGACTGGGGTAGAGGTGTTGTACTCAAAGATGTTAGATTTGCTATTTAGGTATTTATCGTAGGTAAGGAGCAAAGAAACAGAAGACATTCTTATAAATAATGGTAGTATTTAAAATTTTTAAAATACTTACTCCAAGAAGAATTTAGGGCTAGATATTACATATCTATCTGAACACTACTTCTCGTGCTCGCTTCGGCAGCACATATACTAAAATTGAACACTACTTCTCATTTTCCCATTATACTGAACATGACTGCTTAGCAAATTGGAAGTGAGTAGGGGATAATATTAGGGTATGTATTTTTAAAAAATTCTCAAAGTGCCTTAAGGACTTTGTGAAATGTTTTGAGATACTAGATTATTATTTTTTTAATTTTATTTTTTCAGTGTTCCAAGATTCATTGTTTATTCATCATACCCAGTGCTCCATGCAATATGTGCCCTCCTTAATACCCACCACCAGGCTCACCCATGCCCCTAATCTCCTCCCTTCCAAAACCCTCAGTTTGTTTATCAGAGTCCATAGTCTCTCATGGTTCATCTCTGACTCCGATTTTCCCCAATTCACTTTCCTTCTCTTAATGTCCTCCATGTTATTCCTTATGCTCCACAAGTAAGTGGATATGATATATCATATCATATCATATCATATGATAATTGACTCTCTCTGCCTGACTTATTTCACTTAGCATGATTTCCTCCAGTCTTGTCCATGTTGATACAAAAGTTGGGTATTCATCCCTTCTGATGGAGGCATAATATTTCATTGTATATATGGACCATATCTTCTTTATCCATTTGTCTGTTGAAGGGCATCTTGGCTCTTTCCACAGTTTGGTGATTGTGGCCATTGTTGCCGTGAACATTGGGGTACATATGGCCTTTCTTTTCACTACATCTGTATCTTTGGGGTAAATACCCAGTAGTGCAATTGATGTGATAGAACAAATCAATAAGACGAGAGAAGAACCACATGGTCCTCTCAGTTGATGCAGAAAAAAACATTTGACAAAAAACAGCATCCGTTCCTGATTAAAAGTGTTCAAAGTATAGGGATAGAGGGAACATTCCTCAACTTCATAAAATCTATCTATGAAAAGCCCACAGCAAATATCATTCTCAATGGGGAAAAGCTGACAGCCTTCCCTTTGAGATCAGGAACATGACAAGAATGCCCACTCTCACCACTCTTGGTCAACATAGTACTAGAAGTCCTAGCAACAGCAATCAGAAAACAAAAATAAAAGGTATTCAGATTGGCAAAAAATAAGTCAAACTCTGTCTCTTCGCAGATGACATGATACTTTATATGGAAAACCAAAAGGACTCCACCCCCAAACTACTAGAACTCATACAGCAATTCAGTAATGTGGCAGGATATAAAATCAATGCACAGAAATCAGTTGCTTTCTAAACACTAACAATGAAAATATAGAAAGGGAAATTAGAGAATCGATTCCATTTACTGTAGCACCAAGAACCATAAGATACCTGGGAATAAACCTAACCAAAGAGGTAAAAGATCTGTACTCAAGGAACTACAGAACACTCATGAAAGAAATTGAAGAAGACACAAAAAGGTGAAAAAGCATTACATGCTCATGGATCGGAAGAATAAACATTGTTAAAATGTCTGTACTGCCCAGAGCAATCTATACTTTCAATGCCATCCCGATCAAAATTCCACTGGCATTTTTCAAAGTGCTGGAACAAATAATCCTAAAATGTGTATGGAACCAGAAAAGATCCTGAATTGCTAAGGAAATGTTGAAAAAGAAAAACAAAATTGGAGGCATCACATTGCCTGTTTTTAAGCTTTATTACAAAGCTGTGATCACCAAGACAGCAGGTACTTGCACAGAAACAGACACATAGACCAGTGGAACCGAGTAGAGTCCAGATATGGACCTGCAACTCTGTGGTCAAATAATCTTCGACAAAGCAGGAAAAAAATCCACTAGATTATTTTTTGATACTGTAGGCAACAACTCTAATACTGGTAGAATATACTAACAGACAGAAAGGAAACATTAGAGAAGATGCAGTTAAAATAAATTTTAAGGGCACGTAGGTGGCTCAGTCAGTTAAGCATCCAACTCTTGATTTCAGCTCAGGTCATGATCTCAGGGTTGTGAGATCAAGCACCAAGTTGGGCTCCACACTCAGGTTCTCTCTCCCTCTCATCCCTGCTTACATGTGCTAGTGCACTCTCCTTCTCTTTCTCTATTAAATAAATATATAAATTTAAAATCTTATTATTTATGAGACCAAATACTAAGCTATAATATTTTGTTTTAAAATTTGGTAAGTACCTATTTAACAGCCAAAGCCATTAACAGTTCAAGCGTCAGCAGTTCACTTTACATGATTTAAAATAAGTAAATTCTTGAAAACAGCCCGTAGAACTATAAAGCATTCTTCTCTGGTTTAGATTATGTTTTTTGAAAATCACTAACACAGTTTTTAACTTATGCCACATTATGTTCATTGAATTGCCAGATTGTCTTTTTTTGTTTCTATTTTTAGTGAAATAGAAAAATCTGGTACTATTCCTGTAGCCAAACCAAGTGAAACTGAGCAATCTGAAACTGATTGTGATGTTGGTGAGGTCCTTGAAGCGAATGATCCAGTCAACCAGCCTTCCTTTGTCGGTCCACCTGAAAGGTGAGTGTGAGCTGTTCTTTGCCCTTTGTATAATTCTGTAATAATAACAGTGTCATGTTTGAATGCACTTTGGTGCGTGCTTAGTTCTACTTTATGATTGAGAGAAAACTAATCTATTTGTGCTCTTTTCTTGGTTTATTTTATATGTTAAAATTTTAACAGTTTAGGTAATATAAGTCAGCTTATTTTTTTTTAATATGTCTTTTTGGTTTCAAATAGCCTTGTTGGCCAGCATATAGAAAATGTGTCGTCTTCACATGGCAAAGGAAAAATAACAAAATCAGAATTTGAATCAAAAGTTTCAGCAAGTGATCAGGCTAATGGTGATCCAAAATCTGCATTGAATGCTTCAGATAATTTAAAAAATGAGGTAGGTATATAACTTGCACTGTTTCCTACTTTATCATATGCATTTTTATTATTAGCTAATCTTGCAGTTTGCTAACCATATTTGCCATAAAATCAGGGATTGAGTAGTTAATGAGGAATATGGAACTGAGGTGCATTGCTCTTCCTGAGAGCAAGTGGTTACTTTGTGGGTACTGTTGCCAGTATATTATTTACACATAGTTGTTCCGAGTATGAACTGTCTTGTTGTATGTAATTGTCGTAATTAAATCATTTTCTGTTACCATCAGGTGTTTGATAGCAGATACATAAAAACCTTACTTAAAGAGTTTCTGGGAGGGGCGCCTGGGTGGCTCAGTCGTTAAGCATCTGCCTTTGGCCCAGGTCATGATCTCACGGTCCTGGGATCGAGCCCCGCATCGGGCTCTCTGCTCGGCAGGAAGCCTGCTTCTCCCGCTACCGTTCCCTCTGCTTGTGTTCCCTCTCTCGCTGTGTTTCTCTCTGTCAAATAAATAAAAATCTTTAAAAAAAAAGAGTTTCTGGGAGAGCTTTATAGATAAGCTATGATTATTAAATTCAGGTATCTTCAGAATATACATTTAACTCCATGTACAATGTTAAATTTAGGCTCTTCAACCAGAATTATTTTAAATAGACCTTTTTACATTTTGTTATTTGTGTGCAGAGTACAGCTTATATCAAATAGTATGATTTTTACAATTACACTCTCTCCATGTAGCAGTTTTACTTTCCTTTCTTCTTTTGAGTTCTGCTTTGACTTCATATAGAGGCCAATGCAGAATTTCTTGAAGAAATGTTGATAGAGAAGTCTAGGCCTCCTTCAGGTAAGAAATAACTGAATAATAGAGATGAAGCCCACTCCATGAACTTAACAAAAGTAAAACATGCAAAATCAAAGAGTAATTCAAGGTACTGAGTACCATGTCTGTATTTGTTCCTTTTTAATTTGAATCTTCTGTTCTCCACCTTCTCTTGCATATATTTTCAGTGAATCTGTACTCACAACTAACTAAACTTCCTTCTGGAGACTTTACTATCACTGTTCCAGCTATTTTTATGATGCTTCTTAGAATTATAGGAGCTCAACATTTTGTAGTCCACCATCTTGAAGGAACTAATTTTCCCAGTAAAACCAAATCAAGCGTATGTTACAGTTCAGTTTTCCGTAGCCATAAATAAAATTAGACAAACATTACAAAAATATCTTCTTTGGAGGTATTTAAGTATCAGATGTAAAATACAAGCACTGCAGCCAGTTTTGTCCCAGTTTACTTGTTCTCCTTAACCATTAGCGGACTGAAACTACTCTTCACTACTTACTTAAAAATGATTTGTGAGTTTGTGCTATTGGCAAAATGGTGTAATTTTTAACTGTATTAATATCCTGGAAAATTACCAGATAACGAATGCATTATGAAATATCCAGTAGTTTTGTGTGTTTTGTGTGTTGTCTAGTTTAGGATAATTCTTCCCAGTTAAGTTCGTGTAACCGGAGAGTTTTTTTTTTCTGATGCACGATCTTTGTGTTATTGCTGTTACCTCAAGAATCTGGAAGGCAGTCTTTGCCATACTGAGAACAGTGCTTTACCAAGTGTTTTTATTGTATTGTTTAGTTCTCTTATTTGTTGCTAAGAAGTGATGGTGATTGCTTTGCTTGTGCCTCAAAAGTGTATGGATGTTCCTCTACTTTTTGTTGTATTTCTTTTAGTATTTGGGCTTTATTCTTAAAGGGCTTTATTCTTAAATTTATTACTCAGGTAGGTTAATTTTTATAAATATATGTTTTTTGCTTATTTTCTCATTGTGTTCAAACTTGGTTTTTATTTAATTTTTTAATTAATGGTAATACTAATCTTTAATCTTACTTTCTGCTATGTATTTTTTTTTTAATAGCCACATAATTTATTTAGTCAGCTAGGTTGTTCTGCAAAACACTCCAAGATGGAGATTGCGTGGGAGCCAATTTGCTATCTTTCTAGAGGGAGATTATGAGTCTTTGTATTCATGTAATTCTTATAAACTAGTGTATTAGTATAATTCTTATATACTAGTTTCAGTCCTTAAAATTGTGCTTTCATGTAGTGAGTATTAGTATTAGTTCTCAAAAATGTGCCCTTCTATATATAGCACAAGTAGATTATATGAGACTTACCAGAGTAGTTGTTTAAATAGATGTTGTACACTTCTCAGGGAACTGTTAATAAATATGTTATGCATTGTTCTAGGAATACAGAAATAATTAAATACTGGAATGAGGCATCTTTACATATATTATTCAGCATATGGAAAAAATTACAAATTGTGTGCCTTTCCCCAGATACATTTCTTTTCTCCTCTTTAGATAGAACACCTATGTCAAATTCAGCATGTGTTTGTGTATTCATTTTCCAAAGCTGCATTATTATAAACAGTATATACTATTTTTTGGCATATTCTGAAGCAATATAAAATGGTATCATTCTTGCCTTAAATATCATTTTACTTACCATGGTTTTTGAGATTTGTCTATTCATTGTTTACAATCTTGTATTTAACTACCACAATTTATCTGGTCTTCAATTAGTGGATATTTAAATTGTTTATACTTTTTTGATATTACAAACAATGCTGCAGTAAGCATTCCCATGCCTATTTTCTTAGGCACATGTGCATATTTTCACTCATATTTATACATAGAAGTGGAATTATTGGATCATAGAGTATGCACATCTTTACATAATATTGCTAATTTTTTTTTAAGTTTATTTCTTTTTTTAAGTAATCCCTACACCCAATTTGGGGCTTGAACTCAGAACCACAAGATTGGGAATTGCTGCTTTTCTGACTGAGCCAGCCAGGCACCCTTAATATTGCTAAATTTTGAACTCCCTTCAGCAGTCTAATAGGTGTCCCATGGTTCAGCTGACGTGCCACACTTAAAACTCCATCAGATTGGTATAATTTATTCAGTATTTTTTTAAAAGATTTTATTTATTATCTATTTGTTTGTTTGTTTGTTGATTTATTAGAGAGAGAGAGATCACAAGTAGGCAGAGAGGCAGGCAGAGAGAGGGGGGGAAGCAGGCTCCTCACTGAGCAGAGAGCCTGATGTGGGGCTCGATCCCAGGACCCTTAGATCATGACCCAAGCCGAAGGCAGTGGCTTTAATCCACTGAGCCACCAGGCACCCCTATTCAGTAGTATTACTGAGATTGAGCATTTTGTGTTTTCTCTTTGCTGAATTTATTGTTCATCTCCTCCATTATTAATTGTAGGTAGTCTGTAGTTGGTAGTAATCCTTTATTGGTAGCATATACTGCAACTACTTCCTTAAGCTTGTGGTTTATTTTACCGTGCAGTTTATGATTTTTTGATACATTTAATTTTAAAATTTTAATCCAAACGTATCAGCCTTTTTTAAATGACTTATTCTTTCTTCACCTTGTTAAATCCTTTTATATATGAACATTTTTCTACACTTCCTTTAAAAAGTTTTGTTTTTCTTTAGACTCTTTGTGTTTCTTTATTTTTTTAAATCCACCTTAAATTTTTATGGAACGGTAATGCATGTCAAGGATCTTTTAGAAACTATATGCTACACCTAAAATTAGTTAGCTTTCTTTAATGTATATATTATTTTAACTTAAATTTTAAGATGGATGCATTACAACTAGTATTTATTAATTTGTACAGTTTTATGTTTAAGTAATTGTTTGCTTAGGATATAATATGTTTTTTTACAACCTATACTTGTATTGCTAATGTGAAGGAATACATCTTCTGGTGCTTCGATAGGAGATTTCAGTTTTTTCAAGAGAAACTCAACTTTTAAGTAAACCAAAACTTTTTACATTTCATTTTTTTGAAATATTATCTATCAACTATAAAATTGGACTTTAATTTCACGAAACATTTGTATGTACTTTTATAATTTATTAATCTGTTTTCTCTGTATTCTTTCACATTTTTTTCAGAGTTCTGATTATACAAAACCAGGGGAAATTGACCATACATCTGTAACAAGTCCCAAAGATCCAGAAGATATACCAACATTTGATGAATGGAAGAAGAAAGTTATGGAAGTAGAAAAAGAGAAAAGTATGGAAGCACTTGTGATTCTTACTTATTTATTTATTATTTTTAGGGCCTGTCTTAAGTATGCATTTCTCTTCATAGTTGATAAAATGAAATAAAATTTTTGAAACCTTTTTAAAGGTGAAAGTTACTAAAATGTGTAATTATCAACATATGTAGTTTACCTGTGTATAATTATGTAGTTTTAATCTTACTTAAAATCCATTCTTGTAAATCGTTAAATGAGGAAAAAAGATAAAGTAGGCAGAGCAGTATTTTCATTTCAGTTTATAAGAGGAAAATTGCACAGAAACTTGTTTTTTGTTCGCTTTTTGGGGGGCTTGTCTGGGATATGAATGAAACTTTTGAGTCATAAAGCTTTAAAGTGTAATTAGTTGGGCTGAGGTATAACAATTTCTTTTTGTAAAGAAAGTCTCAGAGTTAAGAATTCTTAATGTTAGAAGGACAGCATTCATCCTTAATAAAATATGTGTACATGTACACAATATTTTGATTCTCATGGATAAGTTTCATTTTCAGTACATTATTTTGACATTTTGAATTTTGAGTACAAAATGTTAAGTACGTTACTTAGACATAAGTACATTATTTAGACATAAGTTATGTGGACTCTTTTAGTTAATTTGGCTTGGGGGTTATTTTAAAGCCAGTGAGGTAAAGTATTTTGAGTTTCATAATGTTTTTTAAAAACATTCTCTTAAGCATTAAAACTGGTTCTTCAATACATATTAGATTATTGTTTGCTGGGAGTATTTTGAATCATGATCATCATATAGATATGTTTATAATAAGGTTTGTCTACAGGTCAGTCGATGCATCCATCTTCTAATGGAGGTCTACATGCAACAAAAAAAGTGCAGAAAAATCGAAATAATTATGCCTCAGTAGAATGTGGTGCCAAAATTTTAGCAGCTAATCCAGAAGCCAAGGTACTTAACTATAAAATTCTTCTATACTTGCAACATACTAGTAACTTTATTAAATAAAGGCATCAGTTTGCTGAGAAGTGTATTTTAATGTGAGCTATTTTTCTGATTCACTGATAAATATAGGATTATGCTTTTAAAGACATTTTCTTGTATGAGTTCTTAGTTATATTGATTGATACATTGCACCCTTTGTATTTCTTTCAAAGACTTTGTTTTTATAGAGCAGTTAAGGTTCACAACAAAATTGAGAGAAAGGTCCAGAGATTTTCTTTCATTTCCCACCCCCACACATTCATCGTCCTCCATTATCAACACACTTCCCCCCAAGTGATATATTTGCTACAGTTGATTAACTTACATTGACACATTATTATCACCTGACACGTTATTATCACCTTAGAGTTCACTCTTATCATACAGTCTGGGTGTAAACAAATGTGTAATGACATGTATTGATCATTATAGTATCATACAGAGTATTTTTACCTTCCTAAAAATCCTGTGTACTCTACCTGTTCATCCTTCCTTCCCTCCCCTCAACCACCAATGCTTTTTACTATCTTCATAGATTTGTCTTTTCCAGAATGTCATGTAGTTGGACTCATAGTGTATGTAGCCTTTTCAGATTGGCTTCTTTCATGTAGTAATATGCATTTAAGTTTTGTTCTGGCCTGATAGCTCATTTCTTTTTAGTGCTGAATAATATTCTTTTATCTGGATGTGCCATAGTTTACTATTTATCCACTGAAGGGCATTCATCCTGTCTTTTAACTTAAAACCTGTTTGAAATTTTAAAAAGAAAGTAGCTAATAGAAAATCATTTTTCCTTTATAATAACAGACATTTAATTTAAAATGTTTTGTTATAAGGCTAACAACACTATAGACGTAACTAGTAAATTTTAGCCATTTTTATGCCTTCTTAAATGAAAGTTTCAGAATCCTAGTAGTTTAAGATCTAAAAATACAGAAATCCTAGAAATCTTTAGAGTTGAAATATTTTTCCTTAAGTAATTTATTCCCTTCCCCCTTTTTAAAATAGAGCACATCTGCTATTCTTATAGAAAATATGGATCTTTATATGTTGAATCCTTGCAGCACTAAAATTTGGTAAGTAACATAAAATTAAATAATGTGCATTCTATGTGTGTACATATTATGTTAGGTTCTATGTTTTGTTCCTATAGGATTAGATTGATTATTTCCTGTAGTCACTTAAGCGTTTATGATTGATAGGTACTGGTACTATAATTGCCTTAGGTCCTAGGATACAGAATTGAAGAAAAAATACTTTTCCTTTTAAGAAGATCACAGCTACAGACAAAAAGTAGGTCCTGCCAAATAATTATGAAATAGTATAAAAAGTATTGCTGAAAGGTTATGATAGGAACAGAGATGATATGTAACTGCGAGAGAGGAGGAGAGAGGTCTTCCTAGAAGAGGTAGTTCCTGAGCTGAATCTTGAAGGATTCATAGGAAGTAATATATGAGGAAGAGGTATTCAGGAACTGTAAGAATAAGAGAACAGTGCTAAAAGGAGCATATTTCTTTTGGGCAGCTATAAGTAGAAGCAACCTGAAGAAGTTAAGTTAGTCGTGATAAGAATAAAGGAGTAATTATGGACCAGGAGACAGGAGATTTAGTTTACCAGTAACCAGGCTATCAAATTCTGTGTATACTTAGCTTAAAGTTTTTTGAAGTTTATTAGAGACCGTGGAGGGAAGTGTATAAGTAAGGAAGTGACATGATTTCACTGGTGTTTGAAGAAGGCTTGTCCTCAAATGATGGCCTACAGCAGAATGCAATTGGGAGCAGGGAAACCAGCTAGGAACCTGCTGTAATTAAGGCATTGTCAATGTAGATACAGAAGAGAGGGGGATGTGAAAGAGATTTGTAGCAGATAAAGTTGGCAACTCTTGTGTAGTAATTGGATGTGGAGAGAGTTGTCTAGGAAATCTCCCAGGATTTTGACTCCTGGGAACTGTATATGTGTTTACTGCATATTTAGTTTTTGCTCATTTACATATGTGTCTTTTCACTGTATAATTGAACTTCAGGGCACCTTTAACTGATTTCACCTGATTTAAGTAAGTTAATTCCCCAAAGGTATATTAAGACCACACAGTCTTACTGTAGTTTTATAAGTCTTAATATCTGGTAGAATAAGTGTATACATCATCTTCCTCAAAACTTTCCTCACTATTCTCGTTTTTATTTAAATTAAAGTTAGTTAACATATAGTGTAGTATTTGTTTCAGGAGTAGACTTTAGTGATTCATCACTTCTGTATAACACCCAGTGCTCATCACAAGTGCCCTCCTTAATGCCAATCACCCATTTAGCCCATCCCCCCAAGACACCTCCCCTCAAGCAACACTGTTTGTTCTCTATAGTTAAGAGTTGCTTATAGTTTTCCTCCCTGTTTTTTATTTCCGTTTTCTTTCCCTTTGCCTATGTTCATCTGTTTTGTTTCTTAAAGTCCACATATGAATGTAATCATATGGTATTTGTCTTTCTCCAGCTGACTTATTTAACACTTTAGTTCTATCCATGTTGTTGCAAATGGCAAGATTTCATTTTTTTGATGGCTCAGTAATATTCCATTGTATATATTTATATCACATCTTTATCCATCCATTAGTTGAATGGATACTTGGGCTCTTTCCATAGTTTGGCTATTGTTGATAATGCTGCTATAAATATTGAGGTGCATATACTCCTTCGAATCTGTATTTTTGTATCCTTTGGATAAATACCTAGTAGTGCATTGCTGGTTCCATTTTCAACTTTTTTGAGGAACCTCCATACTGTTTTGCGGAGTGGCTATACCAGTTTGCATTCCCACCAACAGTGCATGAGAGTTGGCCTTTCTCTGCATCCTCATCAACATCTGCTGTTTCTTGTGTTCTTAATTTTAGCCATTCTGGCAGGTGTGAGGTGGTATCTCATTGTGGTTTTGGTTTGCATTTCCCTGATGATGAATGATATTGAGCATCTTTTCGTGTGTCTGTTAGCCATCTGTATGTCTTCTTTGGAAAAATGTCTGTTCATGTCTTCTGCCTATTTCTTAACTGGATAATTTGGCTTTTGGATTTTGAATTTGATAAGTTCTTCATAGGCTTTGGATACTAAACCTTTATCTGATATTTCATTTGCAAATATCTTCTCCCACTCCATAGGCTGCCTTTTAGTTTTGTTGATTGTTTCCTTTGCTATACAGAAGTTTTTTTATCTTGATGAAGTACGAATAGTTCAGTTTTGCTATTGTTTCTCTTGCCTCTGGCAACATGTCTAGTAAAAAGTTGCTACAGCCAAGGTTATAGAGGTTATTGCCTGTGTTCTCTAGGATTCTGATGGTTTCATGTTTCACATTTAGGTCTTTCATCCATTTTGAATTTATTTTTGTATATGGTGTAAGACATTGGTCCAGTTTCATTCTTGTGCATGTTGTCCAGTTTTCCCAACACCATTTGTTGAAGAGACTTTTTTTTCCCCCATTGGATATTCTTTCCTGCTTTGTTGAAGATTAGTTGACCAGATAGTTGTGGATCCATTTCTGGGTTCTCTGTTCTGTTCCATTGATCTATGTGTCTGTTTTTGTGCCAGTACACACTGTCTTGATGATTATGGCTTTGTAACACAGCTTGAAGTCTAGAATCATGATGCTTCCTGCTTTGCCCTTCTCTTTCAATATTACTTTGGCTATTTGGGGTCTTTTCTGGTTCCATACAAATTTTAGAATTGTTTATTCTAGCTCTGTGAAAAATGCTGGTATTATTTTGATAGGGATTGCATTGACTGTATAGATTGCTTAGGGTAGTATAAATATTTGAACAGTATTTATTCTTCCAGCCCATGAGCATCTAATGTTTTTCCATTTCTTTGTGTCCTCTTCAATTTTTTTTGTAAGTGATCTATAGCTTTTAGAGTACAGATCTTTACGTCTTGGTAAGTTTATTCTTAGGTATCTTATGGTCTTTGGTGCAGTTGTAAATGAGATCAACTTGTTGATTTCTCCTTCTTCTGCCTCATTATTGGTTGATTTTATATTTTGCAACTTTGCTGAATTTATGTATCAGTTCTAGCAATTTTGAGGGTGGAATCTTTCAGGTTTTCTACAGAGACAATCATGTCCTCTTGAAGAGTGAAAGTTTGACTTAGTCTTTGCTGATTTGGATGTTTTTAAATTTTTGTTATCTGATTGCTAAGGCTAGGACTTCCAGTACTATGTTGGAACAACAGTGGTGAAAGTGAAAAATTCTATTAAAATAGAATCTTTAAAAGAAAAAAAAAATGAGGAGTACTTGGGTGGCTCAGTGGGTTAAAGCCTCTGCCTTCGGCTCAGGTCGTGATCTCAGGCTCCTGGGATTGAGCCCCGCATTGGGCTCCCTGCTCTCCCTCTCTCATTCCCTCTGCTGTGTTCCCTCTCTCACTGTGTTTCTCTCTATCAAATTAATAAAAATCTTTTAAAAAAAAAAAATCTAGTTTATCTGCTATAAGTATGGCTACTCCAGTTTTCTTTTGATGTCTGTTAGCATAATAGATGGTTCTCCACCCCTTTACTTTTAATCTGGGGGTGTCTTTGGGTGTAAAATGAGTCTTTGTAAGCAGCATATCAATGGGTCTTGGTTTTTTTTTTAATATGTTTTTTGATTGGAGCATTGAGTCCATTTATATTCAGAGTTATTATTGGTATGAATTTAATGCCATTGTATTACCTATAACGTTGCTGTTTCTATAGATTATCTCTGTTCCTTTGTAGTCTTTGTTGCTTTTGGTTTCTCTTTCCTGCTCAAATGGTCCCCTTTAGTATTTCCTGCAGAGCTAGTTTAGTGTTCATGAACTCCTTTAGTTTTTGCTTGTCTTGGAAACTCTTTATCTCTGCCACTGTCCTGAATGACAACCTTACTGGATAGAGTATTCTTGGCTACATAGTCTTCCCATTGAGCATGTTGAATATATGCCACTTTTTTCTGGCCTGCCAAGTTTCTTTGGGCAGGTCTGCTGCTAACCTTATGTGTCTACCCTTGTAGATTAAGTGCTGTCAGAATTCTCTAGGTGCTGTCAGAATTCTCTCTTTATCTTTGTATTTTGCAACTTTTACTGTGATATGTCTTGGTGTTGATTCTGTTGAATTCTGTTAATTTTGAGGGGAGTTCTCTTTGAGTCTTGGACTTGAATACATTTCCTTCCCCAGATTAGGAAAATTTGGAGCTATAATTTCTTCAAATAAACATTCTGCTCCCTTTTCCTGCTCTTCTGGGACTCCTTTGATAAGGATATTATTGTGCTTTATGGAATTGCTGAGTTCCCTAAGTCTGTATTCATGATCTACTAGTTTTCTTCCCTTTTTTTATCTTCATTATTTGCCATAATTTTATCTTAAATATCACCTATTTATTCCTCTGTTTCTTCCATTCTCATTGTGATTACATTCAGTCAGATTTGCAGCATCTCAGTTGTAGCATCTTTTTTTCCTGCCTGACTAGTTTTTAGGGTTTTATCTTTGCAGCAAGGATTTCTCTGGTGTCTTCTCTGCTTTTTCAAGCCCATCTAGTATTTTTTAAATTAATTTAATTGAGAGAGAGAGAAGGCACGTGGAAGTGGGGGGAGGGACAGAGGGAGAAAGAAAATTCTCAAGCAGACTCCCCACTTAGCATGGAGCCCGACACAGGGTTTGATCCCAGGATCCTGAAATCATGACGTGAGCTGAAATCAATAGCTGGCTGCTCAACTAATGAGCCACCCAGGCAACCCAACAAAATGTAATTTTTAAAAATATATTTATAATTGCAACAGATAAATAGCTGCCCAGAAATGAATTTAACAAGATATATAATGCTTTCATGAAAATTTTTAAAAATAATAATCTTACTGAAAGACATTAAAAGACAAAAAAGGATATATCAGAAAACTCAAAATATAAGTCATCTGAAGATCAGTAAAATTACAAACAAAATTCGACATGACATTTGGGGAATTCAACAGGATAAGTCTGAGATTAATAAGAAAAAAGCAGGAGCAGAAGAATAGAATAGCCAGGATGGTCCTGAAGAATATGATGCGAAAACTTGCCCTACCTGATACTAAGATCCATAAAGCTAATGAAAGTGTGGTGTTACTGGACGTGGTGATAAATGGATCAGTGGAACAGAATAGGGAGTACAGAAACAAACCTATGCTTATAAGGAAACTTTATGATGAAGGTACATTGTAAATCAGAGATAGAGTGTGGAATTACTGAATAAACAATGCAGTTGAACTTACCTGTCTAGAAAAAAAGAAGCTATCTTAAGTTTTGAGATTCCAGAGAAAATTAGCCTTTCACCTTTAGGGTTTTAATCGCAGTGGAATTTTTTTTTTTATATGGTGTGTAGAAGGGATTCATTCTTCCTTCCCTGTTTTTCTGTTTAGATCATTTTTTTTCTAACTCAGGCTTATCTTAACAAACAGATCAAAGCATACCTAGTTAAAGGTCCAGGCACTCCCCACTGAAAGCAAGAAGGAACTCTGGAGAGGACTGCCTTGTGGGAAAGAGCAGCCAACCACAACAGCAGAGTGCACACAGCATATACCAGAAACACTGGTATATGCCAGGCCCTGGACCCCTTCTTAATAATAGCATTACTCTCAGGAACAGGAAACATTACATACAGGCTTTCATAATATGCAAAAGACAGAAACCTAGACAAAATGACAAGACAGAGGAATTTTTCCCAAAAGGAATATCAAGAAGAAATCACAGCCAGGGATTTGCTCAAAACAGTTAACAAGGAGTGTATCTGAACAAGAATTTAGAACAATAGTCAGAATACTAGCTAGCTGGGCTTGGGGGTGCCTGAGTGGCTCAGTCAGGTAAGTGGCCAGCTCTTGATTTTGGGCTCTGTGCTCAGCTGAGGAGTCTGCTTATACATTTGGTCTCCTCTCCCTCTGCCCCTCCCCCTGCTCACACTCAAATGCACGCTTTTCTCTCAAATAAATCAATAAATCTTTTTTAAAAATTACATTTTGTTGTATATAGATGTCCAGTTTTTTATATATGGATCTTATATCCAGCTATCTTTTTATATTCTCTTTTTCTAATAATATGTAGATTTTTCTTTGGAATTTCTGTGTAGAAAATTATAGCTTCTCTACAAATTTTTCTTTTTTAAAAAAATTTTTAATCCTTTTCATCGATTTTACTTTTTTTTTGTCATTACATGCTGGCAAAGTCCCTGAGAAAATTGTGAATAGAAACAGTGATAGTAGGAAGTTTCATGTTATTCCTTATTTTGAAGGCATTGCTTCTAACCTTGTACCATTAAGTATTCTTCTAAGTTTCTCAGTTATAAAACCATCTGGACCTATGGGTAGATACTAGTTTTCTTTTAAGGGTATAATTTAAAAGCTAAGTAAGATGTTCACGTGGTTCACACCCAAGAGGTATTTCAAAAGAGTAAGGGAATTACAGTGAGAGAGGTTCTTCTAATCTCTGTCATCTCTCTTCTTATTCAGTGTTTAATTTTTAGATATCTTTTTAGTTTCTTTATGCAAGCACAAATGTAGATTTTTATTGATCTTCCTCTTTTCACAGAACTTAGTATATCATACAACTATTTTTCACTTTGAGTTAAATTTTAACTTAACAATATCTAGTCGGTCTTCCTTTTTTTCTTTCTTTCTTTTTTTTTAAAGATTTTATTTATTTGACACAGAGAGGGCGAGAGCAAGCAAGCAGGTGGAGCGGCAGACAGGGGAGAAGTAGGCTCCCCACTGAGCAAAGAGCCCGATGTGGGGCTCCTGGGATCATGATCTGGTCATCTTTCTATTTTTGTTCATAAAAAACATTTTCATTCTTTTTGATAGCTGTATAAAATTTCATTTTATGGTATTACCAGTATTCAACTAGTCTTCTGATGGTGGATATTTGGTGTTTTAATCTTTTGCTGTGGCAGACAGTGTTACTATAAATAAGCTTGGGCATGTACCATTTTGTACTGGTGTGAGTAGATGGGAATGGTTATAACACTATTTAGGTTTACCGATAATCACATCAAAAAATGGGCAGGAGACATGAACAGACACTTCTCCAAAGAAGACATACAAATGGCTAACAGACACATGAAAAAATGTTCATTGGGGCACCTGGGGGCTCAGTTGTTAAGCGTCTGCCTTCGGCTCAGGTCATGGTCCCAGGGTCCTGGGATCGAGCCCCGCGTCGGGCTCCCTGCTCGGCAGGGGGCCTGCTTCTCCCGCTACCATTC
>CM053618.1:47505527-47540339 GCA_028646535.1 Procyon lotor
CATATGTACAATGGAATATTATGCCTCCATCAGAAAGGATGAATATCCAACTTTCATATCAACATGGACGGGACCGAAAGAGATTATGCGGAGTGAAATAAGTCAAGCGGAGAGAGCCAATTGTCTTATGGTCTCACTTATGTGTGGAGCATAAGGAAAAACATGGAGGGCATTGTGAGAAGGAAGGGAAGGGTGAATGGGGGGAAATCAGAGGGGGCGATGAACCATGAAAGACTGGACTCTAAGCAACAAACTGAGGGTTTTGGAGAGGGAGGGGTTGGGCGAGCCTGGTGGTGGATATTGAGGAGGGCATGTATTGCATGGAGCAGTGGGTGTGGTGCATGAAAAATTACTCTTGTAACACTAAAAAAATAAAATAACATATTTGGGGAAAAAAATAGACTAGGTTTACTATTTGTTCTTCATTTAGTTTACCAAATATATAGTTACTAAATATAATTTGGTAAATTATATTTTTCTATGAATTTGTCTTTAATCCATTTTCAAAGTTTTTATAATAAGTTGGTAGTATTCTTTTATTTTAATGATTTTTTAAAAAAATTCCTAAAATTTTATGTCTTCTCTCCACAGATTAGTCTGACTTTATTGATTCCCTCTATCACATCTTTTTTTTTTTCTGTTTTGTAGATTTCTGCTTGAAACTTTATTATCTTATATTTTCTTCACGTTTAATCTATTGAACTTAGTTTTTTTCAGATATACTCATTAAGGTTATAAATTTCCCTCCTAATTGGTTCAACTAAATTTTGATACGTAGTGTTTTATCACACTACTCTTGTGTTTAGATCTCTGATATTTTACAATTCCTGACCTATAAATAATTAAAAGCAGCATAACGAAACTGGATTTGTCACCTTTTTGTGTTATTCTGTTAATTTGCATAGAATATTCTCTGCTTCTAAGAAAACAAAAAAAAAATCTGAGGAATAATTACTTATCTGCTTATATTTTATATATTATGAGGCTATTTATTGGGTTCATATAAGATTTAGAATTGTTAAATCTTCTTGGTGAATTCTCTTTTTTTCTGTGTTTTTTTATTTGAAATTCAATTAGCCCACATATAGTAGTACATCATAAATTTCAGATATAGAGTTCGGCAATTCATCAGTTGCATATAATACTCAATGCTCATCACATCGAATTCATTTTTTATACTTGGTAATACATTTGTTTGAAAACTTATTTTTTGGGGGGGCAAAAAACCCACTGAGTGGCTCAGTGGGTTAAAGCCTCTGCCTTCGGCTCTGTTCATGATCTCAGGGTCTTGGTCCTGGGATTAAGCCCCTCATCAGGCTCTTTGCTCAGCAGGGACCCTGCTTCCCACCTCTCTCTCTGCCTACTTGTGATCTCTCTCTCTCTCAAATAAAAGAAAAAAAAAAGAAAAAACTTCTTTTTTTTTTTATTGGATATATAGCTCATATCTTAGAGAACATTGTATGCAGAAGAAAGAGGTGGGGGGGAGAATTAGCATTTTATTTTCTTAATGCTCTTTTAGATTTATTTTCTTTATTGTAAATAACAGTTTCAAAGTCTGAGTTTGATTTTCTTTAGTTTCCTCTCCCAAAGGTGTTTTGGTGGTATGGTATGGGAAGTGATTAAGCTTTGGAGCCAGATAGAACACTTAATGGACCCACATGCTTTCAGTCATGTTCCTTTGCCTCCCCTAAAGGTGTTTTCCCTGCCTGCATTGCTGAAGCAATTTAGTCCTACCACATCCTCATTTCTGTCTTGTAAGGTGGCAGAAAGCAAATGAAGAAGTAGCAGCTCCCATTTAAGGGCTTGACCTGGAAGTTGCACTTGACACTTCTGCTCACAGCCATTCTTCACCCCGACTAAGTAACACAGCCAAGAATGAGAAGCATAGTCTTTGATGTGTAGCCATAAGCTCAACTACATTTGGGGGGGTAGTAGGGGGAAAGGGGGTCTCTTATTAAAAGGCAGAAGAGAAGAATGTGAAGTAACCAGTTTGTATTTATTGTTTTATACAATGGAGATAATGTTCTTTGCAGTTTGGCTGTAAGAATTAAAGAGTGGATGTAAATCATCTAACATAGTATCTGACTCAGAGTAAGCATTCAGCAAATGTTAGTTTGCTTCTCTTTATGAGCTTTTCTCTGAAACCTGATTGTTATTGCCATCTGCTAGAACTTGGTTCTTTTACTGTCATAAACACAATATGTTAATTTTAATGCTTTTGATTTATTTCATTGTCAATATATTGGTATAGTAATTACTTTCTGAAAGTATTGATTAGAGTACTAGATGTCATGAGTATTTCTTTTTCCCAAATGCCACGCTGTGTGCACTTTTATTTTACACACATGGCACCATATTTGTAATTCCAAGAAGCAGTTTTTTATGGCACTTTTCTATGTCTGTAAATAGAGATCTCTCTGGCATCATTTTTATAGAATAGCTTTATTGAAGCATAATTGACATATAAGTATAAATACACATGTAAAATAAACTGCAACATGTCAGAATGTACAGTTTGGTAATTTTTGATATTTATAATCTATGAAACTATCACCACAATAAAGGTAATGAACATATCCACCTTTCTAAAATGTTTTCTCATCTTCCTTTGTAAATTTCCTTCCTAACTCCTACCCCTATAGCAATTAAAGATCTGTTTTCTATCACTATAAATTACTTTACATTTTCTAGATTTTTATATAAATGGAATAGTTAATTTTTTTAAAAGATTTTATTTATTTATTTGAGTGAGAGAGAGAGACCAAGCACCAGCAGAGAGGAGGGGCAGAAGGAGAGGGATTAGTAGGCTCCCTACTGAGCAGGACCACAAGATCATGACCTGAACTGAAGGCAGATGTTTAATGGACTGAGCCACCCAAGTGCCCCGGAATGTGTAGTTTCTAGTAAAATTTTTAATGCCTGTTGGTATTTCATTTTTCGAGTGGCCCATACTTGAATCCTCTATGCTAAGCATGTTGGTTGACTTTTTCCTCCTGCGCTTATAAACTGTGCCGTGCTATGTTACAGTGTATTTACAAAGGAATGTTTGGAGCTCTGTGTCCTTAGGATAAATTTCTATAAGTATATTGCTAAAACAAAGACTGTGGCCCCCTTTGAGACCATGTATATGCCCAGCTGCCCTCTAGACTAGTCACTTTACATTTTTGCTAGCTTTCCTTAGTGAAGTCATTCCTTCTCTAAGAATGAGAGAAAAAAAAAAGAAGCTTTTAAAAAATATTGTAGGACAAAAGCAATATCTTGTGTTATTTATAGTTACCCCCTCTCAACTAATGATATGCTTGGGAAATAATGAGTAACTTAATCGAAGTCTAGTTTATGTGAACTGTTTATGTTTACGATGAACTATTATTTTGGTTGGCTTACCTCAATAATTGTCTTGTGTTCTTTTAAAGGTTTGTTATTGAACTTTGTGAACCAATTCAAGTAAAACAGCTTGATATTGCAAACTATGAATTATTTTCTTCAACTCCTAAAGACTTCCTGGTTTCTATCAGTGACAGGTAAATTCTAAAGCTGCTTTCTACAAGTTTATGTTGGATCTCCAGAATAAAAATTTTAAAATGGGTCACTTTAAAACTTCATTTTATTTATTTTAATATATTAATTTGTAAGAATAGTAATAATACTATTGTATTAGGCACTTGCTAATCAACTTACTTTCATTAAATCATATAGTATTTATAATCATATGATAATAATTCTTTTATAAGGTGAAGAAACAGTTAAGGAAAGGTTAAATAGGTTGCCCAGGTCACATGACTTATGAATTTGAGAGTCACGATTCAGACCTAAATCTGACTTTATTTTTAATTATTATGCTCTGTTGCTGCCAAACATTTTTTTTTAAAGTTACTAAAAATTTTTATGAATTCTTCATTTTATATATTATGAGGTATATTTTTGTTATAGTATATTTTAAAATTTTAGTATGTGTGTGTGATTATAAAAGAATTGACATAAGGAATTTGGTAAAGAATCACAATCCATTCAAAAATAACTTATAAGCATTTTAATATATTCCTTCCAAGGTTTTCCAAATATTTGTGTATTTACTAATTCTATTTAAAAAATCAGCTTTTATTGCTTATATCCTGATGATATCCTTTTGTCTTTTAAACACCATTTAAAAATTTTTGAGAATAGTTAGTGTACGATGTTACATTAGTTTCTGGTGTACAACATATTGATTCAGTAATTCTATACATTAGGTATTTTTAATAAATAATGAATTTCATTTTTAATGAATAGTTTATACTTTTCCTCCACTGGTAGTATTTACTTAATAAATACTTTTGAATGTCTCTGATGTGGCATGTAGTATGCTGTTATTTATTTCGCCATTCTTCTGTTGTTGATCATTAATGGTTTTCCATGCTCTTACTTCTCCCACCTCACAGTCTGCACTGCATATATACAGTTATTGAAATTAATTCTCAAGACCTCTTGAATTCCATCCATTTTTCACCTAATAACCTTGCTTGGATAACTTCTTTTTCTCTAAGCTGTAATTGTCTTATATGTCAAATGGACATGCCTAGCTTTGACAAGTAAAATGTTTTTTTGTTTTAAGAGCACTCCATTACCTTGAGGGATTTTTAAAACACTAGTAAACAAAAATAGTACTTTAAGGCTTTTATGTTTGATTTTCTTTTAAAGAGGGGGAACAGCTGTGTAAGATCTGTGAAATTCTAGTCTAATGGTAAAGGATTTTTTCTGTTTCCCTTTCCACTGGCACTTTTATTTATATTTTTTATCATCACACACTTGTTAGTACATGAAGAATAGTACCTTCCTCCAAAACAATCTCTTGGCTACTTTCTGTTTTAAAACCTCCAGGGGCGCCTGGGTGGCTCAGTGGGTTAAAGCCTCTGCCTTCAGCTCAGGTCATGATCTCGGGGTCCTGGGATCGAGCCCCGCATCGGGCTCTCTGCTCAGTGGGGAGCCTGCTTCCTCTCTGTCTCTCTCTACCTTGCCTCTGCCTGCTTGTGATCTCTTTCTCTCTGTCAAATAAATAAACAAAATCTTAAAAAAAAAAAAACAAAAAAAACAACAACCTCCAGTTTACTTGGAAACCTAAGAAGCCGTTTGGTCTTACTTTTTGTCTTGTCCTTTTCTTGTTTTCTCTTTGATAATGGTGTGATTTTTGCAAGATACTCTTTCCCTATAAAGAGAAACCTGTCGGAGTTTAGTTGGAAAAGAAAGTGTATTTCTTCAACTCAATATTTTATTCCTGTTTAAACTATGTTAAGTGAGTGTGTGCATCTGGAGAGGAAAAAAATAAACAGGATATATTTTGAAAATGTGATGGAACCTCTCAATATATGGTTTATGATTTTTTAAAAAGAATGTTTATATTTATATTTCCTAGATATCCCACAAATAAGTGGATTAAACTGGGTACTTTTCATGGTAGAGATGAGAGGAATGTCCAGAGTTTCCCTTTAGATGAACAGATGTATGCAAAATATGTGAAGGTAATGTTTATACTACAGGACTATGTTTTATAATGAAAACATACCTATTCATACCTTTTTATACCTCACTCCACCTTTTTAGAAATCATAAAACTTAAGAGGAAATTTAATGCAATAGTCTTTTCGATAAAATGATTCTCACTTGCATTTATTATTTTACAAAACAAATATGAATATATTTCCTTTTGTTTAACTGGACATTTAGGCTAATTTTTTTTTATATTTGCAGCTCTGATGAAATTTCAGATTATGTCTTAATATTTTTTGAGTCTTTATGTAAAATGTCATCTTCATAGTATCATGTGTTTTTGTATTTCAAAGCCCAAATCATTGTTTGTTACTGAAGTCTTTAAAGCAGGTCTGATGTTTTTATTAGAATCTGATTCTTAGATCGTCTTAATTTTAATATCCAGTTATTTGTCATACATCTTTTGCCTTTTCTGTCTATATTCAAGTGAAATATTGTCCAAATACCAATTTCAAATAAACTTTTAAATACTTACATTCAGTATTCCTGCTGTTTTCTCCACCAATGTGGAGCTCGTATTATCTAACAAAATAGAATTATCACTCTTGAATTGGATTTTAGATAAAATACAGGACTTTCCTACTCCTCTCCTTCCTTCTTTTTTTTCTTTAAAATAAAGCACACCTTAAAGTACCGCTGTGTTTATAATATGACCTTTTGGAATGATAGCAGCTCTAATTTCTGTCTTTTCCTCTTTAAATGTGACAACTTACAGCTACCTGATTGTCCCTGGGATTTTACTGTCTGTGTCTTTTTTTAAGCATGTATTAAATTGGCTTCTATGAATGGGTAAACTTGTAGTATTCCTAGTCTCAATATAGAAATGCTAAATTCTATTTTTAAAATACAGTTGATATTCTCAGTTAATGGCTCGACAGTGTTCAGAAAAATGAAGGTATTTTCCATTTCTTTTAAACAATTGTTTAACGACCTTTTTATATAGCAGTTTCTACACTGTGATAAGGAAAATTTTTTTAAATTATTTGGCAGGTGATACAATTGCATTTAATTTTACAATTAAGGCAATCCACATGGTAATGAAATAGTTCCAAAAATCATTCTTCATACCATCTACTTTATTAATAATGGCAGAACATAACTTATTGGTGGTATAAAAAGTGCCATTTCCTACTTGGTTTCTTTTTATGGTGGGACACTGTAGAGCATCTTGATGACTTTTCTAAAAAGTTCTTTTTGGTAGTATTCTAAAAACAATTTTTCTAAAATGTTTTTCTAAAAACCATAATTCTAAAAAAAATATTTAATTCTAATTCTAATGTTGATAAATATATATGTTTACCAGGGTTTACCTTATCCCAAAACTAAACCCAGATGTATGGTCTATTTTTTAATAGCTTATATTTTAAAAGTGGGTTGATAAAAGATATTGATAAATATCTTTTAATTCTGTAAGTTATACTTGAAATAACATAGCATCCAAAAAATTCATGCTTTCCCTAAAAAAATTTATATACAATATGGTACAAGAGTAAATATTACTTTACATTATGCTAATCTTTTTATCAATATGTATGTCAGGTGTATATCCATATATATGTATATATAGATATGTACATGAAACATATCTATAATATTTGGATTAATTTGAGACACAGGTTGTTTTTAGATACTCTAAAAACAGTATTTTTTATTACTTTATTACTTTTATATACTTTATTACTTTTAGAATGTTTTTATTTTTGACAGATAAATAAAACAGTGGCAATGAAGTTTAGGTTATTCAAGTTAACCTTAAAGTTAAAATCACTACAGGTAGATTGTACCTTTTAGCTTTGATGGTAAAAATTTAAATCATTGATTTGATTTCTGCAAAGAAATAAGAGTACTACAATGTTATCCATCACAGTACATTGCTTTCTATAATTATACAATATAATTTACAAATATTAAATGTTGCTTATGGCATGTTATCCAGACTTTGGAACTGATTTTTCTTTTCCTTTCTCTTGCTTCAGATGTTCATCAAATACATAAAGGTTAGCAACCTTCTCTTTTGCAATATTGAATAACAGGGCATGGCATATTACTGCATGGCAAAACAAAACTTTACAATTATTGATTTTGGGGGAAATGAGGACTTTATTTTTAGAAATGTTATAATGAAAGAAACTGCATATATTGTTAGATAATCTCACATGCACTGTGCTTTTATTCTTTAGGTAGAGTTGGTATCACATTTTGGATCAGAGCACTTTTGTCCATTAAGCCTTATAAGGTAATACAGAACAACAGACTTTATTGAGTGATTTTTTTTTTAAGTGATACACAAAATTCCCAGCATATTTAAAGTGAAGAAATAATTTTCTATTATGTGAAGTTAATACTACAGAAATATAAGCTGTTAAACCTTTCTTGTTCTTGAATCCATTTTAGAAAAATGTAAAAAATTGCTCTAAGAAAAATTAACCATTATGTGTGTCTGGTCTAGCTTGCTTGCTATTTTGCTATGATAATAGTATATGGTAAATTCCTAGACTGATAAAACTGGCCATCACATTTTTAAATGCCTTAAATAGATAATATTTTAACGGAAACAGCAGATGGATGACTACAGTGTGAGAAACAGTCATTATTTTGGAGTCCAAAAGCTAATGGCCCTCAAAAAATGACCAGAATTAATGTATTTTGTCATTGATTATGAAGAAATGGCTCTTAAAAACTCTGGTTTGTTTTGAAAGTCTTTAATGAAATTGTTATTAATAGGGTATTTGGCACTAGCATGGTCGAAGAATATGAAGAGATTGCTGATTCCCAGTATCAGTCAGAACGTCAAGAATTATTTGATGAGGACTATGGTAAGTGACTTTAAGACATGTGACTATTAATGTTATTTTTTTTTTCTTTTTAAAGTCTAATAACCTGAAGAAGTAGGTAGGAGATTTTATGACACCCTTCATTTCTACTTTTTCAAGCAAGTCCTTGTTTTAGGAGATCTTAAATCATAGCCTGAAAAATAGAATTTTTACCTTCCTTAATTTTCCTGTAAGTGAAATGAAGACATTTACCAGGGGTTGGTAAAGTACATGGAAAACTTAATAAAGTCTTATAAATGTGATTAAAATTTTGGTAAGCAGTGGAATTATTTTCCTTGGTTTGATAAGTGGCTTGTGAATCTCATTTTCTTTTTGTGAACATATTTTAGATGTATAGTGAATATTTATTATAAAATATGCTTTAAATGCTTGCTTTGACAAGACATATTTTGAGCTTTTAAACATTATTGGAGATAGTTTTTAATGTAATTACCTTCATTTTCTCTTTAAACAGATTATCCACTGGATTATAATACTGGGGAGGATAAGTCCTCAAAAAATCTTCTTGGTTCTGCTACAAGTGAGTATTTGGGGATTTTCCTAGCCACTATCAAAATATTTCCCAACTTTTTTTCCCCCCGACAGGATATTTTGTTGTGGTATATAGTTTAGGAAGCTCGCCCCCTGCCTCCATGTTGAAATGAATTGAAATCAAAGATACTAGCTTTGAAATGTATATCCATGGAGATACAAATAGGAAGGGTGGATGAAAAGAAGAAAAAAATTCAAGCACAAGTTAGTTCTCCTACCCTAAGTGCTTATATTTTTAAGCAAATTCCTTAGAAGAATAGGCTATAAATTTATGTGGTGAAAGAAATCCTAAAGAAGTCCAGACTATGTAAGTAGAAGTATTTGGGTAGTCATACTAGATGGGAAAGGAATTCGAATGGTAGTTCAGAGGTAGTAGGCATCAGTGAAATCCTAGCAAACAAGGAATCATTGACCTGTGGATGTGGTTAATTTCCTAATTAGTTACAAATATAAAATCTGTTCTTTTCCATAATGATTCTCAAACAGTAACAACAACAACAACAACAACAATAATAATATACTCTTTGTAAACTAAAGAAATAATAACTAAGATACTAGTTTAGTTTTTGTCGTGCCAGTCTATTATCTGAACCTAGTGATAAGCTGGCTAAGGAGACTCTTGGAAAGACCATTACCAGCTGACACTTATTTTTATTGTTTAATTCAGGTAGGTACATTTTAATGGTTGTTATTTTTGGTTATTCATAAAGAACATAAAATACTGAAAGGAGTTTTGTTTTTAGTTGGAGATTAATGATCGGTTATAATAAAAGTAAATCTTTGTAAGATCACTGACTGATTTCTTGTGCCTTTCCCTTGTTTCTCTTAGTAAGCTGAGTTGCTTCAGTCCCAGTCTCATGTGTACATTGTCTCTTTATACGTTTTTAGGTTGTAGTATATATACTTAGGTAGATACTTCATATAGCTACAGTATATGGAGCTGGGAGTTGCCTCTGGTTTTTTTTCGTCTTTTCTTTTTACTGTTCCCTTCTTCCCTTTGTCCTTTCCATAGAAAACTAGTCTTCAGTGGGCTTTTTAAGGCATAGGAAGAATACTAAAAATACCTGTAGAAGAGGAAACCTTTATGTAATATTTAACTTCATTGCATATTAGCTCAATATATTTTGTTTCACTCTGTTGCTAGTCAACTGATTTTCTGTGTATTAGTGACTGACTACTTTTAAGTAGGGTTATTAGCTATCTAGTCGATGGTAGTATTAAAAATAGGTTCTTCATTCACTTCTATGGGATATAGTTTTTTAAAGAGTGAAAACATGATGCTGTTTTATCTATCTCGATATTAATATTGTTCATGTCCTTAAATTTGTATTAAAAATTCTGTGCTATGTGGTCATCATCATAGCTCAATGATCTTAGTTAGCTGTGTAGAAACATCATGTTTCTACACGAGCCTTATAAGGTAATATAGAACAGTAGACTTTATCGAATGATTTTTAAAAAAAAATAAAAAAACATGTTAATTTTATGGGATCAGAAAATAGCCCCAGACTGTTAGGGAAGTATGCTCTACCATAGTTTTAGGTAAAGGAAAATCCTATTGATATTCTTGGTTTCTTTTTCTATATTCTAATGGGATGAACTCCTAGGCAAAACCCAGTTTATATCACAATGGAGGGCATTTCCCTGTTTGTAATCACTTCTGTGACCAAGGTATAATTTGTCTTAATTAAAGAATCATCTTTATATCCTACTTTTAGGATCTTTTTCCTCAAAGATGTGTTTCTTGGTAACATACCGTTTATTTTTCTTTTAATGGATCTCTACTTACCTTTCAGTGTTCTAGTGTTGAAAGAATTTCTTTAGTGAGAGGGAGGGAGGGTGGGAAGATGTCAGCTAAGCCTACAAATAGAAAATAGGGTTTAAAAAGATCTCCATCTTTTGAAGTTTCAGAAAAAAGAGGCAATGGTAGCTGGCAGTGATAAGACTTTAGTGTCATGAAGGTTATAGACATGACCTAACACAGCTGTGTTCTTACGAAGAGTCTGGGACTGTTTCTCAGCCTGACTGTGCTACCACCTCCAAGGTGGTGTAACATTTAAGGAGTAAATAACACAGTGGAATCAGGTGAAAGAGCTACTCTCTAGCCCTGAAATATCTGAATTTGACTATCATCATCACACTTTATGAGTTAACTTCAAATTGGCCAATTTTGAACTTGATTTACATTTTAAATTTCGACAGTGGCTCTAAAACAGAATTCTGTGGCTTTAATTTTTTTTTAAGCCGGGGCAGAGGGAAAAGGAGAATCTTAAGCAGACTCCATGGTCAGCACAGAACCTGACATAGGGCTGATCTCACAGCCCTGAGCCAATATCAAGAGTTGGACACTGAACTGACTGAGCCACCCTGTGCCCTTCCCCCGTTTTGTTTTTTCTTTCCCTGCGGCTTTAATATTAACAAATTCCTTTTTCCTTTTGGTATTAAGCAGTTAGTAGTTACAGGAAGAATATGTCACCAGAGTGCATTAATTCTATTGGAACTTGGTTGTCAAAGAGCATACATACTGAATATTTGGACATTCTTGACATTATGTGATTTTTTTCAACTAACCAAAAAGGAGAAACTACTACGTTAGAGAGAGCAGCATTCTTGACTTTGTATATATGCCAGTTATGGCAGCTCTTCTGCTTGATTCTTTTACATTCTTGAACCAGAACATTTAGATATTTTACATGAACAAAAAATTCCATTTTTTTATTATGTTAGTCAACATACAGTACATCATTAGTTTTTCTAGTGTTCCATGATTCGTTACTTGCATATAACACCCAGTGCTCATTACAACACGTCCTCCTTTTTTTTTTTTAACTTAATTTTATTTTTTCAGTGTTCCAAGATTCATTGTTTATGCACCACACCAAGTGCTCCATGCAATATGTGCCCTCCTCAATACCCAACACCAGGCTCACCCATTCCCCCTAACCCCCTCCCTTCCAAAACCCTCATTTTGCTTCTCAGAGTCCACAGTCTCTCATGGTTCGTCTCCCACTATGATTTCCCCCACTTCACCCTTCCTTTCCTTCTCCTAATGTCCTCCATGTTATTCCTTATGCTCCACAAGTAAGTGAAACCATATGATAATTGACTTTCTCTCCTTGACTTATTGCACTCAGCAAAATCTCCTCCAGTCCTGTCCATGTTGATATGAAAGTTGGGTATTCATCCTTTCTGAAGGCTGCGTAGTATTCCATTGTATATATGGACCACATCTTCTTTATTCATTCGTCTGGTGAAGGGCATCTTGGCTCTTTCCACAGTTTGGCAATTGTGGCTATTGCTGCCATGAACATTGGGGTACATGTGGCCCTTCTTTTTTCACTGCATCTGTATCTTTGGGGTTAATACCCTGTAGTGCAATTGCAGGGTTATAGGGTAGCTCTATTTTTAATTTCTTCAGGAATCTCCACACTGTTTTCCAAAGTGGCTTTACCAGCTTGCAATTTCAACAAAAAAATTCTTAACATCATTCTGCTTTCCTTGTACTTTGTCATGTGGATTTTCCAGACCATTCTCTACTTTGATATTTTTGCAAGTCTACCTTTACTCCTAAATGTGGTCTGCATTTTGTTAGAATTGCTTAAAGGCCAGGTTTCTGTGTGTATGTTTAAGACAAAATACAGTTTTTGTGTTTTTACATGAAAGTATTTTTTACGAATGTATATATTTTAAAGACCTAGAAGGAGAAGGGAAGATGAGGGTGGACATGCAGCAGAGATATCTAAATATACATGGGAGGAGATAGTTACTTTGTTGGTTTCTCTTTTTATGTTGTAGCATAGGTAGTTTGTTTTCCATATCAAACAGAGCCTTAGTGTACTGGAGACTGAGTATGACATGTTGATGGTCCCTGGGGAGAATTTCATTCCTAAAGAATGAGATTGGATGAATAGTGCCCAGCTCAAAGATAAAGGAGTTGGCTAATCTGGAAGAAATTAAGGACAAATGTCGAGTTTGGTATTGTATTCCAAATTACTACCTTAGCCTATTCAGAAGGGTTTTTAGTGGCCACATTATGATTGGGACAAGCTATCATGTGTTTGGATGCAAATTGGGAATGGTCAGAATAGAATATTCACAAAACTGCTTTCTTTCAAAAGACAGAATAAGACTACATTTGGCAGTGTTCTGTGAACAGAAGCAAAATTATTTTTTAGATGGACTGAGAGTGTAGAAATTTGCCAAATTTTGCTTTTTGTTAGCAAGTAGCCCCCTGAAATGATGATAAATAGTATTTTTAAATGAAGGATGGTGTAAAATCTTCTTTATGTTTAGGTTAAAAAATAATACTCTAAAGCTGCTTTCTTTACACAGATCCACAGATAGGTTCTGTTCTTGAATTCTTTAACAATAAACGCCCCAGATTTAAATGCCAAAAAATTTGTTGTCTGAGGTAAGAGTGCCCTTTGAAGCACAAAGGACTTTAGAGTGTAGATTGGATTCCAGAATTTAGATTCTATGAAGCAGTCCATTTTGACTGAACTTTAACTGTCAGGCTAAGTAGATCAGATACTATTGCAGTATTGGTTGAAATTAAAAGTGGATTTATGTGGAAATAAGAGTTTCCATTGCTACTTTATCTTGGTTTGTGTGGAAATATGATGCTTCCATTCTTGTTTTTATCTCATGGTTTAGCCTAAGAATCAACGCTGCTTCTTTGTTTACTAGTTTGTCTGGCCAGAGGAAGGGCAAGGTTGACCTATAATCCTAGACATTTACAAAGCAAATGCAAAGCTTTTGTGTGTTATACCAATGATTGGAACAAAGTATCATTCCTGTGCTTTGTAAAGATCGAAATTTATGACTACGGGTTACACCTTAAACTGCCTAAAATTTCTTACTATTTTCTCCTACCGTAAAACATGTGCATCAGCTCCAGGTGACAGTGCTTGGCTTCCTCTCAATTTACTGGATAGGGTGTTAGCTTTTCTTCCCTTGGATCCTTTCCTACTTTTTACATCTATGATTTTCACTGAAAGTGTGATGAAAACCCTATGGATCTCTTAGGAAAGGAAAATGAGACAGATATAACTGATGAGACTTATGTAGCCCTTGCCAGATGTTAATATTTTAATAGGAAAACCTGATAAAACTGGTGAATTAACTTCTAGTGGAATGTTAGAGATTAGACTGGGGATGGAAATTAATTTCCCTTAAAACTACATCCTTGAAGAAAGCAACCTATTCTCAGTAGCAGCTTTTTATGGAGTTAGGTATTTTGTGGTACTCGCGTGCCTTTGGCTATTTATTCAGATGTTAAAGTTTGTACTACTTTACTCATCATGCAAGTAACCTCTTTAGAAAGAGGCAGAATTTGCAGGTACGCAGATTGCCCATGCCCATACCCACCCAGTTCACAAAAGATTTTGTGTCCTCTGTTATGCATTAAACATCATTAAAAATTATCAAAGAAATTTGATTCTATGCATATCAAGTTGGGATTTAACCATATTACCAATAAATTAAAATATGTTCATAGTTGAAAATAAATTTTTCCTGCTCTCCTTTGGATAATAATCTTCCTGTTTTGTTTGTATCTATGAAAATCACCTGTTTAGGAAAAACTGCTTCTTCAAGCTTGTTTTTGTTTTAAACTATAGAAACTTTTTAAAGAAAAACAAGCTTTTCTGTAAAATACTGTCACATTGTTTTCCCTGCCCCAATAGAGGCTGTTGAATTTTACTTGAATTTTATAATATGCTGAAGATAGTGTCTTAGCAAAAGGTTTGGGGGAGGTTAGCCAAAAAAGTATAATTAAGTTTTAAATTCCTTCTGAACATAAAAATTCAGATTTATGTTTTATACTTTTTGGCTGAAATTTGTGTCCTGTATTGGACTTAAATAGTAAGATGAACAAAAAGATAATTAGTCCAAAAAAATGCAAAAAGACCATTATAAATGGTTTTTTGACTATCTGATATTAAGCTATATAAGAATTTTTAGGTGTATTGGTATTTTTTTCTGATTGAATTTTGTTTTAGATGCCATTCTAAATATGGTGAATATTGCCGCTAATATTCTGGGAGCAAAAACTGAAGACCTGACCGAAGGTACCTAATCATTTTATGGGTCTTTTAAATATCTGATACTCCAAGGGTCATTCTAGTTAGGAAAATTAATTAATAAGCCAAGGAACTTAATTTTTCATTTAGAAATAAAGAAATGAATTAAAGGGACTTACCAGTCTTCTGTTACTCATTGTTTATTTGAATTTTACAAGTTCTCTCATATGATACAATCCTGTCTATATAAAATTCATGAATTTTTTTTTTTTATTCTTCCTGCTGTAGAAGTAATAATTTTATCCCTTACCTCTTTCCTGAAGTTTTCTAGTGGTGCTTCATGCATGCTTTTATCAAATAACTACTCATTTTAAAAAGTGATTTTTTTTTTCCTCTACAGAATGCCAAATAAGAGTATTAATAGCAAGGAGAAACCATCTTGCCTTTTTTGTTCTTAGAAAATACTTAGTTCCAAGTACAAACTTAAAATGACCCATATATTTCTTCTCATTCTCTTTAGTAACTCCTTTAGGTGTCTAGAAGGCATGTTAATCACGTAAGATTACACAACATTTATAGTCATTTGACTTGCTTAAATTATCTGAGAAGTTGAGAAAGAATATGCCTTATTTGTAGTTCTGACTTTGTATGATCATTTCTTTCTAAAAGAACTTTGATGGAAGAAAATAAAGTCGGCAGTTTTTTTTTTGACTTTTTTTTTCTCCCCCAGAAACTAAAGTTCTTTATTTGTTATAGTGAAATATCTTCATGGTGTAGCTTTTTAAAATTAAACTCAACATGGGTATCTTTCTTAAAATAGGAAATAAAAGTATATCTGAGAATGCCACTGCCACAGCTGCATCTAAAATGCCTGACTTAGCTCCTGTTTCAACTCCTGTTCCATCACCTGAGTAAGTTCTATTGTGATATTAGAGTTCTGTTAAAATGGAGAGCTAAGTGTACTCGTACATAGAAAGGTACTTGCGATTTATGTGTGAAATGATTATCTATAGAAAGCTCTGGATCATTGGGCAGGCATTCCAATGCCACTTAAAATATCTTTAAGTTGCTTTTTGGGTACCAAGAATGCACTTCACTCCATACCAAATGTTTGTTGTTTTGATATTATATATTACTTCTATTATTCACAACACTGAATCCTTTTCTTACTGCAAATAATTGGCTTAATTCTGCAGGTATAGGTTTGAGGACAAATTTTAAAAGCTTGCATTTAGTAAGTTCAAATTTAAAAGCATTGATTAAGTACCTGTGCTGTGCCTCGAAATCTGTAAAAGATGCCTGAAATTCCTAGAGCAGTGATTCCTAAATTATATGTTTGTCTCACAGCAACCTCTTACAGTGTTCACTTTCTTAAATTGAATTAGATAGAGGTCTTCTCCCGATTATAGTGTGGGTACTTTGGACAGAATGTCTATCATGTAGTTAATATAAAATATCCCCATTTTTTTAGTCTTTTTTTACCAGAGATGATTAAGGTTTTGCCGTGTCTACTTCTTATCTAAACAGATACGCTCATAGACTGGGTAATTGGGTATGGTTATTATAAGTTTATGTGTGTTTCATTAGATATACCCTGTAAAATTTTGAAAGCCTTTTCTCAGAACTCTGCTTAACAGGATAAGGTATTTGAGCAGGAAATATATAATGAAACCTGCAGTGGGTATGGTTTGAGCTGTAATTCCTAAATACCATTCTAATTAAAAAATGAGATTTTTGAAGGGGACAGTGATAAATTTGTATTCTAACAGTGTTTATTTGGAAAGTGATTAAAGATATTTATTGGATGAGTAGAGAGAAAATATAGCAGTCTATGTCATTGATTCCTAGAAATCTCTTTAGGATAGGGACATTTCTTGGTGGTGTTTCTAATTATGTGGAGCGTGCCTGCTAGTCCCAGTTTTAAAACTAGGTTTCTTCAGTTGGCAACACATAGTATGTCTTATTTTTCAGAACTAAAGGAAACTGATTTCACTCTGTGTATGTGTACACACACACACACACACACACACACACACACACACACACTTCCCTCCATATATACATATTAATATTTGTTGAAAGATACCACATCAGGCTAATGTAGTAGTTTTTACTTTATTAGTTTGATTTGAATGGATTTTTTATATAATTGCTTACTTTTTAATTTAATGTTTCTTTATATTTGTTCTAAATTCTTTTTGATGAGTATATGGCAGTCCTTTGAAGAAAATAAATGAAAATGAAAGAATCCGTGATAGGGTGTCACTGTTAAAGTTACTATGAAAAGATAACATTTCTTTTCTCACGTTTGAGTTTTTTAAAGTATAGCTCTAATTAGGGTGTATATATATGGTATATAACTTAATTTGTACCAAATTAATTCACTTTAGTTTTTCTCCCTTCATTTCTTCAGATACTGCTCCTTTTTACTATCATTATTTGTGTTGTAGATTGTAAGCCATAAAGATGTAAGAAATGTTATTAGAGACCATATATCTATATATTATCTATTTAGAGAAACATAGTCTAATTATGTTTTAGTTTTGTCCATTTACTGTCAACAAGATCTAGCTTTTAGATGCTATTTTATTGCTACCTTTGTTATTATGATATTAGTCTTTATTCAAAGACATTTCCTGGCATTTTTAGTAATTTTTCAGAGTAGGAAAATTATATATGAAGATTTTTTTTTTTTTGGTATTCAAATGACTATTTTTTCAGTTTGTACCTTTTGTGCTCTCAGGGCTACACCTGGAAATTTATTTTTATCTTGGAATGAACCACAAACATTATAATTTATAGCACTATTCCTTCCAGCTCCGTCCTGGACACTCCCCTACCTTACATACATACTCTAGATCCTAGAGATGGGATTATGTTACAGATGTATACTAGATCCTAGATCCTACAGATGGGATTAAATTACAGATGTATACAGATAATACAGATTATTAGCCAGGACTTTCATTAGAGTTGTTAAGTATTTGGCTTTAAATAATAGAAAATTAGTCCAGTTGACATTAAGATTATATTGGGGAGGGAGGGATGCCGATAATCGTGTGTGTTATGTGTAATGCTATGCTGGAATTCCTCAAGTCACCCACAGAAAAATTTTCTTTGAGAAATCTCAAAAGCTACCTTTTGAAAGTATGATACTCAGATACAAAGCGCATTCATATATTAAGAATACCAGATTCTAATTCCTAGAATCCACATATAAGCAGTTCTTAAATAGATATTTTAAAAGCAAGTTTGATTTAGTAAATATGGTGATTTGAGTTTTCTGGCTTATCACTTGATAAATGGTCTGTTACCATTTCTGAATAATACTTGTATTTATAATGAAAATGACTCGAAGGGGAAAAATTCATCCAAAAAAAAAAATTTCAATTTCTTCTATACTTCTAGTCAGCCTTTTATTTGATGTATGATACATTGATTTTTTTTAGCGTAATTTTAACTTTAGATTTCTAATTAAAGTGATATGTAATTATGATTATGTATTTCTAGGTTTGTGACCACTGAAGGACACATACATGATACAGAGCTATCATCACCAGATACTCCAAAAGAGAGTCCAATTGTACAACTGGTTCAAGAGGAAGAAGAGGAGGCAAGTCCATCTACAGTGACCCTTTTGGGTAGTGGTGAACAAGAGGATGAATCATCACCCTGGTTTGAGTCAGAGACACAAACATTTTGTAGCGAACTGACAACAATTTGTTGTATTTCCAGTTTTTCGGAATACATATATAAATGGTGTTCAGTCAGAGTTGCTCTTTATCGGCAACGTAGCAGAACTACTGTGAGTAAAGAAAAAGATCATCTTGTGTCACCTCAACCACCATTATCACTTCCTGCAGAATCAGTGGATGTTTTAGTATTGCAACCTCTAAGTGGAGAATTGGACAGTAAGAGAAAGGAAAAAGAGGCTGAAACTATTGTTCTGGGTGACTTAAGTAGTACGCATCAAGGTGATTTGATTAATCACAGTGCAGATGCAATTGAACTTGAACCAAGTCATCCTCAAACTCTTTCTCAGTCTCATCTCTTAGATGTTACTCCAGAAATCCATTCATTATCTAAAACAGAGGTATCTGAGCCTTTTAAATATGAGACAGGACCTACACCATCTCAGGTGATCCCTCAAGAGACTTCTGTTGAGGTTGATAATGAGACAGAAAAGAAGTCTGAGAGTTTTAGTTCCATAGAGAAGCCAGCTGTGATCTATGAAACAGATAAACGTAATGAAGTAACGGATAATACTGTAAAAGAAGATACAAATTCCATGCACATTATCACAAAACTATCTGAAACAATAGTGCCACCTGTAAACACAGCTACTGTGCCAGACAGTGAAGATGGGGAAGCCAAAATGAACATAGCTGACACACCAAAGCAAATTTTGACTCCTGTTATGGATTCTTCATTACCCGAAGTGAGAGAGGAAGAACAGTCTCCGGAAGATGCCCTTTTAAGAGGGCTGCAGAGAACAGCTACAGACTTTTATGCTGAATTGCAAAATTCGACAGATCTAGGATACACTAATGGAAATCTTGTACATGGATCAAACCAAAAGGAGTCAGTATTTATGAGACTTAATAATCGTATAAAAGCCTTAGAAGTTAACATGTCTCTCAGTGGCCGCTATCTGGAGGAGCTTAGCCAGAGGTAAGCTTTCTTATCAATTAGCACAGTCTACTTTGCAAGGTAAGTAGCATACTATGATTTCTGAATGGAGGAGGAGAGGATTAATTATCTCATGATATAGTAGTAGTCAGTACCATTTTAGCTGGAGAGAGTGTTAACTTGGATGTTGATCAATGACTTAAAGAATTTATTTTCTTTTTTAGAAGTACTAAGTGATGTAATATCTTTATTAGGGTGACAACACATTTTAATTATCTTTAATCAGTTTCTCCTTTCTTCTATTGTTTAACTTTAGCCACTTTTACTGTTTGGTTCCCACAGTACTCATGTGGAAATTATAGTATTATTATATACTGTGTATATAATATCTATAAAAACATTAGCTATTGAAGCTTTTAGCGTAACTAGGCAAATATCAAGAGTTTAAGTCAGTGAAGACTAGAGTAGACTGAATTGGATGATTAGGCAACATTTGCAGTCTTTCAAAGAAGTCCTAGAACCCTAGTTCTAATTGTGATCATTTATGCTATTGTGCTCATAAGTGCCAGTGTGCTTATGCAGTGATTAGGGACCCCAGGCATAGTTCTCCATTGTTTTATACCTGTTTACCCTTTATCTCTTAAGTGTGCAGTGTCCTCAGGGTTTCTTCTCCAGCATTTTACAACCACCTAGGCACTAAGCATACAGAACATCTGAAACACCACCTTCCCTTACTCCTTTTAAATCAAAATACTACTTATGAGATGTCACTAAGGTCATCATGACATCCTAATGGGCTTCCTCCTAATCCATACAGACAATTTATTGGCAAATTGTATGTGCATGTGCATGCATGCCCACTTAAATACCTCCTACCAGGGCACCTGGCTGGCTCAGTTGGTTAAGTGTCTGCCTTCGGCTTAGGTCATGATTGTAGGTCCTGGGATCTAGCCCTGCATCAGGCTCCCTGCTCAGTGGGAAATCTGCTCCTCCCCATCCCTCTACCCTTCCCCCCGACCCCCACTCGTGCTGTATCTTCTCTCAAATAAATAAAACTTAAAAAAAAAAAAAGTACCTCCTACCTGCTTCTCCCTACTGTAACTGCCCCCCTAAGGGAACCACAGAAATCACTAATTTTTTTATTTTTAATTGAGATATAATTGACATTAATTTCAGGTATGCAACATAATGATTTGATATTTGTGTATATTGTGAAATGATTACCACAACAAGTCTAGTTAACATTCATTACCACACAGTTACAAGATTTCTTCCTTGTGACAAGAGCTTTCAAGATGTAGTCTCCTAGCAACTTTCAAATACAGAGTATTATTAACTGTAGTTCCCATGCTGTACATTCCATCTCCATTACTTATACATTTTATAACTGGAAATTTGTACCTTTTGACCCTCTTTGCCCATTTCTCCCGTCTCCCATCCCCTACCTCTGATAACCACCAATTTGTTCTCTGTATTTATGAGTTCGAGGTATTAGTCTCATTATTATTATTATTATATTCCACATATAAATGAGATCATATGGTATTTATCTGACTTATTTCACTTAGCATAATGCCCTCAAGGTCCATCCATCCATGTTGTTGCAAATGGCATGATTTCCTTCTTTTGTGGCTGAATAATATTCCATTATATACAGATACCACATTTACCTAATCCATTTATCCTTCGATGAACACTTAGGTTGCTTCCATGTCTTGGCTATTGTACATAATGCTTCAGTGAACATGGGGGTACATATATCTTTTCAACTTAGTTTTTCATTTTCTTCAGATAAATACTCAGAAGTCAAGTTACTGGATCATAAAGTAGTTCTATTTTTAATTTTTGAGGAACCTCCTTACTGTTTTCCAGAGTGGCTGCATCAGTTTGCATTTCTGCCAACATGTGTTATGTCTTATTTTTTCGATAATAGCCATTTTAACAGATGTGAGGTGATCTCTCATTATGATTTGTATTTCCATGATGATTAGTGATGTTGAGCATCTTTTCATGTACCTGTTGGCCATCCATATGACTTTGTGGAAAAGATCTGTTGAGATCTTCTGCCACTGTTTTAATTGGATTCTTCTAATTTTTTATTAATAAGTATTATACGTTCTTTGTGTATTTTGGATATTAACTCCAATCAGATACATGATTTGCGAAGTTTTTCTCCCATTTGGCAGGTTGCCTTTTCATTTCTAATGATCTCCTTTGCTATACAGAAGTTTTTTAGTTTGATATGTACTTGTTTATTTTTGCTTTTGTTGTCAAATCCAAAAATCCATCACCAAGGTCAATGTCAAGGAGCTTACCACCTGTGTTTTCTCCTGAGTTTTATGATTTCAGGTCTTACATTCATGTCTTTAATCCATTTTGAATTACTTTTTGTGTATGGTGTTAGATAGTGGTCCACTTTCATTCCTTTGCCTGTGACTGTCCAGTTTTCCCAACACTATTTATTGAAGAGACTGTTCTTTCCCCATTTTATATTCTTGGCTCCTTTGTCATAAATTGATTGATCATATATGTGACTAATCTTACATAGTAGTGCGATGTGTAGAATTGATGTTAAGGTAGCAGATACCTCAAGGGATCTCTTTATTTTACCTTTGTAAGTTTTCCAGGCCTCAGTAAGAGTCATTTTCAAAAAAGTGTATCTCACATATCAGAAGTGTGTTTCCAGTAATAAGTTGATAAATAAGAAATTAATTTAATAAATCCTTTCTTACTCCACAGATACCGAAAACAAATGGAAGAAATGCAAAAGGCTTTCAATAAAACAATAGTAAAACTTCAGAATACTTCAAGAATAGCAGAGGAACAGGTTGGTCATCTTCAACCCTTATTTACTTTTTATATAAATTTCTTTTGAATTTTATCAGCTCTTGCTGGTAAGAAGGGTAAGTAGTGTTAGTTCATTTTTTCCCAATAGGTGATGATAAGCGTATTATGTGATGTCATGTTTGGGAAATTATCTAGCTATTAGCATCTGTTTTTTCCTCTAGAGAAAATTTTCTTGAGCATTATTCATATTACATTTCCAAGTTTGTATGTGTATATGTGGTAGAAGTGCAGTGGCCTTTTTTTAAAGCAGCTTTCTTAAACTCAAATCTTTTTGGTTTTCTACACAGCTAATCTAATTGATTGCAGATAAGAACAGTTCTGTTACTTCTTTTTAATCCTTACACCTTTTCATTTCTTCTTTTTTCCCCCCTATCTCTTGTCTGTGAAGCATTATGACTGGTAATATCGGCCATTACTCCGTCTATTGATTTTAAGGAAACAACTTCAGTATTGCACAATTTCAGTATTGCAATATCCAGATGTTTTATTAAAAGTTTTTACATTGTGTTACCATAATGAAGAAATTTTATACTTTTCTAAAAGTTTATCTGGGGCTAGGGGATGGTGACATGACGTGAGGAGGCCTGAGGTTTCAGAGTTTAGTTGGATCTTTCTGCTAGTTCCTAACACAACTCAGCTGTGGTTCCATACAAATTCCCTCCTTTAGTGTTTTTTTTTTTAATTGAAATTTGAGAGTTAATTTAAAATGTATTCAGAATACGAGTCCTTTATTAGAGATATACTTTGCAAATATATTCTCCCAGTTCATTATTTGTTTTGTTATTCTCTTAAAAGTGTCTTTTGAAGAGCAAAAGTTTTTAATTTGTTAAAGCCTATTTATCTGTTTTCTCTTTGCTCTCTAAAATTTTTACCTTACCCAGAGTCACAAAGAATTTTTCATCAGTTTTCTTCAAAAAGTTTTATAGTGTTCGTTTTACATTAGGTTTATAATCTGTTTTAATTTTTATGTGTTGCAAAGTATGGCTGAAAGGTGGGGAAGGGAATAGAGAAACATATGAATAAATTTTCCTTTATTCCAGTATCATTGTTGAAAAGACTGCCCTTCTCCTCTGAATTTTCTTTGCATTTTTGATAAGTATAAATATAAATCAATTATACACACACACACACACACACACACACACACATACACACATATATGTATATATATATGGGTGTGTTTTAGGGCTTCTTTTTTGTTCTGTTCATCTATTTTTATGCTGATACCAGACTATTGCGATTATTATAGGAACTCTTGAAGTCACATAGTGTGAATCTTCCAGGCTTGTTCATCTCTTCCAGAATTGTTTTGGCTAATACGGATTTTGGAATCAGCTTGTCAATTTCTACCAAAAACAACCTGTTTGCATCTTGATTAGATTTTGTTGAATTTATACATCAGTTTGGAGAATTGACATCTTAACAAGATTGTCTTTCTGACACATGAACACAGTGGTTATTTAGTACTTCATTAATTTTAATGGTTAAAATGATTTCTCCTCTATATTTTCTTGTCTCAAAAACTTATTTAAATACTTTTAAATAATTTGTGTATTATTAACAGTATTGGAAGTAAATCTTGATTAGAAGTGTTAACTTATTGGGCGCCTGGGTGGCTCAGTCGTTAAGTGTCTGCCTTCGGCTTGGGTCCTGGGATCGAGCCCCGCATTGGGCTCTCTGCTCAGCGGGAAGCCTGCTTCTCCCGCTACCATTCCCTCTGCTTGTGTACCCTCTCTCGCTGTGTTTCTGTCAAATAAATAAAAACTTAAAAAATAAATAAAAACTTAAAAAAAAAAAAAGTGTTATTAAATTTCACAGTTTTTTCTTTAAATGTTTATAACTATCTGGAATTTATCAGTATTTGTCAAATGTGGGTCAGAAAAAAGTTTTATGAGTCAGGTTCAGCATTTTAAACAAACGAAGTAGGATAGAAATTACCAGTGTGTTGCAGTAAGCGAAGTAAGTGAAACTTTTTGTTACAATTTTATGCATCCATCTCCCCCAGCCCACCAATTCCCCCATACCCCCCTACAGTTGAGATTTAAAACTTATTTATTATTTATTTATTAATTTATTTTAAGATTTGAATTTATTTATTTGACAGAGAGCACAAGCAGGGGGAGTGGCAGGCAGGAGAAGAAAAAGCAGGCTTCCCACTGAGTGGGGAGCCTGATGTGGGGCTCGATCCCAGAACCCTGGGATCATGACCTGAGCCAAAGGCAGACTGTTAACGACTGAGCCACCCAGGCACCCCTAAAACTTAATTAAATCTAAATTTGAAAAACTTAGGTCTAGAGCGATAAATGGCTATATAACTATTTCATACATATCCTAAATAGAGTGTTATTTACATTCTGCCATCTTTTCCTCCTCCCCAAAATCAATAGTAAGTTGAAATATTCAGTACAGTCTCCCTAATATAGGTTCCTGATGAGAGGAGTATGATGCATAATTCCCTAAAATATGCATGGAAATATTTTACATAAAAACATGTTTGTTGATTATAAAAGTTTTAAAAATCTAGAGCTGGAAAGATGGATGTTTTTTATTTTCATTAGTGATATTCTAGCATTGACTAGATGAACTGTTGTAGGTTTTTGACTGTGTGACATCCTAAGTTCCATTTGAGTGTGCAACAGAATAGAACTTTAAAATTTTTTTGGTATGAGCCTGCTTTGTATCCAAAAACATTTTTCAACATGTTTTTGTGCTGACCACTTTGGCTTAAAAGTACATATTTGTAGGGGCACCTGGGTGCCTCAGTGGGTTAAAGCCTCTGCCTTTGACTCAGGTCATGATCTCAGAGTCCTAGTATCAAGCCCCGCATCGGGCTCTCTGCTCAGCAGGGAGCCTGCTTCTCCCTCTCTCTGCCTGCCTCTCTACCTACTTGTGATCTCTCTCTCTGTCAAACAAGTAAATAAAATCTTTAAAAAAAAATACATATTTGTGAAATTGTTTTGCATACAGCTAACTCAATGCTGATTTATGCATGTGGAGTGCATATTAACTTGAAAAGTAGTTCATTATTAGGCAGTAATCCAAATAGTAGCTTTGGCAAAATGGTTTTTTGGAGGAGTAGGGGAAGGGAGGGTTCATCAGTCTCAGATCATTTTTTTGTTTTTGTTTTTGTTTTTTAATTTCTGGTCACACTTCACAATATTGATTCATTAAAAGCTCCTATTACTATATATATTTTTTTTCCTTAAGGAACTTAGTAATTTTACTGGAACTTATAGTGTATATCATGTACAGATAAAACTTTCACACACACAAAAGTAATATTTCTTCCTTAATCATAGGATCAGCGGCAAACTGAAGCCATCCAGTTACTACAGGCACAATTGACCAACATGACACAGCTTGTTTCAAACTTATCAACAACAGTGGCAGAATTAAAACGCGAGGTATTGTTATTGCTGGTATTATAAGACACACTGCATATGTAGAGGTTATCATAATGGCAGCCTTGTTAAGAACATGGTATCTAAGAACTTCAACCAAACAAAATGGTCATTTATAGAGAACTTGTTCAGAATACCAGAATGTGGCATTTTAAAGTTTTGGAAATATACTAATTATAATTTTTTGGAAAAGGCATTCATAGTTTAGGTCTTATCTGAAATATGGTTACAAAGCAGGTCTATTAGGCCTTTTGCAAACCTCTGATCTATCATTTTCAGTTTACAAAGGCTTATTGAGTTGCTTAATAAAGCAAAAATTTTATTGATTTAATAAGTATTGAGCATCCATTGTATGTGGATGTGAGCTGTATAGTCCTTGGGGCGTACAACAGTGAGTAGTCTCTGGCAGTGTACAAAGCCTCTGTTCTGGGGGAGAGAGGGAACACTTATAGTAAAGACATTTGAAGGACAGTGGGATGGAAAATGAAATGTGTATGTATGGAGTGGTGTGGTAAGGGTTGCTCCTTTAGCTAGAGTGATTTTGGAAGGCGTGTCTGAGGCAGTGGCATTAGAACTTGAGTGCTCAAGAGGAGAGCAGCCACATGGGGCCTAGGGTCACAACAAACCTATTACTAGCCACACTAGGGCAAGGGACCCCCAATTGGAAACAATGTGATATATCTGAGGACAGAAAGAAAGTTGGCCTGGCTGGAGCAGAATGAGGGGGAAGGAGGGTAAGAAGTACCTTCAGGATATGGTGGGGCTCAGGTCCTGGAGGCTTTTGTAGACAATTTAGAGTTTGAATTTTATTCTAATCATTGCAACTCATTGGAAAGAATTGAGAAGTGATGATAATACTTGGAGAAACTCCGCATTTGTTGCTCTGTGGAGAATTGCCTCTTAGAAGAGAACAAAAGCAGAAGTGGGGAGGAGACCAGTTAGGACGCAGTCGCAGTAACCTGGGTGAGGTGATGTTGGTTTGGACTAGGGTTTTAGAAGTGGAGAACATTGTGAAGTTGTTGAATTCAGGAAGTATTTAAGAGAAAGACAAGCCTTGATGAAAGATTGGATGAATGGGATGGGGAACTAGGGATGACCCCATGTTTTTGGCTTAAATAACTGGGCAGTTAGATTAGGCAGGAGCAAGATTTTTTTTTCTCCTCAAGTAGGAGATAGTACAGATGGAAGAACACAGCAAATGTGGCAAAATGTTAGCTATTGATAAACATAGGTGAAAGGCATGAATGTATTCATTGCTATTTTTAAAAGTTTTCCATAGGTTTGAAAATGTTTAAAGATTTGTTGGGCAGGGGGAGAAGACAGAGTAAGACATTACCTCAGTAGTACATTTTCTAAGAGCATGCCATGCATTTTATGGTTTCGAAACACATTAAAAAATGTTTAAAATGATTTGTCCTTTGAATTTTATATCCCACTCTATTTTTCCTAGTATAAATTTTAAATTACAATCTAATAGCAAAGTATAATAATACAATATTTAATATTATATATATAAAATACGTAATAACTAAATCCTTTTATCCTTCCAGGTTTCAGATCGACAAAGCTATCTTGTCATATCTTTGGTTCTCTGTGTTGTCTTGGGACTAATGCTTTGTATGCAGCGCTGTCGAAACACCTCACAATTTGATGGAGATTATATTTCAAAACTTCCTAAAAGTAATCAATATCCAAGCCCTAAAAGGTAATATCAGCATTTTATTTTTTACGTGTTTTTTTTTTTTTTTTTTTTTTTGAGAAATCTGAATAAGGGAATACTATTACCATATGATATCTCAAAATTGCAATATTAAAACAACATTGGAATTAGCAAGATAGTCCTGTATCTGGAAGGTTCTGTAGCCTGGAATAAAGAAAACATTAATAGGAAGTGCATAAACCATTGAGATGTTTCGGTTGTGAAGGATGCTTGAATGTGGAATTCAAAAGGAGAAGATAATAAGTATTTTAATATAGCACCTTTTAGAGAATGATCCTTAATTTTTTTACATGTAATATCAGTAACTGGAGTTTTACATTAGAGATTAGTATTCTGTGGCATGTTCAATTCTCAGTAGCTTCCATCAAGCCCCAACTGCAGAGTAAATCATATGTAGTTGACTCATTATGCCCAGTGTTGGTTTTTCTTCATGTTTTAGGTGTTTCTCGTCTTATGATGATATGAATTTGAAAAGGAGAACTTCATTCCCACTCATCAGATCCAAGTCTCTACAGTTAACTGGCAAAGAAGGTAGATTTTTGTGCAATATGTATATATATATTAACATGAATCTAGCTTACTTCTGGCATAAGTATAATGTCAATGTTGTGTTCAAAACCCTCTGCAACAGAATAATGGGTATAAAGTAACCTTTGTGTTTGTGCTGTCAAAGCCACCTTATCATTTTCATACTTTATGTCTGTCTTTATTCCTGAAAGCCCAGAGGGTGGGGAAGGGGGACTTAGTTTAATTAGCCATTGGTAGCTTTGTTTGCACATGCTCCTGTTTAGAAGTATTTCTTTTTAGAAAGGGATGTTTGAGAAAGTTCAACAGATTTGGAAAACCTGAATGTGCTCCCATAGCATCCTGTGCTTATCTGCCTCCTCTTCTTGTACAGGTAGGATCCCTTTTGTCTCTAGTTTAGGACTATGAGACACTTTCTGAGAAAAAAAAAAAAAGTCTAGTTTATCTCTTTTTTATAAGCCAAGGTCTGTAATAGTATTCCATTGTCTAACACTCAACAAATACTTAAATTTAAATGAAGAATTTGTACTGAATGACTATTTTTCTATATCAGTTCTTTCTTAATTAGTGCTAAGAGACTTAACTTTATAGCAGTATTAAGATAACCAAGTTAATTGTGTATTTCAATTAGGATTTCTTTCTTTATAGTTATTAGCTTCTCTTTCTTTAGGATTTAGTAACAGCAGCATGTTGCAATTGATTAAATCATTCAAGTAATCATTGCTGAGCATCGCTGGCTTAATGTTATCTCAAAGCTTCACAAATATAACCCATTATTTGTGTGCTTGCTTAGGACTAGTAAATCTCTTCTTCCTTCCTGTTTTTTGCTTGCTTTTTTTCTTCTTTTGGCTGATTTTCTTTTATAACTTGAATTTTTAATTGAAGTCTTAGGTGTAAGAAAATGTAATTGTTAGGTGTAAAGCTTGATGAATTTTCATAAACCAAATGAACACACCTGTGTGACCAACACTCAGACTGAGAGAACATTATCCAGCATCTCAGCAACTTCTTGTGCTCTTTTAGTCACTGTCCATCCCCTCCCAGGATAGCCACTGTTTTGACCTCTTGACTCTTGATGTAGTGATGTTGAGCATCTTTTCATGTGCTTCGGGCACATTTGTAAATCATCTCTGGAGAAATGTCCTTTGCCCAATTTAAAAAATTTTGTCTTTAATTTTTTTGTTGTTAATTTCTCCAATGTCATGAAGTTTCCCCATGTTTTCTTGTAGAAATTTTATAGTTTTACATGTTATATTTAGGTCTTTAATCAATTTTGAGTTAATTTCTGTATATTGTGGAAAATAGGGTTCAACTTCATTCTTTTGCATGTCAGTATCCAGTTTCCCCAGGATTATTTGTTTAAGAAACTTATTTTTCCTCATTGACTGGTCTTACTACTTTTGTTGAAGATTATTTGACCGTATGTATGAAAGTTTATTTCTGGGTCCTTTATTCCATTGGCCTGTTTACCAGTCTTTATGCCAATACCACACTGTTTTGTTTTATTTTGTTTAAAGATTTATTTATTTGAGAGCGAGAGAGAGACAGAAACGGTGGAGGTGGGGAGCAGAAGGAGAGGGAGAGAAAAGCTTAATTAAGCACTTTGTGCTCAGCATAGAGCCCCATGTGGGGCTCGATCTCACAACCCTGAGATCAGGACTTGAGCTGAAATCAAGAGCCAGACACTTAACCAGTGCCACCTAGGCACTCCAGTACCACACTGTCTGGTTTTGTTTTGTTTTTAAGATTAATTTATTTGAGAGAGAGAGAGTGGTGGGGAGGGAGAAAGGGATAGGGAAGTGAGAGTCTTATGCAGACTCCACGATGAGCGTAGAGCCCAACACCAGGATTGATCTCGTGACCCTGAGTGGAAACCAAGAGTCCTGTGCTTAACTGACTGTGCCACCCAAGCATCCCGGTCCTGCACTGTTTTGATGACTGTAGCTTTGTGACATGTTCTGAAATCAGGAACTATGAATCCTCAAACTTTATTCTTTTTAAAAATGATGTGGCCTATTTGAGGTCCTTTGAGAAGTGATAAGAATTTTAGGATATATTATTCTACTTCAGCAAAAAAATATTGTTGGGATTTTGATAGAGATTGTGCTGAAACTGTGTATCATTTGATAGTATGGACATCTTAATATTAAGTGTTCCGCTCATCAGCGTGAGATGTTTTCTCATTTGTGATGTCTTTTTATTTTTATTTATTTTTTTTAAAAGATTTTATTTATTTATTTGACAGAGACACAGCAAGAGAGGGAACACAAGCAGGGGGAGTGGGAGAGGGAGAAGTGAGGATCCCGATGTGGGCTTGCTCCTGGGATCATGACCTAAATCAAAGGCAGATGCTTAACGATTGAGCCACACAGGCACCCATGCGTCTTCTTTTTTAAATTTGTTTGTATATTCTTTAATTTTTTTTTTGTTAATATTTTTTAGTTTTCCTATACTTTTTTAGGCTTATCCCTAAGTATTTTATTCTTTTTGATACTATTGTAAATGGAATTGTTTTCTTAATTTCCTTTTTGGATTGTTCATTGTTAAAAGTATAGAAGTGCAGCTGGGTTTCTTGTGCTTTGATTTTGTATCTTTCAACTTTGCTGAATCCATTAACAGTTTTTTAATGGCATTATTAGAGTTTTCCGGATGTGAGATCATGTCATCTCTGAACAGAGATAATTTTACTTCCTTTTGTCCAATGGGGGCGTCGGAGGGAGAAGGAGAGAGAATCCTAAGCAGCTCCATGCCTAGCACAGAACCCAGCACAGGGCTTAATCCCACAGCCCTGAGATCCTGACCTGAGCCAAAATCAAGAGTACGATGCTTAACTGACTGAGCCACCCAGGCAAGCCGCCTTTTGTCCAGTTTGGAGGCCTTTTATTTCCTTTTCTTGCCTAATTGCTCTGGGTAGAATTTGCAGTACTAAATTGAATAGAAGTGATGAGAGCTACCATCCTTGTCATGTTCCTGATCTTAGAGGAAAAGCTTCAGTCTTTCATCATTATTATGTTAGCTATAGGCTTTTTCATAAATTGCCTTTAATATATTGAGGTTTCCTTCTGTTCTTAATTTATTGAGTATTTTTATCACAAAAGGTGTCGAATCTTGTCATATGCTTTTTCAACATCAGTTGGAATGGTCATGTGGCTTTTGTCTTTCATTCTTTTAATGTATCTTACGTTGATTTCCATATGTTGAATCATCCTTGTTAGTCTAGAAATAAAGCTCCTTTTAATGTGCTATCAAATTTGTATTGAAGATTTTTGTATCAGTATTCATTAGGGATATTGGCCTCTAGTTTTTCTGTAGTGCCTTTGTCTGGCTACGGTATCAGGGTAATTCTGGCTATATAGAATGAGTTTGGAAGCATTCTCTCTCCAAATTTTTGGAAGAGTTTCAGTAATTGATGTTGATTTTTTAAATGTTTGATGGAACTGTCTAGTTTGGCTTTTCTTTGTTGAGAGTTTTGATTATTGATTCAGTCTTTCAGTCTCCTTGTCTGTTAATGTCTGTTAATATTTTCTCTTCATGATTCATTCATTCTTTTTTTTTTTTTAAAGATTTTATTTATTTATTTGAGAGAGAGAGATTACAAGTAGGCGGAGAGAGAGGGGGAAGCAGGCTCCCTGCTGAGCAGAGAGCCCGATGCGGGGCTCGATCCCAGGACCCTGAGATCATGACCTGAGCCGAAGGCAGAGGCTTTAACCCACTGAGCCACCCAGGCACCCCATGTTTCATTCATTCTTTTTTTTTTTTTTTTTTAATATTTATTTATTTGACAGAGATCACAGGTAGGCAGAGAGGCAGGCAGAGAGAGGAGAAAGCAGACTCCCTGCTGAGCAGAGAGCCCGATGTGGGGCTTGATCCCAGGACCCTGAGATCATGACCTGAGCTGAAGGCAGAGGTTTAACTCAGTGAGCCACCCAGGTGCCCCGATTCATTCATTCTTGATGTGTGTTGCTAGGAGTTTATCCATTTCTTCTAGGTTTCCAATTTTTTGGAGTACAACTGATTGTTCATAGTAGTCTCTTATAATGATTTTTCTGTGGCTTGGTTGTAATGCTCCATGTCTTATATATACTAGGACTTTGTACAAAGTTGATATGGCTTTTCCAAAGTGGTCGTAAAACAGTTTGTGCTTCCACCAGTGTTGTGAGAATTTCCATTATTCTGCATTTTTGCCAACATACATTTAGGATTCTCAGGTTTTAAAGTGTTCATTAACCTCAGTGAAGTTGTAATTTGCATTTACCTGATTACTAATGAAGTTGAACATCTTTATTTATACCTTTTAGTTATTTGACTTTCCTGGGCAATTTTAAGGTTTTGCCTGTTCTTCTGTTGGGTTGTTTATCTCCTTTGTACTGGTATATAATTATTTTTAAGATTTTGATCCTAATAATTGATTATGTTGCAGATATCTTATTTTGCTTTGAAACTTGTGTTTTATATGGAGTTTTTTAAAGAAGAGAAGCTCCTCTTAATGTTAGTGTAATCAGATGTATAAATTTTCCCCCATTATGATTAGCTTTTTATCGCCTGTTTAAACAGAATTTTTTGCTCTAAGTTTATGGATGATACTCACTTATATTTTCTTTTAAATGTTTACTTCAGTTTTTATTGTTAGGTCTTTAATCTACCTGGACTTAGTTTTTGTATATTTGGTGTTAGGTAGGAATTCCAGTGTATTATTTTATATGAATTTTCAATTGTTTTCATGTTTCTTGGCCATTATTATTGGCTCTTTATCTTTCCATATAAATTTGGAATAATCTATTAAATGTTTCATCACAAACAAAATTTGATTGAGATTACATTGCTGCATATCAATTTGGGAAGGATACAGCATATCCCTTTTTACTCCAAAAGGGTCAAACTTTTGGGAGCTTTATCCCTAGAATATTTTTTTGATACTGTTGTAAATTGTATCATGGGCATGCATGTTTGTATTTGTGTGTTTATTGATGGTATGTAGAAATACAGTAGATTTTGGTGCTCTTGAGGTTAGCTCTGTGCTTACTGATTGCTTGCTGAATCTGTCCATTTCTGATAGAGGGGCATTATAAGCCTCTAGCCATAATAATGGATTCATGTGTTCCTTCCTTCTTGCAGTACTCTCAGTTTTTGCCTCACATATTTTGACACTCTGTTGTGAGGCACATACGCATTAAGGATTGTTATGTCTTCTTGGAGTATTGACCTCTTATCATTATGAAATGGTTCTCTTTATCCCCAATAACTTTTTTGTTCTGAAATCTGCTCTGTCTGAAATTAATATACCGAATCCTGTTTTCTTTTGATTTGTGTTAGTATATCTCTTTTTTTATCCTGTACTTTTCTTCTGTTATTTATATTTAAAGTGTGTTTCTTGTGAAAATAATCCCATTTACAGTTGCACCAAAAATAATAAAATACCTGGGATAAACCTAACCAAGGAGGTGAAAGACCTGTACTCTAAAAACTATAAAACACCGATAAAAGAAATCGAAGATGACACAAACAAATGGAAAGATAGACCATGCTCATGGGTTGGAAGAACCAATATTGTTAAAATGTCCATACTACCCAAAGCAATCTATAGATTTAATGCAAGCCCAATCAAAATACCAACATTTTTCACAAAACTGGAACAAATAATACTAAAAATTTGTATGATACCACAAAGATCCCTAATAGCCAAAGCAATCTTGAAAAAGAACAAAGCTGAAGGTATCACAATCCCAGGTTTCAAGATATACTACAAAGCCATAGTAATCAAAACAATATGGTACTAGCACAAAAACAGATAAGTGGAACAGAGTAGAGAGTTGAGAAATAAACCCATGCCTGTATGGTCAGTTAATATATGACAGAGGAGGCAGGAATATACAGTGGGAAAGACACAGTCTCTTCAACAGATGGTGCTGGGGAAGACAGACAACTGGCTGCAAAAGAATGAAACTGGACTACTGTGTTACACCATACACAAAAAAACCCTGAAAATGGATTAAAGATCTAAATGTGAGATCTGAAACCACAAAGCTCCTAGAAAAAAATATAGGCAGTAACTTCTTTGACTTTGACCATAGAAACATTTTTCTAGATATATGTTTTCTTAGGCAAGGGAAACAAAAGCAAACTATTGGGACTGTGCCAAAATAAAAAGCTTTCGTACAGTAATGGAAACCATCAAAATGATAAGGCAGCCTGTGGAGTGTGAGAAGATATTTGTAAATGATATATCTGATAAGGAGTTAATATCCAAAATTTATAAAGAACTCACACAACTCAGCACCAACCCCCCAATAATCCAATTAAAAGTGGGCAGTGACCCTGAAGAGATGGATATTTTTCCAGAGAAGACATACAGATAGCCAACAGATACAAATTAAAAGATGCTTAACATCGCTAATCATCAGGGAAACACAAATCAAAACCGTAATGAGATAACCACCTCAGAATGGCTAAAATCAAAAACACAAGAAACAATACGTGTTAGGATATGAAGAAAAAGGAACCTCATACATGTTTGCACAAATGCAAACTGGTATAACCATTGGGAAAAACAGTATGGAGTTTCCTCAAAAAAATTAAAAATAGAATTACTACATGATCCAGTGGTTCCATTACTGGCTGTTTACCTAAAGAAAACGAAAACACTAATTAGAAAAGAAATATGCACCTTTATGTTTATTGCAGCATTATTTACAACTGCCAAGTTATGGAAATCAGCTTAAATTCCGTCCATAGATGAATGGATTAAGATGCGGTGTGTGTGTGTATATATATATATATATATA
>CM053618.1:47540839-47558037 GCA_028646535.1 Procyon lotor
GTGCATAAGCATATATATATACACATATATACATTCCCTTTCTTTATGTAGATCTCATTATCTGACCTGTATCATTTTCAGTTTTCCAAAGAACCACTTTTTAACATTTTTTGCAAGGTTTCCTGGCAAAATTTCCTTCAATTTTTTGCTTGTCTGAGAAGGATAATTTTGTAGGCTACAGAATTAGTGTGTTTTTTCCCCTCAATACTTTAAATATTTTACTCCAACCTCTTGTTTGCGTGATTTCTTAGAAGTCAGATGTAACTTGTCTTTTTCTTTAGGTAAAGTGTGTTTTCTTCTTTTTCAAGAGTTTCTCTGTATCTTTGATTTTTTTGGAGTTCGTATATGATATCCCTAGATGTTGTATTTTGGGCATTTATCCTGCTTTGTGTTGTCTGAGCTTCCTAGATCTGTGGTTTGGTTTCTGACTTTAATTTGGGGAAATTCTCATTCATTATTACTTCAAATATTTCTTTTGTTCCTTTCTCTCATTCTTTCCTTGTGGTATTCTCATTACTCATATATTACACATTTTACAGTTGACCTGCACTTTTTGGATATTCCATTCTGTGGTTTTTTTCTTTTTTCTCTTTGCTCTTTAACTTTGGAAGTTCTATTGTAATGTCATAAAGTGCAGTTTTTCTTTGCTCAGCTGTGTCTAGTCTACCAGTGAACCCATCAAAGGCATTCTGCATTTTTTTCACTGTGTTTGCTCTCATGTCTCTATTTTATCCTTCATTAGAACTTTTCTGCCTACATTATCCATCTACTCTTGCATGTTGTCTACTTTTTTTTACATTAAAGCCCTTAGCATATTAATCATAATTTTAAAAAATTCCTGGTCTGACATTTCCAACATTCTTGTCATCTAACTCTGGTTCTTATGCTTGTTTAGTCTCTTCAAACTGTGTTCTTTGCTTTTTTAAGAAATGCCTTGTAATTTTTTTTTGAAAGGTGGGACATGATGTACTTCGTAAAAGGAACTGCAGTAAACAGACCTTTCATAAGGCAGTGGTGAGGTATGGTAGTAGAGGAAGCATTCTGGACTCCTGTGATTAGGTCTCAATCTTCCGGTAGCCCTTTGTGCCTGGACTGTACACTTCACCAGTGCTTCTCAGGTTTCTCCTTTCCCTTAGACAGGTCAGGCTCTGATAAAACACCAGCAGGTGCAGCTTACTAAAATAGTTCTCCTAAAGTCAGGCCTTGTTAAGAACAGAATACTCTGGAATATTTCAAAGAGCTCCTGGAGGTAAAAATCACAAAAGTGTGGAAGCTCCCCTTTGATGGGTGTCCTCCTTCGACTTTCTAACTACAGATCTATCCACACTGAGCATCCAGCAATTTATCAGTCAATGTTGTTCAGGTTTTCCTCCACGGGCACTGGTTCCCACAGAGGTTTCTGTGTATCTACCTGTCTCTGAGTTTTGGGACAGGCATTTGCCTTGTGACCTCACTTCTCCAAAGGATCTAAGAAAAGTTGATTTTTCGGTTTGTTTAGCTTTTTACTTGTTAGGACAGAGTGGCAGCTTCTGTGAATACAGGCACACTTTTTGAGACTAAAGACAATTTTGTTTCTTCCTTTTCAATCCTTATAGATTTTATTTCCTTTGTTTCCCTAACTGCAGTGGCTAGCATTTTAGTAGTGTCGAATAGAAGTAGCTGATAGGCACCTTTGTCTTATTCCCTTACTTAAAGGGAAAACTCTTAGTGTTAACTATTGTAATTGTCATAGATGTTCTGTAGATACCCATTATCTAAGGAAGTTCCTCTCAATTTGCTAATAATTCCACTCTCCTGTAAATCTGTTTTATCTTACCAGATACTTTTTTAGCTATTTTAAGATGATCATTTCTAATCTATTATTAAAGTGAATTATACTAATCAGTTTTCTAGAGTCACATTTTTATTACATAATAAATACAAGTTGTTCATGATATATTATTTATATATGTGTGTTTTGTGTGCATATTATTATTTTCACATAATTCTGTTTAATATTCTAGGGATTTTGCTACCTGTTGTTCATGAATAAGGCTGGCATGTAGTTTTTTATTTCTCACACTGTTGGGTTTTGGTGTGTAAGGTGTATAAAATCAGATGGCCAGTGATCTCTTATTTTCAGTTCTCAGGAAGAGTTAAAGATTATAATTATTTTTTTTTTTGAATTATTAGTCTCATAGGTCCAGATTGTCTTTGTAAAAGGAGTTTTGGTTATAGGAACCTGATTTTTTTGTCACTTTAAAAATTTTCATGACTTTTTTTCCATCTCATCTAAATGTTAAAATTTATTAGCATAAAGATATTCGCATATCTTTTACCTATTAACTTTTCATTTTTCCTCCCTTTTCCAAAGAGATTTTTTGTTGTTGGAGCTAAGAAGAGATTCTTTTTGTATCATTAGAAGTTGTGCATTATTTTTGACATTTTCTCGTACTTTAGAATTTACAAATACTTGTCAAAATCTGCAGTTAATCAGTACTTTTTCCACTTCTTGGACAGTACCAAGATCTTTTATCCCAAACTTGACTTATATGTTACTGTTTTGTGTATTTAGATTCTATTTTTTTTCTTCGTTGTAATTCAACAAGGTGTACTATTATTATTTTTTACACTTAACGTTCATTTACATTTATCCACATATGTAACCATTTCTTAATTCTTTAGGTCTGCTTTCTGTGACTTTCCATTTGCCATTACTTCCCTTCACGCTGAAACAATGATCTTTTTTTATTCCTATTTAAATTTGTTGGGCTCTTTGAATCTCTCAGTTGGCATCTTGTTATCTTTTATCAAGATTGGAAAATTCTTAACCATTATTTTTTCACCCCAAACATTCCCTCTACCTTGTTCTCTTTTAGAATCCACATTTAATTCAGTATGTTACTGTCCTCACTTTATCCCCCCAAACTCTACTTATTTCCATTCTTTTTGCCTTTCTGTGTTATATTTAGGTGATTTCTTCTGAACTGTTTTCCAAATCACACGTTCTTCAGCTCTCTGTAGTCTGCTATTAAATTCTTCTATCGAGTTTTTAATGTCAGTTATTACATTTTCCATTTCTAGGAGTTCTTTTAGTATTTTTTTAAACATCTAGGTCCCTTTTTTTTGGTTTTATCTTTCCTGCAGATATTTTCAAGCTGGTGTCTTATTTAAATATAGTAAGTATAACTGCCTTTATAATCTCATCTTTCATAATTCTAATATCTTAAGTCTTTGTGAATCTGTTCTTTAATTTTGTCTGTAGGCTCTTGCTCAAGATGCCTCGGGTCTTTCTGTGCTTGATTACCTTTGTGTGTTGGTCCTTCTCTCTGAAAAATTATTTGTAGGGATGATTAGAGAGCTAGAAGGTAGGTCCTTATTCCAGAGAAAATTTGTGCTTGCTTTGTATTCAGGAATAGTTTATGTTAGTGGCATGAGGTTAGTTGGACCACCAGATGATGGGAATTTGGACTATAAGTCCCTGCATTGTGTGGGTTGATTCTTTCTCTGAGGGTAGTTCTTTAGAGTCCTAGCTTACAGTGGGGTGAGTGAGGGTGTCTTATTAGACTACTACTTTAGGTGGGGTCTGGAAATTTTATTTCTGACTCATTCCTTTGATACCATCAGAGCTAAAATTCACATACTCGTGCATTGGCAGATGCTGTCAGGACAAAAATGACTTTTGTGTTCCACTCCACTGTCTGGCTTCCTTCTTTTACTTCAAATTTGGCCTAGGGATTACCCACTTAATCTTGGCTACTCTTCAGTGCTTTTAGTGATTTTTAAAAAAATTTAAATTCAATTAATTAACATATAGTGTATTATTAGTTTCAGCGGTAGAGGTGATTCATCAGTCTTATATAATACCCATTCATTGCTCATTACATCAAATGCCCTCCTTAATGTCCATCACCTAGTTATGCCATCCCCCCTTCCCCATCCCTCCAGCAATCCTCAGTTTATCTCCTTTGATTAAGTCTCTTATGGTTTGTCTCCTGCTCTAGTTTCTTCTTGTTTTATTTTTCCCTCCCTTTCCCTATGCTTCTCTTTTTTGTTTCTTAAATTCCACATGTGAGTGAGATCATATAATAGTCTTTCTCTAATTGACTTATTTCTCTTAGCATAAACACCCTGTAGTTCCATCCACATCATTGCAAATGGCAAGATTTCATTTTGATGACTGAGTAATCCATTGTGTATGTGTGTGTGTGTATATACACACACACTCATATTCTTTGTGCATTCATCTGTTAAGGGACATCTGGGCTCTTTCCATAGTTTGGCTATTGTGGACATTGCTGAAATAAACATTGAGGTGCAGGCGCCCCTTCGGATCACTACATTTGTATCGTTAGGGTAAATACCTAGTAGCTCCATTGCTGGGTCTTAGGGTAGCTCTATTTTCAACTTTTTGAGGAACCTGCATATTGTTTTCCAGAGTGGCTGCACCAGCTTGTATTCCCACCAGCAGTGTAAGAGGTTCCCCTTTCTCCACATCCTTGCCAACATTGGTCGTTTCCTGACTTGTTAAATCCATATTTAGTTGCTTTCAGTAGAGAGAGTGATCTGAGTAGCAATTAACAACCATTCCTAGAAGTGTCATTTTTTTTTTAATCAATTTGAGTGAGATTAGTAACCTGATAGAAATGGCTACTTAGAGGAATGTTTAGATATTTTTATATATTTGATGACTGTCTCAACAGATTTCTAGGACATAATGTTAAAAAATTACAATTGGTTGAATCATATTATTAGTAAGTTTGCAGTATATGAAGTTTTGTAGTGAATTTTATAGCTTATGAACTTCTGGCTCTGTCAGACCACATCTTGTACTTTTAATGGGTTCAGTAGGACTGAAATCCCATTTATGTTGTCAGTCAAATGTCTTTCTTGTTAAGACATTTATCTTGTCAGTATGAGAGTGGTATACAGCTGTCTTTAATGTGCTTAAAGTAGGGGCGCCTGGGTGGCTCAGTAGGTTAAAGCCTCTGCCTTTCGGCTCAGGGCATGATCTCAGGGTCCTGGGGTCAAGCCCCGCATTGGGCTCTCTGCTCAGCAGGGAGCCTGCTTCCCCCACCACCACCACTACTTCTCTGCCTACTTGTGATCTCTCTCTCGCTCTCTGTGTCGAATAAATAAAAAATCTTTTTAAAAAAATGTGCTTAAAGTAATGAAATCTTAGAAACCTAAAGCGAATATTTCTAATTTACTCACCTTGCCAGAAGTGTTTATTCATTATTGCTTTGTCATTTATATTGCATGTTCAAGCTGTTTTTAGATTTTGGTGTTCATAGTTTTGATCACAGTAAGAACAATTAGGAAAAACTTCTTAAATTTCTTTTTTATATGTATGTTCCTCTAACTGGCTTTTGTACCTGGTCACAACTGCTTGTTGCATATAATTAACCCACATTTGTGACACAGTATAGCTTAGTCTTTTAGGGAAATTCTCAGATGATCTATAGGTTTGTTATTAGCTTATCTGGTGGTGTTATCCTTCTCATCAGGTAAAAGGGTAGGGCTGGGCCCAAAGAAGGATCTGTTGGCTGATGGCTAGCTGTCAGTTAGAAGCTTAAGGAAATTATATGAAGGAGACTGATCAAGCCCAGAATAAGAATGGTACCATCTCCTGAACCTTGTCACTTTTCACTAATTTAAAATGCATAAATATATGCTTAATCTAGTATGATGATAGATTCTTTGGATCTGTTAGGAAAATAATCACTAAGGGACAATATATAATATTTTTAGTGTTTATCCTACTATACATCTGCTTTTTATTTTCTCTTACTTATAGTAGACCCAAATGATTTGTACATCGTAGAACCCCTCAAGTTCTCTCCAGAAAAAAAGGTAATATTTTGATTCCTTTTAAGTGTATTGGTATGTTATGTGATAGTAGATGAAGAACTGGGTAGAAAGGTTTGATACGATCTTTAAGTGGTCCTTAAATTTACTGTTTATTTCCAGTCATCATGATGATATAAGTAAATGTTACAGAGGTCAGCAAACTATGACCCACAGGCTCTATCTGGCCTGTGGACAGTTCTGTATGAGCCTGGAGCCATCTTAAAGGGTTGTAAAATAAAAAAGAATATGCAAGAGAGACAGTATGTGACCTGTAAAGCCTAAAATATTTACTGCCTGGCCCTTTACAGAAGAGATTTGCTGACCCCTGTCTATTAGTCCTTATTTATTATTAGTGCGTGTTGGGCACAGTGTGTGAGTGTGCCATTCCTGTATTCCTCACACAGCCTGGAGATGGTAGTATCCCCGAGTTATGAGAAAACTGAAACTCAAGAGGGTTTATGTTGTCTTTGATCCATTAAGTCAATGGTAAAACTCAAACTCTACTTGGGCTTTTTGGTTACAAAGTCTGTGCTTTTTCCGTCTTACCTCTCAAACTAAGTTGTACTCAGTAGAGGTAATGATCTCTAGGTGAAAGAACTTGGACTAGTAGAGCCAAATAGCCCAGGATTCAGGCCCAGCCTGGCCACTTAACTGGGTTGTAACTTGGGTGGGGAACCAAACCTCTCGACCTTGGTTTTCTCATTTAGTAACCAGGGATAAAATACTCACTTCTCAGTAAGTAAGATACACATGTAAGCAACTAGTATTATACCTGGTGCTTGGTAAGTACTCAGATGTTAGTTATCACTCCCTAAATCTATTTTCAGAGGTGGCAGCTAAGCTAAGTAAAGAGTTCTGATTGAGTAGCATTTACAAAATGGGAAGGTGATGGTTAATATATATACAGAACATAACAGTATGTTATGCTGTTCATAATACTTTTACTTTTCACTGGGAGTTGGCACTTTGCTCCATTAGCTCAGCTCTCTAGATGTTTTGATGAGGTAACTGTTGGAGGAGGTCTCATTACTACCTTGTTTTAAAATTTATGTTATAGAAGAAACGCTGCAAGTACAAAACTGAAAAAATTGAAACCATAAAGCCAGCAGATCCATTGCACCCTATAGCCAATGGAGACCTAAAAGGAAGGAAGCCCTTCATGAACCAGAGAGATTTTTCTAACATGGGAGAAGTTTATCACTCTTCTTACAAGGGTCCTCCGTCTGAAGGAAGCTCAGAAACATCATCACAATCAGAAGAGTCTTACTTTTGTGGCATTTCAGCTTGCACAAGTCTGTGCAATGGACAGTCCCAAAAGACAAAAACTGAGAAGAGGGCTTTAAAACGAAGGCGATCTAAAGTCCAAGACCAAGGAAAATTGATAAAAACTCTAATACAGACTAAGTCAGGATCGTTGCCGAGCCTGCATGACATAATCAAAGGAAACAAAGAGATCACCGTGGGAACATTTGGTGTCACAGCAGTCTCGGGACACATCTAAAATGAAGAGAACTTCTCATACTGGAGACTTTTTGTTGTTGTTCTTTAAAGAACAGTCTGTGGTATTTGAAGGGTTTGGGGGAGGGAGAAAATATTCATGGGAAAAGTATTCGGAAATTATGGTTTCTGCCTTTTTAAAAATGTAGGTGGGATTGTGTCAATCTTGGTTAATGAGCTGCAGTTTTACAAGGCTGATCACTTCCTACAAGGACAATGGTAGACATTTTATAAAGATGTTTTTTCACAGATTAATTACTGGGACAAACATAATTTGGAAGCCCAGTTCCTTTGGGTGGGATAGGAATGAAAGCCTAAACCTCTTCCTTTAGCTTTGTTCCTATTTCTTGCACCTTCCCATATTTATGTGCCTTTTGTCTATTTATAATGCCACTGGAAGAGGAGGGAGAACTTTTTCTGTCATTTGATTTCTTTTATAACTTAGTTTTTTGAAGCTGCAAACACTACAAGGCTTTAAGGTGATCTGCACCTGAAGTTCAGTAATGTGGGTCAGACAGTGTAAAGATCCTGCAGACTTGCCAAATAGACTTCTTGTAGCAAACTCACTTGAAACAAAAACTTGCTGGAATTCTTGTCGGTTCTTTTAGGTAAACAGCGATACTGATATTTTCATTTCACTTATTCACACTCATTTTCTCTAGTTACTAACTCAATGAGAAAAAAGCCTACAAGATTTTTTCTTGCAAAGGACTGGTATTTGCAAATAGATTTTTTATAAATTCACCTTTTAAACACATTTAACCACTTGTACGGGTTTTCGTTAGCTACATTACATTTTAAACATTCACAGTAAGCCCTAACCCTCCAGACTTTCAGGTAGTTGTTTCCTGTTTCTACAAATAGAACATTTGAAGCTTCGTCAAGTGAGTCCAGGTCTCATATGGTAAAATCACTGCCTATGTACATATGCACCGAACCAGTGAGTGAGTTTGTCAAGCCTTGTCTGATTGGTCAAGTCTAAAGGGATCATTATTCCTTGATGTTTGCTTTGTATTGGCTACAAATGTGCAGAGGTATACATGTGATGTCAATGTGTCTATCTTCATTTTGTCTTTTGTTTTCTTTAAAAATAATTGGCAGCGACTGTATTTGAATAAAATGATTTCTTTGTGTTTGTACAGTCATGAGTGAAAGTGGGAAGTTTCTTCTTGAAAGGGAGAGAATTGACCATTTTGTGTTGAAAGATTTAAGTTATAACTTATTGAGCACTTTTAGTAATAACTGTTTTTAAACTTGTCTGATACCTCTCTGGGGGTATTGTTTGTAATGTGACCTATTTAAAGCCTTTTTTGTTTGTTTAAGTTGCTGCTTTTAGGTTAACAGTATGTTTTAGATGATTTAAATTTTTTTTTCCAGTCTGTACAATTAGCCATTCAAAGCAGGAGGGCCTGATTGTATAGAAACTCATTGAAAAGAGGTCCAGATGAGATTGGAGGGAGAGCAGGAAGTTACACAATCTGTGTGCAGCACCCAGGGTTGTGGAAAGATGACTTTCAGTATGTAACTACGGAGCTGTAGTGCCATTAGAAACTGTGAATTTCCAAATAAATCTGAACACTTGTCTTTATTAATTACTGGCTCTTCCGTTCTTTGAAGGAGAACTTCAGATACATTACGTGGAACGTAGATTGAAGTTTTTGCCACTTTGAGAACTAAACACAGCAACCTCTCATTGCATAATTGATCACATTTCAGCCAACTCTAAACTGATTAACTTACACATAAACATTTTGTGCCCTATACAATCGTAATTTCACTATTTCAGCCACTAACAGAGTTTTTAAGTTTTTCCACATCTAAATAGAGTGTAATGCTTGATAATTTACTTTTCGACTTATACACATCTAACCAGAGCATAACATTTTACAACTTCGGCTTTATTTTTGCTCTCTGAGGTTATACTTATATGAGGAGAAAAAAAAAGTTCTTGCCAGTTGTAGACTTGGGCCTGGAAGAAGCAAAGCCGTGCAAATGAAATAGGCTCTCAGTGTTGCTGAGTGAGCCTCATTTTATTTCTTCCAACGGTAAGCATTAAAACAGCATAAAATAAAAGGAAACTGAGGGATCATAGTAAAGATGCCAAGTAAAGCAGTTCTTTTAATTGGATTTTTAAAAATACTGTGTTACACATACAATTTGAGGAATTAAATCGCTTTTTAAGAACCTTATGCTCTTCCTCAGCTTTTTAATTTGAAAAATTTAAGTTGAATATCTGTACTCCTTTACCCAGATTCAGCATTAACATTTTTAGGGTTTTTTTTTTCCTGTTTGTGTGTCTTTGCATACATACATGCACAATACACACATTGTATATTGGGTGAACCATTTGAAAGTTAATTGGGACATTAAGACCCTTGACCCCTAAATACTTAAGCATGTGTTTTCTTTCTTTCTTTTTTCAGTTTTTTAAAAATTCAATTAGCCAACATATAGAACATCATTAGTTTTTGATATAGTGTTCAGTCATTCACTAGTTGCATAACACCCAGTGCTCATCAGCTTACGTGTCCTCCTTAATGCCATCGCCCAGTTACCGCATCCCCCACCCCCATCCCTTCTGCAACCCTCAGTTTGTTTCCTGGAGTCCAGAGGCTCTCATAGTTTATCTCCCTCTTATTTCTTCCCATTCAGGTTTCCCTCCTTTCCCCTGCACTATTCCTTGTTTTCCACATATGAGTGAAACCATATGATAATTGTCTTTCTCTGCTTGACTTATTTCACTTAGGATAATACCCTCCCAGTTCCATCCATGTCGATGCAAATGGTAGGTATTCATCCTTTCTGATGGCTGAGTAATGTTCCATTGCATATATGAACCACATCTTCTTTATCCATTCATCTGTTGAAGGGCAGCTTGGCTCCTTGCACAGTTTGGCTATTTTGGACATTGCTGCTATGAACATCAGAGTGCAAGTGCCCCTTCTTTTCACTGTATCTGTATCTTTGGGGTAAATACCCAGTAGTACATTGCTGGGTTGTAGGGTAGCTCTATTTTTAACTTCTTTTTTTTTTTTTTTTTAAGATTTTATTTATTTATTTGACACAGAGAGAGATCACAAGCAGGCAGAGAGGCAGGCAGAGAGAGAGGGAGAAGCAGGCTCCCCACTGAGCAGAGAGCCTGATGCGGGGCTCGATCCCAGGACCCTGAGATCATGACCTGAGCTGAAGGCAGAGGCTTTAACCCACTGAGCCACCCAGGCGCCCCTAGCCCTTTATCTGATATGTCATTTGTAAATATCTTCTCCCATTCTGTCAGTTGTCTTTTGGTTTTGTCAACTGTTTCCTTTGCTGTGCAGAAGCTTTTTATTTTGATGAAGTCCCAGTAGTTCATCTTTGCCTTTGTTTCCTTTGTCTTTGGAGATGTGTCCAATAAGAAATTGCTGTGGCCAGGTCACAGAGATTGCTGCCTGTGTTCTCCTCTAGGATTTTGATGGGTTCCTATCTCACATTGATTTCTTTCATCCATTCTGCGTCTATTTTCTGTATGGTATGAGGAAATGGTCCAGTTTCGTTCTTCCTCATGTGGCCGTCCAGTTTTCCCAACATCATCTGTTGACACTGTTCTTTTTCCATTGTGTATTCTTTCCTGCTTTGTCAAAGATTAGTTGACCGTAGAGTTGAGGGTCCATTTCTGGGTTATCCTGTTCCATTGATCTGTGTGTCTGTATTTGTGCCAGTACCATACTGTCTTGATGATTACAGCTTGAAGTCTGGAATTGTGATGGCACCAGCTTTAGTTTTCTTTTTCAACATTTCTCTGGCTAATCAGTGTCTTTTCTGATTCCATACAAATTTTAGGATTGTTTTGTTCCAGCTCTATGAAAACTTTATATGGCATTTTGGTAGGGATTGCATTGAATGTGTAGTTGCTTTGGGCAGCATAGACATTTTAATAATGTGTATTCTTCCAGTCCACAAACATGGAATATTTTTCCGTCTCTTTGTGTCTTCCTCAATTTCTTTCATAAGTGTTCTGTAGCTTCCAGAGTAAAGATCCTTTACTTCTTTGGTTAGGTTTATTCCTAGGTATTTTATGGTTTTGGGTACAATTGTAAATGGGGTCAATTCCTTAATGTCTCATTCTTCAGTCAAACCATTAGTGTCTAGAATGCAACTGATTTCTGTGCATTGAATTTTATATCCTGCCATGTTGCTGAATTGCTGCATGGTTTTTGCAATTTCGAGCTGGAGTCTTTTGAGTTTTTCACATAAAGTATCATGTCATCTGAGAAGAGCAAGAGGTCTTTGCCAATTTGAATAGAGTTTATTTCTTTTTGTTGTCTGATTGCTGAGGTTAAGACTTCTAGTACTATGTACTAGAGTACTATGTTGAACAATAGTGGTTAGAGCAACACATTGCTTCGTGTTCCTGACTTTAAAGGAAAAGCTCTGTTTTTCCCCAATAAGAATGATACTCGCTGTGGGCTTTTCAAAGATGGTTTTTGTGATATTGAAGTATGTTCCCTCTGTCCTTAAACTTTGAAGAGTTTTTATCAAAAAAAGGATGCTGTATTTTGTCAAATGCTTTTTCTACATCAATTGAGAGGATCATGGGGTTCTTTTATTAATGTGCTCTATCTCACTGATTGATTTGCCAGTGTTGAAACACCCTTGCATCCAAGAAATAAATCCCACCCGGTCTTGTCGTGGAAGCATGTGTTTTCTAAGAATAAGGTCATTGACCCATATAGCTGCGGTACTAGTTAGTATTACACCTAAAAAAGTTAATAATTCTGGGAGCGCCTGGGTGGCTCAGTTGGTTAAGCGTCTGCCTTCGGCTCAGGTCACAATCTCAGAGTCCTGGCATCGAGCCCCACATTGGGCTCCCTGCTCAGCAGGAAGCCTGCTTCCCCCTCTGCCTGCAAGTCTCCCTGCTGTGCTATCTCTTTCTCTGTCAGATAAATAAATAAAATCTTAAAAAAAAAGTTAACTACATAGTCTAATACACAAGTCCATGGTCAGATTTCTCCAGTTGCCCCATGCGTACACTTTGTTTGGAGTTTCATTTGGTCGTATTGTCCATTCAGGTTCTTTAAATACGTATTGCTATATGACTTTGCATGTCTTCCTTGTACAAGGGCCCATGCTTATTTTCTCTGGATCATTCCAGTCTTGGTGTATGGGCTACCGAAGTGAGCACTGACAGCTTTTCTAGTGATGTGTAGATACTGTCATTAAATTTTATCCCAAACCAAAAGTATGCATTTATATAACATTAAGACATTAAAAAAATTTATCCTTTAGGAGTATGTATTCGTGACCTCTACATAATCATCCACTTTATCACTTTCAAAATTAATCTTTAGAATATTTGTTTACAACAGAGTTCATCACTTACAATGTAAGGTCATTCATCCTAGGTCACCAACTTTGTGTTGCTTTTTTTTTTTTTTTTGATAAAGCATATACTAGAACCCACCCAAATGCCTAATGTTATAATATGTAAAGTGATAAGTCTATCTGAGCAAACAAGCATTTGTGATTTTTATTACTTTTCCCCTTTTTTATTGAAGTATAGTTGACATACAGTGTTACGTCAGTTTCAAGTGTGCAACATAGCGATTGGACAAATCTATGTGTTGGGCTATGTTCTCCACAAGTGTGGTCTGTCGCTATCCAACACTATTACAATACCATTGCCAGTGACTGTGTTCCTTGTTCCGTACTTTTCATCACTGTGACTTATTCCATAACTGGAAGCCTGTACCTTCCACTCCCCTTCACCCATTTTGCCTATCCCACACTCATTTCCCTTTGGCAACCATCAGTTTGTTTTCTTTCTTTATGGGTTTCTCCTATTTTTTTTGTTTTTTAGATACTTGCCTTTGACTTATTTCACTCAGTATAATACCCTCCAGGTACCCATCCATGTTGTGGCAAATTGGCAAGAACTCATTTTTTTATGGCTAATATACACATTGTATACACATTGTATACAATGTATATGTATACATATGTCATTGCTTCTTAATCCATTCATCTATATTGATGGACACTTAGGTTGTTTGCATATCTTTGTGTAAATAATGTGATTAATATAGGGGTACTTGTGTCTTTTCCAATTAGCGTTTCTGTTTTCTTTGGGTAAAAACTGCATTTGTGATTTTTAAATGAATAAGGGATAAAAAGCAAGTTTTAAACCCAGGATGGTTTAATAAGTTCCCCAGGTAGGTGGTGTACCATACAATTTTAAGAGCAGGTGTTTTTAAATCAGACTGCCTGGTTTCATTATTTTCGCTTCATCTCTTACTTACTGACGATGACATTGGACAAATCACAATCAGTCAAAATCTCGATTAAGCAGCACCTGTAAACAGATATAATAACACCCACTTTAGAGACTCATTCTGAGGACCAAGTATGCTCACACATGTCAAACTATCATGTACCTAGCATATACCGCACTCAATGTTACCTATTAACATATGGACACTTAGACCTCATCCCTGGTGTCTGAGCATCTTCCAGCAAGTCAAGAGAGGAGGTCATGCTTGGTGTAAGACTATCATCTCCAGCTTCCGTGTCTATACCACCATTGGCAAGGTCAGCAGGGAGCTTTAAGTTCAATGTGCTCAGAGAAAGACCCTCAGTGCTTTCATCATGAGGGTCACTAAGCCACTCCAGACTCTGCAGGACTGGAAAGATCTTGTCACCTGTTCCTACCCTTCAGTAGAAAGCCTTGCTACAACTTTATTCCTTAAAACCATTAAGGCAAATCTCATATGCCCTTGACTCCTGTTAATTTTATCACTGCCAGAAGCTCCATGTGGCTTTCACAGTCTACCTTCTGGAATATTCTTCCATATTCCCTCACCAATTCCTAATCACCTCTGTCATGCCCTCTGGAACTCAAAATCGTCAATAAAAATTCTTTAATCTTTAACTTGTTTCAATCTTCCTTTCACCTCCTTCTTCTAGTCAAAACTATTTCCCTCAAATCCTTTCCAGGAGGTCGACTTTCTCCTCCACCCCTCACACCACACAGCCTAGAGAGAGACCAGATAGATGGTTGGTCCCCTTAATCTCCCATGTCCTAAAATTCACTTTCTGAATCTGATATCAACAAACCATGCCATTTGCTATTTCTCCTTGTTACAAATGAACCCCTATTTTCTCTTGGCCTCTCTGCTCTTCATTCCTGGGGTCCCTGTCATTCCTGTACTGCCTCTGTCACAATTCTTGAGGATTTCCATGTCTACCTTACATTATTTTTTCTACTTTCTCAGTTCCTTGCCTTCTTTCTCCAATGATCTTGCTCTCCAGCTTATATCCACCACTTAGTTCCAATCAGCCACTTCTTTCCAGTTAAATCCTAGTTTCTGTCATTACCAATATCCATAATCTTTAACACCAATTTCAAACATACAACTTGTGACCAACATCTCCCACTCTCCTAGCCCATTTCCCCCTCACATCCTAACTCTAACAGTTCTTCGCAGTCCCACCGGAGTCCCACCAATCCATCCCCTGGAGATGACTGTCACGTGTGGTTCACATTTTGTCTCTGAAAACATGCATCCTCGGCCATAAACCCTGAGAATGCTGCTCAGTCCCCACAGGTTGCAGACTCTTTGCTTATATACCATCAGAGTACTTAGCAAACCAGTCTCTCAACTTTTTAATTTTCTGGGTGGGACTCAGTCGCCAGTCTTTTGTGATCCTTCTTCCCCCAACTTCAGGGGCACATACTCCTGGGGGAGGTGATCTTATTCCCAGATCAGATGTAAGTCTTGGTCAGTGTAAGTTAATAATGATAAATCCATTTGCCTCCCTGGTGGCTGGTTTAGGTATAGATATGTGGTGAAATTCTGGCCAGTGGCAAATGAAGAGAAGTCTGCCAAGAGAGGGTCTTCTTTGCTGTTAAAAATCAAGTTGTAGTAAGAGAAGTATGTTTTCCCTCTGGACAGTTTCTCTCTGGATAATGTATGTACACTTACCACACACAATGGCAGCCTGTCTAAGGAAAATGTGACATAGTGAAGAGGGTAGAGTAGAAAAACAAGTTGCTCATGACCTCACTCTAAGCCACTGAACCAACCAATCCTGGAGCTACCCTACCTTGGGACTCCCTGTTAAATGAGATAATAAATCCCTTTCGTGTTTAAGCCATTCTCGACCGGTTTTTGTGTTACATATTTGAGTTACGCCCAAAGCGTCCCATCTGATAGAAGTTGCTCTTACTAGGTGCCAGCACCATGCTCAAGCACTGTCTACATAGCCTCTTATTTCACAATCTATATAAGTACCCTTATTGTGCCAGTTTTAAAATGAATAAACTGAGGCACAGAGACGTCACAAACTTAATAAGTGGAAGAGCAGGGATTTAAGCCCGTCTAGCTGTAGGACTTCAATGCCTAGGCTCTTAACCACCATGCTGTAACGCCTCCTAGTGGAGACTTGGGGGGACACTATGAGAAAGCCCGAGAGCCCTCTGAGGAAGTCACAGAAGCACCACTTTCTGGCATTAGACTGGTTGGACCTGCCCTACAAAGTCCTTATTTTGCAGTCGCAGCCTGGTGAGACCACAGACTCAGAAATGCATTAACTATACCTATTTTGGACAGAATGTTGCATTTAGTATCTGTCCTCTCAATGTTACTTTAAAAACGACTACTAAAGTAGTTGTCATAAAAGGTCCAAGGTTATGTTTTGCAATAGTTCTTGGGGGGCACCAATCCATAATACCCTTTGAAAAAATGATAGGTACCAAATTTCTTAATGGAAAAGTCGTAAAATTTTTGATTTAATATAACAATGTAAGGTGAGAACCATTAATTTGACTTTTTGTGATGATCATCTGCAAGCATACAAACTTCAGATCATTATGCTGTATACCCAAAGCTAATATAATGTTATATGTCAATTATACCTCAGTTTAAAAATTATTTTGATTTACTCCAGGAAATAGGGAGCCTGAAGCAAATTCTTTAAGGGAAAGGTCCGATTTAGAAAAAGATATGCCAAGAATATGTTAGCATGTAGTTATCAGATAAGAATATGTGAATCCTTCTTTTAAAAAAGATTTTATTTATTTATTTGACAGAGGGAGAGATAGCAAGAGCAGGAACACAAGCAGGGGGAGTGGGAGAGCGAAAGCAGGCTTCCTGCTGAGGGGGGAGCCCGCTGCAGGACCCTGGGACCATGACCTGAGCCGAAGGCAGTCGCTTAATGATTGAGACAACCAGGCGCCCCAAATCCTTCTTTCAAAAAGGTGTTTTGTTCAGTGAGGTAAACTTTTATGAACACGATTGATGAGGCAGGGACTACCACAGCCCTTAACCTTAAGGGATCGGGAAGTCTACACAATCCAATTCCAAGAACCAGGGAGCAATGCCGAGAAATAAATAGTATTCATATGAGTGGTAAGGAAAGTCTGCTTTCTCCAAGAGAAGGCAATCAGTATTCTTATTCATTAGGGTTTAAGGAACTTTAAAAGAGGAAGTATAAAAATGACTCAAATGAAATGTCAAAATGACTCCCCACATGAAAAAGAATGTTGAAGGACCATGAGATGCTAATGTACATCACATCAAAGAGGCTCTGCTTTAAAAATAACAACTACTAGCAGAGAACGGAAGCTGTGGCTCTCTTTTTCCCCCCAAGACTCCCCCCACTGCCCCGGAGCACCCTTCACATGTATTATGTGAGCCCCACCCAGCTTCTAGCTCTGATAGAGTTGCCTCCGTATCCCAGAGCCACTGAACTCATTGAGTCACTCAGAAATACCTGAAATATGTACCAAGGGCCATACGGCCTATCCAAGACTCACTCTGTCACATTGCTGATTTGCCTGATGCTAGTTCTATTAATTAAATAACACTGGGCATTCTAGAGTGTTTATTAGGTTCACT
>CM053618.1:47558537-47625300 GCA_028646535.1 Procyon lotor
CCCTGTGGTCTCGGTGAGCTGTGCTCTGGCACCAGGGCCCTTAGGGCCCGCACCCTGTGTTCTCGGTGAGCTGTGCTCTGGCACCAGGGCCCTTAAGGCCCGCACCCTGTGGTCTCGGTGACCTGTGCTCTGGCACCAGGGGCCCCTTAGGGCCCGCACCTTGTGGTCTCGGTGAGCTGTGCTCTGGCACCAGGGGCCCCTTAGGGCCTGCGCCCTGTGGTCTCGGTGCACTGTGCTCTGTCACCAGGGCCCCTTAGGGCCCACGTTCCGTCTGGGTGGGGCTGACTTTTCCTTTTCTCAGGAGCCACAGGACTCAGGGCAGGTACCCAAAATATTGTCACCACCGCCCTTTATTGAAGCTCTCGTTCTCATGAGCTCCGAATCAGTGTCTTTACTGTGAGTTCATTAGATTTATTTTGGTTGCAAGTGACATAAATCCAACTCAAATAGGCTTATACTCAAGAAAGAGGAAGAAAGGGGCGCCTGGGTGGCTCAGTCATTAAGCGTCTGCCTTTGGCCCAGGTCATGATCCCAGGGTTCTGGAATTGAGCCCTGCATCAGGCTCTCTGCTTGGCAGGAAGCCTGCTTCTCCAGCTACCATTCCCTCTGCTTGTGTTCCCTCTCTTGCTGTGTTTCTCTCTGTCAAATAAATAAAAAATCTTTAAAAATGAAGAGAAAAGAAAAGGAAGGTAGGAGGAAAGAAATGGAGGGAGGGAAGGAGGAAGGAAGAGAAAAGAAAAGGAAAAAAAGGAAAAGGGAAAGATGAAAAGAAAAGAAAGGAAAAGAAAAAAGAAAAGAAAAGAAAAAAAAGAAAAAAGAAAAGGTTATGGCTTCCACAACTTAAAAAACAGAGGGCAGGGATCCAAGGTCAAGGCCCTGCTGGACTCAGATGATGCACCAAGTTTCTGCCTTTGGCCATCTCTCAGCTCTAATCACTGGGCCAACGGGACTCGTGGTTTTCATGACTGAGCAGGAGGGGATCCAGGTGGGATTAGTTGCGACTGAACCACATAGACAGAGAAGGAGGGCAGGTGATCCATCAAAGAAAACTGGACTGTTGTCACCTCATTTGGGGCAGGGGTGATGGGACAAGTGTCCACTTCAGGGGACAAGTGCAGTCACTGAGGGGGATTTCGGCGCCCTCCCGGCCTGTAAGTGTTCATCTGGAAACACTCACGTCCCTCTATCTAAGCTGTAAGGGCTGGGCTCCTAAATTGGGCCCCCCCATCCCCACTCCCCTCTGGTTCCATATAGGAGCTGGGTTTTCTTCGTGGAGGTGGGGGTCGTCTGTTTTGTTTTTTGGTGTTTTTTTTTTTAGAAAGTCTGCTGTTTTCTTATGAAGGCAAACAGCATTTCACTATTTCTATTCTAGCGAAGCAATCAAGAAGCATCATCTCTGCTCTTAGATGGGGACAAAAGTTGCTAAAACCAATGATCTTGGGAACAAAAGAGCATCATAGACTTATCTGAATGGAACTAAAATGTCATGTGGTTTGCACCCTCTCTCCAGGGACGTCAGGGTGTTTCCCACCTGCTGCGGGACACAGCTGACCTTGACTGATGTCGGGAGAATGGGGGTTGGGCCCCAGCCCTGCCAGCGGCTCACTCACCCAAGGGAGCCTGACTCATTCATTTTTTTCCCTGGGTCTCAGTTTTCTCACCTGTAGTGTTAGGTTTCGGGCAAGATGCTTTCTCTTGAGTATAGTCCATTCCCTTAGTAGCAGCTGACCATTAGCTGACACCTCAGATCGGTAACAATGTGGGTGGGACCTTCCCATGTTTGGTGGTGGCAGGACTCAGGCACTGTAAGGACTGAATGGACAGAAAGAGCCTTTCTGTCTGATTCAAGAAGAGGAGTGTGAGCGACAAGAACATATCACCTTTCTTTCAGGATGAGAGATGTCACTTAGGATGTGGATATCTTCCGTGTGGACCAGACTTCTTTTCTTAGGACGCATCAATCAGCCCTCAGGTGTGCACGGACCTGGCACGCGAAGCTGCTCAGTACCAACCACAAGCAGACGCCCCTTGCATGCCTGACAGGCGGAGAACACCAGGCAGGGGAGGAGAAACCATGCACGAGAAACCTCTGACTGTAGCACTTTTAATATTTAATTGCTCTGAGAGAGTTTCTTTTTGGAAGTGATATGCCGCCGGCCAAGATGCTCAGGGCATCTGCCCATCTTTCTTTCATCTCAGGTTTCAGACCCATGGTCAATGGGGAGGTTATTCGGGATGGCTGTGCTGGGTGAAGGCCAAGGGCAGGATCCGTGCCTGGCCTAGGGGCGCGCGATGGATGCAGAATGATACATGATGAGCACTCAGCCCAGTGCTAGGAGGCGTTGGGACCCCCAGCCGGGCGGCATCAGCCCACCACGGGTATAGGAGAATGTGAAAAAAACGCGCCGACACAAACAATGTGCCCATAAACTAGAGAAAGGGGATGCGGGGAGAAGAGATTTTTGGAAGGAGATGTGATGACGCTTTGCTTCGGGGGCCCGGGGCCTGGTGTGAAAGGAAGTGTTTCTGCCACCCTCTGACCACACTTCCTCAGCAGCCCCCTCGCTGCAGCTGGAAGAGAACCAGCCCCGGAGTGCTGGGAAGACCCGAGCCGCTTTCGCCACCACAGTCGTCTGTGGGCCATCTGTGTCTTCTCTGCTCGCTGCGCCTGTCCTCTCCAGCCTCCCCCGTCCCCTCCCCTGCTTGGTGGGTGTGGGGGTGGGGGGTTACGAGCGCGGGGAGAGGAGCCGATCTGTGCAAGGAGGTCACGCACGCGCGTGTGCACACGTCAGGATGCTGGTGCGGGCAGCACTAGGCGGGCAGCAATGAGGAAGGCGCGGAGCCGCTAGATAAGTGAATTCAGAGCTGTGAGGCGAAGGGACCTTTGCTCCCTCGGCTGCAATCCACCCTCCCAAGCCCCGCAACCCACTTAGAGGATCAAAGCCCGAGGACTGCCAGGCCCAGGGCTGACGCCTCCCTTTCTTTGCTATCAAGTAACCTTGATAAGTGAACAGAGTGAGCCGTGCAGGGATGAAGGCTGAGGAAGATCAAGGGCACTCGTGGGTTAGGTTACAGCGAGGAAGCAGCAGATTCGCCATCTCTCAGGTGCTGTCTGGAGATGCACTCAGGTCTCGGTGTGTGTTCCAACCAGTTCTGTTGGGGGAAGGCCAGACTAGATGAGGACAGCCAGAGGCAAAGGTTAACCTCTGTAGTGGTGATGGGGGCGGGTTTCTGAGGCTGGCGATTAAAGGGCAGGCAGCCGGCCCCCACAGCAGTGAGGCGGCTGGGAGGTGCTTGGGTAGGCAGGCGGGACACCTGTCAGCGGCTGCCTCGGTAGGGGGGAGGCGGGGGGGTGGGGCGCTCTAGCACAGGGGCCGGCTTGGCACAGGGAGGAGGGGGGGCGGGGGGCAGGGCAGCAGGCCTAGGAAGAGCGCAGGGTGCAAAGCAGAGCCTGAATGTTTGAGGAAGAGACATGTGGGCGGGGACTAGGATGGGGGAGCAAGGCTCCATTCTCGGATGGTCCTGCATTGTGGGCCCTGGCACTCATTCAAATCCAGGCTCTGCCCCTTAACAGTTGTGTGTGTGATTTTGGAAGAGCTTTCCTGAGCTGTAGTCTCCTGACCTGCCAGGAGATGACTTAACCCTATCGGCTTATTTCGAGGAATCAACATGAGAATCCACGCAGAGGATCCGATTCAGTGTCTGAACACAGTGGGAACCCTATAAACGTGCACACTCGTGCCACTTTGCAGACATACCTGGGGGCAGCAGGAGGCTGTGTGCTGATAAGAACCAGGCCATGAAGTTAGAGCCGGACCGCAGCAAAAGTGACATGAGTGCTGGTCTCCTATTCTTTCCCATCTTGGGAATTGGACAGGCCCCAGAGCTCAGGGATGTAACATGCAATTTGTTTTGGAAAAAGGGGATGGATGGGGTCTAGAGCCAGTGGGTCGCCAGAGCTGGGGGTGGGCTGCCCTCTGCGCGTTCCGTGGCTTGCGGACCGAAGCTTGGGTGTGTTGGCTCGGGGCCGGCCAGGCTGTAGCACGGGGAGAAGGGCCAGATGGCATGGGGCAGTAAGGGCATTCCCTGTGCTCCTGTGTGGCTTTGTTTGTGTTCATTGCCACTGATTTTCTAGGATTTAGGTTCCTGGCGGGGTGGAATGGGCATTAAGCCCATTGCTGGCTGGTTTCCGGGAGCAGCAGCCTTCAGCACGTCGGCTTTAATATTCTCTACGACTCCGGCCTCCCGGCTACCAGGGGTCTCATGAGTCCGGCCGTGCTGTGTGCGAGCACTTCCCTGTGGTCAAGGAGCCCCGCTCTCCCACGTTCTTCTGCCCAGTCCTTCCGATCTCCCTTTCTCCAGTGCTCAACCTCCCTTTCCTCACTGACCCTTTATTTCCCACCTTGTGCCTCTTTTACTTCCATTCCTCTGTCCTCCACTTTCCCTGCTTGTCTTTTGAGCTGCTCACCATGGAACCATGCGCTTCGGAGCCACAGGGGAGCTCAGGATTGTCCAGGGCAGCACCCTGCCCTAAATCTCTGCCGAGGCATCATCGATCCGATGCTTAGATATTTCCTGGAACTGGGAACTGACAGTAGCCCGGGGTGGCTCCTTCTGTGTTTGTAGCACTTGGTTGGCCGAGTGGGAATCCACCAATGGAAGAAGTTGTCCCCCGCCTCTGTGGAACTCAGAGTCTAGTGCAGCAGAACCTTCTACTCTTTGGTTCTAGTTTTACCCCACAGGGTCTCTATAGGCAAGCCATACTCGGAGCTATTTATCGAGCAGTTCCTATGTGCCAACCTCCGGGTTAGAGTGTGATTGCAAAATGGACGTGGAGGTGTCATTGTTTGACTCTAGGAAATAAGAGAGACTTCCAGTGACTTGGTGGGCGAAGTGCTATAATCAATGGGCTACAGGAAACTTGGGGAAGGTTTGCACAAAGGGGGTGTTGTCTGAACTGACTTTGGAAGGAATGGTTTATCAGGAAGACCCAAGGACATTGTGGGCTGAGGCTACTCCCAAGTGTAATTTGGGGATGTTGGGCTAGAATAAGATAAAGAGGATTAACTGTGAGTGAAGGGCACAAACCAAGCAAGGGACTGGAATGATGGAGAGATCCCCAGGAGAAGGGAATGAAAATCACATGTAACGTGACAAGGGGACCGCACATACCCAGTGAGGTGCCGTGAGGTCTAGGAGCAGGACCTCTGAAGGGTGGAGTTGTGGGCCGGTCCCGGAATTCTTGGTGGAAGGACAGCCTTGCTGGGGTCTCATGTCCACTTCTGTCAACAGAGGAGGTGGTAGTGCCTGGGCAGCCCTGACTTGAGGTGAGGGTGAGGAGAAGGGGAGGGCTCGGTCTGGGAAGCCTCAGTGCCCCAAACGCCGTGCCTTTAGGTAGGTGAAGGGAGTTAATGTTGGGAGTGAGGCAGGCAGATGTTATAAAAGCAGGAGGGGTGTGGAGGGGCGAGGGGGGCAGTGTGGGGGTTTGAAGAGTCGAATGAAGACCTTCAACTTAGTGCTCGGTTTCCCTAGAAAGGTGAGAAGGATTTTGATGTTATATGTTGGGGGAGGGGGACTTAGCTGTCAACGGTTCCCAAGGCGCCGAGCCTTGGCAGGACGAGAGGACGGTGGTGGGAAGAAGAGAAAGCCGGAGAGTGACAGTGTGATCTGGTGGAGAGACCTGAATTCAAATCCGAGCTTGACCACTTCATGAGTTCTTCAGCTTTTCTGAATCATTTCGAAATGAGATAATACTTACCTTAGAGGACTGTTTGAGAGTCAAGTAAGAGCATGTGGAGAGTTCCTCGCATGGAGCAGTCGTGAAATAAGTGTTTCTTCCCTTCCCCCTCCTCCCCACCCATCCCATCTGAACACTGAGTCAGGGTTTTGACTACGAGGGACAGGAAAGGCTGGTGGATTTGAGGGATGTGAAGACAGGAGGGATACTCATCCAAATGGGAACTCCTTAAGGACTTGTGCATGGCCGAGGCTGCATCTTTGCACCCTCCGTGGTACTTTGCATGGGTTGGCACTCGAGAACGTGGAGCTGGAATTGCACAGAAATAAATGCCGTGTTTTCCGGTCTAGAGGTTTATGACATGGTGGGAAAGCACCAGGAGATGAGACAGATTTTCTTCCTAACTTTTCAACACCCTCGCTGTGGCCTCGGGAGAATCCTCTCACCTGTCTGGGGCTCAGGTCCACGTCTGTGATACAGAGGGCACAGCAGGATGACCTCCAGATTATTCTAGCAATGCGGTTCGAGAACCCTGGAGGGTTTGGGGCTGGTACGACAGAATCCCAGCCCAATACGAGCCCAATACCAACACGACAGTATTGCAGCTGGTTTGCAAACAAGACTCAGAGGTGAGAACCTCATTCGTAAACCAACAAATGGGTACAGAACTCAGGGCTCTTCCCTCACTGGGCTGAGGCTGTCCTTTTGCCGTCGTCCCACAGCCGGTGACAGCAGACCTTATCCCAGACTCAGGCTGTGCGCTCGCAAGTTGGTTCTCGTGAGACCCCGGGGATGGGAGACTCTCGAGGCATCCAGATACACAGCCCTCCCCGACATCTGCTAGACACTCGGAGGAAACAGTGGGTGACAACAACAACGACTCTGACATTTGAGTCAGTCTTTGGTGCTTCTGATTTTCCCACAAACCCACCACGACATGTGTTTTTGCGATGAAACATTTCAAACATCAATAAGGGGCTCATAAAAGAGCCCACAAGAACCAGGCATTTCCATTCTTAAAAGATGTTGTTTAGGGGTGTAGCCCACACCCGTATCCCAACCTCCTCACCACCCTGGCAGTGAGCTCGCAGTCCTATGCACCTGGGGGTACTACTCACGGGGTAGTCGTAAGCACTCTTTTTCCTAATCATTTTCACACTGTGCCCTTTTTGGGTTAGAATTTTGGCTCAAATGCCAACAGGCTTCGTGACCCTACGCAAGTCGCTTCACATACTTGAGTGTTAGTTTCCTCACTTATGTTGATCTCATCAATAGATATTTATGAGTGCCTCTAAATCGGGAACCATTCCAGATTTGGAATTCATGGTTAGCCATTTCTCTAACTGGCAGAAACCCAGACAGTTAGACATTCATACGATTTAGTCACCAGTGTATGACCTCAGTATGTGTCATTATGCTTGCATAGGAGGATTCAGAAGAAAAGTTGGTCAACCAATACTTGATAAAGCTGTAGTAATCAAAACGGTATGGTACTAGCATAAAAATAGACACACAGATCAATAAAACAGAACAGAGTCCAGAAAAAAACCCATAGTTATATAGCCAATCTACAACAAAGAAGGCAAGAATTTAAATAGGGAAAAGACAGTCTCTTCCATAAATGGTAACACTGGGCAGCTACATGCAAAAGAATGAGACTGGACCACCACTTTCTCACGCCATACACAAAAATATACTCAAAATGTCAAATACCTATATGTGACACCAAAAAATACATAACCCAATTAAAAACGGTCCGAGGACCTGAACAGACACTTTCCAAAGAAGACATACAGATGGCCAACAGACAGATGAAAAGGTATTTGATATCACAAATCATCAGGGACCTGCCAATCCAAACCACAGTGAGAGATCACCTCACATGTCAGAACGGCCGGACTCAAAAAGATAAGAAATAACCAGCGTTGGTGAGGATGTGGAGAAAAGGGAACCCTTCTGCACTGTTGATGGGCTTGCAAATTGGTGCATCCACTGCAGAAAACAGTACTGGACGTCCCTAAAAAATTAAAAATAGAAATAGCATAAGATCCAGTAATTCCACTACTAGGTATTTATCCACAGGAAATAAAAAGACTAATTTGAGAAGATCTATGCACCCCTGTGTGTGTGTGTGTGTGTGTGTGTGTGTGTGTACATACATACATGTATAATGGAATACTACTCAGGCACAAAAAGGACAAGATCTTGGCATTTACAACATGGATGAACCTAGAGGATCTGATAACAAATAAAATAAATTAGAGAAATAAATTAGAGGAAAAAATAAAATAATAAATTAGAGAAATAAATAGAATCATTTATTCTAAATAATAAATTAGAGAAAAGCAAATACTATATGATTTCCCTTACATGGGAAATTTAAAAAACAAAACAAATAAAGAGCAGGAAAAGACCCTTAAATACAGGGAACGAATGGATGGTTGCCAGAGGAGGGGGATTGGGGGGTGGGCACAATGGGTGAAGGGGAGTGGGAGGCACAGGCTTCCAGTTATGGAGTGAAGAAGTCATAGGAATGAAAGCGGCAGCACAGGGACTCTCGTCGATGGTATTGTAATAGTGTTTATGGTAACAGATGGTAGCTACACGACATACACAGAAATGGAATCACTCTGTTGCACCCCTGAAACTTATGTAACACTGGGTGTCAACTGTACTATAGTAAAAAAAATTTGGGGGCGCCTGGGAGACTCAGTCAGATAAGCATCTGACGCCTGATATCGGCTCAGGTCTTGATCTCAGGGTCGTGAGTTCAAGCCCCACACTGGGCTCCACACAGAGCCCACTTTAAAAAAATCAAATAAAAAGATGGTCATTCTGCTGAGCCGCCTCCTAACTTTCTCACGTCGGGGTTAGCCACCAGGGTTCTAACTGCAGGGAAACTCGGTAGGCCTCTCGAGAGAAACAATGACTTCACTGAATGGCAGGCATCAAAACTTCTGAGTCAGGAGGGAGGACAGTCTCTCCCTGGCTCCTTGGGACATGCTTTGGGTGACAGGGAGGTCATCTGGAGGCAGGAAAGACCAACCTGGCTGGATTATTAATGGGTGGATGCCTTTGGGTGTAAGCCTGTGAGGTTCCTCCCAAATGTCTCCTGACTTGTCTCAGGGTTTAAGGGCCAAAATTTGATGAGAAATGGAGAAAGCGATTGAGTTGTGACTTGACGGGGTTATAATACTACTGTATGGGGCGTCTCGTAAGAATCGTTTCAATATATATTGTCAGGCGCTGTGCTAGGCTGTGTAGACAAGAGAGTGCAGAAGTCGATATCTATTTATGAAAATGTGATAAGAACCAGAAAAGGAAAAAAAGAGCATGATGGGAGAATACCAACTAGGAATATCTCATTTAGATGGAATGCCCCATGAAAACCTCTTTGAGGAAGTGATATTTGGTTTAGAACTGAAGCATTCTGGAAGCTGGTCATATAAAGGTCGGGCTGGGGCCAAGGAGGGCAAAGAGTGTTCAGGCCAATGTCGGCGTCTCCGGCAAAGGCCCTGAGGTGGGCGAGAACTTGCCTCATTTGATGAATGGAAAGGCGCGTGTGACGGCAGTGCGGCGTGAGAGGAAGAGAGCAGAGAGTTGCAGAATAAGGAAGGAAGAGCCCAGAGAACGAGGGGCTTGGAAGTCAAACCAAAGATTTCAGATCTTATTCTCAATGGCAGTGGAAATGCATCGGTGGCAACTGAAGGAGTCCCACGGGGGGCCTCAGAGAAAGGCGGGGAGGGTGCTGTGCTGCCCTGCTTTCCCCCGTGGGCACCTGCAGAGTGTCGCCTGAAGATGGCCTGCTCAGCATCACTGAGTGAGGTTGCGGAAGAATCTTGATTCCCACCAGGGCCCTGGAAGAGTCCAAAGTCAGACTCTTCTGCGTTCAGTAATTCAGCCAATGTGGATTTGTTGAGTTTTCACCCAGTGGTAGCAAACGAGATAGACACAGTGTGCCACGTGTAATTTGTTAATACTCAGCGTTACCCCTGTCTTTGTTTCGTCTTCCGGGTCCCCAGGGAAGAGTTAGGGGCTGGTTCCCTCGGGTGCTACTCCAGGCGACTGCTGAGTCATGTCTAGAGCTCCAGGCCACGGTCCACTGAGGCCGCCCCCCTGCTAAAACACAGGAGGGACCAAAAGAAAGAGGAGCCCTTTCTCCTTTCTCTTCTCTTCTTTTAACCTCCATGTGGCTAACATGCTAAGAAGGGGAAAGATCATTGGGATTCTTTTACTAAAGGGACCAGATGATTCCTGAAGGGAAATACAATGCTAGAGGGACCATCATTAAAGATAATTTGAATTTCATCATTTCATCTAATGAGGCCAGATACCTAAAAAAAAAAAAAAAATTCTAATGACTTGTGCAAGGAGTGTTCTCTGATTTGGTCCTGCACTTAAATTTGCTCCAAAGCCTCACCCATATCCCATGAAATCTCCATGACAGGCAGTCTTACCCCTTATCTGAAAGCAATGACCAGTTCTGAGTTTTTCTCCCCCACCCATCCTCAAGGAACCCTGGTTTGAGAATCAGAGATGCCACCAGCACAAGTAGAGGGAGGAGGTGAGAAAGAGAAGTTTCTCATTTGGAGTTTTCTACACGTGGGAGCTACCAGCCTGCTGGCATTTTAATTTATTTATTCAGTGCATTTTTTAAAGGTTTATTTATTTTTAGTAATCTTTACATACAACGTGGGGCTCAAACTCATGACCCCGAGATCAAGAGTCTCACACTTTTTTTTTAAAAGATTTTATTTATTTATTTGACAGAGAGAGAGAGAGAGCTCACAAGTAGGCAGAGAGGCAGGGGGGGGCGGAAGCAGGCTCCCCGCTGAGCAGAGAGCCCGATGCGGGGCTCGATCCCAGGACCCTGAGATCATGACCTGAGCTGAAGGCAGAGGCATTAACCCACTGAGCCACCAGGGTGCCCAAGAGTCTCACACTCTAATGACTGAGCTAGGCAGATGCCCCTTCAGTGCACCTTTCAAAGGCAAATATATGTGTTCCCTCCACCCCCAGCAGTCACAGAGCTAAGATCTTATTTGAAAAGGTTATTTCTGCTGATTAACAAGGTTCTGGTAGTACCCCAAACTATGACAAGTCTCTTACGGTGTTTATTTCTCCATGATTTAGCCAACATATATTCGGTGGCATTATCGAAGAGCAATTACCAGTATTTAAAGACTGCTCTCTGTCTCTATTTCTGTTCAAAGTCTCCCCAGAATCCAAGGACACTGGATAGGTTGGGGGAGATATTAAGGATTATGATTCCTCCTATGGGATTAAATCAAGAAACAGGGCAGAGGGAGACGTGAAAGTATAGCATCGCTCTTACTGAAGAATTCTCGAAGTTTCTGTGGGAGTTTGAGAGAGAAAAGCAGGTAGGATCTTAGTCTGAAACAGAGGGGTCCATCAGTCCATGGGTCCACTGGTCAAATCTCTGTGGTTCCTAGTTGCTGGGCATTGACTTGTACTTTTCCCTGCAATCTCCGTTCGGCACCTTGTTTTTACCTTCAGGGAAAGGCCATCTCGTATGTTAAGTCTACAGATGGTTTCCATGTAGCAAGATTTGCTACATTTACTGCAACAACGAGGGCAACATTTGCTAAGAGCGTAACTAAGGACTATTTTAAGTGTATCATGTGCTTTGACTCAGTGCTCACAGTGCCCTCTGGAATACGCACTGTTCCTCCCCTCAAGCCCATCTTTATAGATGAGAAGACTGTGGCACCGAGGAAGGACCGCGGCCTGTCCAGTTCACACATCTCACAAGTGGAAGAACTGGGATTTGCCCCAGGCAGTTTACCTCAAGAACCACAAACCCCTAAGCGTCAAGCAACACTTTCTGTCCTCCCCAACCTCGATGGGGTGTGTTTCTTCACTCATTTGAATCTTTGCCACCGTCAGTAAAATTTTTCTAGTATAAAAAAGATGATCCTACACAATTTTTGTCAGAGTTCTTTCAGGATCCTTTCAAGGTTTTTGTTTGTTTGTTTGGTTGGTTGGTTGTGTGGTAGAATTCTTAAGTCATACATTCTTTTTTTTTTTTTTTTAAGATTTTATTTATTTATTTGACAGAGAGAGAGAGAGCTCACAAGTAGGCAGAGAGGCAGGCAGAGAGAGAGGGGGAAGCAGGCTCCCTGCTGAGCGGAGAGCCCGACCCGGGGCTCGATCCCAGGACCCTGAGATCATGACCTGAGCCGAAGGCAGAGGCTTTAACCCACTGAGCCACCCAGATGCCCCATAAGTCATACATTCTGATGATTACTTCTGGACTTGAAACTTGCCGATTTTCATAACTATGAGTAAAGCCGAATGTGAGTTCAAAAGCACATTAAGTCTGCCCACCTCGAAAAGAGTGAGAAGCTCGTGCAGTCATTCTGCTCTCATCTGTCAGGTCTCTCCGGAGTGCAGAGGGGGTGTGGGCAGAAGCGTCTGGATCCAGTGCCAACTGTCGGAGTCTAACGGGAAGGAGCCCCATGTGTCCCACTAGGGAATGTGGATGACTTCCGGTTTCAAACCTTCCAACACAAGGTGTTAGGAGAGAAGGCGAGATCTTCTAAAACAAAATAAAAAGTTTGTTTTTATCGGGGTGGTTCTTGCGTCATTCTGCAGGGTGATTTGTGCTCGGGAAGGCTGGTGGGAGGGGATCAGTTGGGGTGTTCTTGAACTACGGCCGGTGACAGGTAATCGATGTCTGACCTAAGACAATAACAGGAAAAACACAAATGGAGAGGGTGTGTTAGTGTGAGAAGCAGGCTCGGGGAAAATCAACCGGCCTGGGTTTAGATGTTGCGGGAGAGAAAGAGAGAGGCCTTGAAGTTGTCACCAGGAAGACTGACGTCAAGTGAAACAGGTGGGAATGGAGGAGGGGGGTGGGTGGAAAGAAGGTGGCAGGGAGCTAGAGCTGGTGTGGCCTTGGCCGAGCTGGAGAGCCAGAATGGCAGGTGCAGAAATGCCCCAGCGTGATGGAAAGGCTCATGAAATCTGAAAAGTGGAGTTCTCCGGGGAAATGGAAAAGCGGGTTTTAGGGGTGGTTATGGGTTCATTTGGGAGCGTGATTCGGATTGCAGCCAAGCCTTTGGGGGTCACTGGCACATAAATAGTACTCAAAGCCAGAGAAAAGGGTGAGGGCCGTCCAGATAGGGTTCCCATCTTTACTAAAAACCAAAAGGGGACAATTAGTTAAATGTGAACGTCAGATAAATGCGAATGACTTTTTAGCGTATCTCATGTAACCTTTAGGATATACTTACCCTAAAAACGATTTCTTTATGTGAAATTCAAATGTGGGCACCATGTATTACACCTGACAACCATATCACAGGCTGCAAACTAAGGCCTGCAGGGACTGATGGCCACTGCCAGGCCAGGGGGCGTGTTATGCACGGTGGAGGGCGGCCGGTCCAGCTGGGAGACATGTGTCGGCTCCGACTGGCCCCTGGGGTGTTCAGGATGCTCATGTTTCAAAACATACTAAATTATGTATATTTTAATGTGGACTATCCCAATTTTAAAAGGGGACCGTGGTGAAGAGAAAAAAAAAATAGTGAGGTCTATGGGTTCCCTAAGGTATATCAACCACTGGTTTGCAGCCTCTAATCCAATCCCTAGAGAGGGGGTGGGGCAGATTTTTACCCCATAAGTTATAGCACTTGGCCGTGTGGGGGTAAATAGTACTTGGGTGTGGGGAAAGGGTGGCGGCAAGGGGTCGATTCCCTCAAGCAGAAGGTAAGATGTGGGCGGGACTCCGCGGGCTCCCACCCCGTAGTGTCCCCGTAGTCTCGCCCCCCAGGGCCTGGACACACCCCCCGCCCCTCTCCCGGCAGCTGGAGGGTGGACAGAGCCCACAGGGCTGCGCCAATGCTCTCCCCCCTGGCAGGGCCTGAGAAAGACCAGACCATCTCACCAGCGTTTCAGGTAGGGGGCCCCGGCTGCTGGGGCCCTGCACGCTTTCATCAGAAAATTGTGGGCGGAAACTTGCTGGGGTTGCTCTGAGCGTCTGGTCTTGAGGCTTCTCAGCTTCAGATGCAAAGTGAGTGGGTGTCTCTTTGAGAAGCAGAGAGAGAGAAGGAAAGAGAGAACGAAAGAGAGGTGTTTCCCTTGGCTATGGAAACTCTATAAAGAGCGAGCCGGCTTCCCTGCTCTCCAGCAGTCAGAAAAACAGCCCGGCCGGCCTTGGCCTTGACACCGTTGTTGGAGGCTAGCACAAGGAAGGGCCATGCAGCAGCCCTTGAATTACCCGTACCCCCACATCTACTGGGTGGACAGCAGTGCCAGCTCCCCCTGGGCGCCTCCGGGCTCTGTCCTCCCGTGTCCGTCCTCTGTGGCGGGAAGGCATGGGCCCAGGAGGCCGCCGCCGCCACCGCCACCACCGCCGCCGCCACCGCCGCCGCCGCCGCCGCAGCCCCTGGCTCCGCTGCCCCTGCCGCCTCTGAAGACGTGGAGGGACCACAACACAGGCCTGTGTCTCCTTGTGATGTTTTTCATGATTCTGGTGGCCCTGGTTGCAGTGGGGCTGGGGATGTTTCAGCTCTTCCACCTACAGAAGGAGCTGGCCGAACTCAGACAGGTAAGCTAGTGTGTGGATCGCTGTGCCCTGGAGACTGCGGGTGTAGACAGCTCTGCTGGAGCGGAGAGGGGAGGGATACCGAGGCCCAGAGGGACCGTGACCTTGCTTGCCAAGTATGTTCTAGTCCTTTCCCCCCATCTTTGAAATGGGTCATTCTAGTCATTCTATTCCAGAGGCAGAGAAACAGAGGCTCAAATGAGTGAAAAGGATATTTGCTCTCTTGTAAAGGATCAGGGCCAAAATAGGACTGGCAGGTACGGTTCTTCCTCTCTCTGTTGGCAAGGCCGCCTGCTGAAACCCCGCCTAGAGGTTAGTGATTCAGGAAGGAAAAAGAATTGGGAGTCTTGCTCAGAAGTGCATTTGTTTAAATGACCTAACTAAATTTCCTTCGAAATACTTAAAAGTATTAGAACTATTCCAAATCGCAAAACTGGGGCATGGTGAGACACAATTGCATGGCCAAAGGCTGAGTTAGGAGAGGTTTTGAGGTATGGAGAGTCCCTTCTCAGGTTTATTTGATTTACTGGACAGTTTTGCCTCCTCTGGCTTAAAGAACTTCATACTTATGATGCATCTGTTTTCCTCTTTTGCCAGTCCACCAGCCAAAGTCATATAGCATCATCTTTGGAGAAGCAAATAGGTGAGTCCTTTTATGCATGTGTATTGAGTTTCTAAAGACAGTCTTCATGGCTGAACCATGTGGGTCTGGGTCAAATGCCTTGAATTCCATCCCATTCTTAGACACACGTATACTACAAAAGGAATCCTGGCTAATTCGGAATCATTGCTCATTTTGGTTCCTTGAGCTGCCCTAACACATGACGTGAATTTGATCATTCAAAATCAGTATAACTGAGTGCTGCCCACAATTCAAAGAATTTCCCTTCGACTTTGGAAAGAGACAACACAGATATAACTGGTTCCGTTCCTGTCCCCTTCCACAGGCCTTCTGGTTTGCATGAACAGGGCAGTGGCTGTAAATCCCAGGGAGATGTGAGCAGGAGGGGGCAGAGACATATGTTTCTGAGAAAAGTCGTCTCCTCTCCAGACTCTCTAAGAGATCACTCAAGAGTCAAGCTTTATTAAAAAAAAAAAATTCTAGGGTATATTTAAGCTTTTATTTATTTATTTATTTATTTATTTATTTATTTATTTATTTATGGGGGAGGGGTGGAGGGAGAAAGAGAAAGAAAGACTCTTAAGCGGGTTCCACGCCCAGCCCAGAGCCTGACACAGGGCTCCATCTCAGGACCCTGAGTGAGATCATGACCTGAGCCGAAATCAAGAATCAGATGCTTAACTGACTGAGCCACCCAGGCGCCCCTTTAAGCTTTTAAAAAGTATGCAATTAATCATCCACATTAAAGCTGTTCTTTTGCATTCACTGGTGGTTTTGTGTGTTAGCCATTTCTCAAGGGCTAGTCCAGCTTCCCCCACAAAGGCAATTGTGAGGTACCTTCAATAAAAGAAAGTGCTTTGTATGAGATTCAGGACAAGGGAGAAGATGAAAATGTTGAACACTGACCTTGTGTGAAGTTTCTGGATATCGTTTGGAAATTGTGGGCAGGTAGATTTAGCAGATTTAGCGTGCTCTGGTTCATTCAACTAAGATTCACCGAACTTTGGATTTGGTAAGAGTTGGAGGGGAGGTTGGAGCAAATCTGGGCCAGTCATCTCACTTTTCAGAAGAGAATCAGAGTACCAGACAGATTAGGGGATATGCCCCCACTCGCTGATGTAGAACTGAGGCTAGAAGGAACACGGGCTCCTGGTGCTTTGTTGCCTATGGGGCTTTCCAGCACATAGACCGGTGCCCTATGAAATAGGGAAACTTCTGTCTATGATGTCCCTGGAGGGAGAAATAAAGATGAGAAGCAAGACACCTCTGCAAAGACAAGAGGTAAATCTTGGGTAGAAAATGGAAGGCAGCACAGGCCATCTGGGGGTGGGGGAGGAGGGAGCCTATTCTAATTTCTCTTATGTGCCTATTGTAGGCGACCCAAGTTACCCTATTGCTCCAGAATGTGAGCTCTGGAGGACCCATCCCTTGGATGCTAGTTCTGGGTCCAAGTCCCTAAGTGTTAGAAGGTCCAGATGTATTCAAGCAGAGTAGAAATATTTGTTAGAAAAATAAAACCTTTGGAGGATTTCTAAAATAAGATAGCTTTGAAAATCAGTGGAATGTGGCTGGTGTAACAGGTCCCTAATTACTCATCGCTCACCCACTCTCTGGGATCATTTTAGTGATTAAAAGTCAAGTGAACAGATGAGTCAGGTCTACCTCTTCCAGTAAACAAGTACCTTCTTATCAACCCAGATGGGCCGGAGATTGGTGAATTTCCCCATGGAGAACAAAGTAGCAACTTGATTAATAGGAAAAGAGATGCAAATCAAAACAAGGGGATATCCATTTTCATTCATCCCATTAGAAAAGATTAAAAAAAATAGATTGGCAAAAATGTGAGAGAAAAATTTTGCTTAAACATTAGGTGACAGCCAAGGAACATGTAAATTGTTATACCTTTTCTGAAGACCAGTTGGAAAAATGTACCAAAGCCTTAAAAATGTTAATTTACCGGGATGCCTGAGTAGCTCAGTCGGTTAAGCATCTGCCTTTGGCTCAGGTCATGATCTCAGGGTCCTGGGATTGAGCTCCACATCGGGCTCCCTGTGGTTCTCCCTCTCCCTCTGCCTGCCGCTCCCCCTGCTTGTGCTTACATGCTTTCTCTCTTTCTCTCTGTCAAATAAATAAATAAAATCTTTTTTTTAAAAGAAAGTGTTAATTCACTATGTAATCTCATCACTAAGAATTTATCTTAATAAGATATATCTTATCATATATATCATATATATATGATATATTATATATATCAGAGATATACCCCAAAACTTATAGATAAGTATGTTCATCGTTTCCTTATAAGCCTATTTATAATTAACAAATCAGAAGAAACTTAAATGCCTCTTAACAAGAAATTAAATACATCATGGTATATTCAGAGGGAATCATATGCAGCAACTGAAATCCATGTAATTACATTTAAGGCCATGGAGATTGTGCATTCTATATTGTTAAATGAAAAAGACACCTTATAAAACAGTATGCTTAGTTTAAGTTGACTATATAAGTGCATGTGCATATTTTTGTATTCTTAGTAAAGAATTAGAAGTATTTGTACTTCAACAAATTAACAGTGATTTTCTCTGGGATGTGCTATCATAGATTATTTAAACATACTTATTTGCTCCGTTTTCATTTTCCATTTTTCCACAGTTCACTGATTAAGTCTTTTATTCATTCACAAATGTTCTTGGAGAGCTTCTTATGTCCCAGGCTGGGTGCTGGGTGTTGGTGATGACTGAGAACAAGAGAGACAAAGGTTCTAACCTTGGGGAGCTTTTAGCATGCAGGAAAGAGTAAACAAAAGCAAGCAAGCGGACAATATAATTTCAAATTGTACTAAATGCAATGTAAGATGGAGTGGTCTGGAAAGTCCCCTCTAAGGAGGTGTTGTGTGGGGGAGGGTGGTGGTGTGGGGAGATAGGGGATAACATTCCAGCAGTGTGAATGGCATGTGCGAAGTCCCGGGGGTAGGAAACATTCATCACCTACGTGTAGGATCTATTTCCAGTCTATTTCAGCATTTCTCCAGCAGATATTTTTACCGAGGACCCTCTATGAGAATCACACTGTGCAAGGCTATGCGAGGGATAGAGAGATATGCAACCTGTGGTTCTCTGTTCCATTTCCTGTCAGTACATGGCTGAATGCCAGACCAGTTGCACAGATGGTTTGTGGTATAGGAATGTAGAGGAAACTCAGTTTTGCCCTTCCTGTTCGCTAACACCTCCTTCGTGGTGGGTGGTCTTGGGTGGCTAGGGAGGACCTGATGACTCAGGTTATGTTCTCAGCTGATTGTGGCCATCTCACGCCACAGGTGAGTTTTACAAGCTAATTGTAATGGGCTTCAGATGCAGGAGGGCCTTTCTGTGAATCTTTCTTAAATGTCTTAGCTGAATTCATTAGCTACGTGGTGGCTCTCTTTGGTCAAAATATTTGAAGTCAGAGAAATAATGACTACTTTGGGAGCTATTGTCTGTTTTAACTCCTCCAATTTAATTTAGCAAATATTTACTGGCCGCATGCCCAGTGTTAGAAACCGAGCTGAGGACTCTGGTGGATTAAACGTATAGTAGGAAGTTTGCCATTTGTTTGGGGGAAATAAGACAAGTTATACAGTTATCACAGACATATCACAGGAAATCAGAACTGACAAAAGAGGTAAAGACAAAGTGATTCTAGGTTTCAAAGGAAGGAAAGACCATACTCAATTAAAAAGACCTGGAAGAGTTTCCCCCAAGAAATAGGTCTCGCAGGCGGTATTTATAGGGTTGATAGGCACTTGCCATAAAGATCTGTTTGGGGTGCCTGGGTGGCTCAGTGGGTTAAAGCCTCTGCCTTCGGCTCAGGTCATGATCTCAGGGTCCTGGAATCAAGCCCCGCATTGGGCTCTCTGCTCAGCCAGGAGCCTGCTTCCCCCTCTCTCTCTGCCTGCCTCTCTGCCTACTTGTGATCTCTCTCTCTCTCTGTTAAATAAATAAATAAAATCTTTAAAAAAAAAAAAAGATCTGTTTGGAGGGCATTCTGTGCAGACGAACAGCATGAGCAAAGGCACGGGGGCTGGAAGAAGGGTGTGTTCAGATTACATCAGCCCTCGTGTTGTGCAGCCTTGGCCAACCTGAGCAAGCAGAGGAGGTGAGGTTGAACGATCACACAGAGATCACTTGGCTGGGGAAACTTTTCACAGTTATATGTTCAATGGGGAGCTAGTCAAGGCATCTGAGATCTGAGGATGATTAATTTGGGCAGATGGTTGAATGCCAATGCAGGGAAGACCTAGTGGCCTGCAGGTGAAATTATGGTCTCTTTGGCCTCTGTCTTGTGGAGTCCTAGAGGCAGCAACACTGGAAAAAAAACCTAATTTGGGGCCAGGAGACTTGAGTGTCTATCCTATTCTGATATTGAGTAGCTGGGTCTTCTTGGACAAATTACCCAACTTCTAAGCTCATTTAGCTGTCTATAAGGTCAGACAATAATCTCTATCTCAAGGGATCGTGGCAAGTTCAAACGCAGTAACTGATATGATAGCTCTTTATCAACATTTTTTTTTTTTGGTGACATAATTTTTGCATACGTCTGTCACAATTTGGTTTATCTTTTACCTCTTTGTTTCTGAAGTACAGGTTGCCATGAGTTCTACAGTTTGGACTTGAATGATTCATATATGTTAGAATGTTGCCATTTATGCTTTTAAAAAACTACTTTTATTTAAATGACCAGTTTGGAGTCCCAACTAAAGAATAACCTGGTGGTGGGTATTGAGGAGGGCACGTATTGCACGGAGCACTGGGTGTGGTGCATAAACAGTGCATCTTGGAACACTGAAAAAATAAAATTAAATTAAAAAAAAGAAAATAATTGGCATCTCATTTTTACATATATCTTTCATCTCTCTGTGATACAGGTGAACCCAATCTACCCTCTGAAAAAAGGGAGCTGAGAAAAGTGGCCCATTTAACAGGTCTGTATCTGGGAGGGATACTTGGGGCTTGGGAAAGCCTTTGACAGTAGGTGGTGCAGGGTACAGCCCCTGTGCCATTGCTTGGAGGGCATTGCTACTTTCTAGTGACAGTTTTTGACACCCAAGAATAGTCCCAATCTTTCTAGTCAAGTCAACCTCACGCCCATACTGCACCCCTAGTCTAATCTAGGCCATGTTCTGAACCGGCAAAATGGAGCAGATTACGAAAGGACCCCTGCCCGTGAGGAGCTCACTCTTTTCAATCATTCCGAAGACCCTTAGGGGATTTGGGGCCTGGGTTCAAGAGGTGAGATCTGGGAAGGTGGGGAGCGATCCATTATTTTAGTCGGTGCTTTTCTGGTATTCTGGAAGAGCTTCACCCCGCTTTGTGCAAGAGTAGAAGTAGGAGTGAGAAGGGCCCCGTCTTGGCACCAGTGGACTTCCTGCATGTGGCCATGTAGTGGGGTGAAGTGATTTGAGAACAAGGTGGTGTGGCTTTCCTAGGGAACAGTCCACGAATATCTGAAAAGTGGGTAAGTATCACAGAAAGTGTATGCCGCTGCCCCAAGGAGTTGTTTAGGCAGAGGCTGTAGAATGATCCAGTTTGGATCACCAGATAGTTATGGAAAACATGTGTGCCAAGCTTTGGGGACTTGTCGATTGATAATACGTGGTTCCTGCCTTCAAGGAACTTAAAATCTGATAGGGAAATACAAGTACATGAGTGATCATTTCAGTCCTGGAGAGCGTTCTCTGCTTAAGGTACGAACATACTGCTGTGGGGACATAAAAGAAAGGGGATTTTAGCCCAAAGTGGGGGTACCGAATACTTCTTAGTATAGGTGAGGAGTTGGACCAGATGATCCCTAAGGGTTCTTCCCAACTTTGGAATTTCCTTGGGTTTGGCTTTTTTCCTCATGGAGAGACCTCAAAACCTAGATGGGTTGGTGTTAGTTCTGAAGATCATAGAACCAAAATAATCTCAATAATGTCTCATTGCAATTGATTAGGATATATACTAATGTCCCAGTTGTGTAGGTGACAAAATTGAGGCAAGCAATTCGACAGAGATGTCGCAGGAATTCCGTGATGGATCCAGTCTGACCCATTAGCCAGTTCCATACGGACTATGACGTTTTGGTCATTTGCTCCAGGAACGGCCCACAGTTTTGCCCCGGAGGCTTCATTCGTTGGGTGCATGAGCATTCCTGGCTGAAAGCTCCTCTCTGATTTGATTTCAGGCAAGCCCAACTCAAGATCCATCCCTTTGGAATGGGAAGACACATATGGAATTGCCCTTGTCTCGGGGGTGAAGTATAAGAAGGGTGGCCTTGTGATCAATGACACCGGGCTGTACTTTGTATATTCCAAAGTGTACTTCAGGGGTCAGTCCTGCCACAACCAGCCCCTGAATCACAAGGTCTATATGAGGAACTCGAAGTATCCCCAGGACCTGGTGCTGATGGAGGGGAAGATAATGAACTACTGCACTACTGGCCAGATGTGGGCCCGCAGCAGCTACCTGGGGGCGGTATTCAATCTCACCAGCACTGACCATTTATACGTCAATGTGTCTGAACTGTCTCTGGTCAGTTTCGAGGAATCTAAGACATTTTTTGGCTTGTATAAGCTCTAAGAAAAGCACTCTGGGACTCTCTCCATACGGTTCCTCATTACAGGCACTGAGAATATGGTCTTGAATATGGTCTTCTTAAGCCCACTTGAGATCAAGTGAGAAGACATGAGCCAAGACCACCTAGAGACCAAGGGTCCCGCAGGTCTGCCGTTGCTCATCTCGTGAGCCAGACAGGAGGGGGAATCTGACCGAAGACCGTGAGACTCTGGGCTGCCAGAGGCAGGACGGAGCAGCTGCCAGGGTGTTCCACACTCATTTTAAGCGTCCGGAAGCATTTTGGCACATTGAAAAGGACACCTGTTAACTCACCTCTTGGGGTGGGTCTACTATCTACCTCAGGGGAGGCTATCTTTCAGATATGTGGATGTGACATGAGTGTACAAGGGATGGAAAAAGAGGATGAAGCTTGCACGATAAGCTAAAGAGACCAAAAGGCCACTGTCCCATTGGAAGGCGTAGCCTGAGCCAGCAGGTGACGCTAACACAGAAGCAAGGGGGATCTTTTGGGAAGTTGCTCCATTCCCCACACAGCATGTAGATTTCCAGTGCAATTTTAGATGTGTGTGTGTGTGTGTGTGTGTGTGTGTGTGTGCGCACTCACATGCGTGTGACCAGAAGAGTTACCTAAGAAGAGACAATGTGGAGGATATGTTAGGAAAACATGGGTTGCATTTAGTGGTAGATTTTGAATACCTCTTGGCAACCAACTCGGTTGTCCTCAAAATAGTCCTCAAGACTCTTTGATTGTCACCTGTTGATGCTGTTTCCCTAAAATTTCAGTATTTATATACCTTTTGTGTATTTTAATAAAAAAGAATAAGTGTAATAAAATTATATTTTAGACTACAGGTCAACATTATGAATGTACTTTTTGGACATCACTAAAAAATTTTTTTGATCCCTTATTATTTCTTTCCTCCACGGCTTCTTCACTCCTTTTGCCTCAAGGCCATGTTAAGAAGAACTCACTGGCGTGAGAACTGTGAGGCAAATCTATCATTGCCAGACACCGCTCTCCCCCGGTCTCTTTGCATTATCCAGAGTTTTTCCTACCAATATCATTGCCAATGACAACTTCCCCCAGGCTTCCCCGGGAGCAGAGCCATAGCGTAGTGGAGAGGGCACAGACTTTGGACTGAAAACTCTGCACCTGAATCTTTGTTCGTCTACTTTCTAAATGCAATCACTGGGTGAGTCACTTGACTGCTCTTGGACAAAAATGACTGATACGTATATAAAGTATCTGGTACATGGCATCTACCTCACAAATGACGTCTCTCATTTTAATAAGCCACTCTGTGAGAGGCACTTCTTGTTCCAGAAAAAGCCACTGACCTGGGGCATCCACCCAAAAACCTGGTTTCTTAGATTCTCCTGTTCTTCCCTCACAACAACCTTTTCCTATTTTTTTCAACTGCTCTCTACCACTCCCTCCCCCTAGACTTTGTCTTTGTTGAAAATTATGGTGTTTCCTTTACAATTTGATTTCAGACATCTTATTTTCACATCATCTCCTATTATTCCAGCTTAATTGCTCCAATGTTTTGTCTCCAAAAAATGTGTCTATTTTCACCACATTGAGACCTTTGATAAACTCTGTCATTTCCTTACATATCCATCAGCTCCTTCTTTATCTTCATTCCTCTCCCTGACAAAGCTTAGATCCTACCCTCTGTCATTACAATCAGTATCTTGGAAAATGTCTCAATTCCGGAATACTCTGCATCCTTCACTGTATTCCCCTTGCAAAAATTCCATTTCCTTTAGGCTGGCATCCGATAAGCTGGATGTTGCTAGAGAAAAATTATCCAAATAGACAGGCTGGTTTCAGTTTATTTTTATCTGTCCTCTACTTAAATCAATTGCTCTTCATCACTGATTTATTTCTATCTTTTGATTGATTTGAATAAGTAATACCTGTACATGGTACAAATTTTAAAAGGCTAAGATATAGGATGACAGTAAGTTCTCTTGTCACTCTGTCCCATGGCCCTATTTCTGGCCACAGAGACTGTCACTGTCGCCTTATGTAACTTTCCAGAGAAGGTCTATATGTATGACATCGGTTGACGTCTGGGGTTCCCAGCCTTGGTTCTATTGACATTCTGAGCTGGATAATTCTTTGTTGCGGGGTCTGTCCTGTGCACTGTAGTATGTTTAGCAGTCTCTCTGCCTTCTATCCACTAGATGCTAGCAGCATTGTATCCTCCTCCGTGTGTGACAACCATGAATATCTCTAGGCATTGGCAGATGTACCCAGGCGGAGGATGGGAAGACAAAAATCAGCCCTACTTGAGAAACACAGCTTTACCTTAGTGATCACAGATCTCAAATGGACATTCAACACTGCTTAGCACTTTTTCTTCAGTCCCCTGCCAACCATGCTTTTCCACTGTCTGAGACAGTTAGGTCATATCCTTTCCTCTTGCAAACCCGCCGTAACCCCTCCTCTCACTACGGAACCTCACTTACACTGCCAGAACACAAGTCTACCCACATCCGCATGACCTCTCTCTTTTATCCTCATAGTGGAGGAAGAGGACCATCTCATTTGTGCATTAGATCCATTTCTATTCCCCTACTTGGCCTCTTGAAAATTGTTCTCTCTTCTGGATCCTCAAACCATCTCTGTCTATAAAATGATTTCCATCAGCATGGAAATGACTGATACGTATATAAAGTATCTGGTACATGGCATCTACCTCACAAATGAACATATGTTCAAATATCCTTTTTCAGTAAAAGATAACCCAGCCCAAACCGAAAAAATCCCAAACCTTTCTTTGACTTTCCTCTTTTCCAGTGATGGCTACATTTCTCATTTTCCTGGTAGAGACAAACATCTGAGAAGGCTGTCTCCTCACACACGGGATCCATTTCCTTAGCGAAGACGGTCTTCAGGCTCCTCACGTGGCTGGCTTCTTCTTATCTTTCAGGCCGTAGTTTAAATGCCACTTTCTCAGATCATTCTTCGAGCCTCCTTTCTTTCTCACAATTTTATTTCTTTGTAGTTCCTTCTCAGTAACTAGCATAGCTTGTGGTCATATTATTTATTTGACCACTTAAAAATATCTGTTTTTTGGGGCACCTGGGTGGCTCAGTGGGTTAAAGCCTCTGCCTTCGGCTCAGGTCGTGATCTCAGGGTCCTGGGATCGAGCCCCACATCGGGCTCTCTGCTCAGCAGGGAGCCTGCTTCCCTCCTCTCTCTCTCTCTGCCTGCCTCTCTGCCTACTTGTGATCTCTCTCTGTGTCAAATAAATAAATAAAATCTTTAAAAAAATCTGTTTTTCCACTAAAATAAAAGTTCCCCCAAACAAGACCTTTTCTGCTTTGTTTACCACTGTATCTTCATCACCAAATCCAGTGCTTGGCATATGTTAGGAGCCCAATAAATTATCTGTTGACTGGATAACCTTAATTATAAAACAAATGTTTCTTCAGTTTGGGGTATGTGCGTATGTTTCTTGGAGTGGTGAATATAGTCACTACTAGTCATAGTGTTTCCTCACAAATGCATGAGGGTGTTTATTCAGCTTTGAGTAGATTATCTAATGGGAATTTGAGGCCACAGATGGAAAAAAACAGTGCATCCTAATTCTTAGCTCTGGAAAACAGGAAACATCTATGGTGTCTGACTTTACCAGGAATTATTCAGGATACTGTTGAGGAAAACTTCTGGGTAACTAGAGCTGAACTTGGCACTCAGAAGATATTCAATAAATATTTGTTGACTAAATTAATTAACAAAACCAAAGGTCCAGGGTGGAGTGTGTCTCCTGCTCTCCTTAAAACTCTTCTGTTGACCGATCTGCTTCCTGACCAGGTACCTCATGGAGAAAGTCTGGGAGGTATCACCCTTCTTTTGGCTGCTTGTCTGTATTCCAAGCCCTCACAATGAAATCCCCCATCCGTTTTCTCCTCTTTTGGCTCCAACCATCAATTATACCCGTTCTAATGGTAATGGGGGCTTATTTTAATCAATGGATCCTTCAAGATAATGACACCGATGCAAAGAGAAGGTAAGAATGGCACTGGGGCATCCCGAGATGACAAAGGCAATCATTAGCTAGCAGTGGTATCACTGACATTTTTATCTCTACTAGGATGCCTTTGGGATTTTCCGAAGAAACTAAGATTTAAGTCTTGTTGCAGGAAAGGGATGTTAACAGTTCCTTCAGGAACCTTGAGTCATTTTTCTTTACCTCAGTAGGAACATAAAGAATGGCCAAAAAATCAAAACTTTTTTTCTTATTATGTTCCGTTAGCCACTGTGTAGTACGTAATTGGTCCTTGGTGCAGTGTTCAATGAGTCATTAGTTAAGTATCATACCCAGCGCTCGTCACTGCACGTGCCCTCCTCAATACTCATCTTTTTTGATGAGCTCATTAAAAATGGGATCTGCCACTGTTACTTTTGAAATGCTAAACGCAAAGTATAACCTTAAAAAAAAAGAATAAGAAGGAGAGGATTATTTCCGGTTCAGTAGTTTGAGGTTTTCTTTCTTTTCGAACAACCAAAAACACGCAAAACCCATATTTTTCTTTAGCACCCCCAAGGTGGTGACCTTGTATTCTCTGAAGTAGGTTTGACTTACCACAGCTTACTAAGAAATGAGCTCTACTGGGGACTATCATTATGAGTGTGACTCATTTGAACCAACAGGTCCCTGGAAGATGGGAATGGGAGAGAGAAGCCTGACTTCGAGACAAACTGTAAGATTTCCTTAGGGTGAAGCCATAGACATTCCCTTGTCTTTATCTAAAAAGCATACCATCTCTATGTTAAGTTATATTTTTCAAAGGGATCTGCTTAAGTGCTGGTATTAGTAGAGATAAATTTTTACTTTCTGTAAAAATTTCTGTATTTTCTCGTTTGTTTTTTCCCTTTCGATCATCCAGAGGTGGAATGAGATAGCCCTGGGAGATTAGAATCATAACCCCATTCCTTAGGGTCTTCAGACTCAGAAACAAACCGTATTCAGAAATATCCTAAATATAGAGGGTAGCCAGGAGACTTTGGGGTTCACCAAAAAGCCAACACGCCTTGGAAATACAGAAAGCTAAGTGGGTATTCTGCTCCTTACGGTTCAGCCAGAGCAGAGGAAAGCATTGCCTCAGCGAGGATTTTCTCACTATTGCCAAAGCTTCATCCTTATGGGGAGACATTTCTCCACAGTTCTAACTGTACATCTTCAGAGAGAAGCATAATGAGGATATCCCTCTTATCCCACTTGGAAGCTCCTTTGGCTCTGTGGGGTCACCTTTTCTTCCGCTTCTCAATTGAGTAACACGAACTCAGTGTCATATTCTGTGCAGAGTCAAGTCTTTCTTCGGTTTCCCGAAGATTTGGGGGAGTACCCTCATGCTCCTGGGCAGCCCGCATTATAACAGTCCTCTTAGAAATAATGCAAAGCAACCTCTCTTTTAAGGCGCAAGTTTTCATTATCACATTTCCAACAGGTGGAACTCCATTTCCAACACATCCTTGATTTGAAAACTTCCCGGATAGGGGCTCACTGGACAGGGATGGAGCCCATATCTGCCCTGGACTGTGTTACATTTTAGAAAATTCTTTCTCAGATTTGATTGAAGTCCTCTACACTGTAACTTCCGCACATTGAATATGGTTCTTTTCTGCTTAATAGTCCTGCTGTGTTTTATAGGTTGTAAATCTTTCTCATATACTTTATTTTCACTCCAACCTCGGAAGGTAGATTATTGTCTTCATTTTATACGTAAAAACAACTGAGACACTGAAAAGTTATGAGTCTTGCTTAAGGTGACATGGCTAATAAACGGTGGGGCTGGGACCAAACCCTACTCATCTAACCATGCAACTTATGTTCTTTCCACATGCAGAGATTTCTTAGCACAGCATCGTGGATGACGGCTCTCACCAGGAGCCTCACCCCCTTAATTTTCAGGGATTTCTCACCTCTTTGCATTTTAGTTTAAATCTCACTTTGGTTAATGCCCACATTCTGTATAATATAATATGATATGAATATAATATTCATAATATAGGCTGAGATATCTCAACCCTATAGAGGTCATAGAGTTTCATAGTTGACAGTCGCTCTTACATTCTTCTTCTTTGATTTCATCACTCCACTGTATTTAACTGAATTGCCCTGATTCCCCATCCTAGTCTTACAAAGTGAGAAGGAAAGAGAATGAACTTGGGGTCCGAGGGCCTGGGTTTGAGTCCAGCTTCTGCTACTCAACAAGCTATGTGTGTGACCTCTGTCAGTAAGTGACAGAGAATGTCCGGAGATTCAGTTGTGTCCTCTGTAAAATGAGGACACTGATTCCTTTATGGTTTTATAGGAATATTGTTAATGCTAAATGGTATGAAGCTACTTTGGCAGGAATGATGCTTCTGAAGGTAGGTCAGTGGAGTTACAGTCCTCAGCAACTTTCCTGATAAAGTCACTGTCAAAAAAATTCTTACTCGCTGTTCAGTTTCTACAAAATTGATCTTCCATAATCCTACCATATTATGTATGAATCCCATCAAATGTAAAAACAACAGATAGGTAAATATTCTGAGATATAAAAATAATATCTTACATTTTCATAGTCTTTAAAACTTTTTTTCATATGTCTTTTGCTTTAGTTTTTTTTTTTAAACCCTCTGATGTAATACACATAAAAGCATTTGTCTTGTGGTCAGCTCTTCTATAAATGTGAACTGACTATATTGACTATTTTTTGTGCTGGTTGTATTCACAGCCTTGTGTGATGCTATTTTGCTGCCTATTTTTTAAATCATGAAGTATATTTATATAGGGTGCTATTTAAACATCTGACTGGGGAGCTAGAACACGCTATGCTCTTTGTTGTCCTTATATGTAGCTAAACCTCCTGCTTAACCCAAGGTTACCTCAGGAGAGGTGAGCTGTTGAGGGAATCCCCCTCCTCACAGAAGGGATAGAACTTCTTGGTGTTCATGTCATAGCCTTGGCTTTCTGTGGGTAAACCACTTCAAAGACAATGTGAGTTAGTAAGAGGCATTCTCGATATTATCGAACTCTGAAAGTGTCCACGCATGTAAGGCGCCATATACGAGATAAGCACCTTCGTAAAGGAGACGGGAGAGTTGGATGGGCTCCTGTCGGTGTCTCAAATGCTCCTCTGGGCAAGGATCTTTTAGTTTCACTTGGTTTAGGTCTTAGTTTTCTCACACACACCACCCTGACACCACACGTGCACCACTTCCAGTCTACAGAAGGGAACTTGGTGCACATTTTCTGGAAGGGAAGGTTCTAGAATTTGTTCCTGATTGGAAGAGAAGGCAGGTGGAAGATTCAGGAAGCTACAACCGTCCCTGGCCTCAAATCCATGAACTCAGATTCTAGACGTGCATGACAGAGACTAAAGACTGTAGATAGAAGAAACTGGAGGTTCCAGTAATGAGAACTGTGTTCTGCTCTCCTCACCCTGTGTCTTCATTGAGAAGAAAAAACAGCTTTGACTCAGCGATGAGAAAGAGACACAAAGGTGTTAAACAGAACTCCAAGGTGTGAGCTGCAAGAGAAGACATTTCAAACCTCAGCATCCTCTTTGCATCATTCGGGTGGGTTATGTTCTGGCTTCTAAGAAAGTATAGAGGCTCCTACAAAGGTCTGGGAGGGTGGCAAAGAGAAAATTGTAATGCAGGAAACTTTAGCATTCTGTTGTTTGGTTACTCAATGGTGTTGACTAGGGTACCTAATTGGCTCTTTCTAACTTTCCTAAAGAATGTGAAAAGATGGGGGCGCCTGGGTGGCTCAGTCATTAAGCATCTGCCTTGGCTCAGGTCATGATCCCAGAGTCCTGGGACTGAGCCCTGCATCGAGCCCCACATCAGGCTCCCTGCGTCTGCTTCTCCCTCTGCTCCTTGTGTCCCCTCTCTTGCTGTCTCTCTCTCTGTCAAATAAATAAAATAGAGAATCTTAAAAAAAAAAAAAAAAGAATGGGAAAAAACTTCTCTGCTCTGGGAAGGGAGTGGGGTACAATTGGTTGGGGGAGATGGTCAGGTAGCTGGATCTGCTTTTGAAAGGAAGGGGAATTGGGGGTATTTTTTTCTGCCCTACAGCCAAGCCCACATTGTCATATTTTATGGCTTACAAAATGGGTAAGAATATCAACATCTTATTTAAAAATACTGGGACATCTATGACAGGACTTTTTCTTTCCCTAAGCCAAGCTATGAAGTAGACAAATCACAATAATAGTTGTAATTTACTGACTCCCTTTTTGTAAAGTTAATGCAAAGCGACTTACATTTATGTTTACTAATTCTCACAACTCCGTAAGTCAAGTGCTACTAACTCCCATTTTGTAAGTGAAAAAACTGATTTAGATTTAGAGAGAGTTAAGTAATGTTCCCAGGGTAATAGGGTAGCAGAGATAAGATTCAAGACTAGGCTTTTCTGATCCAAGGAATCTTACATGAAACAGATTCATACTCCCCCATTATAATGTCAATATTCTTTTTATTTTTAGACTCCGGAATTGAATCAATACATTTTTATTTCATAAAAATTGTGACTGTTTTTCATGAATAGATACTAAGATCATAAATTCAGTACTGTTATTCCTTTTATTTTTTTTTAAAGATTTTATTTATTTACTTGGGAGAGAGAGAGAAAGAGAGAGAGAGAGAGAGCATGAGTGGAGGAGAGGGGCAGTAGGAGAGGGAGAAACAGGGAGCTGAGCAGGGAGCCCCATGTGGAGCTCAATCCCAGGGTCCCAGGTTCATGACCTGGGCTGAAGGCATACGCTTAACCGGTTGAGCTACACAGGCGCCCCTTCAGTACTACTATTCTTTCTTTTTTTTTTCTTTTTCCCCCATCTTCTTTGTTTTAGAGATTTGGCTCTTATTTTTCCATGATAGAAGCTTGAGATGGACATTAGACACTTCAAAATTTATAATGGTTATTTCTATAATAATAACTCGATAATACTTCCATTTATGTTTTTAATTTTCTATAAATATATACGCTTATATATCAATATTTAAAAAGATAGTAGGCAACTATCACAAGGTATATGCTTTTTTTTTTCAGCAGATGGAGAATTCTGTTCTGACAGAACTAATAATGTTAGTATTCTTCACTCATTCTACGAACATATATTAGGCACCCACTCACTAGGTGCCAAGCTTTTTTAGGGGACACAGTGGTGAACAAGACAGATAAGTTCTTTGTTTCTTTAAATTTATATACTAGTTAAGGGCAGGAATGGCAGTGGTGGTGGAGAAAATTTGATAAAAAAACAAGCAAATAAATCAAATACATAAATGATCAGATAATGATAAACACTAGGTAGAGAATGAAAATAGAGTATTAAGATAAAGACTAGAAAACTACATCAGAGAGAAGGCCTCTCTGAGGGGTGCCATGAGTCACAGTCAGTAGAGCATCTGACTCTTGATCTCAGGGTTGTGAGTTTGAACCCCACCTTGGGCATAGAGATTTTTTTTAAAAACTTATATATATATATATATATATATATATATATATATACACGTGTATGTGTGTGTGTATATATATACACACATTGTATCCCTCTGTGTGTGTGTGTGTGTGTGTGTGTGTGTGTGTAGCCAGGGATACAAAGATTAAGCCAACAGCCAAAGAGGTTCCAGGCAGGGACGACGGTCTGTTCATGTTATTTTGGATAAAATAATGCATTATTGTGTGGGACTATAATCACAGAGCAATATGCATGCACAGCAGTTTTAAGTGCTTAAGGGCCGGTATGTTCCCTCATTACGGAGACAGCTGTCAACTTAAATAAAAAGGTAAACTGAGGCAAACTTGAGTGAGCAGAAATTCGGTTGATTGCCGAGTAGCAGGGAATTGCTATTGGCAGGCGCATGCTGTACCAAGCTCCAAGCCGTCCCTTGAGGGGGTTAGTCAGGCCTTATTTATGGGCAGGGAGCGCAAAGAGGGGGAAGTGCAGCCGGAGTCCAAGCAGTAAATTCCCTGGCTTAAGGATGGGAAGAGATTCTTGGCAAAGGTTCATCTCATCGGTGAGGAGAGAAGTGCCATCATCCGGGGAATCAGGCGTTTATGGGAATCAGTGTCAGGGGGGTTGAGGCCCTGAGAGCGCGTGCGTGAGATGCCCCGTTTTCATATTCTTTGGTTCAGTTGGAGGTTGATATGTTTTCAGGCTGCCAGCTGGGTCCCACCTACATTTCCAAACTTGCCACTGGGGGTGGGGCTCTCCCGGGCCCGTGCCGAGCGTCGCTGGCACAGGTCCTGCACTGAAGGCCGCAGAGCTGGGCGCAGAGCCGGGAATGCGCACGCGCAGGGGCGGCGAAGATGGCGCGAGGACGCCGCGGAGCAGGACGGAGCCCGGCCGGTGGGGCTCTCTGAGCTGGGCTGGGGGCCTCAGAGTTTCTTGGTGGGGCGGAGGGTACCCTGAGAAGCGTGGTAGCGGGGGAATTGGAGGGAAGTGGAAAAATGTGATCTACGTGTTGGTAATGAGAATTTTCAGGTCGGCTGATGGGGTGTTGGGCGCGTGGAAAAGAGATGAATCAGGGATTACGCCCACTGTTTTCCACTCGGTTTCCTTTACAGCACCTACTGTAATTATTTCCTAATCGTTTTTCTTTTCCTGTTTGTGTATTTCTCCAAGTAGATCCATGTCGACTTTTATTCTGTGCTTAATAGAAGTGTGTTGAATGAGTGACTGAAAAAACACTGGGACACCTTCCTCAGTCTGGAACACTGACGTGCCTCTATTATTTTTTTTTTTTTAAAGGTTTTATTTATTTATTTGACAGAGAGAGAGAGAGATCACAAGTAGGCAGAGAGGCAGGCAGAGAGAGAGGGAAGCAGGCTCCCCGCTGAGCAGAGAGCCCGACCCGGGGCTCGATCCTAGGACCCTGAGATCAGGACCTGAGCCAAAGGCAGAGGCTTTAACCCACTGAGCCACCCAGGCGCCCCCCTCTTTCCTTTTGATGGCTGTGTGCCCGGACCATCACCACGTTGCTTTAGTTGTTTCTCTAAGGGACATGTACTTTGCTCACAGAGTTTAGTTATTAAAAAAAAATGCTGGAAGACTACGTTTATATACGTGTCTGTGCATTTCTGATAGGATTTCTCTAGAGTAGGAAAGTAGAATTGGAAGGGATAGTCCTAAGCTATGTTTTAACTTCCAAAGGGTTTTGTCAAATTGGGCTCTTAAAAGCTGTACAAGGGGCACCTGGGTGACTCAGTTGGTTAAGGGTCTGACTTCAGCTTAGGTCATGATCTCCTAAGAGAGCTCAGCGGGGAGTGTTTTTGTCCCTCTGCCCCTCCCCCACGCTCCGGCAATCTCTCTCTCCAATAAATAAAATCTTAAAAAAAACCAAACTGTACAAATTACACTCTCACAAACCATGGGAGAGTACCTTTCCTCTATGCTCTAAGCACTATATCTACATTATCACTTGTAAAAATTTTATAACACTAGCAGGCAAAAAATTTCTCATCGTAATTTAAAATTCAAAAATATATTTGAAATTGAAACTCATTAGTTTAATTTATCGCCAGTTTTATTTCTCCATTGAATTACTTAATATAATTTACTCTTTAAAAAATTAAGCTGTTGTCTTGTTATTACTGGTTTATAGTAGCTCTTTATGTGGTACAAACGTAACTCTTTGTTACATGTATTATAAATATTTCTACCCCTTGGCTCATCTGTCTGTTATTTTCCATGTAGAAATGTTTAATTTTTTTTAAAGCAAATCAATTGTTTGCTATTCAGCTTCTTGTCACATGTAGACTTCCCTCACCTTATTATGTGTATATTTCTCTATTTTTTTTCTAATATAAAATTTTCATTGTACTTTACCTCTATAATGTATTTAAAAACCCACTTTTATATAGTGGGAGTTAGGTAGTAAACATAACTTTTTCAAGATAGATAACTGATAACATAAGCAACACCCTCTTTTAATTTCCCATTCTGTCAAAACTGTAGCTCTGTCCTAGACTAAGCTTCTTCTTATGCTTAGGTTTCATCTTAAACTTTCTCTTCTGTTCTTTGGCTCTCTTTGTAATGCAGTCATGACTATTTTAATAACTGTATTTATGACTTTTTTTCTTCAAAATGTTGTTGGCCATTTTTGTATGTTTACTCCATACATAGACTTAATCAACTCATTCAGTGTCTCCCCTGCACCCCCCCCGCCCCGCCTACTTCCCTGCTAAATTGTATTGGAATTATATAAAATTGGAATTATATAAAATTTACTAGCATTTAGTTGGGAGGAATTTGACCACCTTACACTGTGAAGTCTACCTTTCTAGGAGACTATGATGTGGAGTGAGCACTTACTGATTATTTTATATTCCTTCAGAAAAGTTATAGTTTTTTTAAACATATTTGCCATATAACATTGTATCAATTTAAGGTGTATGACATATTAATTTGATATATTTAGTTACCTTATTGAAGTGTAGTTGACATACAATATATCACTTTCATGTGTGATTCAGCATTTAATATACATTATGAAGTGACCACCACTACCATCTGTTCCTATATAAATAGGAACATTATACAATGTCATAAATTATATTCCCTAGGCTGTCATTGCATCCCCATGTCTTATTTATTTTATAACTGGAAGTTTATACCTTTTAATCCCCTTCCCCCATTTCCCCCATCTTCCCACCCACCTCTGGCAATACCAGATCGTTTTCTGTATCTTTGAATCTATCTCCCTTTTGTCTTGTTTTGTTTTTTGAATTCCATATATAAGTGAAATCATACAGTATTTATCTATCTTTCTCTGACTTATGTCCCTTAGCATAATAACTTTTAGGTCCATCCGTGTTGCCACAAACAAGATTTCATTCTTTTTTATGGCTGAATAATATTTCATTGTATATGTATACCACATTCTTCTTTATCCATTACTCTAACAGTGGACACTTAGTTTGATTACTTCCATGTTTTGACGATTGTAAATAATGGTGCTATGAATATAAGCTTTTCAACTTAGTGTTTCCATTTTGTTTGAGTTATTACCCAGTAATGAAATTACTGGATTGTATAATAGTCCTAGTCTTAATCTTTTTTGAGGAAGCTTCATACTATTTTCCACAGTGGTTGCATTGTTTTGCTCTCCTACAGGGCCCCAGGGTTCCCTTTTCTCCTCATCCTCCCCAACACGTGTTATTTCTTGTCTTTTTGGTAATAACCATTCTGACAGATGTGACATGATATCTCATTGTGGTTTGGATTTGTATTTCCCTGATGATGTATTTTCCTTCTTCGGAAAAAATGTCTGTTGAAGTCCTCCGCCCATTTTTTAATTGGATTTTTTTTTAAAGATTTTATTTATTTATTTGACAGAGAGAGAGAGATCACAAGTAGGCAGAGAGGTAGGCAGAGAGAGAGAGAGGAGGGAAGCAGGCTCCCCACTGAGCAGAGAGCCCAATGCGGGGCTCGATCCCAGGATCCTGAGATCATGACCTGAGCCAAAGGCAGAGGCTTTAACCCACTGATCCACCCAGGATGCCCCCCCCACCATTTGTTTTAGATAGTGAGTTGTGTAAGGATCCATTTATGTCTTATGATTGCTGCAGTTTTTTTTATGTAGGCTTTGTGCATTTCTTAAATTTTTTCTATATATTCCATAGTTTTATATCCAGCCACTTTATTGAAACCTTAGTTCTCAATGGGCTAGACTTAAAACAATTAGTTTTTCAGACACATAGATCAATGGAACAGAATAGAAAACCCAGAAATGGGCCTACAACTAATCTTTAACAAAGCAGGAAAAGAATATCCAATGGAAAAAAGATAGTCTCTTCAGCAAATGATGTTGGGAAAACTGGACAGCCACATGCAGAAGAATGAAACTGGACCACTTTCTTACACCGCACACAAAAGTAAATTCATAATGGATGAAAGACCATAATGTGAGACAGGAAACCATCAAAATCCTAGAAGAGAACACAGGCAGCAACCTCTTTGATCTTGGCCGTAGCAACACCTTACTAAACACATCACCATAGGCAAGGGAAGCAAAAGCAAAAATGAACGATTGAGACCTCACCAAGATAAAAAGAGAACAATCAAAGCTAAAAGGTAGCCTACAGAATGGGAGAATATACTTCAAACAGCATATCTGAGAAAGGGTTAATATCCAAACTTTGCAAAGAACTTCTCAAACTCAACCACCCAAAAAACAAATAACCCAGTTAAGGAATGGGCAGAGGATATGAATAGACACTTTTCCAAAAAAGATGTCCAGATGGCTAACAGACACACAAAAAGATGTTGAACATCACTCATTTTCAGGGAAATACAAATCAAAACCACTACGAGATACCATCTCACATCTGTCAGGATGGCTAAAATTAACAACACAAGAAACAGCAGGTGGTGGCAAGGATGAGAGAAAGGGGAAACTCTGGTACTGTTGATGGGAATGCAAACTGGTGCAGCCACTCTGGGGAACAGTATGGGGGTTCCTCAAAATGTTATAAATAGAACTACCCTATGATCCAGCAATTGCACTGCTAGGTATTTACCCAAAGGATACAAAAATACAGATTTGAAGGGATACATGCACTGTGATGTTTATAGCAGCATTATCAACAATAGCCAAACTATGGAGAGAACCCAAATGTGCCTTGACTGATGAGCAGATAAGGAAAATGTGTGTGTGTGTGTGTGTGTGACTATTTATTACTCAGTCATCAAAAGGAATGAAATCTTGCCATTTACAATGACATGGATGGAGCTAGAGTGTGTTATGAATGAAATAGATCAGTCAGAGAAAAACGAATACCATATGATCTCACTCATGTGTGGAATTTAAGAAAGAAAACAGATGAACATATGGGAAGGGGGGAAAGATAAAAAGGAAAGAGAGAAACGAGCCATAAGAGACTCTTAATGATAGAGAACAAACTGAAGGTTGATGGAAGGAGGTGCATGGGGGATGGGCTCGATGGGAGACGGGTACTAGGGAGGCACATGTTAAGATGAGCACTGGGTGTTACATGTAAGTGATGAATCACTGAATTCTACTCCGGAAACAATATTGCACTGTATCTTAACTACCTAACACTTAAATTTAAAAAGATTAGGTTTTTTTCTCTTACTCTTTGATGCCTTTTTTTCTCCTTTACCCCCAACCATCTAATACTGCTTTCTCAAAGGGTCTTGCTCTCGGATTAGCTAGAAACACATATCAAAATATTAGCCATTAACCCAGGTGTTGGCTAACAACTGGGAAGTTAGTTAATGGCATTCATTTCTTTCTTTTTTTTTTTTTTAATATTTTATTTATTTATTTGTCAGAGAGAGAGAGAGAACACAAGCAGGCTGAGAGGCAGAAGCAGGCTCCCTGCTGAGCAAGGAGCCCGATGTGGGACTCGATCCCAGGACCCTGGGATCATGACCCGAGCCAAAGGCAGCTGCCCAACCAACTGAGCCACCCAGGCGTCCCATGGCATTCATTTCTTACCCTATTTGCTCACGCAGAGTTCTAACATTTCCTCTGCTCTGCCTTGACCCTGCAGGCTTCGTTGCCCAGGTTTCTGGGGCACTGGTGAGAGACTGGCGGGCAGAGGAAGGCCGATGTCATTATAGGTTACTTGTGGTACTACTGCAGGCCCAGAGATTCTCCATCTCTGAATTTGTCATAGTTTTCCTTTAACAGACACCTTCCCTTTCCTACCTCTATTTAGCCATTTCCTGAACCATTGCAATTATTTTCTTTTTAGTTTCAATCTATGCTAAATTTTTATATGGAACATATATTCATTTTAAAAGCTACATATCATTCAATATTCTTTGAGCGTCTACAGTATGTTAGGCATGAAGATACAGAGATAAAAGAAACTGTCCTTATTCTCAAGGAGTTCACAGGTTAACGATGAGGTGCAAAAATCTGGCACCTAGAAAATTCCCTGGGACAAACACTGTGGACGGTGTGAACACAAATGCTATAGCAACACTTATAAGGGGCCCCTAACTTAGTGGGCAGGGAAGGCTTAATAGGGAGGTCCAACGGAAGTTACTTAAAAAGTTGCTTGGGAGAGGGGCGCCTGGGTGGCTCAGTCGTTAAGCGTCTGCCTTTGGCTCAGGTCATGATCCCAGGGTCCTGGGATCGAGCCCCACATTGGGTTCCCTGCTCTGTGGGAAGCCTGCTTCTCCTGCTACCATTCCCTCTGCTTGTGTTCCCTCTCTTGCTGTATTTCTCTCTGTCAAATAAATAAAATCTTAAAAAAAAAAAAGGTTGCTTGGGAGAGAAAAGGGCAAAACATGAAGGGGTAAGAAAGCATGACCCATTGTGGCTCTTGTTGCACCGGGTAAGGCTGGAGTATAGAATATTTGTGGGGAAACAGAAAGTAGTCTAGAAATGGGGCATCTCACGAAGGGTTTTGCATGCTGGAGCGAGATAGCACTTAGTTACAAATTAACCGATGTACCACCTTCCCCCTTTCTGTAGCTTGGGAACCGTCCTTCCATACTACAGTCATTTAGGATTGTCTATGTTTACTGCTTTAGGAAAAAGCTGTTTGAAACACACTCAGAGAAGTAAGGTTTCACCAGACCCTAATCTCATTAAGGAAAGGACTTATCTCCAGGTGTCCCTAGAACCTGCAACAGTCCCTATTTGTATCTAATAAATAATTATTGAATTAATGAAGAAAAGAATCAAGATTCTCGGTGGTTGCATTTCAAAGGCTTGTTCTGAGTTATAAGGAGTTTCTGGAGTTTCAACAGCCTAAATCCCAAAATGGCATGGGTCTTCAAGTTAAAGAGAAATGGGATAGATTTTGAAGAGCAGGCCAGTCAGCTAATTTTTTTTTTTTTAAAGATTTTATTTATTTGACAGAGAGAAACACAGCGAGAGAGGGAACACAAGCAGAAGGGATGGTAGCGGGAGAAGCAGGCTCCCTGCCGAGCAAGGAGCCCGATGCGGGGCTCGATCCCAGGACCCTGGGATCATGACCTGAGCCGAAGGCAGACGCTTAATGACTGAGCCACCCAGGGGCCCCTCAGCTAATTTTTCTTATACAGACTAGATAATTCTTCTGTCTCTGAGGAATTGATGTGCCCCGCTGGAAAGCAGTGACATGAACTGGAACGCCAAATGCTGATATGTGTTCCTTTTCCACACCCTCCTTCAGCCGAGTCTGGAGATGGGAGGAACATAGGAATTTGGGGGATCAGAGAGCAGAGGTCAACTATGCTCATGATCTCAGTGGAGCCAGAAGTGGTGACAGTTTTGAAGAAGTTTCCCTCTACCCTGCATGGTAGGGGAATAGTGGGGTCTATGAGACCACGTGTGATAGTTAAGCAGAAAGAGTTTGCAGAATTTCCTTTCACCCCATAAAGCATGTGAAACAACGGAGTATGTTCTGGATGCCCAAGAACAGTATGGAAGTAGCTGGGAGACACACGCACAGACACCCCCCTCCCCCCTGAGAGACATAATGGGCAGGGCAAGGAGAATGTAGCTGTGTTCTCTATAACCCAAATGGGAATGATGGTGTCTGTGCAGATGCTAAAGGGCCCAAGTGAAGTCAAAGGGCCAGGTGTTTCTCCTCCACTTCCCATTGCCTCGGTACAATTTACAACCTGAGATACTTAGACGTATCCAGGGGGAAGGGTGGAAAAAGAAGTCCTGATTTCACTGAGAAAACTCTGAATTAAGATCAAATTTCCTGCAGCACCGGAATGAGAACACAAAATAAAGATTGAGATGAGTGTTAAGAAGGTTGTATTTGTACATTCCTGAATTTTTGGGCTGAGATTTCCATAACTATTATATTATTAAATATGGATTTAATTGTGCACAAGATGTGGCCATCATTCCTTCGTTGGGGGGGGGGTACGGATATGAATCAGACAGACTCCCTGACCTCAAAGGTTGCATAGTAAAGTGGGGGAGAATGGCATGTATATAGTCATAGGGGGCTGCAATGGGATCTTGCAAGATTGGAGCAGAGTGTAAAATTCATGGGAGCTTCAGACAGTGTTTAAATCTACTAGAGGGATTCATTGCTGGCTTCTCAGAGCCAAAACACAAGAGATGAGTAGGAGCCGGGCAGGTGAACATTTAGATGAGGGGTCAAAGGGCCAGGTGTTTCTCCCCCCTTCCCATATGTTCATCTGTTTTCTTTCTTAAATTCCACACATGAGTGAGATCATATGGTATTCGTTTTTCTCTGACTGATCTATTTCATTCATAACATACTCTAGCTCCATCCATGTCATTGTAAATGGCAAGATTTCATTCCTTTTGATGACTGAGTAATAAATAGCATGCACAAAGGCCCTGAGGCATGAGAGAGTGTTGGTTGTTGAGGGATGTACAAAAGTACTCTTGTTGTCTGCGTGAAGAACGTCAGGGTGGTGGCCCAGGGTGGGGAACGTGTGAAGACAACACAGGGCAGATCACAAAGGAACTTGTTAATACTACACAGGAATTTCATTTCAATAGCTAGAAATCAATGAAAAATTTCAGGCAAGGGAACAACATAGCACCATAACCAGATCTACCTGTTGACATAATCCCTTCAGCAGGATAAACCGGAGACTTGAAATCAAAGGCAGAGATCCGCAGGGAAGGTATTACTCCCACTACTACCAGTGTTGCAGATTGCTGCCATTTATGAACTGCCTCTGTGTCGGGTACCTGACACATTTGTTTCATTTTCTCCTTCTACCAACCTTATGGGGTGGCTATTTGTTATCTCATCTTACAGATGAAGAAACTGAGGCTTAGAGAGGCTAATTTACTTGTTCAAGTAACTATACATAGAGAATGGGTAAAATGAAAACAAAACCCAAATCAGTAGACCAGAAAGCTTCCAAAATTGTTATTCTTTCCCCTCATAGATATTTGTCTCCGTTGTCAGCCCTGGAAAGGGATGCTGAAGGCCTGAACTAGAGGAGTGGTAGAGAGGAGCACGAGCAAGGTGACAACGGGTAATGCCCAAGACTCCGTGATTAACTGGATGTGGGGATAAAGGGAGAAATAAAGCCTGGGCATAGACCCAGATTTCCTGTTAGGGCGGTTGGGCGAGTGGCAGACACACTCACCAAGAGATACAAAACAGGAGAGGAGCAAAGTCTCTGGGGAGGGTTAGGAGTTCAGTTTCGGATATGTGCTTTTTGGTGTCTTCATGAAATAAAGAATGGGCTTGCTGGAAGTCTGGTGAACTGTCGTGGAAGGATAGGAGTGCACGGGGAGATGGAGATCCTGGTCAAGGAACTGTTCGAATTATGCCCCAGACCACCAGACCCCCTTCAGTCTCTACTGACGAGCCCCGAGTCTTCACGCAATGATTCTCCCGCCCTCTGCAGTGCACATGTCTTACCGAGGCTTCCAAAATGCTTGCCAGTTCCTGGCTGGTCAGCTCGGGGCCATCTTCAGAAGAGACTAAAGTGATGCTCTGCGGCGTGCCTAGATGGCACAGGCCCTTTCAGACTGTGACAGAGGGAGAGACTTAATAGAAGGCTAGACCACGAATGAAGACTGTTGTCCCTTCCATGTGAATGTGAACCGTTTCTCGTCTGTTGTCTTGAGAAGATGGACAAGAACTCATTGACCAGATCCTTGGCTTGCTCTTGTAGCTGAGACAACACTGACATGCTCTATCAAGGCCATGCGATGTCACATTTGTCACCACAGTTGCACTTAGAGGTAGTGTCGGATAGAGTGTATAGCAGTCCATTCTCACCCTCCAGGATCCACATGGTTTCTTCAAGAGTCAGGCTGGTGAATTAAATGGAAATAAGATGAAGACTATCACCCCTGCCATTCCTCCAAGCATGCACAATTGTTTTTCAGCCAACTCCTTGGCCGAAGAAGTTTGGTCTTCCCACTATAAGGGATTATGTTGTAAATGACCCTAATTGTTGATCCGGTGGCTAGGAAGGGAGGTGGAAGTAAATTTTGATATTGAAAAGCATTTTCTTGCAAGGCAGAGGCCTCTGTATCATCTTCAAGCAAGGGGAATGTTAACCTTTAACAAGCAGGAGTAGGCCTTTTCTGCAGGCCCAGAAAGGTCATGGGAATCTGGTGTTTCAAGATTTTTTGAATGCATTGACCCAAATGTCCCATTTCCCAGTTTCAGGGGGCCATTCTTTTCCAACCTCGGTCCTTACTCTAGCATAGTGGACTTGTCAGAGTTGAGGTTTTAGATATTTCTGGAACCTATTAATTTAGACTTGGACCTGATGTTCAGACTTTTCTGTCCTCCAGCTTTAGGGGTTAGGGTCTCTTTGATGGTGCCAATGAGGCCTTCAGACTTTCTCACTCTTTGACACCTTTGACTTTCTCACTCTTCGACACCTTATTAACATTTTGGGCATGATCAGTGTTTGTTGGGGATAGTGTTGCCTTGTGCACCGTTGGATGGCTAATAGCATCACTAGCCTCTACATACCAGAGGCCAATAGCACTCAACCTTCTCTACACTTATGGCAACCCCAAATATCTCCAGGTTTTGCCACATGTCCTCTGACGGGGGCAAAATCGACCCTGTGGAGAACCACTGCATTAGATAAAAGATTGTTAGGGTAGGACCAGGTACGCTGTACTTCAACTGTTTTGATGTCATACACCCTCCACTCCCCTCCCCCAATACAAAAAACAATGTTGCACCTAATTCTGTTCAAAACGTAGATCATCCTTAACAGGTGTAGTGGATAATGCATTGCATTGCCCACATCTCCCTTCAGGACTGACATCATCATTCCCAGCAGCTGAAAATGTTGGCCACTGAGGGTTCACAGCTAAAGAAAATTGCCCTCGGTGGAAGGACGCTGCGTTGCGTGAGGTTTCACACCTTCTTTGTAGGCATCTGCATCCAGTGACTGGTTCATGTGATGGTACATTGTCCCTTTGCCCCAACAACTTTCTTTCTTTATTTTTTTAAGTTATGTTCAATTAGCCAACATATAATACATCATTAGTTTTTGATGTATTGTTCAGCAATTCATTAGCTGCGTGTAACTCCCAGTGCTCATCACCACACAGCTTTAAAGGGCCATCCCACATCCAGAGCTCCCCATGGGGTAGGCAGTGACCTTTGCTGATATTTTATTGCAGTTCAGTTTGTCTGTCTGTAAAGTCCTGCTTCTTTCACTCTCATAAAGGTGTTCTTCTTGAAAGCTACCCTCAATAAATAGATCTTCCTCAAATCTCTCTCTTGACGTCTGTGCTCAGAGAACTTAACCTAGGAGAGGTGGTTGGAGGGTTGTCTAAAATAGGATTTGAGAGTGCAATAGGCCACCAGCCAGCTGGCCATAAGGATCCCATGACTAGTGGTAGGGGAGTTCTGCTAGACCCTGGTATATGGTAGTAGTGTAGTTGTTAAATCTTTGGTGGTGGGGAACTGGCATGGGAAACAGGTGCAGTCTCTCAAGCATTTTAGAAATCCAAGGTATGTTCAACTCATTAGCAAGATTCCTTAGATGGATGAATGCTGTCAGCACATTTAAGAAAGACAGTAAGTCTGATGATGAGAAATGTTAATAATGCTCAGGTCGAGAACCCTTGATTTAATGGTTTCAAGTATTAATGAATCAACTATTCATTAGGGTGAACATATTCTATAATTCGCCCCACATTTACTAGCTGGAATTATGTTTTTAATAAAAGAGCTTCTCTTTATCATCATCATCTAGGTTTCCTTGATAATTCTAACATTTTCATTTTACTGTAATAGAGTAACTATGGAAAAGGTCAGTAGGAAGTCAGGAAATCATTACAGTTTTCTCTGCAGGCCTAAATTAAGTATGGATAATTGAATAATTTAGGAATGAGAATCAAAATCTGGCAGCAGTTACTGAGGGCATGCGGAAGTTAGAATGACTCTTGGTTTTCTGACTGGGTAGATGATGATACCAGTCATTACGTAAGAGAGAACAAGTCAGGCGAATGAGAGATTTGGGGACACTGAGTTTGAGAAGTGTCGTAGATGAAATGATCACTCAGCAGATACACTTCCTCTTTCTTAGCCTCTATGAGAAGAGAAGCTGTACTTCTCTGAGTCTTTGATGTTGCGCTTGGCTGCAGGACTTGCTTCCACCAGTAGAATGTGGATTAAAATGATAGTGTGACCTTTCAAAGACCGAGCCACAGGAGGCATTCTGTGTTTCTACTCAGGGAGGAACCTTCCATACCTACTACAAAAATAAAAAAGGTCTCCAGCCTGAGACTCAGAACAAGCACACATGGGGTGGATCAGAGCCAAACCTGTAGCTTAGAGCAGAGCTGCCTTATCAAGCCCAGTCTAGGTTGGCTGAATTGCAGTCAACCTGTAGATTCATGAGGATGAGAATCAATTTTTTCCCCATTGAATGTGTTATGTGTTACACGGGAATAGAATGGGAACAAAAAACCTCAGGGTCACACAAATGAAAATATGTGGTAGGGAGTTGTATGTGCAGGTCTCCAAATTAAGTGAAGATCACAAAGAGAAAATGAATAGGATAAGGGCCAAAGACAGAACCTTAGCGAATATTCACATACTGACCATTTGTCATTCGGACATGCTCAGTTCTGAGTATTAAAGATCTTTGTTCTGTGATGTTATGTACTTTACAATATAAATGACATGTATTACTATAAAACTTCTCTGTCTGTGCTTCCCAGTCACTTAGCGCTATAATATGCACGTGGACGCCAGACTACTTGGAGAAGAAAAAAATACCAATCTGCATTTCTCTTCCTGAATAAAACACTTTCCCTCCCAGGGTAGGTCTTGACATTTTGCTTTTGCAGAGAAATGGTTCTTACTTCTCTTGGTTTTCCATTCCAGCTTCTTTGCTTTGCTGGGTTCTGCCTCCACCACAGAATCTCTCTCCAGTCCTATAGGTCAATTTCCACCAGAAACTATTTATATGTCAGTCTTAGAGACTGATTAGTCAATTCCTATCCATCTTTCCTCAATATGTGGTTGAGAAAATTTTATTTTTTTCCTTTAGGGCATTGAAAAGTCAATTGTATTCTTACAGGGTTAGTTTCCAGTTTTGTGCTAGTGTTCGCTTCCTCTTCCTCCTCTCCACCCCTACTTCTCTCCTTTTCTTCTTCCTCTGTTTTCCTTAAGCCCTTCCCCCCAACTCTGCCATTCTGCTCCTTTTACAATGACATCTTCTGATTTCTTCAGGTACTAAGAAGAGAGTAATCATGTTTTTATTATTGGGTCCCAATTCTATGAGCATACAGATTTTGTTTGTTATTATTGTTTGCTTAGTAATACAGCCTTCCCCTTCCTGTTACATGCCACGGTTCCTGTTACTGGCTAGAACCACAGCAGCATCACTGACCACAAAAAATGCTTTTATTCTGATGAGGCCTGGGGGCTCTGCTCCAAGTCTGGATGGAGACAGACACAGAAGTATATTTAAAGCAACCTCATGAAGTGGGTTGCAGATGCTTTCTCCCAGACAACCCTTCAGAGCTACTTCCTGTTCTCATGAGGAACAAACCAGAATGGATTACTTTGTGCAGAATAGATAGAAAAAAGAGAGTGTCATTTCCCCTGCTGAGATTATGACTTGACACTCATCCATTTAGGTCCGACCTTTAATAGAAAGGGGGAAGTTCTGAAAGACAGCTAGTTATGGGGAGGCAATGCATTTAATTCTAGAAACACTGAGTTTCCGTAGCTACTGAGGTCAGCTAGTTTGGGGATGCATGGAATTGGTTTGTCTTTGAGCACGCTGAGTTGTGTCCTGTTGGCAGGACTGACGCACAGGGGAGACGTGAGGGTCACGTTGACAGATTTGGGTGTTAACGCGTGTTTCAAGCTCTGAAAGCTGATAAAGAAGCACATGGACTGACAAAAGCAAGGGAGAGGATCGAGCCTTGGGTTGTGCCCAATTTGACAGATGGAAGGAGGAAGTAAAACCAATGAAAGAGAAAAATGAGTACATATAGTAGGGAAATTGTGACAATGCAGCCTCTCGCATGCCAAGGCGGACAGATTTCTGAGAAGGTAGGCGTGATTTTGCTAGTGTCGGTGGCTAACAAGAGACCAGGAGCGTGAAGGCTGAGCAGAAGCCGTCTGACTCGGTGACCAGAGCCACTGGGGACATTTGGGAAGATAGTTTCAGTAGTGGTGCGGACTGGAACGCGGTGCCTATGATTAGGGGGTGATTTGTAGGGAGGGAACGGGGTAGGGGGAGACGGACAACCTTTCAAACAAAATCTAGACAGGAAATGAAGAAGAAAAAGAACCTCAGGATTACAATCATTGTTACCAAATGCTGGGGAAACGAATTTCAGTGTTTTTCACAGCTCTGGTCCTGGATTGCCTTGGACTTTGTGATGTTTGTGATATTTATCAGCTTTTTAAAAATGTGTAGCCTGTCACGATTCCTCATGCTAAAGAAATGTTCACTTTAGTACCTCCTAATTTCACGTCTGTGAATTTGTGTTCGTTGTCCTAAAAGATGCTACTCAAGTCGTCTAAGCTTCTGGTTGTCCGAAAGCTTCAGATCCTCCTCACGTTTAGTTCCTCCCCAGCGAGGATCTGGGCTCACATAACAGATTCGCCAGTTAGGGAATTTCCTCTCACCTGTCTTCTTGGGCCCAAGAATAGTTTTTGTAGAGATGACTTCTAACTCACGTTAGGACATGTTAGCGTGGTAGTCGTAACCAAGCAGATCTAGCGGTTAAGTTGCCCTGAATGTTGAAAGGGTGCTTAATTTTGGCTCCTCTCAGTGTTGACCTTTCTTCCTTTCCTTTGACCTTCTAGTAGCACAGACTGGTTGATCAGGTTAACTACTAATACTTTGGAAAGTAACTTAATGGATGGGATTGGATGAGACTTTGGGTTCTTTGTCATCTTGAGGTTCTATATTTCTTTCAAAGAGCAGGACTTCAAGAACAAGGGAGGCAGGACTGGAAGGGTCGACTAGTATCTGGGACCAGGTAGGAAGGAGAAGGGGTGGCAGGGAGACAATGGCCATAGGGATGAGGTAAGTGGCTCTGAGGAAGAGTAAGGGAGCCGGTCAACATAGAGGTTTTGTTCGGATATGGGGTCTGGGGTGGGGGTGTCTGGATTTTCTGGATCTGGCCAAGGATGCAAACCCAGGACAAGAGTTGAAGTTATACCTGAGAAGACAAGACAAAGGTGGGGGGGGGGAGAGAGAGAGAGAGAGAGAGAGAGAGAAGTGCAGAAAGGTGAGGCAATGTCGGGGGTGAGGTGAATGTGGCCGCCTCAGAGACGCCTCCAGAGCAGCCCACTCACAGGAAGAGCTTGTTTGATCACTGACTCATTGTGGGCCTGCTCTTCCTGTGCTTCAATTTCCCCTTCTCTAAGATGAGAATCACCACAAAGGGCGACGGGGAGGAAAAAACTAAGAAAAATAGACCCAAAACACGAATGGTAGATACCTTCTTCTGTGGTCTCTAAGGTAATAATCTTGGGCTGAAGTTTGAAAAAACCTATATAACCTGCACAAAGTACTTGTCCACTTGTTGGTAAAATCCATTTCAAATTGAGATTTTTTTCTTGCAGGGGGTTGTCACCAAAAGAGATAATCTTCCTTAAGAACCGCCCCCCTCCCCCGAGTCTCCGGGTCTCTAGTTTGTCATTGAAATGCAGAAGCTGACTCTGTCACACATTTTTTTGCAGTAATGAATTACATGGTAAACAAATGTTTAATTAGTTCTTTCAGGCCACATAACCTTTACCGAGTGCCTACTATGTGCCAACATGCCAGCATTATTATAATTCCGTGTCTGGCGAGACTGCAGAGGTCAAAAGGGTTGGTTCAACCTTAACTAAGTGCAGCGGGGGGTACCACTAATGACAGCCCATGAGATAGAGGCTCTGCATTTCCCACAGGTGCGCTCTGACAGGCTGGACGAGGAGCCAGGAACGCGGGGGGCCCACATCAGCCCGAGTCCCACAAAGGAGCTGCCGTGCGAGCTGGGCCGTGGACGTGTTCAGTGAGGGGGGCCCAGCAGCAAAAGGGAGGACAGGAAGATATGGGAGGAGCATGGTTCCCTTTGGCATTAAGTCTCAAGTCAGACTTAGAATGACAGACACCATGTTTGGTTCATCTTTGTGCGTCCCGGCAACTTTTCCTAGACCTCTACCCCCAGCGGAGCCCCAACAAACACCCTCTTGGCTAAAAAGGATGCAGTCGCTTTCCAATGATCATGAGTAAAATCCAGTGCTTGCTTCTGGACTGTGAAGCCCTGCATAAATTGTACCAATTTTGAACTGCTCTTTCCTTCCCTCCATGTGACTCTAACACTTGTTATGTGATTGGCCATTCTCCTTCTTGGGGTTTCCATGTTTCCTCAGAGAGGTCTTGTTTGAGCAGCTTATTTAGGTAGTGTCCTCACACTCTATCCTGATTTTCTCTATTATTGCATCCTATTACTAAAATATTTATTGAATAAATTAATGTGGATTGAAATAATAACAGTGATATTAGTAAAAGTTAACATTTGTTAAGTGCTTTAGTTTTAATTTTTTTTTTTTACCTTCCTTGTGGTGAGGACACTTTAGATCTCGTAGCAAACTCCAAGTATACAATACATTACTAAGTATAAACCATGTGGTACATCGGATTTCTAGAAGTTTCTCATCTTATAACTGAAAGTTTATATGAATTTTGTATGCTTATTTCGTTTTAGACATTATCTCATTTAGTCCCAGCATATGCTCTCCTGAGCATAAACTCAGGAGTAGTGTTATTTTTTTCTATTTTACAGAGGAGGAAACTGAAGCTTGAGAGGTCAAGATTTGCCCAGGAAACACAACTACAGATATAGTGACAGCTTAGAAATCAGAAAGTCTGACCTCAGAACCTATGCTCTTAAACATATTTACTTAATAGTTTTAAGTAAACTATTGCTACTTCTTGAATGTGTGTAACTGCCTAAAGCATTAGCAATGACCATCATATATTTATTTCAGGTCAGTTTTGTGTTTTGTGAATTTTTAAATGATCAGGGACACCAATCTAGAATTTTCTGCTGCAATTTCTAATATCATCCATGGCATCAGATAATATTCTTTGTTCATTAGCAAAAGGAAAAATGAACTGGATTCTCTCCTTTCTAATCCTCACATTTCCCTTGCCCACAATTGATGTAAGACTAATAGGCTTGTATTTGGTGGAGAATTCCCAAGCAATGAATCCCAAACATTTCTGTGCCTAAGAATTACCTGGGGATCTTATTAAAATGCAGTTTCTGATTCAGTAGGCCTGGGATAGGGTCTGAGAGTTGGCATTTCTAATGAGCTCGCAGGTGAGCTCATGATGCTAGTTGGGGGTCCCTACTTGAGCAGCAAGGTTCTCAGGAATGAATGTAACAAAACACTTGGGATTTTTCCTTTCTCTTTAGCAGGGGAAGTAAATTCTAATAATTGGGCATAGGGGCACAGGATTAGGATACATAATTACACTGGAATTTAATCTCCAGGAGATTAGGGTTCTTTTCTGTCTTCTTCACCAACATGTTCTGAGTTCCTGGTATAGAGTAAGAGCTCAATAATTATTGAAAGAAGAGAACTTGTCCTTGCTTGGGAGAATAGATTAGAATTCATAGCCTCATTCTCCTATTCCTTCCCAGTTCTTTGGTTGAGTGCAATCGACATACCTTTCATTTTTTAGGAAAATTGAAAATCCCTCCCTACACAGTTACAAGAATAGAGGAACAAGAGACCTATGTGAGAGGAGAGGGAAAATGGATCCCAAGACTTGGACTTCTACTTTGATTAATAGTCAAGTCCCTTTTGGATTTGCCTTTTTTTTTTTTTTTCACGTAGAGCCATATGTAGTAGATGTTTTCCTATTTCTCTGGAATCGAGAAGGTTCCTGAACACATTCATTCATTCACCACCTATGGGGAAGCACCATTCTAGGGACTGAGATACATTGGTGAACAAAGAAAACGTCTACCGTCATGGAGTTTTATTACAGCTGGTGGAGACAAATACTACATTAAATGAATAAGTGTATGCTATAATGTGATAAGGGGAGACGTAGATGAAGGTAGATGAAAAGGAGACAAAAGACAAGGGAGGCATAGGTTAAGGTGGGGGAAGTATGAGAGTAGGAGGTGGAGGGAGGATGTAGTTTTAAAAAGGGTGGTCAGAGAAAGTCTTATTGAGAAAATGACATTTGGGTAGAGACTTGGGGAGAGGAAGGCAATGAACCAGGCAGATTTTTGGGTCTTGCCTGTTGCCAGATGGAGGTGACAGTTGGTGCAAAGGACCTAAGATAGCAGAGTTGCTGGAATATTCTCAGGATAGCAAGAAGTTCAGTGTCAAAGATAAAATGAAAGAGGAGGAGAGTCATAGGGAGGAAGCCCTCATCTCATCCTTCCTTCCTTTCAAGATTTTGTTTATTTATTTGACAGAGAGAGAGATCACAGGTAGGCAGAGTGGGGGGGAAGCAGGCTCCCCGCTGAGCAGAGAGCCCGATGGGGGGCTCGATCCCAGGACCCTGAGATCATGACCTGAGCCGAAGGCAGAGGTTTAACTCACTGAGCCACCCAGGTGCCCCTCATCCCCTTTCTTTATACTGTCTTTGTTATTCAGGATGATGGTGCTTTGTTCTTTCCCAGACTTATTTGGAACTGATGGTCAGATAGTTTTCTTTTACAAGTATGGGACTCTGCCTGAACGGAATCATAGCTTTCTTTATATCTGCATTCTAGACTGGTTGTTCTTGGGAAGGGAGGGCAAGGATAGAGAATGAATCCATTTATTCAACAGTTTAGAACAGAGACATAGTTTGGTAGGAGGATGAGGCTTAAGGTTAAGTTCTGGCAGACACTGTGTGACCTTGGCAGAGCATCTCAGTTTGACATTTTATCTGTAAAATGAGATGACTGGATTTGTTAATCTCTAAAGGATCTTCAGTGGTGACATTTACTTCTAAATATTACCAAAGGCACTTAACGAGCACAGTTGGTACTGTGCTAGGTGCTTCGCCCTTCAAGAAGTTAACAGTCAAGTTGGTAAGACAAGATCGTTTGTGAAAGATCAGATGACCAAAAAAGGGTTACAGCCAAGTCAATCATAGGTTCACTAAGCATCAAGTGAAAGTTCCAGATCAACCCTGCTCTGAAGTAAAGGAGGGGAAAATCATGATGGGATGAGGTCAAAAAAGTCATTTCTAGAGAAGCTCTGGGTCAGGAGCTAGATTCATATCCCTTTATTTATTTGTTTTTATTTTTTCCAGAGAAAGAGAGAGCATGAGCGTGCAGGGTTGGGGTCGGGGCAGACAGAGAATCTCGAGCAGGCCCCATGCCCAGTGCAGAGCCCGATGTGGGGCTCTGTCTCCTGACCCTGAGCTGAAATCATGAGTCAGATGGACGCTTAACCCACTGAGCCTCCCAGGTGTTCTGGACTCACACCCTTTTAGAGATGGGCAGGTGGGCCAGGTGGAGAGACATGGACAGAGGCAAGGACTAGTAGTGTCCGTGGTGTGGTGACTTTAGCCGAGCAGATGTTTCATGGGGCAGGTTAGGAACACATTAACTGATAAGGCTTACACATTCTTTCAGGATCTCCTTTTAGTCTGTACTTGTGACCACTCCCCCAGCACACTCCCAACCCCCGCCAGCAAACCTTTAATTTTGAGTCCCTGAGAAGAAACAAAACTGAAATATTATTCGTCCTTTTATGGCTAGCCACACTGACCTCTTCCCCGCTGGGGCGGTACCTACAAAGAGGGCACACTCAGAGATGGGCAGAGAGAAGAGAATAGGACATACTGTTTAGATAGACAGGGGCAGACTTTAAAGTCCTGCGCCGTCTTACTGGCTTCCTTCCCTGTGCGGAGGGAAGAAGAAATTTTTATAGGTCATCTGAGTGGAAAAATCTCCCCCCCCCCTTTTTTTTAAGATTTTATTTATTTATTTGACAGAGACAGAGAGATCACAAGTAGGCAGAGAGGCAGGCAGAGAGAGAAGAGGAAGCAAGCTTCCCGCTGAGCAGAGAGCCCGATGTGGGGCTGGATCCCAGGACCCTGAGATCATGACCTGAGCCAAAGGCAGATGCTTAACCGACTAAGCCACCCAGGCGCCCCCCCCAGCCCAAGTGCACCTTCTGTTACCTTCCAGAACTTCACTTGAGAACACTAGCCTCTGCTTATCTAATGTTAGAATGAGCCAGTTGTCCAAGTTATTCCTCCAATTCCTGACCATTCATTCTCCTTGCTCTACCTGTCTGAGCTCTCATTCCGAGTTGCCAAATAGCCCTTTTCTCCCAGAGGTAAAGAAAATTGTTTTTGTGTGAGCCCCTCCCGTGAAAATGCATTTCCGGCAGAGTGCTGTGGTCTGATCTGAAGATAGGCTTGGGTTGAGGTTTCAAGAATTTTCATAACGAACAAGGGCCATAAGTAGATGAGTTCTAGGCACGAGTGGCTTTTGATAACTTCTGTTAACTCCTAAACAGACATTTAGGGGGATGGATGATTCATTTCAACATGTCCTGGTGCCGTTTTACCATACCTGCAAGAGGTTACACAAAAAGAGGAAAGCGGTGAGGATTATTGGAGAAACCAATCAGATAGACAGCCTGCCCTGTCTTTTAAAGCTGCGGTTATAGCTACTGGACAGAAACAGGTTTTATGTTTGCTTTTCGTTTGATGGATCTCTCCTCCCATGAAGGCAGCTCCTGATTGTTTGCCCCTCATCTGATCCAAAGGGCGAGGGGGAGAGGAAGGAAGAAAGAAAAACACAAACCCAGAACCTCCCTTTCCCCTCACCATGACCACGACGTTAAAAATCCAATTATATTCTAAGTAATAGGTGCCATATATAAAGGGCACTCCCTTTAGATGACTGGATTGGAGGAATTTGTAATACTGTAACATGGCTGATGGTGGTTTTCAATCTTTTCCTTCCCAAGGAAAACGTAACTCAGGTTAATTTGCTTGTACCTGTACCTTGTATATACTGATTGATAGTTATTAACCAAAGAAATAGAAGCAAATATAAATGAAATAGGTTCTCCCTAGCTGAGAGTATAGACGTGTTATTTAATTGTGCTAGTGAACAGAGTCCTGGGTATGGACCTGAATACTAGAGCCAGTGAGGCTCCTATTTTGAAGTGGCCTGGGTTGCCCTTGGGACTGGAGTAAACAATGATCGCCAAGACGGCAGAGTCCTGCATTGTGGACGTTATGATGGTCTTCGGTGAAGAGGAGAAAACTGTAGCATGCTAGGGGTCCCCATACCCAAGTGGGAGTTTAGAGTAGCTAAGCCAGCTGGAAAACCACAAGGATCAGGTGCATGTGTTGGTCTCAAGAGCTCAGTTGTGTGTGTACTCAAACTCAGTGTTGTAAATTACATCCAAAGATTTCTGAGCCAACTTCAAGAGGCAACTTTGTTGCCTTTCGTGCACCTCAAAGTGAACATCCCTCAAATTGAACTCATGACCCTCCTCCCCCTCCGTGCCACCCCTTCTACTTTCCTTGTCCTGCATTTCGGTAAATGGCATTACCCTCCACCCTTTTGTGTAGGTCAAAGATCTTGGTGTCCTTTCTGATTTCACCTCTCGCTCACCCCGACATCCAGCTCATTATCAGGCCTACCACTAAAATGCTCTCCATCCCTTCCAGTATCTTCCCATCCTTGTCCTTTTCACCTGTTCTTCCGGCTGCGCTCTTGAATTCCAACAACCTATTCATCACCCTGCTGTTGGAATATTCTTTTAAAATCACATATGATTGTGTCACTTTCTCCTTTTCTATGGCCTTTCATTGATCTAGTTTAGCCTCAGATTCTTTTTTAATTTTTTTTATTAACATATAATGTATTATTTGCCCCAGGGTACATGTCTGTGAATCGTCAGGCTTACACATTTCACAGCACTTATTACAGCACATACCCTCCCCAGTGTCCATCACCCAGCCACCCTATCCCTATCCCCCAACCCCGCCTCCCAGCAACCCTTAGTTTATTTTGTGAGTTTAGGAGTCCTTTGTGGTTTGTCTCCTTCTGGATCTCATCTTGTTTCATTTCCCTCCCCCACCCCCCACAACCCCCTGCCCTGCATCTCAAATTCCTCATATCAGAGAGATCATGTGATAATTGTCTTCCTCTGACTGACTTATTTCACTTAGCATAATACCCTCCAGTTCCATCCACATCATTGCAAATGGCAAGATTTCGTTTCTTTTGATGGCTGCATAGTATTCCATTGTATATATATACTATATCTTCTTTATCCATTCATCTGTTGATGGACATCTAGGTTCTTTCCATAGTTTTAGCCTCAGATTTTAACACAGCTTACCTCCTGATCTGTCCTCTACCTTTGTAGCTGCATTAACTCTGATACCCCTCCCGCCCCAGCTGAACTTGCTGCTTGCTCAGCTCCCACCGGTACCTGATAGTTTTTGGTTCCTCTACATACAGCAGATGACTGTCTCCTGCTACCTCCAGGCTGTCCCTTTACCTGGAAACTCCCAACTCCTTGGAGTTGGAGTTTCCTCCAACCTGGAAACTCCATCCCCTTTCCGTCCTCCTCAGTCACACACACATACACTCTTGGCTTAAATAACCTTCATTCACCATTCAGCTTGACTATCACTTTCTTCATGAAGGTCTTCTCTGATCTCCCAGACTCTACTAGATCTCCTAGTTGTGATCTCCCATTGTCTCCAGTGTTTCCACACTAGAAATTTCTTAGTTATTTGTGTTCTTTTGTTATGCGTGTGTCTTCCCCACTGGACTGTACATTCCATAAGGCAGAGTTCTTTTTCTTTTCACCACTGGGGAGCCGGTGCCTGGTGTTGTGCCGGGCACATAGGAGACACCCCAAAAGACATTTCCTGCTTCATGCTGACTTCCCGTATCAGGATGGTTTTGCCAGCAAGTAGCAGAATTCTCAGATTCAAGTGTGCCTTGAAAATAAGGTTTGGAATTCTTTCACTTATCTGCAGGTTCAGCGACAGGGCAGACTTCTTGGTTAGTATTGATTTCACAACCCAGCCAGGTCCTGCAGAAACTCTACAAGAGTGTCTTTTCTAGCTTCTTCTTGGCTCACATTCCCTGTGTGGTCATCAGAAAGTTCCCAGAGTCGGCTTCACTGTCCAGCCAGGGAGAGAAGGAAGTGCCGTGGACATGTTGTAGGGACTCCATGCTTAGGGCCTCCAGAACTGAAGTGGCCCCAGGTGTGGGCTGTGGCACTCCCTGCCTCCTGGCACCACCAACTCAGCAGTAGTCTCAAAGACCCACAAGATCCCATGGAAACCAGCGCTCAGGTGGTATGCGTCACTGAAGATCTTTCAGATAGAATGTTAGCTATTGATGCTGTACACAGAGAGCTAGGGGAGCCCACTCTGGATTGGTAGGTGGCAGGTTTCATAAGTAAGGGAACTTACATATGAGGCTGGTGTTGGGCAGCAGCAAGATGAATACACCTCCGAACCCACCCTCCAGAATCTAGCCCTCTGTTTATACAGAGGCCTCAACTGGGCTCAGTCCCATATTCCATCTAGATGGTCTCAACAATACCTTACTTCTTCAGAGTAGTGTCCTTAAAAATGGGGCCCACTGTAGGAACAGTGGGCAGAATGTATATTCCAAGGACTGGGAGTGGCGAGGACCCTTTGGGGACCTGGGTCCCACTGGAGGGTCAGCCAGGGGTCATGTCCTCTTGATGACCTTCAGCATTGGCTACTTCACTTTTTCTGAAATAGGTATGAAGACTTCTTGAATGTTTGGCTGCTCTAGTAACCTTTGAAAGACCACCTTACCGGAATAACAGGGAGACGCTTAGGTTCTGAAGCAGTCCCTCACATGTATTTTCTCCTTTAGGTAACAGGCTTGAATTTGAGTATACGGAGTTTTCACTTCACGTTTTAATGGAGAAGAGCCTTAATACTATTCCCAGAGTCTGTTGGAACCAGTCGTTAACCTGGAGATTCTTTACTTTAACAAAACACTTAAATTCAGAGAGATTATATATAAGGAGAGAAAGAGAGGAAAGGAAAGACTATAGATCTTGAGAATAAATAAATCAGAAGTTGACTTTGGGGGTAAAAGAATGGCAAGTACTGTGGCTAGGGGCTTAATTCATGTTGAATAAGGAACCTTAGAAAATTGAAGTAAGTTGGGATCCTTGTTTGGTGGCTTCTGGGAATAAAGTATTCCTGGCCAGATGCATGGGAATCAGGTTTCAGTGTGTCTATAACTAGAGCTCATTCTCTCTGATATGTCTATTTTTTATTTTCCTGCTGATAACTCGATTAGACCACATCGTTGTTCTTTTTTACCTGTATTCATTGTGTTGTTCTTAAAGTAACTTCGCGTTTTAAAGATACTGGGAAAATTTATTTCTTTTCAAGTGAAAGTTTTCTCTCCGAGGGGGAGGCGGAGGCGGGGGTCACTGGGGGGTATTCCCTCTTCTGCTGATTTCTGAGCAAGAAGACACCTACCTTAGCTGACAGGCCAAAAACAAACTAAACAGCTGGAGCTGGTTCTTTTGATCTTTGCCACCAAGTCGTGTTTCCCCATCGCACATTTGCTGAGCACTGATTTCCACTGCAGATATAAGAGGTCTACGCATATCACTCTTTCCCTTTGTTTGTCAACTTTTACTTTTTGTTCAATCAGGCAACCCCATGGGGGTGGAATCGAATTCATTGTTCCAAGTCGTGCATAATCAGACAACTTGAGGATGGTTGCAGAGTTATTGGGGCGCAAAGTAATCGTGTCTCGGGAGGCCCCCCGGCTGCAGATCTGATGGGTATTTTCCATGTTCGTTTTGGAGGCTGAGCTCTCTCCTTTATGAGGTTGGGGGACAAGGTGCGGGGGAGGAGACATGAGAAAAGTGCTTTTTTCCTTTTTGCTAGTCTAAGCATTTGTCTGTGAGGTAGCTGCAGAAAGCCCGAGAGAGTCGGGGCTTTGAGGTCTGTACCCAGCCCTCTCCCGACACTCAGGAATTCTGAGTTGACCCAGCAGACCTGCTGATTGGGGTAACTTCTTCCTTTATCTTTGCTCTGTGTATGTCCCTTCTGACGCTTCCGTCTCAACAGTAGAGGCTGCTTTTCTTAATAAGCGAGCTCCATTCTGTAGTCAAGGATTTGAGCACTTTCGGGTTGAAGAAAGAAATGATCAGAAAAAACCATCTCATGGAGTAGAGATGATCCTTCTTTTATACTTGCCACTTATGCACACAAGATTGATATGATAGAGTAAAATTTCTTTATACAGTTGAAAAACTAAATTCAGTCTGAAAAGGGTTAATAATAACTTTTTTTTTTTTTTTAAAGTAGGCTCCTTGCCCAACGTGGGGCTTGTACTCACAACCCTGAGACCAAGAGTTGCCTGCTCCGTTTACTAAGCCAGTCAGGTGCCCCTAACAATAGCTTTTAAGAGACACAGTGGTTTGCATAATTCATATGGCCCCTCATTTTCATCTAGCAGCCAAGCTGATCTTTAAAAAACAAATTAGATTACACCATTTCCTTGTATTAAACCCTTCCATAATTTTCTCTTGCTCTGAAGATAAAATCCAAACTCTTGACCATGGCCTTTCTGACCTCTCCATCACCCGCTACATTGCAGCCACCCTGGACCCTTCAGTTCCTGAATCACCACACTCTCTTAACTCAGGGCCTTTGCACATACCATTTCTTCTTGAAAGACTTCTCTTTACTTCTCTACATGGCTGTTTCTTTGCACCTTTTGAGTCTTGGGCATCTTCACAGGCCTTCCACAACCACACTAACAAGATCCCTCTAGGGGCACCTGGGTGACTCAGTCGGTTAAAGCCTCTTCCTTCAGCCCAGGTCATGATCTCAGGGTCCTGGGATCGAGCCCTGCACTGGGCTCTCTGCTCAGCAGGGAGCCTGCTTCTCCATCTGCTTCCACCTCTGCCAGTCTCCCTGCTTGGGCTCTCTCTCTGTCTCTGTCAAATAAATAAATAAAATTAGAAAAAAAAAAAGATCACTCTATTATTTGCTACTACTGTGCCACAAGGACTATGAGCCACAAGAACCATACTTGTTCTTTCTTCTTCTTCTTTCTCTCTCTCTCTTTTTTGAGATAGGCAGATGACCTAGAAGAAATAAATATTTATAGATAATTTTTAAAATTTTGGTAGAATTTACACAAAATGAGGAACTATCTTAAATGTTCAGTTTGATGAGTTTTGACAATATGTATACCCATGTCACCGCCACTCATAGTGAGATATGGCATGTTTTTATCATCCCTCATGTTGAAATTTCCCTCATGTTCCATTCTGATCAGAGGCAACCACTTTCTTTAAAAAAAGGGGGGGGCGCCTGGGTGGCTCAGTGGGTTAAAGCCTCTGCCTTTGGCTCAGGTCATTGATCTCAGAGTCCTGGGATCGAGCCCCAAATCAGGCTCTCTGCTCAGCGGGGAGCCTGCTTCCCCCTCTCTCTCTGCCTACCTCTCTGCCTACTTGTGATCTGTCTCTCTGTCAAATAAATAAATAAAATCTTTAAAAAAATATTTTATTTATTTAGTTATTTATTTATTTATTTATTTATTTATTTATTTATTTATTTATTTAAGAGAGAGAGAGAGAAAGAGAGCAGGGGTAGGGGCACAGAGAGAGGGAGATAAGCAGACTCCTTGCTGAGTCGGGAGCCTGATACGCTCTATCTCAGGACTCTGAGCTCAAGACCTGAGCTGTAATCAAAAGTCAGAAGCTCAACAGACTGAGCCACCCAGGTGTCCTGAGAAGTATCCACTTTCTGACTTACGTTACCATCCATTAGTTTTGCCTATTCTCGGCTTCTATCTTTCAACATCATGCCTGTGAGATTCCTTCATGTTGTTGTGGATATCAGAAATTTATTCCTTTTGTTGCTCAGCTGCATTCCATTGTATGAAGAAACTAAAAATTGTTTCTCGGGGCACCTGGGTGGCTCAATGGGTTAAAGCCTCTGCCTTCAGCTCAGGTCATGATCTCAGGGTCCTGGGATTGAGCCCCACATCGGGCTCTCTGCTCAGCAGGGAGCCTGCTTCCCCCCTCCTCCTCTCTACCTGCCTGTCTGCCTACTTGTGATCTCTCTCTCTCTCTCTCTCTGTCAAATAAATAAATAAATTTATTTTTAAAATAAATTTAAAATTTTTTAAAAAATTAAAAAAATTTTTAATTAAAAATTAAATTAATAATAAAAATTATTATTTTTAAAATTAATTTAATTAAAAATTAACTAATTAATTTAATTAAAAAATTAAATTAATAATAAAAAATTAAAAAAATTTTAAAAATTTCTTTAAAAAAATTGTTTCTCCATTTTCTTGTTGCTGGCATTTGGGTTGTTTCCTGTTTTTGGCTATTATGCATAAGGTCGTTATAAACCTTCTTTTCTCAAAAGCTTTTTATTATGGAAGTATGGTTGATACACATGTAGTGAACATTCTTGCACAAGTATTTTTATGCACATATATATTCATTTCTCATGGGCAAATACCTAGAAATGGAATTGCTCAATCCAAGGGTGGTTGTATATTTAACCTTCTGAAAATGACCAAAAGTTTGTCCGTGTTTGTCTTATTCACTAAAATATACCCAATTTCTGCTTCAGGGCCTGACACACAGTAGTTATTTACTTTCTGTCTCTTTACTGAAGGATTTAATGCTCTGTTTAGTGTTCGGGCTTCCTGAGAAGCATCTGTCCCTTAGTCAAGGATGGCATTTTTATTGTGAAACTAAGTGACCCTAAGTTAAAGTGACCTTAAGGTAAGTGATCCTAAGGTAAAGCTCAAACCACCATTATGATAAACAGAATTTGGCACAGAACAGCGTGCAAGGTCAGTTTTGAAATTAAGCCCCAGCCTCAGCATTTTGGTTTGTTTTATTTTGCCTTCTCTTCTTCCTCCTCCTCCTCTTGGTCGATTGACTACTACTCCCTAAGCAGAAAACCATTTTCTGGTTTTCTTCTTATCCTTTGCTAGCAGAAGTCAAACCCTTGTGTAGGTTGTGGTTACAGTTTCTCCTCCCAAGAGATCAGGGTACTTTTTAAGGAGTAACTTAGCACCTGTTGAGAAACCAATGGGTAAAAGATGCCCAGGGTCTTCAGAAGGTCAAAGGCAGAACTGAAGTCAGACCGCTCAGCTCTCCTTATTCTTTATTAGGAACTCTCTAAGAAAACTCATTACTTCCTCTTAATAGCAGTTGAGTCAGACAGTGGGTACTTTATTCAGTGTAAAGGCTCAAGGAATCTCATTCCTGATTTAAAGGGGCCCACGTGAGTTCACACTTTTCACCCAATTCCTTTGATTTTCCTGGAAGGCTTGGGGAAGCCTCGGAAAGCTTCTGGGAGACTCCATGAGGTGAGTGAACCTGGATTGTGGGGGGATGGGAATGAGGATGGGAGAGGGAGGAATAGTGTGGTGGGTAGGTGGCAGTTACACGGATTAAAAAAAAAAAATCAGATGCTGGTTTGGTGAGTAACTCCTCAAAAGGCAGAGTCCTTCACAGTTCGTGAATATTTGCATAACTGCTCATTAATGCTTGGGAGAACTGAATCACTGGGATGTTGAGGGACAGCTTATTTCTATTAACTGGTGGAATCTTTCTGTGGTGGGCGTGGCTTGCCTGGGCCCCCATAACAGCTTATAACATCCGGTAAGAAGCTCCTTCATTTCTAGCAGTTGAATAGGGCTGTAGTGCTCGTGAACACTAATGACTCAGAAAGCTTCTGGAAGTTAGATGGAGGAAATACAGATCTTCCTTTCCCCAGGACAGGAGAGACCTCGGACAATATCTACACGAAAGGACTTCAGTATTCTTCAGAGCCATTAAGAACAATTTGTTCATAATTCTCACTCTTCCTACTTAAAAAAAATGTCATATCAACTTAAAATAAAAAAAAAAACAACAAACACCTATAGCACAGGACAGCTAATGCGGTATAGCAGAAACTACTCTAAGAGAAAGGAGACAGTTATCCACCAAAACTGGGATGGTATTTTCAGCTCTATCAGGTACTACATTTAGCTCTGCTCTTCCTGGCAGCCTTAGCAAACAACAAGACTAAGAAAACACACAGAGTCATAGTTCTTGTTATTTGATAAAGAGAATCATAAAAATCTCCTTGCAATATATTTTTGTAGCATTGAATTCCAAAGAGAAATCAATGGGTTTCAGTATAAAGCATGATGTATAAAGAAATGGGCATGTCACCAGAGACATTTTGTGCATACGTGTCTTTTACTTCCATGATCTTTCAAAATCTAAGGGCATAATATTAAGTTGTGGCCACTGAACATATGGAGACCTAAACTAGTATGTTGTGTTCAAAGACTAATTTGACCAGAATTAGAGTATTGAGAAGTTGTTGGAGTTCTTAACTTTCTTATGCTATGGGCCTCTTTTTATTTTTTTTTAAAGATTTCATTCATTCATTCATTCACTCATTCATTCATTCATTGAGAGAGAGAGCATGTGCATTTGTGAGTGCAAGGAGGGGCAGAATGGGAGGGGCAGAGGGAGAAGGAGAGAGAATCTTGAGCAGATTCCCAGCGAGCTGAGCAGAGCCCAACATGGGGCTTGACCTTGGACTCTAAGACCACCACCTGAGCCGAAGCAAAGAGTTGGTTCCTCAACCGGCTGAGCCACCAGGCGCCCCTACTATGGACCTTGTTTTAAAATAATAGTCTACATTTTTTATATAGGATAATAAGGAAATCAATTACATTGAAGTACAGATATCAATATATTTGAAAAATTATAATAGATTAATATATATTAACACATTAAATAACAAGATATATTAGCTGGTCTACAAACTAACATAGTTTAATAAAACAATGAATGTAAATGCTATTTCAACATACTTTTGAAACTGGAATGTGATAAGAAAAATATCTGTGATTTCTATTAGCAGTCACATTTTAAGTAGCAGCTTTCCAAATGGTTCCAATGCCCCCTTAAAATTGGAGAACCATTTATTTTGATGAGAGAACAACTTGGTTGGCTCCTGCTAAGCAAATTAAATCTAATTCCACTTCCCCAGTCTTCCTCTTCAGTGAGGCAAGATAATCTGTTCTTTCACTCATAAACATCCACACGGCTCTGGCATTTGGGGGCTTTGCTATTTGGCCAAGCAAAAGGTTAAGTGTTTATTCATTTTATTATTATTAGGCAGTTATTAGCAAAGAAACATGGTAGACAGCACACTTGAGTTAATTTGCAGAGGCCTCATGCTATCCTCTTTAGTTTTTAAGAAAGAGAAGCAACAGAAGCAAGCTCTCCTGCTGATCCTGAGTATGTGAGTGTGTTGGGGGAGATTTTTACCCATGGGTATTTACTGGTCAATCCTGAGTAGAGGGAGAAGTCTATATTTTAAAGTACATGTATATTATCTGAGAGAAAGAGCTATAAAACCAACTTCCAAATAATTTATATTGCTTTTCAAAAGCATGGTCTCCAGCATATTGCTTCATTTTCCCCCCAGCAAGATTTTCACCAATGTAAAAACTCATTTTTCCACTTCATGAAGACAGTCTGTGAGGCATGAATGAAGCAGTACAAAACAACCTCATTCCCCACAGAAATTTCCTAGAGCACTTTTCCCTGCCATTTTTAGTCCATGATATTTCTGTTAATTCCCAGCTCATCCTAAACTACACTAAAAAGATCTCTTCCTACCCAGCCACCTCTCTGGTCATATTCCACACACCACGATCAGAAATAAAGCATCCTTAAATGTAAATCGTTTCGATAGATATGATACTGTTTGAACACACAGTGAAGTCCACAAGACAGAGCTAAACTATATGAACCTCCCTGGAGTAACAAAAATAATAAAATTAAAAAACACAACACTAGACTTTGAAAATCCTTCTTTTTTTTTTTCTTGAAGCCAAAATAATTGATGATTAGGATTCCTCTTTGATCTCTTTCACCTACAAAGAGAACATTTAAAACCACAAAGAGCTGGACTCTTCTACCACTATTCAGGTTATTTTACTATTAGACACATTACTAGGGACTTGTCACATGAAAAGCATTTTCACTAACATTTCAGTAATTTAAAAACTGGCTATAGAGCATTTACTCCAGACAGTGACCATTTTTGGGGGGACCATTGTGATTTAAAGAAAAGAGGCCTTCGTCCTGGAGAAACCATCTGTTTCAGACTGATGATAGTTCTTTTCTATTTGTCTTCTGAATGGTCTCCTTTCATATTTTTCCAGGATAGACTCTTGACCTATTAGCCAATTAGCTAATCCACATTACTCTATAAACCTTTGTTATTTTCTTGGGTTAATGTTACAGCGTCATTTCAAAGTATAGTGTCTTAAAGTGTGACCTACAAATTTAGTATCCGTAAACTAGCTGCCGGGGACATTGAGAAGTCTACGAACATCCATCCTCTTATACACACTGCTTGAATCACGCTGAGAGATGAATATCTAATCATATTTTAATAAATCCCCAGAAGTCGATACGATCACTCTTAGTTACTTCTTGGATTTCATGATGTTCGTAGTTTCTTTGAGAAATTCATTTATTAACTGCCAAATTAGAGCAATTTTGAACCATGCAAAAATGATGAGAGTCTATCGTAACTGGCCATTGACTGGCTTCCATTATTTTCTTATGATCTCCATAGATCGGCAGTTCTGCTCTGCTCATCTGGATTTAGTTAGTCTAGAATAGGAATATTGCCAAGGACAACTCAGTATTAGTCCAGGAGATTATAAATGTAGATATTTTTACCCTTTTTGGGATAAAAGCTGTGAAGGGAAAGTGGAAAGAGCAGTTGTATATTGCTGACCTCAGTGTGGTTCAAGGGGCCCCTCTGTTACCCAGAGTAAGGGCAATGACATCCTTTCTGTAGTAGTTAGACTCTACTTGGAGCTCAGTGTTTAGTTCAGCAAGTCCCATATGGGAATGTCCCAGACAAACTGGCATGTCCAGCAGAGAATGATCAGCATGCCTGACGAGATTTGGAGTGCTTCGGCAGGTGGAGTGAAAGAACCGAGTGTATATACAACCCGAAGGAGAGTAGAGTAACAGGAGACATTACAGACATCTTCGAGTAACTAAAGGACTGTGACCTAAGAAGGTTTAGTTTTGCCCCATGTGACCCCAATGGCAAAACTAGGGCCCATGGGTGAAAGTTACAAGAAGACAGATTTCTCTTCAGTAAAGAGAAGAATATTTTTTAGCTACTTCAGATTTTTCTGTATACAGGACATTTTGCTTTGGAGCATAGTAAGTTCACCATCACCGAGATTATTCCAGCACAAATAGGACAGCAACTAAACGTTATGTTATAGAAGAGATTCCAGCAGGGAAGGCTTGATCAGTTGACCCCAAGTTCTGTCATAAATCTTGAGATTATGTTTTAGGAAATTCAGTCTTGTAATCTGATTTATAGAAACTTGTGAAACCGATGAAAAGAAGCAATGCATGGTGGGAAAAATGTGGGTTTAGGTTCTGTTCCTTGGTCTCTAATATACTAGGGTTGTGACCTTTGTCATGGCACTTTATACTTTGGTCAAGTAAAAAATAAGGACTTTGATCTAACTGACTTTCAAGCCTGCTCAGCATTAACACTGTTAATTCCAAGAAGGTGTCTGTCTTGTTCTTCTACTTGAAGTCTGTCTCCATAGGACCACCTCTTCATTGACCATCTAGGGACTTAGAGGCTTGGCAACAGTGAACTCTTCTGATGGATTCCCCTGTGTACCTCCAGGGAGACACATCAGCAGCAGGACTAAAACATCAGTTGGTTGTTAATTCAGCAGAGCAGGACTCTACAGAGAGGTAGGGTCAGAAGAGTCCCAAAGGTCACCCAGCAGACATGACCTACTTCCATTGTTTGTTACAAAAGTTATTCTTCAAGCTAACTGATGTCCCTAATTCAACAGTTGTACTTAATATACTGTAGTAAGTATTCTTCACAAAGTATAAGTCTATGTGAGGCTTGAGTTACTGATTTGTAGACTTTTGTACTTACCCACTAGAGCCATGTCTGATGCCACTCCCCCCACCAAAGGCATAAGCTGTTTCTTTCCCTTTTGGCATAAGCTGTGTTGGTGCCACTCAAAGATTTATTTTTTGGGGCACCTGGGTGGCTCAGTGGGTTAAGTCTCTGCCTTCGGCTCAGGTCATGATCTCAGGGTCCTGGGATCGAGCCCCACATCGGGCTCTCTGCTCAGCCGGGAGCCTGCTTCCCCTCTCTCTCTGCCTGCCTCTCTGCCTACTTGTGATCTCTTGGTCGAATAAGTAAATTAAATCTTTAAAAAAAAGATTTATTTCTCAATTTTCCTCTGCTCAATCCTCTGCGAGATTTGCTACCTTTACTCCTCCTCTCCTTCTCTGTGACTTTCTTCACTGTAATGTGGTGGAAAAATGCAGAGAGACTCATCTTGTTCTGCTATGGTCTGAGGAGGCCTGTTCTAAAGTACAAACAGAAAATCAAATATAATGATTGAAAAAGATAGTTGAAATTATTTTGAATAGTCAGTGAAAAAACCATGTAACAAAACCCACATCAAAAGCCCAGCTGATGGGGGTATACCTTTCAAATTCCATCAACTGCAGAGGCCGTGTACAACAAGGGAGGTCATGAGGTGGAGATGTGTTTAAAGGAAGATAGAAAAGGTCAGAGTGATAGTGAAAAAAAAAAAAAGAAAAAAGTAAAGTGAATAACAAATTTGAGAGAGTGAGAATCTTTCCATTGCAGAGACTAAAGAGTTTAGCTTCCAAGAGACATTCATGACATCTTACTGTCATCTTACTTTGTGAGGAGATTTTTTTTTTTTAAAGATTTTATTTATTTATTTGACAGAGACCCGGCGAGAGCGGGAACACAAGCAGGGGGAGTGGGAGAGGGAGAAGCAGGCTTCCCACTGAGCAGGCAGCCCACTGCGGGGCTCAGTCCCAGGACCCTGGGATCATGACCTGAGCTGAAGGCAGAGGCTTAACGACTGAGCCGCCCACGCGCCCCTGTGAGAAGATGTTTTTGGAAAATCTTTCTGGTGGATCTCACAGGAAGGTCACTGGGAAGTATTTGAATGATTTTCCTTTCCCTTCCTCCAACACTTCCTCCAAGGTTTTTTTGTTTTCATGATTGTTTGTGTGTTTATTTTTGGATTATTAAACCCAAAATAATCCTGCCGTACCACCTTGGGTGATTTTATAGGTTTGGTTAAGTGGGCAGAGGGCAATCTGAACATACTTGGGACTGGGGACGTTTGGGAATCTTTGCCAGGGGGAATTCGAGTGGAGACAGAGAAGTTCGAAAATGGCATCACACCGGTGGCTCGATGATGCTGTGGCTTTGTCTGTGATCCACCTCTGACCCTCTTGGCAAGTGTGCTGTCAGCAGTAAGTTTACAAGGCCACGTTGTCACATTTTTTGCTCAGACTCTGCTTTGCCCGGCAGTATCAGTGAGTGGACAAGTATTTCTGGGACGTCACCGGAGATCCAGAAATGATTGCATCTAGGTAAATGGAACGATTGCAAATCCTCAGTGAAGAGGTGTGATTAGTTCCTGGGCTGGGAGTCCTTCTAGTTTCTCACGTCTGAAATCAAGTAGAACCATCTACTTGTTCCTGTGAGCTCACGTTGTCAGTCTGCTCACATCTTAGTCCTGAGAGTTTGCATTTAGATGAGGAGATATAGAAAGCATGATGATTAAGGGAAAGAATTTAGCAGCAGCTCCTCACTAAGGCCAGGGGCGAAAAGGTGTTTCCCTCCCTGTGGAACGTCGGTGCGCGAAGGCTGTGATTTGTGATTAATGGCTAAGGTTTTGCTGCTGGAGAGTTCTGGGTCAAATTTTCTTACAAAGCGTATGACATTGGGTCAATGTCCCCATTTATTAGTCCCCATCTTCTTACCTCTAAAACAGAGATAATGCTAGTACTTGTATACAATAGTTTAGATGCTTTTGGTTGTGAAAAACAGAGAACTCAAGCTAGCGGGAGGGGAATGAATTGGCTTGTGTATCTGGGCTCTTGAAGTAGGTCTAGCTTCACGTATTTGATGCAGACACTTACAGTGTCTTCAAGCCTCTAGTTTCATTTCTTTGCAGTTCTCTTGGTGTGTCTTCCCTCTTCTTCAGCTGGGCCCTCCGGCTGTCTTGCCTCAGGGAAGCAACAATGGTTGTGGCAGTTCTAGGCCTTACACCCTTACAACCCACTAGCTACAAGTGGGGAGTTTCTCTCTGGGCAGTTCCCATGGAAGAAAGAAGAACCTTCTTTCTAAAAAGCACTCAGCAAATGTCATCTTGTGCCTCAAATGCCTCACTTAGCTTGCGTCAGTGCTCTGAACAATCACTGGGCCAAAGG